>CM056200.1:41097759-41697759 GCA_029692085.1 Gymnothorax javanicus
CTGGCTAAGGTGTCATGTTACGGTAGATCGGTAATAGCCATTGAACGTTCACTTATGATTCACGATATAGCCATCGCAGCGACAGCCAATGAATTTTTTGCCAAATAACTTGGTCAATGTTTGCTGCGCTGAAAAGATAGACTCAGGGTCAGCCTAGCCATAGAATTCAAGTAATGGTTCATTACTACCAGGCATACCAATATGGCCGCTCGGTTGCCTGAACCTTCTAGTGCAGTTTACTATTGCATCAGCTATCCAGTTATTTTATTCTAGTTTTTTGCAGATTGGTGAACCTCTGCCCATCTTCTGAGAGACTCCGCCCCTCTAAACTGCTTTTTTTATTCTCAGTCCTGTTACTGACCAGTTGCCAATTAACCTAATTAGTTTCAAAATGCTACTTCAGCTGTTTTTTATTGATACGTCTTACTTTTCCAGCCTTTTGTTGCCCCTGTCCCAACTTTTCAGATGTGTAGTTGCTATCAAATTCTAAACGAGCTAATACTTTTCATGAAATGGTAAAATGTCTCACTTTCAACATCTGATATGTTGACTGTGTTTTATTGTGAATAAAATGTGGGTTTATGAGGTTTGCAAATCATTGCATTCTGTTTTTACTTACATTTTACACAGCATCCCAACTTTTTTGGAATTAGGGTTGTACATACCCATTGAAAATGTGTTGAAAATGTTTATTTTTATCCTACCCACAACAATGAATGGGTTGAAATTGCCAGAAAAAGTCCAAAACAGCATCTGTTTTGAAAATATCCAAATTTTTCACTAAACTGTATGTGTGAGGGTTTCTTCAGTATATTAGTCATTTTAAATGTCCGCTATCTCAATCAACAGAGAACCAAACATATTGGATCCCATAAAAAAACATGGATACTTTTTCACTCTATCTTCAGAAAACATTGTTTGTTAACCCCAAACTACTGTAACTAAAGATAAGTAAATGTAATTGAACCAAGACATTCTGTAGACTACTTTGGAATCAGAATTAGAATGTTTCAGACACGTATATCACCTCTGTTATTTGACAAATTTCAATCATCCTGAAAAAAAAAATGTTTAAAAACGATGCTCTCAAAAAATGTATCTGTGTTTGCTTGGATCTTGTCATCGTAATATGGTAAAAAAAAAATAAATAATACAAATTAGATAAATAAATAAATGAAATAAGCAGCGCGCGCTGAAAAAACTGGCTGATAATGGAGCTATGGGTCATCATCTCTCGAATCTCTCAGTTTCGAAACTTGTAAAAACCATCCCGTAAAAAAATTTATATTCTCGATTTTTCTGCATCAGTCGGATACAAAACATATTAGAACAGCTTTAACCTGTTCTGTTCCTTTCCGGAGACGAAAACATGCAATTTAATATGCTGGAAAATGTGTATTTCGTATACTTTCCGCCAGAGGTCGCTTTTGTAAAAAAAAAAAAAAAAAAAACCCCACCTTGACCCGAACGGAATTTTACTGAAATCGGTGGTCTCAATTTAACAGTGTCCCGAGATTTGGATTTCAGATTATTTTGCCTGATATGTGAATGTTCTGCGACAAATAGAACATTTATTTCTTGTCATTAGGCCTGTATTTCGATCCTTGATGGTTCCTACAAATAGGATACTGTAAAAGGATTTTGTGGACAACTTATGACAACATGCCTCCAAGAAAATATGGCCGTTATAATCATCGGTTTGGTGCTATAGCATTTCCATTTCATTGTTTTTCACATTTGGTAGGGAAATAATTACATAGATATAAACTTTATTGCTTTAGAATATTAATAAACATCTGAACTATGGTTGTGGACATGCTAAAAACATAAATATTGCTCTGGCAGTTACATTCAAGGGACCAAAATGATGAGAAATAATCATCAGAGACCTAGAAAAGTCTATATTTGTAGCTCTTATCAAGCTCTTGAGAATAATCAAGAAATAACAAATGATTTGCCAGTAGTGGAGGATTTACAGCCAATGGACAAATAAAAACACACTTGAGTCATTTTCGTGAGCCCTATCCATATATGCCCATACATATTGGTATTGTTAGATTCTAGTGTTCACAGCACATATAGTGATATATGGTTGGGGGGTTGGCGGTAATCTAGAATCTGTACAACCACTTATTCTGTCTCATCCAACTACTTAATCGAGGCAGTTTCAGTCCACTGCTGGGTTGATGTAGTCAAGCAGGAACACATTGAATTATGTACTGTATTCACTGAGACAATGTTATCTGTGTTTAACCCAATGAGTTAATCAGGCATTATTGTTTCTGCACCATAGTGAAACTCCTGGGTCAATATCTTTAGTTACAATGAATACTTAAACCCTGTTGTATTCCAATGAAGTCAGTCAGATCATAATTATACTGGACACTGCGCTGGTCGAGACGACGAATAAACTCTGTTTCTTTTTAACTTTGTTTTCTAACACTGAAACTGACTCTGTCTCTTTTCTCTGGAAACGCACCACGAATTCGCGGCTGTTTTGTTTTCATAAAGAAAACAGAAGAATTCTTCAGTTTCTATATGTTTGTGAACGTATATGGGTATCTATGTTATGTTTTTGGCTGTGTGCGGCTATGTGAATAGACATACAGTACTGTACAAAAGTCTTAGGTACTCTGCACTTTTTAAAACTTAAATTTGCTTTAGATGTTTACTTTTGTTTTCCATATTAGAGTTTCTGAAGATAAAAAAGTAAATTTGAAATTTCAAATGCTTATTTAAAGAAAAGTTTCACAAATAAATGTTTTTATTCCATTAAAAACTGTCAATACAGATATTTTAGCCTTGACAGAGCCCTGATGTCAACATCATCATGGCTGTCAGCAATTTCTTAGAGGGACAGTGTGAGACAGTCAGTCTGCAGAGGAGCAGTGGCAAGTTTTCCACTCTGCTTGGAATAAGCAAACGCCAATCATCTTATAAAACTATATCACAATAGGACAGTGTCCCAAATTTTTTGGCAAAGGGTAGTTACACCAAATATTGATTTGATTTAGTTTTTAACAGTTTACAGCTCTGTTCTGTACAATTATCAGTTATTAGAAACTTTTAAATGTAATAATTTTTGCAAGTATATTTGCTCTACAAAATTGCTTTAAATGTGCCTGAGACTTTTGCACAGTACTGTGTATTTGTAATATACCGTATGTGAAATTTTTATACTTTAGTGGTTAGTCTTTTTTGTTTTTCTTTTCCTCTTTCTTAAGTAGTTCTTTTATGTTTTTAGGTAATAGAAGATGGTGTGAAGGAGGGGGAGAGGAGGGAAAAAAAGATAAAATGTAATGATATACAGGTGCATCTCAATACCATCAAAAAGTTGATTTATTTCAGTAATTCGAATTAAAAGTGAAACTCATATATTATATAGATTCATTATACACAGACTGATATATTTCAGGTTTTTATTTCTTTTAATTTTGATTATTATAACTGACAGCTAATGGAAACCCAAAATTCAGTATCTCAGAAAATTAGAATATTACTTAAGACTGATAAAAAAAAGGATTTTTAACTCGGAAATATTAGACTACTGAAAAGTGTGAACATGTACAGCACTCAATAGCTGTTCGGGGCTCCTTCTGCATGAATTACTGCAGCAATGCGGCGTGGCATGGAGGCGATCAGCCTGTGGCACTGCTGAGGTGTTATGGAAGCCCAGGTTGCTCTGATAGCAGCCTTCAGCTCTTCTACGTTGTTGGGTCTGGTGTCTCGCATCCTCATCTTCACAATACCCCATAGGGGCCAGGCGAGTTTGCTGGCCAATCAAGCACAGGGATACCATGGTCCTTAAACCAGGTATTGGTACCTTTGGCAGTGTGGGCAGGTGCCAAGTCCTGCTGGAAAATGAAATCAGCATCTCCATAAAGCTGGTCAGCAGAGGGAAGCATGAAGTGCTCTGAAACTTCCTGGTAGATGGCTGTGCTGACCTTGGACCTGAGAAAACACAGTGGCCCAACACCTGCAGATGATATAGCTCCCCAAACCACCACTGACTGTGGAAACGTCACACTGGAGCTCAAGCAATTGGATTCTGTGCCTCTCCTCTCTTCCTCCAGACTCTGGGGCCTTGATTTCCAAATGAAATGCAAAATTTACTTTCATCTGAGAAGAGGACTTTGGACCACGGAGCAGCAGTCCAATTCTTTTTGTCCTTAGCCCAGGTAAGACGCCTCTGATGTTGTCTCTGGATCAAGAGTGGCTTAACAGAAGGAATGCAACAGTTGAAGCCCATGTCCTGGATACGTATGTGTGTGGCGGCTCTTGAAGCACTGACTCCAGCTGCAGTCCACTCCTTGTGAATCTCCCCCAAATTCTTGAATGGGCTTCCTTTCACAATCCTCTCAAGGCTGCGGTTATCCCTGTTGCTTGTGCACCTTTTTCTACCACACTTTTCCTTCCATTCAACTTTGCATGAATGTGCTTGGATACAGCACTCTGTGAACAGCCAGCTTCTTTAGCAATGACCTTTCGTGTCTTACCTCCTTGTGCAGGGTGTCAACGATCATCTTCTGGGCAACTGTCAAGTCAGCAGTCTTCCCCATGATTGTGTCGCCGACGGAACCAGACTGAGAGACCATTTAAAGGCTCAGGTGTGACACCATGAGTCTTCATTATTGAACTTTTCCACAATATTCTAATTTTCTGAGATACTGAGTTTTGGGTTTTCATTAGCTGTCAGTTGTAATCGTCAAAATTAAAAGAAATAAACACTTGAAATATATCAGTCTGTGTGAAATGAATCTATATAACATATGAGTTTCACTTTTTCAGTCGAATTACTGAAATAAATCAACTTTTTGATAGTATTCTAATTTATTGAGATGCACCTGTACATCTTGTGTAAAAATTAGTAAATAAGTAAAAATTAGTTTTTTTCTGATAATAGCCTAAAAGAGGGAGGTTGTCTTTTTTTATTATTTGTGTTTTCAGTTATATTGAGTAAACGTGAATGTATGCATGTGTAATGTGGGGGAAAAAAGCCACTAGATGGCAGTATTGACTTTTTTTTGTTAAGCCCAGTCTGGAGCTAGGTTTTGGGGCATGTCCTGGGCATGCCTCAGAGGGGAATGTCCCAGAGAATTGGAGAAAAGTCTGGAAGGTGGGAGGGAGCTGGAAAAGAGTATATAAGGAGAAAAATTGAGAGAAAAGGTAGGAGGAGAAATTGCAAGGAGAAATTGTGTAAGGATACATTTGACCAGACCTGTCACTCTTTTCAAGACCTGTGAAGCTTATTGTGGATTTTTGCCTGTGTTGGAGCATTTTCCTGTCCCAGGACATCGCAACATAGCAGCCCCATCTCAATTACCAAGGGACTGTAAATATCTCTCTTTTTTTTTTATTTCAATCTTGGTCAGTAGATTGTAGATTAGTTCAAAGTGTTTGTTTAATTAAATCTATTAAAGTTTTAAAATTTTGTCTGTCATCCCTTGCTGTCCGCTACACCATAACAAATTGGGGCCATAACAAATTGACGCCATAACAGATTGGGGCCAAAACAAACTGGGGGCTCGTCCGGGATAGACCATTGTGTGAGTCATTTATTGAAAATCTAAAATTTCAAATTGTGAAATTGTTTTTTGAATTTTCCTAGATATATATTGGAAGATCAACAGCAATGGATGATTTCTTGGCATCACCAACCGTAGAGGTTTTAAAGTCTTTTAAAAAGACAGAACTGCTAGAAATATGCAGACAGTTAGAGCTGACAGATGTAAAACCAGCCATGCGAAAAGCAAGACTGGCTAGAGAGATTGTTGAATATTGCATTGATGAAAATGTGTTTGCACCAGGTGATCTGGAACAGTTTCCAGTGGAAAATCCAAATGTAGAAATGGAACTTAAATTAAAAATGCTAGAGATTGAAAGAGAGGAAAGAGCATTTGAGAGAGCAGAAAGAGAGAAAGAAAGGCAGTTTGAGTTAGAAAAATTAGCAAGAGAAGAGAAAAAGGAAGGGAGGAAAAAGAAAAACAAAGAGAATTTGAGAGAGAGAAAGAGGAAAGAGCAGAAAGAGAGAGACAGAGACAGAGAGATTTCGATTTACAGAAGTTAGACAGAGAAGAAAGGCTCCAAATGGAGCTACTAAAAATCAAAATGGAAGCTGAAAACAAATTTCATGCTAGCCAGGAGGTAAAGCTGGTGCCTCCATTCTCAGAGAAGGAGGTTGATAAGTATTTCCAGTGCTTCGAGAAGGTAGCTAAGAGTTGTCAGTGACCAAAGGAACACTGGCCTCTGATGTTGCAAACTGTCCTCAAGGGTAAAGCTCAACAAGCCTATTCGGCTTTGTCTGCAGATGATTCCTCTGATTATGAGGTTGTCAAAAAGGTTATTTTGACAGCTTATGAGTTGGTTCCAGAGGCTTACCGACAGAAATTCAGAGGTCTGAAGAAATCTGACAATCAGACTTATGTGGAATTTGCTAATGAGAAGAAGGTTTGCTTTGAGTGCTGGTGTACTTCTGTGGAGGTCAAGGATGATTTCAACTCACTAAAAGAGATGGTGTTAGTTGAAGTATTCAAGAACTGTGTCAAGGATGATATTAAGACCTACCTTAATGAGAAGCAAGCACTGAATTTGCAATCAGCTGCCAAGTTTGCAGACCAATATGTTCTCACACATAAGTCCAAATTTCAGTCCAGCAGTAACAATAGATGGTCCCAATTTCAGAAGAAAGGTAACGGGGATACCCAAGATTCCTCACCCAAAGACAAAGACAAATCTGGTGATGGTGCTCAGAAATCCAGTCAAAGGTCTGATCAAAGTGTGAAAGCTGACAGTGACAAAAGTGGTCTAGTTTGCAATTATTGCAAGAAATCTGGTCATGTTACAACTAACTGTTGGTTCCTTAAAGCTAAGAAAGAAAAAGAAAAGGATACCAAACCCAATGCCTTTGTGAAGACAAGGTTAGAAACCCCTGTAGTAGATGACCGATCTGCTAAATTGCCTGCTCCTTGTGAGGCTAAGAAGCCTGATACTGCTGACTTTGTGAGGGAGGAATTTCTTCCATTTGTGTCAGAGGGATTTGTGGCTCTGAATGAGCATTCTCCTCCTGTCCCCATATATATCCTAAGGGATACTGGAGCTTCTCAGTCACTTTTGTTGATGGACTCCTTGGAGTTACGTGCTGAGACCGCTTCTGGGGATTTCATACTTGTACAAGATATTGAAGGGAGGACTGTATCTGTACCCCTGCGCTCTGTTGTCTTGAAGTTA
Organism: Gymnothorax javanicus; assembly: GCA_029692085.1. Lineage (NCBI taxonomy): Eukaryota > Metazoa > Chordata > Actinopteri > Anguilliformes > Muraenidae > Gymnothorax > Gymnothorax javanicus. Next base: position 41,104,987 of record CM056200.1, read on the forward strand.
GATTTAGTTACAGGACAGGTAAAGGTGGGACTTATGTCAAGTCTACCTATCAAGGGTGTTTCTCTGTTGCTAGGCAATGACCTGGCTGGGGGCAATGTAGTTCCCCCTGTTCATCTTACTTCACAGCCGAGCACTGAAGATGGCGATGAAGACCCATCTCTGTATCCTTCCTGTGCAGTGACCCGTGCTATGGCCAAGAAGGCTCAAGAAGAGGATGATGTGGTGCCGTCCAGCACATTGAATAGTCATGACTCAGGTGGTTCACCTCATGACTCTGTTCAGCCTACTATGGTTTCTCCATTTAGGGACTTATCAGACACTTTTATCAGTTCTCTGTTCAGCCAGCCAGATGGGTCTGGTGATTCTGATGTGTCTGGAGACTTGTCTCTGTCCAGAAAGCGGTTGATTCAGGAGCAAACCAATGATCCTGAAATTTGTGTACTAAAGAAGAGAGCCCTTCCTAATGAAGAAATAGACGCAGTTCCAGTTGGGTATTATCTCAAGGATGGAGTGTTGATGCGGAAGTGGCGCCTCCTGATATCCCTGCTAATGCAGATTGGGCAGTGGTCAAGCAAATTGTTGTTCCGAAGGTCTACAGGAATGAGATCTTAACAATGGCTCATAGTTTGCCTTTAGGAGGTCATCTTGGTGTTAACAAGACTGTTGACAAGATCATGAAACACTTCTTCTGGCCTGGACTTCGGAAAGATGTTTCCAACTTTTGCAAAACCTGTCACACTTGTCAGGTAGTTGGAAAACACCAGTTAGACCCACCTGTAGCTCCATTGCAGCCTATCCCAGCATTTGGGGAGCCCTTCTCCAAGGTCATCATTGATTGTGTTAGTCCATTACCCAAGACTAGATCTGGAAATCAGTACTTGTTGACAATCATGTGTGCATCTACCAGATTCCCTGAAGCCATCCCTCTACGCAACATCAAGGCAACTGCAATCTCGAAGGCTTTGATAAAGTTCTTCACGTTGTTTGGCCTTCCCAGGGAAATTCAGTCAGATCAAGGTAGCAATTTCACTTCCGGATTGTTTCAGCAGGTTGTGTATGAAATAGGTGCAAAGCAGATTCTTTCCAGTGCCTATCATCCAGAGAGTCAGGGTGCCTTAGAGCGGTTTCATTCCACTCTCAAGACAATGATGAGGACTTATTGTTATGACCATGAGAAAGACTAGGATGAAGGTGTTCATTTGCTGTTGTTTGCAGCTAGAGAAGCAGTGCAGGAGTCTATTGGATTCAGTCCGTTTGAGCTAGTGTTTGGCCATGAAGTGAGAGGACCTTTGCTATTGTTGAGTGAACAATGGCAAGAGAAAGAGCCGCATATCAGTCTGTTAGACTATGTTAGCAAGTTCAAGGAAAGACTACGTGCAGCTTGTGACCTAGCCAAAGAGAACTTGAAATCAAGTCAGGGAAAAATGAAAACTTGGCTAGAAGCCGTGAGTTTGAACCAGGAGACAAGGTCCTTGTGTTGTTTCCCTTGCAGTCCAATCCATTGCAGGCTAGATTTCATGGTCCTTATGAAATTCTGACAAAACTCAATGATCTCAATTACATTGTGAAGACTCCAGATAGGAGAAAGTCAAAACAGTTGTGTCACATTAACATGCTGAAGCCTTATCATGATAGGAATGCTAAGGTTGCAGCTGTCACTTCAGATCCTCCTATGGCCGAGACTTGTGAAGATGAGGGGGAGTTTCAAGATGATGAACCTAGAATTAAAGCTGAAGTTCTTTCATGTAAATTGTCAAATTCTGAAGTGTTGCAAAATCTTGATGTAAAACTCCAGCACTTAGAACGCTCACAGAAAGATCAGATTGAGAGGTTGATCAAGAAATATAAAGATCTATTTCCTGATGTTCCAAAGAGAGTTTCTATAGCCTCTCATGATGTAGATGTTGGTGATGCCAAACCAATAAAACAGCATCCGTACCGGATGAATCCTGAAAAGAGAAAGATTGCTGAGAAAGAGGTTGAGTACATGTTAGAACATGATATTATCAGACCCTCTAACTCAGATTGGAGTTCACCCTGTGTTCTAGTTCCAAAACCTGATGGAAGTACTAGATTCTGTACAGATTATTGCAAAGTCAATGCTGTAACTAGAACGAATGTGTTTCCAATACCTAGGATTGATGATTGTATCGATAGAGTAGGGCAAGCAAAGTTTCTGACCAAGATTGATTTATTGAAGGGTTATTGGTGTGTGCCTTTAACTGAGAGGGCCAAGAGCATCTCTGCTTTTGCCACACCATCTGGGTTATACCAGTATGAAGTCCTGCCCTTTGGCATGAAAAATGCCCCAGCCACGTTCCAAAGGATGATACAGTCTACAATCGGCGGATTGCCACATACGGGTGCGTACATCGACGACCTGATCACATGGAGTGACTCCTGGGAAGAACATCTGAAAGATGTAGAGACGTTGTTCCAGCACTTGACCCAGGCTAACCTGACTGTTAACCTGAACAAGAGTGACTTTGGTTGTGCTACTGTCACGTATCTTGGCTACGTCATAGGCCAGGGTAAGGTGGCACCCATAAATGCTAAAGTCCAAGCCATCATGGACTTTCCAGTTCCTGACAACAAAAAAGCTTTGCGCCGTTTACCTTGGAATGATCGGGTACAACCGCAAGTTCTGCAAGAACTTTGCTGAGATTGCGCTCAGTCTCACCAACCAACCGAAGAAAGGCGTAAAGTTCACTTGGGATGAAGCATGCCAAAGAGCCTTCGATCGCCTGAAGTCTCTGCTGTGTCACTTCCCCGTGCTCAAATCTCCTGACTTCAACAAACCATTCTCCATGGCGGTCGATGCTAGCGACCAAGCTTGTGGATCTGTGCTCCTACAGAGAAGTGACTCTGATGACATTGAGCATCCCGTGGCATACTTCTCCAGGAAGTTCAATCGCCACCAAAAGAACTATTCCACAATTGAGAAGGAGCTGTTGGCTCTGGTTCTATCCTTACAACACTTTGAGGTTTATGTTTGTACAGGGCAAAAGCCAATGATTGTATATACTGACCACAATCCGTTAATGCTTTTGAGTAAGATGAAAAACAAGAATCAGAGATTGTTGAATTGGAGTTTGATTTTACAGGAGTTTGACTTGGAAATTAAGCATGTAGAGGGTACTGACAATGTAATTGCTGATTGCTTATCCCGTGTTTGAGTATGTGTATATTTATCACGTGTTTATTAGCATATTGTATTATATGTATATATATACAAGTGTCTACTTCACCATTTTTGAATTGAAAAGAAAAATTTTGCCTTTATGAGTCAAAATCTTTCCCTTTTGGACTGGAGGTGTAATGTGGAAAAAAAAAAGCCACTAAATGGCAGTATTGACTTTTTTTTGTTAAGCCCAGTCTGGAGCTAAGTTTTGGGGCATGTCCTGGGAATGCCTCAGAGGGGAATGTCCCAGAGAATTGGAGAAAAGTTTGGAAGGTGGGAGGGGGCTGGAAAATAGTATATAAGGAGAAAAATTGAGAGAAAAGGTAGTCGGAGAAATTACAAGCAGAAATTGTGTAAGGATACATTTGACCAGACCTGTCACTCTTTTCAAGACCTGTGAAGCTTTTTGTGGATTTTTGCCTGTGTTGGAGCATTTTCCTGTCCCAGGACATCGCAACATAGCAGCCCCATCTCAATTACCAAGGGACTGTAAATATCTCATTTTTTTAATTTCAATCTTGGTCAGTAGAGTAGATTGTAGATTAGTTCAAAGTGTTTGTTTAATTAAATCTGTTAAAGTTTTAAAATTTTGTCTGTCATTCCTTGCTGTCCACTACGCCATAACAGATTGGGGCCATAACAAATGTGTCTATCTATGTATGTGTTTGTATGTATGTAAATGTTTGTGCATTAAACTGTCTGTTTGCGTATGGATACATGTGAATATGACAGGATTTTGATTAACCGGGGAAAGGGTTAAAGGGGCACATTTAATATGCTCATCAGTCATGTGCTGTAAATGTTTTTGGTTTTTGTCAGGGAAGGATACCATTTTTTAAGGACCATAGTACCCTTGAGACTTGGTATGCATGGAAAATAAAAAGCTACTCATGGGAGGGGGTAGCATTCATGGAGGTCATAATTTCCTCTTTTTTTTCCTTTCTTCTTTCTCTTTTTCTTTATTTTTTCTCTTTTGTGGCAGTTTTACATAGGGGGAGCACAGGATTTGGCTCAGGGAGGAGTCAACAGGAATGCAAAATAATATCAAAATTTGATCATGATATTTGGATGGGAATATGGATTTTGTTGAAGTGGACAATATGATTAAAATAGTTATGTTCTTTAAAGATGGCAGAAGTTAAAGTAACTTAATTTAATTTAATTGGATTAAATAACCCTATCAAAAGAAAAAAAATTGTGTTAAAATTGAAAAGGGAGGGTGGTAACATAATGTTTCTTCAGGAAACTCATTTATAAAAAAAAAGGAACATTTAAAACTAGAACGATTAGTGGGTGCTCAAGTCTTTTTTTCAAATTATCGATCTGCAAAGCAGGAAGTCGCAATTTTAATTCGTAAAAATATTCATTTTCAGGTTGAGAGAATACTCGCGGAGAAGGATGGTAGATATGTGTTGGTTGTAGGTAAACTAGAGGATACAGAAATGACATTGTTAAATATTTATAATCCACCAGAGCAAGGACCATAATTAATGGCTAATAAGATAGCACTGATTGCCTCAGAGGGAAAGGGGACAACAATAATTGGTGGGGACTTAAATTAGATTTTTAGCTCAAAGCTAGACTTTCAATTTAACGTGAAACACGAAGCAGAAAAAACATCAGCACTGTTACAGAGGGCAGAAACAGAAACTGACATAATAGATGTTTGGAGAAATTTACATCCCAATGAAAGAGATTATACATATTATTCTAAAGCCCATAATAAATACTCAAGATTAGATAACTTTTTTATGTTAAAATCAGATTTAGAAAAAGTTAAAAAATGTTCTTTTGGTAAATTTTGATATATCAGATTATGCTGTAATATCTATGGAGTTAATACTGGCAATAGAAAAAGGTATTTCATAGTGGAGACGAATGAATTCCTTGTTAAATGATATGGATTTTAAAAATAAGATCTCAACACAAATAAGACAGTATATCGAGACTAATGATTGTAAGACCAGGCCTCCAGCCATCCAGATCACTGGTCTACTAAATCCCAGAGCGCACTTCTGTCATTAATCCATTATCATTTACACCTCTTCCTGTTGTCTCTTAGTGTTAGCAGAGCATATTTAAGGCTGAGCTTATCTCAGCTTCTTTGTGAAGTCTGTGTAACCTCACTCCTGTTTGATATAGTAGTCTGTATAGGCTTTTTCTCTGCATTTCGAGTACTAAACTCTAAACTATAGGCGAAGTGCTGTTTCCGTTAAATGCAGCACTTTTTGTTTTAAAGGAACATCATTTCCTTTTTGATTTGTGTAATACATAGTACTGCAGTGCTTTCCAGTTCTAGTATTACCTATTGTAAAGCATAGTGTTCAGAACCTCTGTTCGTTTTGTTTCGTCTGCAATGTCTGTGCCCACTGCATTGCAGTTGGGCATAATAAACCAACCAAATACACCTCTGCACTTGAGTCCAGTCCTCCATTTCCTGTCCACCGTGCAACTGCACTCTGCACTCCAGAGGAAATGTTACAGAAGACTTCACCGTACCATGGACTTAGCAGGGGTTCCATTGCCACAGGAAGTAGGGGAGTTTGCTGCCCAGCCTTCCGACCTCTACCAACTGGTGGCACACCATCAGAGGAAGATCGCCCATCCGGGGGCCTGGGGACCTGGAGATGTCCCTGCCCACCTACATCAGCACAGCCATCAGCTTGGACCAGCTCCTGCAGGAGAGACGGCGGGCTCAGCCCAGAGGCCCCATCCAGCTGCCTTCTGAGGGACCAGAGCTGATGGAACTGGGGCACTGCAAGTCATCAGAGCATCGCCCCTGGAATAGGACCGGCCCCTGCAGCGTGAGTCAAGAAAGGGGAACAGCGCCCCCTGAGGTAAAGGTGTCACCCACAGCTCTTACTGGACAAAGATTTCGCATCTCAGTCAATATCTCCTGGAATGGTATGACCCTGCCAACAGAGGCCCTGATTGACTCCGGCGCAGCTGGGAACTTCATCTCCCATCAGCTGGCGCGACAACTCGGTGCCCCTATTTACCAGCTCGACACTCCACTCATCGCAGCAGTTATTGATGGGCAGCCTCTGGGGAATAGCAGTGTGACCCACCAGACAGCCCCAATCTCCCTCCATGTAGAAGTGCCCCTTCTGGAGGAGCAACCAATGATACTACTACTTTACTCCAGCCATCCTATAATCCTCAGCCTACCATGGCTGTTACTACACGATCCCACCATCACCTGCTGAACCAGACGTCTCCAATTCCGGTCACCCGCCAGCCCGCAGCACCATGGCTTCCTCATCATTGCCTCTACGACTGTCGAGAGCCCTGACTGTGGATACCAGCCAGACATCCCAGAAGAGTATAGGGACTTGCAGAAACTGTTCAGTAAAGCACAAGTAAAACACCCAACTACCGACGCATCGTCGATGGAATTGTGCAATAGAGGCTCTGACTGGCGCTTCGCCCCCCAAGGCGCCATGTGTACCCCCTATCGGTGGCTGAAACTCAAGCAATGGAGCAGTATGTTCAAGAACCTCTACAACAAGGCTTCATTTGCCCATCCACTTCACCAGTGTCAGCAAGCTTCTACTTCGTGCAGAAGAAGGATGGAGGTCTCCGCCCTTGCTTAGATTACAGAGATGTGAATGATGTCACAGTGAAGTACAGGTACCCACTCCCCCTGGCACTCAGCGCTATGGAGCAGCTCAAAGGCGCGAAGATCTTCATGAAGCTTGACCTCCCCACCGCCTAAAATCTTATCCGTATCTCAGAAGGAGACGATTGGAAGATTGCCTTTAGCACCACCTCTGGGTACTACGAGTACTGCATCATGCCTTATGGGCTCGTTAACTCCGTGTTCCAGTCTTTCATTAATGACGCACTACAAGAGATGCAAGGAAGATTCGTCATCCCCTACCGAGTTGACATCCTCATCTACTCCCGTGAATATGAAGAACATGTGAGACACGTGAGAAGAGTACACAAATGCCTACTGCAACATCAGGTCTACGTCAAGATGGAGAAGTGCGTCTTCCACAAATCCACAGTCTCCTTCTTTGGTTATGAGGTCGAACCAGAGGGAGTGGCGATGGAAGCCAAAGGGTAAAGGCAGTAGCTGAATGGCTAATCCCACGGACGATCAAAGAACTCCGGTGCTTCATGGGATTCGCAAACTTCTGCTGCTGCTTTTATTAAAAACTTCAGCGAAGTTGCCCATCCACTGACATGGCTGTTCAAAGGGAAACCCAAAAACCTGGAATGTAATCCGGAGGCGCAACATGCGTTCAATACCCTCAAGAGCCTGTTTGTTACTGCACCCATACTCAAGTTACCAGACCCAGTAAAACCTTTCATAGTCGAAGTTAATGCCTCCAATGCAGGTGAAGGGGTTGTCCTGTCACAGCAACATGGAACACCAGAGAAGCTGTACCCCTGTGCATACTTCTTACACATGCTGACACCTGCAGAGGCCAACTATGATGTAGGCAACCGGGAGCTCTTGGCAGTAAAGCTGGCATTGGAGGAATGGAGGCATTGGTTAGAGGGGGCCTGCCACCCTTTCCTCGTCCTGACTGATCACTGCAACTTAAGCACTGAAAGTAATGGATCAGAAACCTGTTAGATGGTACCACTGCCAAATTATCAAGAAATATAATTTACTAGGTTTTGACAGTTTTGTAGGCTTTTCATTTCTAAAACTTATATTCAAGCGTGTGAATAACCTTGTTCCAGAAATACTCCGCCAATTGGTAAACAAAAAAATGGTGGAATTAAAACTAGAGGTGCAACAAGCAATCACTATAGAACAGTGAAACGCCGAAGAGCATTCGGACAGTTATCATTCTCAGTAATCGGTATAAAACTTTGAAACACATTACCACCTGAAATAAAAACATTGACAGAGCTCAAGGTTTTTAATACACAAGAAAAACAATGGCTGAAACTGAAACAAGCTTGTGGACATTGACTTTTATAACCTGTCTTGTGATTTTGCTTTATGTTTTGTCTTTCTTCTGTCTTTCTGTGTGTTTTAACATTTTGTACTGTTTAACTTTGCTTGTGAAGTTTTGTTTAATAGTAAAGGCCTAGCCAGGGACAGGGATTGCAAATTAGCCTTAGCTAGAAACCCGTATGCAGGACACCTGTTTTGTATTTTATTCAAAATAATGTCTAATGCATTGGTCACTGTTCAATAAATGCAAAATAAATAAAAAGTATCTGCGAAAGGGACAGCAAATGAATCCGTGGCAGGCCAGATGGGCGCTATTTTTCACTCGTTTCAATTTTTCAATAACCTACCGCCCGGGCTCAAAGAATGTCAAAGCCGATGAAGCAGAGAAGGATCCGGAAGCAGAAGAGCCCATTCTACCCTCCTCTTGCATCCTCGCTCTGATCAGGTGGCAGCTAGATCGCAAGATAGCGAGGGAGACCTGGAGGAATCCTCTTACTGCTTCTGTGCCAGCAGGTAAGACGTTCGTTCCCGCTAATTTTCATAAGCGAGTAAGTCTATGGGCCCACAAATCTCTGTCAGCAGGACATCCCAGAATAAAAAGAACGGCACACATCATCAGCCGAAAATACTGGTGGCCTCACCTGGCCTCGGATGTGGAGGCAGTCGTGCGCTCTTGCTCTACATGCGCAATGTCCAAAACACCACGACAGCTGCCTGCGGGTAAACTTAACCCACTGCCAGTACCCCATCATCCATGGTCACATATCACTGTTGATTACCATCTGCACTCCAAGTTGAACAGCTCATATTCAAGCAGATGTTCTGGAATTTTGGGCTTGCGGAGGACATTGTATCCGACCATGGGCCTCAGTTCACATCCTGAGTGTGGAGGGCCTTCTCCCAGAAGTTGGGAGCCACAGTGAGCCTCACCTTGGGATACCACCCTGAAGCCAATGGGCAGGTGGAGCAAGCCATCCAAGATCTGGGGAGGTTCCTCCGAGCCTACTGTCATCAGTGCCAGGAGGACTGTTCCAGATAGCTCCCTGGTTGGAGTACGCCCAGAGCTCCCTAAAGAGCGAGTCCACTGGACTCAGCCCCTTCCAGTGCATGCTCAGGCGGCAACCTCCCCTGGGCCTGTGGGATCAGCGCCAGATGGAAGTCCCGGCGGTGGACGCCTGGTTCAAGAAGGTCTGGGAAGCTATCAACTTCCAGATCAGAAAAGCTCTCCACCACCAGAAGATCCAGGCGGACCGGAGACGTCAGGACTCCCCCCAACACCAGACGGGGGACCGAGTCTAACTCTCAACAAGGAACCTGCGCCTCCGTCTGCCCAGCAAGAAGTTGAGCCCACAGTTCATTGGCCCCTTCCGTGTCCTCTGGAAGGTGAATGAATCAGCATACACAATACAGTTGGTGTCTAACTCCCACATCAAAAGCACTTTTCACACATCTGTGCTCAGGCCGGTGATTGCTGGACCCCTGGCTGAGGCTAGCCCCCCCCCACCCACCCCTGTCCTGCCCCCTGTCCTGGTGGTAGACGGAGGCCCAGCCTACCAGGTGTGCGGCCTGCTCCAGTCAAGAAAGAGAGCAGGCAAGCTACAGTACCTGGTAGACTGGGAAGGCTATGGTCTGGAGGAGAGGAGCTGGGTAGATCGCGATGACATTTCTTGTCCTTCCTGTCCTCCGTGCAACTGCACTCTACTCCGGGCGAAACGTTACAGATAATGAAGAAGTCTCCCCTTTAATGGTTTGGGAGGGAGCTAAAGCGGTTATTAGAGGGGAGATAATAGCCTGTGCTTCTTTTTAAAAAAAGCAAAGCGAGAAGTAAAGAAATAACTTGGTAAATCAACTTAAAAGGCTTCAAGAAGAACATAAACAGAGATTAGATAAACAAATACTCAATGTAATGGATCAAATTAAAAATAGAATTAATTATTTGGATTCAGAACGAATAGAAAGGACAGTATTATAAAAGCGGACCAAGGGCCCAGAAATTGTTGGCTTGGAGGTTACGAAGACAGAAAAACAAAGTAAATATTTTAAAAATTAAAGATAATTCAGGGAATTTGCTAATAAAAAGGTCTGAAATAGTAAAAGAATTTGTTAAATATTGTCAAAAATTGTGTACTTCAGAAACAAATGAAACACCTGCTGAAAAAGTTCAAACATATTTGGAACATATAGTTTTGCCAGAAGTAACGGAAGGCCTAAACAATCAATTAATTAAGCTAATAACCGAGACAGAATTATCTTTTATTATATGAAAGACAAAAAATGAGAAATGCCCTGGAAGTGATGGATTTACAATTGAATTTTATAAGGAAATTCAAACTTTGTTAGTGGCTTTATCATGTAAAACATTTAATTGGGCTTCGGAAAATGGACAATATGCAGATACTTGGGACTCAGCAATTATTACATTGATTCATAAGGAAGGCAAAGAAATAACAGAACATGCTTCACATCACCCAATTTCTTTATTAAACATAGATCATAAATCATTTACTTCAATTCTTGCAAATAGATTGAAAAATATCATTCCTAATCTTACAAATTTGGATCAGTCAGGATTTGTCCCCAATAGAACACTGGGAGATAATGTTGGGAGAACTTTGAATATTATGGAAAATTATTCGTGAACTAAATAACAAATACTTATTTTAACACTAGATGCAGATAAGCATTTTATAAGATTTAAGTTAAATTTAAGTTTTATGACAAATTTATCAGTTGGTTAAAAATTATGTAAAATACGCTAAAGGCAAGAATAAGAGTAAATGGTACAATCTCTGAGTCTTTTAATTTTTATCGGGTAACAAGGCAGGGAGATCCTCTCTCTCCTTTCATTTTTATTTTAGCAATGGAACAGAGATAATAAGGTGTAACCAAAAAATACAGCGTTTGCTATTGGGACAACAAGAGCGCAAACTAGCTATGTTTTCAGATGATGTGATCCTATATCTTACTAACATCACACTCACTTGAAACAGTTAAGGAGGAAACAAAACCATATAGTGAAGTGTCTGATTATAAGTTGAATATGGGTAAATCTGAAGCAATGGTAGTTGGGCAGCCAAAATCATCTACTGTTAAATGTAAGTATAATTTTAAATGGGTACAAAATGCACTTAGATATTTACGGCTGATTACCTCAAGATATTAGTCAACTTTATCAATATAATTTTGGAGTTCTGGAGCGACAAATTTTACAAGATTTACAAAAATGGGGGCTGATCCCTTTGACAGTATTAGAGAGAATTGAGGTTATTAAAACAAATATTTTGCCAAGATTTATTTTTTATTTCAAAATTTACCAATTCAAATATCAAAAAGAAAAATTCAACCAATGGGATCAAATATTTAATGAATTTACTTTGGGCAGGAAGAAAACCCCGTCTAAAATGAAGTTGCTTAAATTAACTAAACAAAATGGGGGACTTGCTCTTGCAAATTTGGTAAGTTATTATGCTGCCTTATTTAAACTAATTGCTGTCTGGGTATGTCACAATTCAGCAGTAAAATGAAGGAGATTGAAATTGAACAAATTGGTAGGTATTGGAACATGTATGTATCTTGTAAGTGACAATGAAGATATTAGAAAAATTGAAAACATAGACATTAAGAACACAATAATAGCCTGGATAAAAGTCACAAAATGAAAGGATATTCAAAAATATTTAATATTTTTGAGAGCGATATGATATGAAATCTGAACCAGCATTAAGTAATACTTTTAAAAATTGGGCAAGTTGAGATTTAATTCGATATAGTCAGATAGTTACAAGTGAAGGAATAGAAACTTTTCAAAATGTATCAAAATTACACAACTTACCAAGGACAAATATTTAATAAATATTTGTAAATATTTTATTTAATATTTAAATATTTTAAAATTTACACATGAGAAGTTATATTGTAAAAGAAATAGGTCTAAAAAACAGTGAAGGAAATACATCATTTGATACCGGTAGCTTGCATGATAAATACATATATTTATATAAAGGTAATATATAAAAATGCACTGGGTCAGATTTACTGTATTTTGGAAGAGAAATTAAGAAGTCAGGAAATTATAGCAATTACAAGTTGGGAGAAGGAATTGAATTTAACTATTTCATGAGAAATATGGAAGGAAATGAGTCATAATACATGGAAATCTACTAGTTCATTATTATGGAGAGAATATTCTTGGAAGATTCAACTACGTTTTTTATAACACCGGGTCATTCAAGCAAAATATTAAAACGGTATGGTTTTGTCAAATTGTTGGCAAAGTTGTGGGGAGGTAGAGGCTAACCATACTCATATATTTTTTTTTCTGTCTGGCTCCGCAGCAATATTGGACTGAAATATGTGAAGCTATTGACAGAATATTCCAGTGTTCTCTCCTTTTGGGGCCTGAGCAATTATTACTTGGAAGAATGCCACCACTGCTCTCTCAAGAAACTGATAGGTGTCTTTTTATAATTTTAAGAGTTGCAGCACTGAAGCAGATAAAAAATTGGCTGAAGTCAACCGTTCCTCAAGTAAGTAAATGGAAAGATACAATTAATTAAATTTATAAAATGGAGATAATAAGTCATAGGATTAGAAAATTAACTATAATTTTCGATACTAGATAGGAGAGAATATGGAAAACAAATATTATACAATAAAATTGTATTTCCTGAGACACTTTCTGAGCCAAACGTGGATATTTCTGGGCATATAGAGGTATTAATAAGTATATGTATTAATATTTGTTGTTTATTTTCATGGTTTTCTTTGGGTATTATTAGTATATCTTTTTTCTCTTTCTTTCTTTTCCGTCTTATGTTGGGATAAGTGGGTGGAGTTTGTGATATACATTAGTTTTTTTTCCCTCCCTTCCCTGCAGCTGGTCATAGAACTAATTTCTGCAAGGAATTTGTTCTCTTGTCGATAAATAGAGAGTATAAAAAAGAACAGTGCACTTTATGCAAAAAGATGAAATTGGAGTTAGTTTGTTTATTCTGTAGAAACAACATAAGCTTACAATAATTGTTCCACAAAGATGATTAACAAAATTGATTTAAGTGGAAACATTCAATAATGTTATCAGCTGTTCTTTCCCCATTTTTTGAGGAGAGGCCTTAAAACACTGACGTGGAGCGTAAAAATAATGTTTCTACACAGAACGAACCAAAATGAAACAAACATGCCTTTCAGGGTGGGGAAACCAGAGTACCCAGAGGAAACCCACCCAAACATGGGGAGAACATGCAAACTCCACATAGAGAGGTCCTGGCTGGTCAGGGCTCAAGCCCAGAACTTCCTTATTGTGAGGAAACAGCCTAACCACTGTACCACCATGCACAGTGAAAAAATGTAATGCAATCTTTCAGGATAATAACACAATAGGGTGGACCACGGCCATGTAGCGGTCCAGGCAAATACAGGTGAGGAAGAGAGGGGTGGTGTCCTTGATCCCATAGGCAAAGCGCTGGAAGTACCATATGTTGCTGTTGGAAAGCAGCAGGCGATTCACCAGGTCAATGGGTGTCATCAAACAGAAGTAGGTGTCAGAGATGGCCAGGTTTAAGATGAGGATATCAGACATGGAAGAGTCACTCTTTTTTCTAGCCACCTGCCAAATCACCAAAACATTTGTTGGGAAGCCAACCACTAGGTTAAAAACCTTTACCAGGTAGGAGAACACAAACGCATGTGGTGTCTCTTTACACACTTCAAACTCATACCAGAGCAGGGAACTGGATCCTGAAGAGGAGTTGACAAACATGCTGGAGTTGAACACAGCACTGTTCGTTCTGCTTTTGGGTTCATTTGCTAAGCTGAATTGAGGGTCTATGTCTCTGCCATTATGGCTCCTGAGAAGGGAGAGGTAAAAATCAGAGCCACAGTCAAGCCTAACAATGTAGAACACAATGATCCTCCTACAATCTCACAATGGCTAAGAGGCATCATTCTTATATTTGCTCCTAATTATTGTATTATTTTACATTTTATTATCATCATTCTTTACCAAGTCTTTCCAATTTACTGAATAATGGAAATACTCAGTATAATGTGACCACGATAAAGTAAATGAATATATTCTTTTATTTGGAGCTGGAGCAGTATTATTTTAGAATGGCCCCAAAGGCCTGTTTTCTGGGTAGAAAACCTCCCCTTAGGAAAAACTTGTCTGTGGGAAACTAGTCAGTGCTGATTATTTCTCAGATCAGAGTCAATGTGACCAGTTACAGTATGAATGAGAATGCCCTCTGATTTATCAAACTTTTAGGAAATTTTCATCATGTTTAAAACAATGAATAATAAATCTTACCTGAGGAACTGCCGTGGCTTCACACAGACTCCCCGAGCTCAGACAGCCAAGAATGCAACAGCGTCCTGACGGCCTTTCTCCAGGAGCTTTATGTTTTTATTTGATTTGGTTCCAGTTCATTTTAATGCGTAAATTTATGAGCTGCATATACAGTTAAAGAAGGTAGCCAATCAGGATTGCAGGCAATAGCACTTTCTGTAATTGTACAATAGCATGTCTCTATTGGTTGATATCTTTGGATTGGTGGGGAGAAAAGGGAATATTATTTAGTGGGGTGGGTCTGACGAAATTATTTGCATAATCCGATGGTTAGATATGCAGAAAAACAGAGGTGGGGCCACAGAAGCGCCCCCCCCCAATCCCTGCATTCGCAAAAGAATTTTTTGCAAATGATGCAATCGAAATGCTGCATCTTAGACAAACGTGATGCAAAACAGAAGGCCTAGTGGAGCACAAGTAAGAAAGGTGTAATTTGTTACACGTGAGACCTTATGGTATTACACAGCATACTGGTATAATGCTTGGGGGTAAAGATTTTTTTTGTCCACATGAGGGGGAGTAACTCTCTCATAACATTTAAATTATTTCTACAAATGTTTTTAACAATATATGATTTTATGCTCTTTTTGCAAGTTGCAGTTTACATGAAGCAATATTACAACATCAATTCCTCAATAGGGATAATATGTAACATGTAAATTGAAACAGAATGAAGAGATTTGTCATTTTGTTTTAGTTGCATGCAGTTGAAAACAGCACAAAAAAATCAAGTTCCACCTAATCAACTTTATTAATTTTGTAAAAATTTGATGCCTGCGACATGTTTCAAAACAACTGGGACAGGGGAATGCAATAATTGGAAAATTTGTGGAATCATTGGTTAAACACACATATTCAACATTCCACAGGTTAACAGGTGAATAGGTAATTGGTGATTAAATTATTATTGGGTATAAAATGAGAAGATTCAAATAGTCATACACCAGCCTGATGGTTTGAGGTTTGCCACTTTGCCAAAAGCTGTGTGAGCAAGTAAACAACATTGCTTAATGTGCTAATGCACAGAATTTAGACATTTCACCATCAACAGTCCATGATTTTATGAAAAGATTATGAGGATTTGGAGAAACCAGAGCAATCTCAGTACGTTAACGGCTAGGCCTAATACTACATTTTGGATTTTGTGATCTCAGATGGCACTGAATTAAGAAGCAACATGCTTCTGTAGTGAACATAACTTCACGGACTTGTAAATACTTCAAAACGCCCGTGTCAGGGAATACAGCTTGCGAAATCATCAAATGCGAGTTAAGACTCTACTACTCAAAGAGGAATACAAATATCAACATCCCAAGAAGAATTGCTGCAGGCCTGGATCGAGCACACTTTGACTGGGGGGAGTAAGAGATGTTGATTGGACCTTAACTGCTGCTGTGTCAAGTGCCCAAGAGATTACTTTTTTTGAAGGTCAACCGATACATTAGCAGATTAGCTTCAATGTAGTTCCATCGGCAAAGGTCTAATGGGATTCTGCCTTGGGTGTGACCCAAATAACAAGCTCTTTGTATCATTTAGTCTGCTAACATTTCTTCAGATTAAAAATGAAGGGACAATGTACAAGCGACTGAGTGGTAACAAAGTGAAATTATGGCCAATCTCCTTGCTACGTAGCCTATCCATGTTTATATGGCCAGATCAGATATTAGAAAACTTTTACAATGTCAGTGTGGCATGTTTATGATTGGGAAAATCAACAAGGACAAAATAAAATGCTTTTACGTGATTTTTAAGTTTGGGGATAACAGTGGCAAAGTGTGTGATGATAGGCCTGGGTGCAGTAATAACAGTTTTTTCAGCCCCACCCCCCAGTCCACTCATTCTCAAAATATGCACCTTATTGAGCCCAGTTGGTTTACGCATACTAATGCACCCAGTAACTGCAATATACTGGCAGAATATACAAAAATATATGGCATCAGTTTATATATTAGGAAAGGCACAATGTGCATAAAGCGTGATTCTGCCCATCTTAAGTAACATAAATTGCACCACATAAAATAGCTTCCCTACATTTTACTCTGTGGATTATTCCGCGGACCAGCCTTCTAATAAAAATTAATTGAAGATACAACTTTGGCGTATTTAATTAACATTAATTATAAACTTTTACAATACTGAATAATTGATAAAACATTTCACAATTTATTATCATATTACATGAGAGTATACTGTATTATTCACAAATGTTTCTGTCAATATTACTAGGTCGATAGTTTGCTAGTTGGCTTGTGATCATACTTCAGTCTGTTGAGCTGTAACCAGCCACACAACAATGTCTGTAGCAACAAATCTTACATGAAGAAATGTCTATAGCGAGCTATCTAGCTACCTAGCTGACATCCAATATAGCTCCCACATAGACGTTTTGGCTCTGAGAATTCCTCGAAGAAGATTTGATATTTGCAGCCGCATTCTAATTTCGTAAGTAATAATGCAATGGGATTTGTACATTAACAGTCAGATAATCAATATGAGGACTTTTTTTTTGGCTTTCACAACAGTTATTTCTGCGACTGAGGATAAAGATAAGTCAGTTTGGTGGTGCAGTCAGAATATTTGGGTGGGCATTGACCCCTGTGCCAATGCCTAGAATAGGGCCCACACCACCAATTCTCTGGGGTTGAGCTCATCTGAAATTAACTGATGCCGAAATGGAAAGGAGTGTTGTGGTCTGATGAGTCCATCTGACCTGTAATGCTATTTATTCATCTCGATTGCTTTGGTTTCAGTTGCCAGGTTTTGGTGATATCGACCATAGAAATACTTGCAAACTAAATTGCGTTTCTCCTATGGTGCTTAAAAAAAAGATTTCTTTCCAACGGGCTTTCTAGTAAACTATAGTCTATTTCCTATGCATCGGCAGATGTAGTTCAGTGGAAAGAAAAGCTATAAAACTTGGTAACTCGCACCAAAACAATCTAGATAGATGAATAGCACTATAGGTAAGAGGAAAAATATGTATTTTTGATTTGAGGTGAATGTTAATGAATCAAAAGGACCCAGAATGATAAGCGCTGAAAAAATGAAAGATAATTTATTCTAAGTGTGCAAACAATAACCAGCGTCAGGGGGAAATCAAAGACATTACAATATGTCTTCATGGGGCTCTTACAGTACATTTCTGAGTGCTAGTAAAAAAAAATGTTCCTTTGTTTCACCATAAAATGAGTTGAAATTGCAGCATTTAATTATATGGCTACAGTTGAGTTCGCTTTATTATTAAAGTTTTTTTCCCCCATTATGACTGACTCATGCCATTTCCTTACTATTTAGTAGCATTCTGCATGAGAGTTGATTGTTGAACACAAATCATTTTTATAGACGATGGATCTCTAAAAAAAGCCACTGTTGTCCTTTAGAAAAATGGATGTATGTCTGAAAAGGTATCCAAACTATTTGACCATTTTCAGGTGTTTTCTTTTGATCACTGAACTCACGATGAAAAACTTGAGGGCAAATGTAACCTCATGCAGACCAGGTGTAAGATAGAGTTCATTTGCTCTCATTATGTGGCTCATTAGAAGGCCTTTGGCAGCAGCTGCAAGGCCGGTTAGCAAGACGTTGATCCATTTTGGAGATGTATAGCAGGGGTTCAATGCTGCAGCTGAGGTCAATGATGGCATAGACAACCACAGTGATGTGACACTTGAAGTCCACAACACTGTAGTAATCGATAAAGGGATAAAGGGCCACTGCGGGGAGGTAGGTACAGATTATGATGGCCAGGGCAATGACCACCATCCTGAGGGCTTTCTTCTTCACGGGGTGCATCTTCTCTTTACCTACTACTGACTTCCTGAGATTCCAGATGATGGAGATGTTGCAGAAGACCATAATGGCGAAAGCACCCAGGATCAGCACAGTGAAGATGCCAATTGTGCTTTCCTCCCCCATGACAACCATGATGAATGCTCCAGCTAACATGAACCCCCAAACTACCATGGAAACAGCAACCCTGATCTTGTTGTCCCTAATACCGGAAAACAAAATAGGGTGGACCACGGCCATGTACCGGTCCAGGCAAATGCAGGTGAGGAAGAGTGGGGTGGTAGTCTTGATCCCGTAGGCAAAGCGCTGGAAGTACCATACATTGGTGTTATTGAGCAGCAGCCGGTTCACCATGTCAACAGGGGTCGTCAGGCAGAAGTAGGCATCAGCGATGGCCAGGTTGAAGATGAAGATATCAGAGGTGGAGGAGTCACTCTTCTTCCTGGCCACCTGACACATCACCATCGTGTTGATGGGAAAGCCCACCACTAGGTTAAAGACCATTACTATGTAGAAGAAAACAAACCCATAAGGTGACTCTTCGCACACTTCAAACTCATACCAGAGGAGGGGACTGGATCCTGAGGCGGAGTGGTTGACAAGCGTGCTGGAGTTGAACACAAAGCTGCTCATTGTGTTGTAGGGTTTAATTCACCCGAAAGAACTGAGAGGAATTAATATTTCTCTCTTCCTGGATGCTATGGAGAGAGAACTAAAAATCAGAGACATGGTCACGACTAATGCTGTGGTACAAAGGTCGTGGCTATTAATACTGCTTCAATAGCTAATGACAAAATACATAATTATTCTTCCTGGACTTATTTATTTATTTATTCAGTTTAAAATTACATGGACAATGCACATTAATTACATTTCTGTAAATATGCCAGTTTAGCCATCTTGGCTAATTTTCAACTGTAGTCCCTGGGCGGATGAATGACGCATATCAAGACAAAGCACAAATTAAACACTTAAAAGCAAGGAGAGTAGTTCATGGAACATAGATTAAAACAGAACCACACATAAAACATAGAGCATAAAACAAGCACGGTTCAGTTACACGCTACGGTTAGATACTTGATTGTCTATCACCCACGATTTCAATAATTTTTTGGGTTTTAAATAAATGATATGTTTCACAGTTTCTAACAAGTGATGGCAGATTGTTCCATGTGTCAGTTGCTCTCACTGAAAAAACTGACTGCCCAAAAGCAGTTCTCCTCGCAGGTATTATACAGTCCCCTAGTGTACTGGTCATCAGCTGTTTTCTGCTTTATAAAGGCACCAAGGGGGGAGTCATACAAAATCTTATGAACCAGGCAAGCATCTGAAAATTTGGTCACACTTTAGATGAAGTGTTGCTCATAAAGGTTTTATAATGCACGTGTAATGCCTTCATTAATGAGACATAATGTCTTCATAAATCATACATCAGCAAATGTCATGCTTTGTAAAGGGTGAAATAACACATCCTTATTCACCATGTGATGCCAGACAATGTCACTTAGCTGACAATGTCACCCTTTACAGCTTTTAGCCACTAACTAAGTGACATTGTCAATTGTATCACATCTGGCATCGCATGCTGAATAAGGATGTGTTATTTCACCCTTTACAAAGCATGAAATTTTCTTATGTATGAAGACATTATGTTTCATTTATGAAGGCATTATAAATGCCGCATAAAGCATTTATGAGCAACACTTCATCTAAAGTGTGACCGAAAATTTAATAAGATCGTCCCAGTTTAACAATTTTGATTTCGCCAACAGTGACAATTACAGCTTCATTTTACAGTGCTGTGAAAAAATATATGCCCCTTCCAGATTTAATCTATTATTGCATATTTGTCGCACATGAGTGTTTCAGATCATCAAATAAATTTTAATATTGGACAAAAATGACCCAAGTTACCACAAAATGCAGTTTTTATTTAATTATTTCATTTATTGTGGAGAAAAAAGTTATCTAACCTTACCCTATGTGAAAAACTAATTGCCCCCTCAGTCACTCAAAAAACCAATCAAGCAAATTTCATTGATAATTGGGTTTAATTTCACCAGGCACTACCAGGCATGATTACTGCCAGCCTAGTTGAATCTCATAGTCACTTAGATACAGTCTGTCTGGCAAGGTAAAGTAAGCAGAAAACAGCACGATGCCACAATCCAAAGAAATTCCAGAACATACGAGAAAGGAAGTAGTTGATATCTACCAGTCTGGAAAAGGGTTCACAAAGCAATTTCTAAGGCTCTGGGACTCATGCAAACCATCAACAAATGGAGAAAACTTGGAACAATGGTGAATCTTCCCAGGACTGGCCAGCTTACCCAAAGTCCTCCAATAGCACATTAACAAGTCATCCAGGAGGTCAAAAAAGAACCCAGACTAACATCTAAAGAACTGCAGGCCTCACTTGCTTCAGTTTAAGTCAGTGTTCACGATTCCATGATAAGAAAGCCACTAGGCAAATGGCATCCATCAGAGTTGCATAGCTCACATTTGCCAAAAACATTTTGATGACATCCAAATATTTTTCGGATAACATTCTGTGGACTAATGATTCAAAAGTGGAACTTTATGGAAAACATGAGTCCCATTACCCCGGTGAAAAGCTAATTCAGCATTCCAGGATAAGAACATTATACAGTCAAACACAGTGGTGTGATGGTCTGGGGCTGCTTTGCTGCTTCAGAACCTGGGTGACTTTTCACAATTGATGAGACCAACAATTCTGCTCTCTACCCGAAAATCCTGAGAGAGAATGTCTGGCGATTAGTTTGGGACCTAAAGCTCAAGTGCTGTCGGATTATGAAGTTGCACAATAGTCTGAGGCACACAAGCAAGTCCACCTTTGAATGGCTCAGAAGAAATAAAATTAATGTTTTTGGAGTGGTTGGTCAAAGTTCTGACATGAATCTGATTGAGATACTGTGGCTTGACCTTTAACAAACTGTTCATGCATGATATCCATCCAATGTGGTCATACTAAAACAATTCAACAAAAAAAAAACAATGAGCAACAATTCTTCCTTAGCAATGTAAAAGACTCATTGGCAGTCATTTTAACTTATTGATTGTAGCTGTTGCCACCATGAGTGGCACAATCAGTTATTAGGTTTAAGTGGGCAATTATTTTTTCCACATGGAGATTAAGGTTTTGAATAATTGTGTGTTTGCTTCAGCAGACGTCACTGTTAGAGTGGTGAACAGCTGTAAAATCGTCAAGAAGTCTTCTCTTAAACTTGCTCTAACTCCCACAGTTTTCACTCCACATAAATATTTTTATATCCAAGTTGTCGCAAAAGTTGTGCTGGTCACGAAAATGAAACTATGCAAGCAATCAGACAGACGGTTTTGGCAGTATGAGCCGAAAAGCGACGGGAGCACAAACCGAAACTCCATTAAGTCCTATATTAAATGAGACAGATAATTCCGGTTGGAAAGCTGAAAAACACAGTTTTATAATTTGCTCTTGTTCCTTCATTTTTGGCACTTCACACACAATTATGATAAATTTTGCTCAGCAGACTCTTATCTTTAGTATGGTATCTTCATTTCATATATTGGACTTACTATCTTTGAGGTAGAGGCAGTAGAATGTGAGAGACGCCTTAGCTAAAATCTCCATTGGACCAAATGCTTTAACCATTAACTCAAATGGCTCAGCGAAATTGTGGCATAGCGGTATTGTGGTTCAATTCTGCCCACTGCTGGACTTTTTCCTAGCCTCAGCATTATCATCGTTCGGATTAAGATTGATACAACTGTTAGACAAATCTCATTCTTCTGCGTCAAACTCAGTGAAAGAATTTTCGGTATAGTCGTTTGTACAGTCGCTCAAACCAGCTCCAAGAGAGCACATTTAGGGCAGCAAAGACCAGTCTTTTCGCAGGGCGGGTCCATGAGAACACGTTACGGTAAAAAATTGCAAAGCAGAAAAAAATTGCTCGAGCTCCTATTCCTGTATATACAAGCAACTGTTCGCACTACCTAGGTATATTTACGATCGTATCTAAAACAGGCGAAATACTGGTATCAAAATGACCGTAACTGTCATCCTTGCTAAGCCAGCAGACGTAACTTTTCCATACTCATTGAGTAGTTAAATAGTTAATGTCAGCTAGCTATTGATTATGTCATCTGCAGTGATGGCAATTTCAAAACTCAAGTTCGACCCGTTTCGAACAAGTTCTGTGCACTGTGTTCGCGAGCTAACTAGCTAATAATAGCACAGAAATAAAAAGGGAGCCGTGAATAATATCACAACCATGTGTTAACGATATCTTGCAACCTGCTATTATTAGCTATTTAGCTAGCGAAGACACTGTGCACAGAAATGAACAGAGAGCCGCGAATAGTAGCATCTCACTAGCTTGTCGAGGTCAGCGTTATACAGTTTGAGACTGGGGGAGGCACTGACAATGAGCTATAAGCAACAACAGCTGCGGCAGTCTGCAAATGTGGCCTGCCATGTTTGCTCCGCCATAGAGCTAATTTCTCAGCATGCACTGAGTTGACCTAGATACGCACAGAGCCAAAGAGAGAGATGACTTAACCTCACTGACTCCAATTCACCCATTTTCGTTTACAGCTGGGTTGAAGCGGAGTAGACTCGGTAATGATGCAGCTGAAAAGTCAGAATTCCTTAAACTATTACTTTCGGCTTTAAAGTCTTGTGTTTACATTTTAGCAGTCTTTCAACGTTTTTTCTGCAATTTCCTTTGCCTCTCACTTTCCAAGCACCTTCATTTTATAAGCCAACCTCTTCAATTTTTCTTGCTGAAGCAAGCACACACAAATTTTCTTCAGAAAGTTTAGCCTTTTCTAGTTATTTATACGTATTTATACATTATCTATACATTTTATACATAATTGCAATTATGTTCCATAATTTCAACCAATACATTTCAAAAACAGTTTCATAAGGTAAAAGAAATTATTTATGTTTTTGATGCTGGTAAAAAATTGTTTTAGGGAGACCCTGAAACATATGTTTGTTTTCTGGGGAGACTTTCTTCACTCTCAGAAGACTATGCCAACTCTGCCCTTCAAAACCACGTCTGCCTTGTGATTTTCTGAGATTTGATGCACTCCGCTCATTAGACATGGTTTGCCTTTTGTGTTCTCCATATTACATACTGCAAAAGCCTTTTACTCCGAATGCAATGCAACACATTCAGATCTAATATTAAATTTTAAAAAATTAAGAAATGAATGGCTGGCTCATAAGTGTTAAAGAAAAAATAAGGCACTCACCTGAGGAACTGCAGTGGCTCTTCACAGACTCCTTGATTTCAGACAGCCCAGTAAGCAACTGTGTCCTGCTGACATGTATCCAGGAGTTTTTTTATTTTTTTTTCAGTACATTCCTAGTTCATGTGGCTAAATATATTAATTTGTGAAGTACACAGACTGTTTCGGGTTTGAACCATCAGGAGTCCATTGAGAGGGTTATGAATTGAGGCCCACAGTAGTGCCTGAGTAGTTGTAACTGTCAATACCAGGTCACCATTAGTTAATATTTGTGGATGGGTGGACGTGGAAGGGGGTCATTATATAGGAGGTTGTGTTAGAGGGGTGTTTTCATTTTAAATAACAATAGGAACTGCGGTAAAACAGATGAGGTGCTGTGAGGAGGGCACAGATGAGTACCCCCCCCCATCCCTGTTCTCACAACATATTTTTTGCAAGTGATGCAATCCTAGGACTGCATCACAGACAAACAAGTGACGCAATGCAGTCGGCCTACTCGAGTACAAGTGAGACCGTGTAACCTGATGTAAGGTCTTGCACATGAAACCTCCTGGTGCGATGCAGCAGACTTGTGCAATGGACGGCGTAGAGGTTATCTTTGATGTCTCCTGGAAAAAATCTACTCGGATCCAGTAAATTCAAAGATGTCAGTTCTAATTGTTGATATTGTTTGACTTTCATTTTGCTTTTTAGCAATATGTGCAAGTTTCAGTCGACTCGAGGTAAATTCCTTTGCCTTTCTCCCCTGTCCTTCTCAGAGAACACATTCGAAAGAGAGAGATCTACCTTTGCTGCTGACTAGGGTCACTTTACAATCAGGGTACAAAATACAGTCTCACTGGGACCAAAGTTTTAAAGTTGTCTGCATAATTTGATATTTGTATTTTTGACAGAAATAAACCCAATAACAGTTTTTTGCACCATTGATAGCATCAAGTTTGTATTTTAATGTTGTTTTTTTTTTTGGCTCATACAATCAAAATGTCAATGCAAAAAAAAAATATGCCAAATACCTTAACTATTTCGAGCAGCAATGAAGTGAGTAATCCTGATAAGTTTCTTCCTCATTGAAATATTACCAATCAACAAAAGTCTGTATTTTGGATTGTTATTTTTTCAAATAATGTAATATCGATACTGATAATGTCCAAAGTTGAATCCTTGAGTTTCCAAAGGGCCCAACTCCAAGGAAAACTCTTTTTTAAGAAAAAGAAAAATTTATTTATTTATATTTTATGACCTATATATTTTTTAGTTTATTTCTTTATAAGGGAGTGTCACTGGGATACTTTCGGCTGAAATTTCAAGAAAATTCCCCTTTTTGTTATAAGATATGCAGACCTCTAATTCATTGGAGTTGGGTCCTTTGGAAACTCAATGATTCAATTGCAACAATGAACGTTTACCATTAATTACACTTGTTTTTCTGCAGTAGTTACATGAGTATTCAAGCAATCTTCAGATTCTTGCACTAAAAATGAAGGTACACCATGTCCCTACAGCAAAAATGTACCAAAATATATCAAGTTAAAATAATTAGTGTCAAGTGGGCAATTTTTTTTAAAGAAAGGACATTTTTTTGGACAGGTGATCAACAGTAAACTGCACTAATATAAATAATTTTTTATTGTATATTTGGAATCAAACAAATTCAATGGGAAAATAGAATATGGGTAATAAAAACACTGAAACATAAAGTTTTTAATAACAATTGAAAGGTGTCACCAATTTTTTTTTTTGACTGTTGCATACCTTGAATGCATGTTTGAAGGCTCATTCCATGATTATTTATGCTAAAAAAATTTGTTTAAACTGATTTGAGGCAACATTACTCGGCATAATTACCTCTGATGGTCAGTTGTTCCAGTAGCCTATGTAAGGTGACATGAACTCTGAACAGTGTCACAGAGTTAAACACGATGGCACGACGGAAGGAGCCCTCTGAGATCTTAGCCGCATTGTGGCCTAACATGTTGAAGATGTTAAATGCTGCCATGGCACTGTAGCAGACATCATCAAGCATTTCAAAGGGACCGGTTCACTAAAATCTAGTGGCAACCCCTGCGAACCGTGACCATGGTTGACCTTGGTTGACCTCGGTTCACCATGGTCAACCATGGTTAAAGCATGGTTAAAAATGGCCGACCATGGTTGAAGCATGGTTGCACCCGCTTGGGGAGTTTTTGCACCATGGTTAACCATGGTTGACCATTTTTAACCATGCTTTAACCATGGTTGACCATGGTGAACCGAGGTCAACCAAGGTCAACCATGGTGTTCCATTTAACAAAAATGTCAAAACCATGGTTTGACCAGGGTTGACCACGGTAACTTGAACCAGGGTCAACCAAGGTCAACCACGGTCATGGTTTGCAGGGGAATAGAGGTGCAAAACAGAAGTTAAGTGCCTCTGATGTTTGTTACCTGTGTAAAAAAAAAAATCGGCTGTTGACAGCACAACAACTCCAAGAAGAGATTAATAGCGCTGGAAGTGAAGAGATGAAAGTATTGACATCTACTATTTCCAGACGCCTGTGTGAAAATGGTCTGATTGGTCATGTTGCTGCTAAGAGCTGGCAACATCAAAAAAAGACTGGAGTTTGCCAAGAATTTCAAGGATTGGACACCAGTGGACTGGGAACAAGTCCTTTGGACGAATGAATCAAAATTCACAATTTTCTCACCTAGACGCAGAATTTATGCGCGCCGTAGAGTAGAGACTGTTTATGGTTTGGGGTTCGGTCTGCTTGAAAGAAGCTGGGGATCTCATAAAAATCAACAGAATCATAGATCAACAGAAGTATCACAGCATCCATGTGAGGCATGCATTGCCATGTAACAGCATGGCATCATAGCCAAAGAGCACAGGGTGCTACACTGGCCTGCTTGTAGTCTAAATGTGTCTCCCTTTAAAAACGGTACATATTGAAGTGCAAGCTAGAACAGCAAAGAACCAAGACTGTTGAGCAGCTTCAATATTTGTTCATGCCAGGATGTGAAAAAACTCAATCTTCAAAACTGCAACAATTAGCATCCTCAGTCACCAAACGACTGCTCAGAGTTGCGAAAAAATAAAGATGATGTAACACAAAGGCAAATATGCCCCTGTCCCAACTTTCTGGAACGTGGCAGGCGTCACATGTAGAACAAGTGTAGATTGCCAAAAAAAAAAAAAACAGAAAACCTCAAAGTTAATTAGATGAAGCACAAATTGTCAGAGTATTATGTACTCTTTTCTTTTTTTTCTTTAAAAAAAAAAATTGGCATCTCCAATCCCACCCGAATCTGGAATGCCCAATTGGGGAACTATATACAAGGCTTGCTCGTGTGCGACCCCCTGTTGCCAATTCAGGAGAGCGAAGACAATTAGCAGCTCTCCACCAAAGTACGCGTCTATCAGCCACTGCTTCTTTACACTCATTGGTTGAATCTTCGCAAGTTCAGAGTGAGGGCGGAGGATACCTGAACATGAACAAGCTTAGAATCTTCCTGACGAGCGCCCGGCTGGCTAACAGGAGGCGCTTGAACAACTAACAAAGCAACCATTTTAATTTACTCTTCCCGGCAGCCCCTTCCCAATTTGCATCCCTGTAGCGCAATTGCCAACTGTGCGCTACTCTGAAAAAGCTGCCAACCACTGCCAGTTGGTACGACCGGGGCTCGAACCCGTACCGTGATCGTCACTTCTGCTCCGCAATGCAGTGCTTTAACCGAGTGAGCTATCCGGCAGCTACCTATGTACTGTTTTCAAATGAATGAGGGTCAAAAAAAGATTTTCAAATCATTGATTTTCATTTTTCTACAACATTTTACACTCTGTCCCAACATTTTTGGAGTTGGAGGCATAGATCTGGCCTTGATGACAGCCAAGCATTTTTAAAGAAAATTATCTTATCCTCCCAGTTTCAAATATGAAATACAGCAGCCTCTGACTGATAATTAGCTGCTGAGGCGAGTTCATAATGAGGAGAATGAAGAGAAATAGAAGAAGGCTTGGAGAGCGAGCTGTACTTAATAATTTGCTCACTAATAATTTAGCAAACCAGAAGAGACACCAGGGAGGAAAACTAGAATTTTGTCACTCTACTTGTAAGTCTGCCGACTACTTCCATTTTCTCTCTAATAAGATAATTTTCTCTTGTGATTTCTATTGAGAATAGTGACCCCCACTGAAATTTTTCAGCCATCACAAATCCCAATATTCTCTACCCATGTTGAACCTTCAAAAAATGTCTGAAGAACAACAGTGAGCTTCATGTAAAAAGGAGCTAGAGTGCTCGAAGAGCACAATATCCCCCACCTGGATTGGTAATAATGAGAAAATCTAACTAAGCATCTCAGGATTCCTCTTGCAGTCACTTGCCAATAATAATACATTACATATTTGGAGCCCATCTGAAAAAACTGCATAATAAATATCATAAGTGGATAGCATTAGCATGGCATTGCTTGTAAACTATTTTAATCTGATCAAAAATATCATGTACAGTGCTGTGAAAAAGTATTTGCCCCCTTCCTGATTTTTTTTTTTTTTTTTGCATATTTGTCACACTTAAATTTTTCAGATCACAGACAAATTTTAATATTAGGCAAAGATAACCCGAGTTAATACAAAATGCTGTTTTTAAATGATGATTTCATTTATTTAGGGAAAAAAGCTATCCAAACCTACCTGGCCCGATGTGAAAAGTAATTGCCCCCCCCCCCCTTGTTAAATCATGAATTAACTGTGATTAACCACATTTTTTTTGTCCAATTTCGCGAGGCACACCCAGGCCTGATTACTGCCAGACCTGTTGAATCAAGAAATCACTTAAACAGAACCTGTCTGACAAAGTGAAGTAGGCTAAAAGATCTCAAAAAGCAACACATCATTCCACGATCTAAAGAAATTCAAGAACAGATGAGAAACAAAGTCATTGACATCTTTCAGTCTGGATTGGGTTACAAAGCCATTTCTGAGGCTTTGAGACTCCAGCGAACCACACTGAGCGCTATTATTCGCAAATGAAGAAAACTTAGAACAGTGGTGAACGTTCTCAGGAGTGGCCAACCTACCAAAATTACTCCAAGGGTGACATCGAAAGAACTGCAGGCCTCACTTGCCTCAGTTTAAGTCAGTGTTCATGATTCAATAATAAGAAAGAGACTGGGCAAAAATGGCATCCATGAGAGAGTTCCCAGGTGAAAACCACTGCTGACCAAAAAGAACACAAAGGCTCCTTTCACATTTGCCAAAAAACATCTTGATCATCCCCAAGACTTTTGGGAAAATATTCTGTGGACTGACAAGACAAAAAACTTTTTGGAAGGTATGCGTCCTGTTACGCCTGGCGTAAAACTAACATAGCATTTCATAAAAAGAACATCATACCAACAGTCGAACATGGTAGTGGAAGTGTGATGGTCTGGGGCTGTTTTGCTGCTTCACGACCTGGATGACTTACCGTAATTGATGGAACCATGAATTCTGTTCTCTACCAGAAAATCCTGAGGGAGAATGTCCGACCATCAGTTTGTGACCTCAAGCTCAAGCGCACTTGGGTTATGCAACAGAACAATGAATCGGAACACACCAGCAAGTCCACCTCTGAATGGCTTATAAAAAAACAAAATGAAGGTTTTGGAGTGGCGTAGTCAAAGTCTGGACTTAAATCTAATTGAGATGCTTTGGTATACCTTAAACGGGCCGTTCTTGCTCAAAAACCCTCCAATGTGGCTGAATTAAAACAATTCTGCAAAGAAGAGTGGGCAAAAATTCCACCACAGCGATGTGAAGTACTCATTTCCTGTTATCGCAAACGCTTGATTGCAGTTGTTGTCGCTTAGGGTGGCGAAACCAGTTATTAGATTTAGGGGCAATTACTTTTTCACGTAGAGCCAGGTAGGTTTGGATAGGTTTTTCCCTCAATAAATGAAATCATCTTTTAAAAACTGCATTTTATCTTGACTGTGGTTATCTTTGTCTAATATTAAAATTTGTTTGACGATCTGAAACATTTAAGTGTGACAAATATGCAAAAAAATAAGAAATCAGGAAGGGGGCAAATACTTTTTCACAGCACTGTAGACATTATTATGAATCCAACTTTAAAAATGCGATATGTGCATAACCAATATATGCTTATCATTTTTGTAAAGTTTCATGAAAATCTCTCAAAAAATGTGGGAGGAGTTGATTTCAGAACATAAGCACCCTTCCCGGGACTTGTAGATGGACGGACGGAAGGAAGGACAGACGGAAGGATGGACATTGCCACGACTTAATCCCCCTTTGGTCTCCGACCGGCAGGGAGGAGTTGATTTCAGAACATAAGTACCCTCCCAAGGATATACAATAAGTCACCATTTAAGGTCAAGGGCAGTAACTCTGTTAAATATTAGTTTGGCGCAACAAAAATGCGATATGGGCATAACCAATGTATGTTTATCATTTGTATAAAGTTTCATGAAAATCCTTAAAAAAATGTGGGAGGAGTTGACTTCAAAACATAAGCACCCTTCCCGGGACATGCAGACGGACGGATTGACGTACAGGCGGGCAAACAGATGGAAGGACGGACGGACATTGCCACGACATAATCCCCCTTCGGTCTCCGACTGGCAGGAGATAAAGATTGGAATGAGAAAATTATTTTCTTTTGTTTATGCTGTAGAAAGAATGTAAGTGTATAACTGTTGTTCATTGATTAATGAAACGGATTTAAGTGAAAACTTACGTTAATGTTATCAGCTGTTCTTCGATTCCAGTTTCTAGAGGAGAGGCCTGGGAACACTGATGCAGAATGTAAAATTGACGTTTCAGCTCAGAACAAACCAAAATGAAGCAAACAGGCCTTTCAGGATGGGGGAAACCAGAGTACCCAGAGGAAACTCCAACATGGGGAGAACATGCAAACTCCACACGGAGAGGTCCTGGCTGGTCAGGGCTCAAGCCCAGAACTTCTTTATTGGGAAGAAACAGGACTAACCACTGTACCACCATGCACAGTGAAAAAAATGTTATGCAATCTCGGAGGATAACAGCTTCAATTTCTTTCACAAATAAGGGTTTTCAAACTTTTTAAGGTACTGTAGGCTTTATGTACTGTTGCCTGGCTGTTTTCTTTTTCAATAAGTATTATTACGCTGCATCCATATGTTTTTTTCCTTTGCCCAAAATTATATTTCTCGGGAAACAAGAAATGGTCTGGATGGGTTATTTCCGGGAATCCTGTTTCCAGGGAAAACGATTTAGTGCAGAGAGGTGCGAATGAGCTTTATTCAAGGCCTGTTGTGCTTCTTTATTGCATGGGCGGGACACTGCTTCCCCAGCCCATGTTTGCCCTGTGTTTGTATCGCTGTATTTTAGAGACAGTTTGTTTTTTTCCCTCTCAAAGAATAAGTTCTAAAGTATTGCATTTTCCATCACTGTGCATGAGGATATAAGATTTCTCTCGCTGCTGAAAGATGCAATGCTTTGTGCACTGTCGACTCCCAGCTTGGCTTGCAGAGCCTTTGCAGTCCTGAAAACTTAGGCTGATCCATTTTCTACTGACATGTTATGAAACATGGTTGCTTTGTAGTATTCATTTTGATGATAATTATACACATACATCATTAGAGCAATGAATAAACATCCCGCTTTTTTTCGCAGAGGTAAGTTTTCAATGGCATAGTGTTCATCATGTAGAGCCTATATCAATATTTGTTGGGAAAAGCTGTTAATGACATGACTTAAGTACTCAGCACATGGATGGGTGTCTTATATTTTTTTTCAGTGCAGTAATTTTCTTGTTCAGTGATTTTGATATGATTGAATAGCAATTTTGTGGACCAGTTTAAAGTTAAAAGGCGCGTTCGCACGTGCCTGCAAGGATGTGCTCGCATGCGTATTGTCTGGTGTTACCGAGATACAGATTTTGCAGCCCAGTTGTCAAGTAATTTGGCCTTCTCAGAGCTCCTGACCTAACTAATAAATGCTGAAGTCAATAGGGAAAAAACATGTCCTCTCTTTGTGACAGTTTAAAAAGAAATCACTTTTTGTAGTTGAAGTAGTTAAAAATAAATAAATAAAATGCTGCTTTTTTGCAACACATTTGAAGCTATAATGTGTTTCATGACATATTAAACTCCATTTAAAAAGCTGCTCGAAGACTTACAATAATGTCTTTGGTGTTGAAACTGCCACCTGACACTGATGAATTTTTGTACATATTGAAACAGAATAATATATCACCCACTTCCTTGGTGCTTACAGTTTTGGGCCCTGTTTTACTCAGATGTCATCTGAGTATTTTGCATCAAGCCAGAACCATACCACTGCTAAATATTCAAATGCAATTAGTCATAAGATGTTCAAGGGGTATTCACCCCTTAACCACCTAAGATCAAAAAGAATGAAGGATTAGTCAATGATGTAACGACATCTTTAACTATCAACAGAGGAGAGTGAAAAGATGCCAAACCAAGGAGATCATAATCCAACCTAATTTAGGTTAATTTATACGACTTTGGATAATGAGTTTGGTTTTGAATGATAAGTTTGCCCTCCACAGAAATATGTTTTCAGCAAAGTAAGCAGTCCTCAAATGAAGATTGATTTGTTGAAAGCCAAACGTCCCAAAAAGTTACTGTAGGCTTAAAGCAAAACTATGACTCAAGTACATGTCATTGGGCGGGGCTATTCAACATTATCCAGAAAGGGCCAGTACAGGTGCAGGCTTTCATTTCAACAAAGCAGTTACACAACTGATACTACAAATCAACCAAAGAGTCTGCTTCATTAGTAGTACCAGGTGTGTAACTGCTTGGTTGGAATGAAAGCCTGCACCTGTACTGGCCCTTTCTGGATAATGTTGAATAGCCCTGTCATGGGATATCCAAAAGATTTCCCTGTCATTCAGGTGTTCTCTTTTTGGTTATTGTACTTACTGTTTTCACTTAGAAGGCAGATGTAATCTAATGCCAAGCAAGTATAAGGATATAGCTCAAGTGCTTACTTTATTTAGCACATTGGAAGTCCTTTGGCAGCAGATCCAGAGCAGGTTAGCAAGCCATTGATCCATCTTGGAGATGTACAGCAGGGGCTCAATGCTGCAGCTGAGGTCCATGAAGGAGAAGACAACCACACTGATATGGCACTTGAAGTCTACAACACTGTAGTAACCTGCAAAGGGAAAAAGAGCCACAGGAGGGAGGTAGGTGAAGACTATGATGGCCAGAGCAATAACCACCATTCTGAGGGCTTTCTTCTTCACGGGGTGCATCTTCTCTTTGCCGACGACCGATTTCCTTAGAGTCCAGATGATTGAGATGTTACAGAGAACCATGACGGTAAAGGCCCCCAGGATTAGCCCAGTGAAGATGTTGATTGTGCTTTCCTCCCCCAAAATGGACTTGGTGAGTGCACTGGCTAACATGAGCCCCCAGACCAGCATGGAAACAGCTACCCTGATATTGGTGTCCCTGATACTGGTGAATAGAATGGGGTGGACCACAGCCATGTAGCGGTCCAGGCAAATACAGGTGAGGAAGAGTGGGGTGGTGTCCTTGATCCCATACGCAAAGCGCTGGAAGTACCATACATTGCTGTTGGAAAGCAGCAGGCGATTCACCAGATCAATGGGGGTCATCAAACAGAAGTAGGTGTCAGAGATGGCCAGGTTTAAGATGAAGATATCAGAAGTGGAAGAGTCACTCTTCTTCCTTACCACCTGCCAAATCACCAAAACATTTGTGGGGAAGCCAATTGCCAGGTTAAAGACCTTTATCAAGTAGGAGAACACAAAGGCGTATGGTGTCTCCTTACACACTTCAAACTCATACCAGAGCAGGGAACTGGATCCTGAAGAGGAGTTGACAAACATGCTGGAGTTGAACACAGCACTGTTCATTCTGCTTTTGGATTCATTTGCCAAGCTGAATTTAGGGTCTATGTTTCTTTTTTTATGGGTCCTGAGAAGGGAGAGGTAAAAATCAGAGCCGTGATCAAGCCTAAAAAATGTAGAACACAATCTTCCCCCCACAATGTCATAATGGCTAAGAGGCATCATTCTTATATTTGCTCCTAATTATTGTATTATTTTACAACCCCAATTCTGAAATAGTTGGAACGAAGTGTAAATTGTGAATAAAATCAAAATGCAATGACTTTCAGATCACATGGGCCAATATGTTATTTACAATAGAACACAGATAACATTTCAAATGTTGAAACTGAGACATTTTACATTTTTATCCACAAAATGAGCTTATATCAAATTTTCTGGCTGCAACAGGTCTCAAAAAAGTTGGGACACAGGCCAAAAAGCAATTAATATACAAACGTATAAGAGAATCAGCTGTAAGAACATTTAGCAAGTAATTAAGTTAACTTGCATCAGGTGTGTGACATGACTGACTATAAAAGGGATGTCTCAGAAAGGCTGAGTATCTCAGAAGGAAAGATGGCCAGAGGCTCTCCAAACTGTGAAGGCTTGCATAAAAAAATTGTGGAATACTTTAAAAGCAATGTTCCTCAACGTCAAATTGCAAAGGCTTTGAAGGTCTCATCATCAACAGTGCGTAACATCATCAAAAGATGCAGAGAAACTGGAAAAATCTCTGTGCGTGAGAGACAAGGCTGAAAACCTTTAATGGATGCCCGTGATCTTCAGGCCCTCAGGCGTCACTGCATCACTCACCGGCATGATTCTGTCATTGACATTACTAAATGGGCCCAGGAATACTTCAAGAAACCACTGTCTGTAAACACAGTCCGCCATGCCATCCACAGATGCCACCTAAAACTCGATCATGCAAAAAGGAAGCCATTGTTGAGCATGATCCAGAGGCGCCGCCGTGTTCTGTGGGCCAAGGCTTATTTAAAATGGACTGTAGCAAAGTGGCAAAGTGTCCTGTGGTCAGACGAGTCCAAATTTGACATTCTTGTTGGAAATCGTGGGCATTGTGTCCTCCGGGCTAAAGAGGAGAAAGACCACCCCTCCTGTTATCAGCATTCAGTTCAAAAGCCAGCATCTCTGATGGTATGGGGATGCATTAATGCATATGGTGTGGGACACTTGCATGTTTTAAAAAGCACCATGAATGCTGAAAGGTATACAAAGGTTTTAGAGCAACATATGCTCTCCTTCAGACGACATCTATTCCAGGGAAGGCCTTGTGTATTTTAGCAGGACAATGCAAAACCACATACTGCAGCTATTACAACAGCATGGCTTCGTAGTAGAAGAGTCTGTGTGCTGAACTGGCCTGCCTGCTGTCCTGATCTTTCACCGATTGAGAGCATTTGGTGCATAATTAAACGAAAAGTCCATCAAAGGAGACCCAAAACTCTCCAGCAGCTGGAAGCCTGTATTAAATAAGAGTGGGATCAAATTCTAATGGCTAAACTCAAGAAACTTGTCTCCTCAATGCCCAGACGCCTCTACTCTGTGTTAAAAATAAGAGGGAATGCTACACCATGGTAAACAGGCTCCTGTCCCAACTTTTTTGAGACCTGTAGCAGCCATCAAATTTGAGATGAGCTCATTTTGTGGATAAAATTGTAAAATTTCTCAGTTTCAACATTTGCTATGTTATCTCTGTTCTTTTGTGAATAAAATACTGGCTGGTGTGATTTGAAAGTCGTTGCGTTTTGATTTTATTCACAATTTACACTTTTTCCCAACTATTTCGGAATTGGGGTTGTACATTTTATTATCGTCAAACTTGACTAAGTCTTTCCAATTTACTGAATAATGGAAATACTCCGTATAATGTGACCAAGATAAAGTAAATGAATATATTCTTTTATTTGGAGCTGGAGCAGTACTATTTTAGAATGGCCCCAAAGGCCTGTTTTCTGGGTAGAATACTTACCCTTAGGAAAAAGATGTCTGTGGGAAACTACTCTGCACTGGATATTTCTCAGATCAGAGTCAATGTGACCAGATACAGTATGAATGAGAATGCCCTCTGATTTGTCAAACACTGAGCTAATTTTCATAATGTTTCAACAAAGAATAATAAATCTTACCTGAGAAACTGCCGTGGCTTCACACAGACTCCCCGAGCTCAGACAGCCAAGAATGCAACAGTGTCCTGACGGCCTTTCTCCAGGAGCTTTATGTTTTTATTTGATTTGGTTCCAATTCATTTTGATTCATAAATTTATAAGCTGCATAGACAGTTAAAGAAGGTAGCCAATCAGGATCAGCCAATCATGGTGGGGGCATGATTTAAGGTCTGCATTAATTATTTGCGTAATCCGATGGTTAGATATGCAGAAAAACAGAGGTGGGGCCACAGAAGCGCCCCCCATCCCTGCATTCACAATATAATTTTTTGCAAATGATGCAATCGAAATGCTGCATCTTTGACAAACAGGTGATGCAATGCAGTCGGCCTACTGGAGCACAAATAAGACACTGTAACCTGGTGTAAGTTCTTACATGTCACACGAAACCTTATGGTATTACACAGTATCCTGGTGTAATGCTGGGGGTAAGGATTTTTTTTTTTCTCCGCATGAGGGGGAGTAACTCTCTCATTACACTTGAATTATTTCCACAGATGTTCTTAACAATGTATGATTTTATGCCCTCTTTGGAAGTTGCAGTTTACACAAAGCAATATTACAACATCAATTCCTCAGAAATGGGGACAATTTGTAAAATGCAAATTGAAACAGAATTAAGATGTTTGTAATTTTGTTTTAACTGCATGCAGTTGAAAACAGCATAAAAAAGTTCCACCTCATCAACTGTATTGATTTTCTAAAAATTTGATGCATGCAAAATGTTCCAAAACAACTGAGACAGGGGAACTGAATAACTGGAAAGTCTGTGGAATCGTCAGAAAACGCCCATATTCAACAGTCCACAGTTTAAGAGGTTATTGGTGATTAAATTATTATTGGGTATAAAATGAGCAGATTCAAATGGTCATACACCAGCATGATGGTTTGAGGTTTCCCACTTTGCCAAAAGCTGTCTGAGCAAGTAAACAACATTGCTCAATGTACTAATGCACAGAATTTAGAGATTTCACCATCAACAATCCATAATTCTATGAGAAGATTTTGAGAATTTGGAGAAATCAGAGCAATCTCTGTATGTAAAAGGTTGAATACTACTATTGGATTTCGTGATCTCAGATGGCGCTGCATTGAGAACCAACATGCTTCTGTAGTGGACATAATTTCATGGGCTTGTAAATACTTCAGAACTCCCGTGTCAGGAAACACAGCTTCCAACATCATCAAATGCAAGTTAAGACACTGCTGCTCAAAGAGGAAGACACATCAACCAACCAAGAAGCATTTCCGCAGGCCTGGATCTTGGATGCTTTGACTGGGGGGAGTAAGAGGAGTTGATTGGACTCCAACTGCTGCTGTGTTGAGCGCCCGAGGGAAGACTTTTTGGACGGCCAACCCATACATTAGCTCATTAGCTTCACTGTAGTTCCGTTGGCAAAGTTCTAATGGTATTCTGCCTCTGGAGTGATGCAAAAAACAAGCTCTTTGTATCATTTGGTCTGCTATTGTATCTTCAGTTTAAATGTGAAGCGGCAATGTACAAGCGACTGAGTGGTAATAGAGTGAAATGATGGCGAAGTTACCA
The DNA here is from genome assembly GCA_029692085.1 of Gymnothorax javanicus. Classification (NCBI taxonomy): domain Eukaryota; kingdom Metazoa; phylum Chordata; class Actinopteri; order Anguilliformes; family Muraenidae; genus Gymnothorax; species Gymnothorax javanicus. The sequence continues at coordinate 41,142,054 of CM056200.1, forward strand.
ATCTCCTTGATATCTGGCCTATCCATTTTTATCTGGCCAGATCAGACATTAGAAAACTTATATAATGTCGATGTGGCATGTTTACGATTGGGAAAATCAATAAGGACAAAATAAATAGCTATTTAGTCATTTTTAAATTTGGGCAACAACAGTGGCGAAGCGTGTGATGATCGGCCAGGGCAAAAAAAAAATTCTAATATTTTCAGCCCCGCCCCACAGTCCACTCATTCTCAAAAAACACACCTGACTGAGTCCAGTTGGTTTACGCATGCTAATGCACCCAGTAACTGCAAGATACTGGCAGAATGTAAATAAATCATATCAGTTTGTGTATTTGGAAAAGCACAATGTGCATAAAACGAGATTCTTCCCGTCTTAAGTAAAATAAATTGCACCACGTAAAATAGTTTCCCTAAATTTTACGCTGTGGATTAGTAAGCAGGCCAGCCTTCTAATAAAAATTAATTGAAGGTAACAACTTTTGCTTATTTAATTGACATAAATCATAAACTTTTACTATGCCAAACAATTGATGACACATTTCACAATTTATAATCAAACTATATAAGAGTATGCTGTATTATTCACAAATGTTTCTGTCAATATTAACAGGCAGATAGTTAGATAGCTGGCTTGTGATCTTACTACGGTCTGTTGAGCTGTCACCAGCCACACAATAATGTCTGTAGCTACAAATCCCATATGAAGAAATGCTTGTATATAGTTCCCATATAGACATGTTTTGGCTCTTAGAATTCTTCGAAGAAGAACCTAAATTTGACATTTGCAAACCCTTTCGAATTTCATAAGTGAAACTCGGTCTGTCTCTGCAGCTTTTTCATTAGCTAGCAAGCTAGATAGCACAGTGGCTAGCTTAGGTGACGTTAATAGCTAGTAGCTGAATGTCTACTTATCAGCAGTCAGTCGCCATCTGGTGTTCTTCAGCTGTTCCACAGTTGAACATCACATGAGAAGACAAAAATGAGAATCTAATTTATGCAGTTTAACCCTCTCTGACTCTACCTCTTTGGGTTTTTTTTTCTCCAATTCTTCTGTTTGTTCTTTGATGCATGCAGTGTCAGTGAGGTCATTAAGAGAGGCGAGCTAACCAAATAGCCTGCTTGGACATTGATTGGTCATCATATGCCTTATAAGTCTCTATGAAGAAAGGGCAAGTGGAAGGATATTTTACCTAATTTTGATCAAAAAAATATCTGGCCTAACCACAGCCAATAAAAAGAAAAATCATTATATAGGTCTAATGCAGGCCCCTACATATTTTCATGAATATTAAACATCAACTGATTAAAAACTGCAATATATCAGTCACTAAGAAGGAGATTTATTTGACTTTGGTTTAGTTTATAAAGGGTGATACAATTATTAACGTCATTGAAAATAACACTGATCAATGCAAGGGGATAAGTATATTTACAGCCAGAAAATCAATATGAGGACATTTTTGGCTATAACAATGGTTATTTCAGCTACTGAGGATGACGATCAGTCAGTTTGGCGGGGCAGTCAGAATATTTGGAGGGGCATTGTCCCCCTGTGCTAATGCCTAGAATAGGGCCCACACCGCCGACTTCTCTGGGCTTGTGCTCCTCTGAAATTAACTGATGGTTAAATGGAAGGAAGTGTTGTGGTCTGATGAGTCCATCTTTAAAATTGCTTTTGGAAATAAAGGGCGCTGTGTTCCCAGGGCCAAAGAGGAGAGGGATTGTCGCAACATTTATCAGCAACATGTTCAAACGCCAGCGTCTGTCATGGTCAAGGGCTGCATTATTGCTATTGGCATGGGCAACTTGCATATCTATGTACGCAAAATGGACGCAGAGGCATACACACCAATTTTAGAATAACACGCCATTCAGATGTCGTATTTTTCAGGGAAGCCCCTTTTGTTCCTGCAGGATCACGGCAAGCTACACTCTGCTTATCTTATGATAGAGTTGCAGACATCACATTTTGATTCGGCTATTATTTTCAAAAAACTATTAAATTGATGAGTTAAAATAATTACTGATTTTGTCTTTGTCCATGCATACAAGTTAAAATGGATTTGACAATTAACGCATGTTGAGTTTATTTTCCTTTTACATGTCCCATTTCTTCTGAAATTGAGGTTGTACACAGGGGTACCAAGTCAAGACATGAATGTACAGTAACATATACAATAAAATAATGATGCAAATGTCAGCAAAACGGTTACTGTACTGTCAGTCCAAGGTCAAGGTCAAGGTAAACTTTATTGTCCCCATGGGGAAATTTGTTTTACAGCCAGCAGTGAATACATCATAAAAACCACATTCATACATCATAAAAAAACACGACAGGACAGGAGTCACATGATGCTGTTCAGGAAACTCATGGAAACCGGCACAAAGGAGTTTTTAAGTCTGTTAGTCCTGCATCTAGGCAAAGCATATCTGCGCCCAGATGGCAGCAGCTTGTACTCCTGATGAAGGGGGTGAGTGTGGTCGGCCAGGATAGTCTGTGCAGACTTAGTCACTCTTTGTTTATATATTAATGCGAGGTCATTAAGATTTGTACCAGCAATTTTACTGCGCATTTTTACAATGTTTTGCAGCCTCTTCCTGTATCTCAGGTTAAGTGACCCAAACCAGCAAGTAAAACAAAAAGTTAAAACAGACTCAATAAAACAAGAATAAAACATTTCCATAAAACAAGTGTCAACACTAAAACTCTTTAATTTACGATAAAAATACAGACGCTGATGTGCCTTCGCACACACAGCATCAAGATTGGCATCAAAAGTGAGAGCTTTGTCAATAATTGATCCCAAGTATTTGTACATCAACAACCTGACCATGAATCTGAGCAGGGGGAAGAGATGAGGGCCTCCTCCTGAAGTCAATAATCATCTCTTTAGTTTTGGCCACATTGATGTCCAAGAAGGAGCGTTTACACCAATCAGTTAACTCTTCTACAACTGCGCCATAGCCACAGTCATCATTACTAAGAAGGGAGACAATCAGTCAAGTAAAGAAGCTGACGTCTGACCAAAGAGCATGATTTATCTTGGAAATATACCTAGGTGACGTAGGGGGCTGCTAAATGAGCATCATGGTAATCCTCCCCCCAAAAAAGGTCTCAGAATGACAATTCAACTGAGTTAAGCAATGCAGATCTAGTCACTAAAAGACTTGAGATCATTCAACACAAGAGCAGCATCCAAAAGTACTGACACAGCTCTCTGCAGCACGACCACACTAGCAAGTACTGTCCTTAAACTGGAGACATAGAAGATCATAAAATTGCATCAAGGACCATCATATTTTTTTCAGTCACTCATCACTGAGCAGTGTCATGAGTTTCTACTGTTGAAATGGTTTGACCAATTTTAAATCTGAGCCAACTTAACTGTTCTTTAAACTTAATCAGGGTTCATAATCAAAGCATGAATAGCAGGGGCTTCAAAGTCACTCAGAACTATTCCAGGCTTTGTCTTCATCCAAAAGTACGGTTATGCTGCACAGCATTTTTATGCTTGCCTCTAAACATGATAGGATGTTGATTGCTGTCTATGCAGTGCACCTGCATATCCAAGCATTGACATTAGGTGGTTAAATGATCTATTGTTGTTTTTCTATGAAATTATTACCTCGGCCAAAGTTAACAGGAGGCTATGTAATTGGTGCCATTTGTTTGTCTGCTTGTCTGTTTGTTTGTGAACAATATAACTGAAAAAGTAATAAACGGATATCTCAGAAATTTTGTGGGTGGGTTAGGATTTCATCAGGGATGGACCCTATTCATTTTGACTGTGATCAGTCAAACAATATGGCCACCACGGCAGCCATCTTGAAATCCTATGACACACGATAACTGAACTTTGCTCCCACTCACCAAGATTTGAACTGTGCTGCCTTGGCGGAGGTTTTCACTCTAGGAGTGCCTGTAGTTGCCTATTTTTTGGTCAGCCAATTAAATGCATCATCCACCACGTGAATCTGCCAACTGCCATCATTTTACTCTAGCTGAAGGAATTTTCCCCCTAATTATCAGTGAGAATAGTGACCCCTGTTGAATTTCTTGTGCCATCACAAATCCAGATATTCTCCATCCTGACCAGATATATATGTAGATGCCAGATGGGCAGCTGTATCTTACATCAACGCCGTCCTCAAATTTTCTTATATGTGGCCATTAGAACATAATGGGGAGAGTTAAGGACTGTACCTCATCCACTTTTTTATTGCCTGTTCATCAAGTGCCACCATGACACCTGAGAAGTGGAACAGACTTCTGGTAAAGCTAACTAACAAAAAGAATTTAATGCAAGAAAATTTGTAGCCAGCTGGCAAGCTACAGTCTGACTCATAATGTGTCACTCAGTCAAAATGAGTTGCTTAAACATCAGTTTCGAGAAAAATGCCATTATAGCCAACACTAACGTAATCTTGGATCAACATTTTGATCATGGGCAATTAGTATGAAAGTCAATGTTCATAAAGTTTCTGCTTTTATTGCCAGCAAGCAAGCATTATGGTATTATGCCATTTCAATAGTCTGACCATGATGGTGAACTAGTGAAACAGCATTCTAAAGGGACAGTTCACCCAAAAACCAAAAATTCATATTTTTCCTCTGACCTGTAATGCTATTTGTTCATATAGATTGCTTTGGTGTCAGTTGCCAGGTTTTGGAGACCATAGAAATGCCAGCCTGATCTTGAAAATAATGGTACTAAATAGCATTTCGAGCGCAAATAAATAAATAAATAAATGAATAAAAAATTTTAAAACTTTCAAGCAATGTCTCTTTTCTGAAATCATGGACCGCTTATTCGGGGCAGAGATGTAGTCGAGACCTGTAAGTCCGAGACTGAGACCGAGACCTACCTTACCATGACCAAGACTAAGCCTTCCGAGACCGCGACCTTTAGAATCCGAGACCAAGACCGAGACTGAGACCTTGTACAAAATATAATGAATGAACTGGCAACTGCTATGTCTAAGTGTAAATTAAATCAAATGGCCTGAGTAGTACTAGCTCATGGCTAGCATTAATCCGTCCTTATCTTGAACTGTCAAAGATTGAAGACAAATATCATCACTTTGTAGGTCAAAATTCAAAATGAAATAGAGATATAAAAATTTTTAAATCAGTAACCACTCTCAATAACAGGGTGGCAGTGGGACTTGATCCTAAGAACTCCTCATCTGCAGGTGGAGCAAAATGAGACAGAGAAAAAAAAGACTGCTTTTAAAGAAAAATTAGAATACATACAAAAAAAAAAACTCTTGGGTAACTAAATTGTTTAAGTTTCCTTTTACAACCATTTATGTATGAGCTTCTTGATACATACATACACTTGCTTCCTTACATGGCTGATACAAAAAAATTTCTTAAAGAAGGAAACATTCTCATTGCACTTTAAGTACATTAAAATTTCCGTAACTTGGATGACATGAGGGCACTGTGGGGACACATGATGACTCCATCGTGGCTGAACACCCGCTCCACGGGTGCACTTGAAGCAGGTACAGTGAGAAGTGACATGGCAAGTTTGCTTAATGAAGGGTATTTTGCACAATGGCGACTCCAGAATTAAAGTGTGCTTCCTTCCTCAACCTTCCTTCCTTCCATCTCTTGCACATCTTCCAAATATTTTATAATGTGGGCATGAGCACTCCATGGCTTGTTTGTTTCACTACTCCTCCTTCATGTACGATGTGATTTGTACGTTGCTAACAGACGGGGAACTTTCGTGGGTTGTGCAGGTTCATCTTCACCACTACTGCCGGCAGCAGCAGAAGCACCCTCATCGTCTTTCTGGTGACATTTGAGTATTTCTGACTCTGTTACAATCAGTTCTGGAAAATGAATAATATGGAATTAACTGGAGAAAACATTTAAAGAGAAATTATTTCTGTATTTTAATGTAATTGCATTATTATTAGGTAGCACTGATACTCGTACTTAAGGAAGCTTAAAGGGGGCCGATTATGCTGATCCTTCTTTTAATACACATAAGTAATGTTATAATGTTGGATGTCCATACTCAACCTCTGAAAAGTTTCTAAACATAAGATACAGGGGTTTTGCCGTAATCCAAGAACGTGATTTTGTGAACGAGATTTCCTCTCTCAACAGCTCGTCCCGAGATCTTCACGAGATCTGAGCAAAACCTGACGTCAGGTTGTGCCGTCCAATTAATACAGACCTAGCCAGAGCCAATCACGGCGCTGGACCTGCCCACACCAGAAACAATTCTAGCAGGTACAAACAACCGCGGATCATACTATGCCTTAGTAGCCTCTACACTTTTGGAAATACAAAAGAAGAACCGCAGATCATTTGAGGTGCAGTTTTGTTAGTATCTTTCCCAAAGCTGCTTGTCCGTTTACTTTTGGACGCGAAGAAAAAACACCTATTTCTCTTCCAAAAGACGATACCACCAGAAATCAGCGGGTAGCTTTTTTTGTTTGCTGGCAGCAAACAGCCACGTCCAAAGGGAACGTTAGCTGTTTGTGCTCAGCATTTCACCAAAGACAGCTTTGTCAATAAAGGATAATTCGACACAGGATAATTGTTTCAGCTGCTTCTCAAACCTGAAGCAGTTGCATCAATCAAGCATTCGGAGCCACAAGCTGTAAGTAACGATATAACAGGAAATAATGTAAGTGAAGCTAACGTGTTACGGGTGGCTAGCAGGACCGCTAATGATAGTTAGCACTAACAACTGGCCTCAAACGCAGGCTTTGTAAAATATTTGAAGATAAAGCCTGGATCGGTCGCAACTGTCTGTGACTCAGACGCAGAAGCTGTAAGTTGCTTTTACTGCATAAGCCTTCCTAACATGATGGCCTGTTGATTGTGGCTGTAGCACTGCGGCAAACGTAGCCAAGTTACTGTTGCTAATGTTTGTGTCCTAAATATGCAAGAGTAATACCAGGGGAAATTCAACAGAAGGTGTGTGAACATAAACCTCATTTGAAGCTAACTTTTTATACTTGTTTGTAATTTGGATGCTTGGTACAACTGTCCACGGTAACGGAACTTGCTGTCTGTAAAACCTGTATCGCAAGGGTTTGTCTCAGTGGTTGTTATGAATGCTCGGTTACCAGCTACGGCATGTTAGTTTGCGTGCCGCCATGCTAATTAAAAATGCTCCTGGTTAACTTATATGCAGTAATTCTGATCGGTATGCTTGTGTTACTTCGGTAAACATCAATGTGGCAGTTTCATCATAACGTTGCCCGATTGTAGCCACTACAGTTGAAGCTAACCAGAGAGGTGCTGTATGTGTCAGCAAAGTTGGGCTGAAAATGCTGCAGTTTGACCAGACTTAGGTTTTGCAGAGCTTGGGATACGTGTTTGGGTTTGTTTACGGCTGCTTGTGATCACCTCACTTATCCATGACCGAGGTCAGCTGGATACTTCTGGGCTAGCTCTCTGAAGCTACCGTGAAAGCAATCGCGAAACGCACAAGGTCTAACGTGTCTGGTATAACAAACGATTTCTCTGCATTGCTGTGGCATAATTTCATCCCCCTTTTAGAAATTGTTCTGGCTAATACATAAGCAACTGTCCACGCTAACGGAACTTACGGTCTGTAAAACCTGTATTAAGTTCATAACATAACCGGCGCTCTGTCTAGCTGTCCCGTACTATCCATAAAGCTGCTTTCACATCAGACGCGAAACTAATTTTTCACGCGACAGATTTCATTCAAAGTCAATGCAAAGAGGCGAGTACACGCGTTATGGGCGTGTTAAGCCGCTTTCACACTGGACGCGAAACAAGTTTTTTGCGCAACAGATTACATTCAAAGTCAATGCAAAGACACCAATACATGTGTTATGGGCGCATTAAGCCGCTTTCACACCGGACGCAAAACGAATTTTTCGCAAGACAGGTTACTTTCAATGTCAATGCAAAGACAATGCATTGACTTTGAATGTTATCTGTCGCGCGAAAAATTTGTTTCGTGTCTGGTGTGAAAGCGGCTTATCGCGCCCATTCCAACGTAATAAGTAAACCATTACCGCAGGCAATTTCCGAAAAGGCCGTTTAGCCTGGAGCTTTCGCCCCTCCGTCATATACCAGAGTAGAAGCTGTTTGTTACTCCATGCTAACGACACGCCACAGTTATGCACACGAACCAGCAGGTCCTCATATTACACACCTAAGCAGTCCATAAGTTGTTGGTCCACTTTTTGCTGCTCCTCACTGTCCATATTTCCCTCTAAACTCAGACCCACCTGATTTCTACAGTCTCCGGTCTACAATTGGGTATGTCGACCTGTTCTACAAATGTGTCTGTAGGGGATGGATTCTAGCTTTCCCTCAATCCTAGCTATAGAGTAGAAACACCGGTGTACTCACCATAGTAGCCGTAGGTAGATAGAAAATTCTAACTTGAGCTGCCAGACTTTCACACTGCATACTCCACTTTCGCCACTGCGTTTATTGTTACAAGTTCATTTCATTAGAAATGTTTCACACTAGGGAGGCGGACCCGGAAAACTGCGTTCTGCCGAGTCCTGCCCAGCTTCGCCGTCCACAGAGCTGGCAAATCAGAAGAAAGTGGGCACACGGGGAGGAGGGGCCATAGCAGAAGAGCCACCCAAACAAGGTGTTTCAGACTACCATGGACTACAAATGGGGTTTTTTGAGGATGGCAGTATGAGCTAAATAAGGACCCTTTTTTGGACTTTGAACGATCAGGAGTACTCTAGGGGAGTCCAAGATCAAAATAAAAATTTGTAAATGTAGCATAATAGGTTCCCTTTCAAAAAAGAATCTGAAGTACATATACCACATCATTGAGTGTTTTATATGATATCCAACTTTGCCAATCAAACTGATCCAGAACGTTTTTGTGTATGCATATAGGAGGTGCAGCTTCAATGGATTTCAGATCTACTGTGGGTCAGAGTATATTATTTTGCTAATAAAAATTACAATTTATTAAAAAAATAACCTTCCAGCATGTCCTTCACATCTTGTGGTAGCTGCTTCAATGTTGCAGAGTCTCCATCCGTGTAGACATCAATGTCAATCCACTGCATATTAAAGTATGGGTCTAACACCGCTGCTATTGGATATACTTTATCAGCAAATGGTTCTTCTTGAGCCGCTTCACTGGTTGCCATATTGCACATGACAAAGATCCCCTTGAATCTTTTCATCAGGGATGTCATCAGTTGCTTGACCAGGGCCTTGCAGTGCCCGTGCCGGGCTTTCTCCTTCATGCCCCTGAGGTGGCTGCATAGGTCCAACACAGTTGGGACTACCATACTGATAGTCACAACCTGGTCACCTAAAAAAGGTAGAAAATTGTGAACAGTACTGATAAAAATTCAATCATTCAATCATTACGTGAGGACAGTTCTTATATTTGACTATTCTAGTATTTCTCAGTCTGAAAGGTAGCTACACGAGTCAGAAAACAAGTATGTTAGGCCTTTACTTTTTTATGATGGGCGTGACATTTTAAGCAAAACATTAGAAATATAATTTTAAAAAACTTAATGAATTTATAATTTAATAAACCCATCTGTTCAACAACGTTCTCCGAATATGTTAGCTATCAATCAATCAATCAATCTTTTTATTTAGACTCAGGTCCATCAGAAAAAAAAAAGACAAACAAATATACAACAATATTTAAATAGACAGTCATACCAGTGTTTCCACATGGCAGACTGGTATCTTACAGCACTGAGGACAGGGTTAGTCAACATCATTATAATGGCATTACAAGAACTGTTAAGTTGACATATAAATTTGAACATCAATCGTCTCAAAAGAGCATGAAAAGTGATAACTTGTACTTTACAAAAGAGTTCACTTGCACTATACCATCTTGGTTTACCAAGCAAGATACGCAGACAATCATTATACGCAACCTGAAGTTTGCGGATGCTGGCCTTCTTAAATTTTATCCATAAGGGCGCAGTATAAAAAGGGGTACAGTAAGCCCTGAAGAGACCCACTTTCACCCTCTCAGAACACCGGGAAAATCTTCTGGTCAACAAATTTGCCTGCATATATAAAATACGACGCTGTCTATTCATATCTTCATCATCTGTCATATCATCAGTGATGATGTGTCCCAAATATTTAGTTTTAGAACAAGCAGGAAGCACTTGTCCTGACAGGTAAAAGGATGGAAAAGTGAGGTCCTTATCCCCTTTTACTCTGCAAATCAGAACAGAACTCTTCTTAGCGTTATAATTCACATCAAATTTTACACCATAATTAGAACATATGTTGAGAAGCTCTTGAAACCCAGCACTGCTAGGTGAAACAATTGCCAAATCATCAGCATACATAAAATGATTAATAAGTTCATTGCCAACCATACAACCTGTTTTACAGTTTCTTAACTGGACTGAAAGATCATTCATGTAAATATTAAAAAGGCACGGTGATAAAAGCCCCCCCTGTCTAACGCCATTACTTGTCCCAAATGTAGCAGAGACAACATTTCCCCATTTAATCTGCATGCTCTGGTTAGAGCACCAATAAGACAGGATCCTTATAAAAGTGTCAGGCACTCCTCTCTGATGTAATTTTAAAAACAATTTAGAATGATTTATACGGTCAAATGCCTTTGATGCATCAATGAAACCAATAAATACAGTAGAGTTCTGTCTTCTATAGTTTTCCACCATCTCCTTCAGTGCATAGATACATAAATCAGTACTATGTTTAGCCTTAAAGCCAAACTGGTTAACAGAGGTGCATAGATATACAGATAATCTTTCTAGTAATATTCTCTCCAAAACCTTCGACAGCACACTGGCTAGAGCAATTGGCCGATAATTATCCATACTCCCCACCCTGCCCACTTTGTCCTTGATGATAGGCACCAAAGTAACGGACAACATGGAGTCTGGTAATACACCATGACACATGAAACCTGTAAAACAAATAGCAAGGAGAACCGCTGCCCTCGGGTTTGCTAATTTAAAGTGCTCTGCAGACATTTCATCTGGACCACATGCCTTATTATCAGCTAACTCTGTGATGGCTTGAAAAACTTCCTTAGCTGTGATTAGCATAGTGTCTGAATTGACAATCTCACCTACTATGTAGGGGTCACTCTTAACACAATTAAATAGAGCAGAGTAATGTTTCCTCCACAGTTCAGCTATGTTATCAAAACCAGAGACCCCCTCTAAGGTGCTTGGTAAAGATGTGGTGTTTGTGTTCAAAGCTCTCACCTCCTTCCAGAAACCAGTAACATCATTATCAAGGAGCTTTTCTGCCATAGAATCCGCTCTGATTTGTTGTGCATGTTTATTAACATAACGAACTGCATATTTATTATTAGAATTGGTGAACCTTTTCAGATCAAGGGCAGGCCCCTCTCTGGGCCTTCCTGCATGGACCCAGGCCCTAAAGGCATTCTTAGCTTCAGCATGATAATGAGCCTGATACTTGCTCCATCCTGGCTTTACCCTGGATTTTTTTTCAGCATAGGTATACAGTGGTATGCTAGCCTCATGTATAGCTCCCACAATATGTTCATACAAGGCACAAAGATCCTCACGGTGAGAGTTTTCATCACAATTCACATCAGAACATAAAATAGCATCAATTGGCTAATAAACTTTACTCAACAGGATATCAGTTCTTCCATAATATGATAGCTTGTTCTCATTTGTAAGTTTAGACCAATCTAGTTTATTCTTACGAGTACACTTCACCTCCTGAGATAGCTCGGGAAGACTGTCAAAATCTAATGTCATTATAAATGGAATATGGTCAGAAATTGATGCCTCATAGACAATCTCTATAGAGCTTAGGATGTCATGGGCATCAGCAGTACTAATACAATGGTCAAGCCATGATGTTGTATGCCAGGCCTCACTAACATATGTAAAGCTATCTGCTGGTAATAGTATTTGAGAGGATAAAAAGAAATTATTATCATCACCAAATTGTAACAAAAGTTTGGCAAATAAGGACCTTTTGTCTGATATGTCAGCATTCAAGTCACCCACTACATGAACACTGGTCGTGTGATTCTCAGAAATAAAAGAGTTGATGAAAGCAAGCCTATTCAGGTGTTCATCCTCATTTTCTAGTGACTCATAGGGTGTATATGCATTAAGGATAGTAGACTCCTTGTTACCGATCTTTATCTGCACAGCAATACACCAGTCAACTTCAAGTCGGATAACATTCATCACTGGGTCTAGATTTTTGTGCCAGAGGATGGCGACCCCCCCTGCAATCCTTCCTCTCACTATTCCCAGGGAAAGGTCAGTTGTGGATTCACCCGCCCCGTGAAAATTATCATTAAATGAGTTCAGTTTTCCCAGCTCCTGCTTTGATAAGAAAGTTTCTTGCAAACATAAAATGTCACATTTTTGCAACAAAGTGTCCACCACAGAGCGTCGGCACTTGTCTCCTTCACTATTTCCCAGTCGCAGGCCACGGCAGTTGTAAGAGTTCTGGGTTATACGTCTCCATAATATCATTGCATTCCGCACACACTTTAAACGAGCTGTACCAGTTGCTCGCAGTGACAATACGCTCACACTCAACGTCACGACCACGTTGTGTGGTTAGATGGTCAGATAGTGCCTCTGCGTCTAGATCTGGTGCAAATCTGGTGGCGAAGACTCTAACCACCTTTGTACGGATCACTTTTATCTTACCATGAGCAGCAGAGCCGATGATCAGCTTAGACGCCCTCCGTTTGGGTTCTCCGCCGGCGCGTTGTTTTGAGGTGACAGGTTGACCCCCGACATTAATCCTCTTAGGTCGACCAAGTTTCACAACTTAAGTCCAATTAGGTGAGCTGACCGCAGCTCCACCATGGCTGACGCCGACCTTTATGATCCCAGGTGCAGTAGCAGGTCAGCACAGGTAGCGTCTCCTGCAGCAGAAGACCCAATGGCGCACGCGTCTTCTCCCGACACCGCACCATCCACACCTGCCGGGTCGTCCCTCTGCGCGCTGCCGCAGGGTGGTTCAGCAACGCTCGGTACAGCCTGTCCATCCCATTCAGCTCCATCCTACGCTCCACTGCGGAAACTCTGCTGTCAATAATAGCAGTCACCGTGCGTAAATCCTCGCCGATATCTGCCTGTAGTTTCAGCGTGTGCCTTAGTGCAGAGACCTTGTTGTGTAGGTGCTCAATTCTGCCCAACAGGTTGGAAACGTCCAGGTTACTGAATAACACAGGTGGCAGCTCATCCAGATAATGAGAGACGAACCGGGAAATATTTTCCCCACATTCGTTTAAAACTTTTAGGCAACTTTTAATATTATTGACATCCTTCTGGTTGCCTTTAAAGGCTACGCACCTTTGTTTAGTGTCAGGACAGAGTTCAAACAGAACTTTTTAGAGGACTCAATCCACTCAGAGTCGAAGATGTTTGAGGTTAAAAGGACCAGTTCATCTTGGGTCATAGTTTTCATTTTAACCGCAAGAAAGTTGAGAAACTCGTCCTCTACGATAACTTGATCGTCAACTGTTCTGTAGATAAAAGGTTTCAAACGAGGTCAGTGAGGAGCTGCTGAGCTGCGACACACTTCATCCGCCATCTTGTCTTCTTAACGTTCTATCTTTACATAGTATTACGATAACAAATTACTACAAGTGATTTTCTTCAATATCTACGTTTTTCTTTGCGCAAAACCAGAATCTAATAAAAATGAATGTTATTGTGCTGTTGTCTTAGACCTTGGGTCAACGCTGTGGCCTCAGCAAATGGCGGAAGTACTGTGCAGATTTCTTCTATTTGACCCTATTCTCTCAGGATGAACTGATGTTCCTTGAACTCATCGCCACAAATATCAGTGAGTTTCTTGAAGTCCAAGCTCAAGATGGAGGACAGCTGATGATACGTAGTATTCCACCTTGTGGCATTAGCAGCAGGGATAGACCTGTCTGTTCTGAAGAGTTTCTCAAACCTGAAAATCCACGAGAATATATGTAGAGTGTAGTGCAATGATAGGTTCATTATGCAGTTACAAGTACCCCTGCAAACCATGACCGTGGTTGACCTTGGTTGACCCTGGTTCAAGTAACCGTGGTCAACCCTGGTCAAACCATCGTTTTGACATTTTTGTTAAATGGAACACCAAGGTTGACCTTGGTTGACCTCAGTTCACCATGGTCAACCATGGTTAAAGCATGGTTAAAAATGGTCAACCATGGTTAACCATGGTGCAAAAACTCCCCAAGCCAGTGCAACCATGCTTCAACCATGGTCGGCCATTTTTAACCATGCTTTAACCATGGTTGACCATGGTGAACCGAGGTCAACCAAGGTCAACCATGGTCACAGTTCACAGGGGAATAAGGAAATCAATTCAAACAAGGCATTTTTTTCTGGAAAGAATGAATAAATGATCAAATATTGAGTACAATCACACTTAAAGTGTTCTCAATGAAAAATAAATAATTGACGTAATATGGGCTATCCAATTTAGTGTCACAAATGAGGAACTTCATTTCATATGATACGCTTAAACTTAGCTCATTATCTCTAACTTGTTTTATCTGTGTCCTGAGTGTAAAATCCCCAGTGCAAAATATAGTAGAACATTATGATCTGTTAGTTGTTGAGCTGCACTTGGTGTACTCCGGCTGCACACAAGGAGAAACATTGACGGTAATTTTTAATAACCTTCGTAACAGTAATCGATTACTAATTTCCATATAGTTCCCTATTACTAGATTTATTATATTTCTCACCCCTCCTTGAAAATCGTGCTCCTGTGAAGCAGTGTTGACCGATGATAAGCCTTAACAGTGGCTGCCCCAATGCCTGCACCGTTGATCTCCTTCAGCCCATCCCCAACTACTAACTGCAGACTGTGTGCGAAGCAAGATACCTGCTTTTTACAGTTGATGGTCAGGACATCAGTGAGTGTTTCTTCATCAGATCCGTCCAGGTCCTCCCATATGGACTCATCTTCTTCGTTGTCTAGGACAGCTACATCATCTTCGTCCATCTCTGCCAACGCTTCTTCCTGAGGGACAGGAAAATGTACCCTGAATGCCTTCTGCATGTTGGATGCATTGCCAGTCACAATGTACCTGACCTTTGACCTAATTTGAAAGTCATCCAGAACCTCCTCAAAAGCTGAACAGATTCTTTCTCCAGTGTGTGAACCAAGGAAGCGTTTGCATGTGAGCAATACCGATTTCAGTTGCTGGTTATCTGGATTCTTTCACACACTTGCACAAAGGCCCTGAAGTGTGGATCTTCCACCAAACTGACGGGCACTGAACATCCAACAATGAGCTGCTTCACTACTGCATCAGTTACTGCTTTCTGTCTTGGATGACTGGGGTTGAATAGTTGCACAGACTCTGGATCCGCTGCAGCTGACATTGACGCAAAGCTTGTAATTATAGGCTGCTTTGAAGCTGTTCCATCATTTCCATGTCCAACACCACCTTCCAAATATTGTTTATGCCAAATTAACCAAAAGGAATACCAGCACTTTCTAAATAAATCGCAATAGTGTATACAAAATGCAAAATTCTTTCAAAGTTCAAAGTAAATTTATGTGCAGAAATATCAAGTTCGGCCACATCAGATCAATCATACTTAACCTCACTGACTTCGGCAAGGGGCACCAAATTACTGGTTCTGGTTATTGGATAAAGATTATTGCTGTATCTTTGTAAAAGCGAACATGAGGTTATTGGCAAACAAAATCTGACAAAATCACTTTATTCAGATGATTAGTGGCTGCACTAATGGTACCCTCAATAGCCACAAAATATTTGGCATCGGAAGCAGAAAAGATGATTACAGTACTTGATTTTGCTTTCTTTTAAATATTATAACATTAATTCTAATGAAGAGACTATCACTAATATCATAAACTATTGCAAAGTGGACTTACTGTGGAGGATGACAACGCTTGAGATGCCGTACAAAAGCAGAGGTTGTTCCCGATCTCTCAGTGTTGAAGTTGGCCTTACTGCAAAACCTGCAGTAGACTCCATGCTTTTTTTTCTCCTGGTATTTCTTTGTGGTCTTTGAAACCAAATAAAATCACTGCCGACTTGCGAGACATGTTAGATTTTTTTCCACGTGGACGCCCTATATTGGCCCTCGTAGCAACGTCTTTCCTGGATTACTTGTTTGAGTGGGGATATAGCATTCATTATCACTTGACTAACCAGGCTACAGACAGAAATTAATCCTCATTTGAAGCGTCACCCATGTGACTCATGTGGTACAAGAAGCTCTTTGATTTAAATGGATATTCCATCCAAAAACTTTAATTTGTATATCAATTACTCAAAATTAGATGTCTCGAACGGACGAAGTTGTTTTTCACCTGGCGCAACTTTATGGCCACTGGAGAGTTTTGAAAAATTATCCAAATTCCTTTTTTTGCTGGAAGCAGGTGGGGATCACCAAGTAGCAATGGAAAAACTCCACAAAACGTCCGTTGACAAACTTTCAATCACATCGTCCAACGCGTCGTCTAGTATAATCCAAGTCTGCTTTGTCCACTCGGATCCTCGGGTACTCTAGAAACGCGGTTATTTTTCGCTAAAAATAATAAAATACAACAGTTAAGCTTCAAGTAAGCTCACGCATTCAACGGAAGTCCCGCCTCCTGGCTCGTTCATTGCCCAGAGACTAATAAAGTTTTGAGAGAAGGGAGAAGACGTGTTTATACGTGTATTCAACTGAGTGGCAGCAGAGTCTTTGGTTGTTTGAGTGCCATCAAGGTCTCTAGTACTATCAAAAAGCTGACCTTACATATCATGACGATTAATCAAGATCAAATAACCGCTCAGAGACAGAAAAGAGGTGCTAAAAGAGGTTAAATTCCTTAAATTTCCCATGGTCTCGACTGGTCTCGACAGCCGAGACCCAATACCTTGACATTTGAGACTGAGATCGAGACCAAGACTTTGACGCTCGAGACCGAGACCAAGACCAACTAAAACAGGTCTCGAGATGGTCTCGAGACCTACATCACTGATTCAGGGTAATCTACTAATAATGTGTCTATTTTCTATGCTGCGGCAGATGTAGTTCAGTAGAAAGAAAAGCTATAAAACTTGGTAACTTGCACCAAAACATTCTAGATAGATGAATAGCACTATAGGTAAGAGGAAAAATATGTATTTTTGATTTTGAGGTGAATGTTGTAAATCAAAAGGACCCAGAATGATAAGCATTGAAAAAATAATAGATAATTTATTCTAAGTGCACAAATTATAATCAGCGTCAGGGGGCAATCAAAGACATTACAATATGTCTTCATGGGGCTCTTACAGTACATTTCTGAATGTTAGTAAAAAATTTAACTCTGTTTCACCATAAAATGAGTTGCGAATTCAGCATTTAATTTATATGTCTATAGTTGAGTTTGATTTTTTGTTACAGTTTTTCCTCACATTTTAACTGACTTATGGCGTTTTCTGACAAGTAGTAGCATTGCGCACGGGAGTAGATTGTTGAACACAAATCATTTTTATAGATGGTGGATCTCTAAAACAGCCACTGCTGTCTTTTAGAAAAACTACGGCACTGGGATGTCCCAAAAGGTATCCAAACTATGCCCATTATTCAATGTTTTCTTTTGATCACTGAACTCACGATTAAATACTTGGCAAATGTAACCTCACGCAGACCAGGTGTAAGATAGAGTTCATTTGCTTTCATTATGTGGCTCATTGGAAGGCCTTTGGCAGCAGCCGCAGGGCATGTTAGCAAGACATTCATCCATTTTGGAGATGTACAGCAGGGGTTCAATGCTGCAGCTGAGGTCAATGATGGCATAGACAACCACAGTGATGTGACACTTGAAGTCCACACTGCTATAGTAATCAACATAGGGGAATAGGGCCACTTGGGGGAGGTAGGTACAGATTATGATGGCCAGGGCAATGACCACCATCCTGAGGGCTTTCTTCTTCACGGGGTGCATCTTCTCTTTACCTACTACTGACTTCCTGAGATTCCAGATGATGGAGATGTTGCAGAAGACCATAATGGCGAAAGCCCCCAGGATCAGCACAGTGAAGATGTCGATTGTGCTTTCCTCCCCCATGACAACCATGATGAATGCCCCAGCTAACATGAATCCCCAAACTACTGTGGAGACAGCAACCCTAATACCGGAAAACACAACAGGGTGGACCGCGGCCATGTAGCGGTCCAGGCAAATGCAGGAGAGGAATAGTGGGGTGGTGTCTCTGATCCCGTAGGCAAAGCGCTGGAAGTACCATTATATTGGTGTTATTGAGCAGCAGCCGGTTCACTGTGTCAATGGGCGTCATCAGGCAGAAGTAGGCATCAGCAATGGCCAGGTTGAAGATGAAGATGTCAGAGATGGATGAGTCACTCTTCTTCCTGGCCACCTGACACATCACCATCATGTTGATGGGAAAACCCACTGCCAGCTTAAAGACCAGTATCATGTAGTAAAAAACAAACCGATGAGGTGACTCTTTTCACACTTCAAACTCCTACCAGAGGAGGGGACTGGATCCCGAAGAATGGTTTCCAATCCTGCTGGAGTTGAAAACAGAGCTGCTCATTGCGTTGTTGGGTTTAACTTACCCAAAAGAACTGAGAGGAATTAATATTTCTCACTTCCTGGGTCTTATGGAGAGAGAACTAAAATTCAGATACGGTCACGACTAATGCTGTAGTACAAAGGTCTTCGCCATTAATACTGCCTCAGTAGCTAATATCAAAATACATAATTCTTCTTCATTTTACCATGCTGTGAAAAAAAAAATGCGTCCCCTTCCCGATTTCATCCATAATTGCATATTTGTCACACATAAATGTTTCAAATAATCAAATACATTTTAATATTTGACAAAAATAACCCAACTAAATACAAAATGCAGTTTTTAAATGATGATTTCATTTATTGTGGAGAAAAAAGTTGTCCAACCTTACCCTATGCGAAAAAGTAATTGCCCCTTCAGTTACTCAATCAACCAATTAAACGAATGTCATCGATAATTGGGTTTAATTTCAACAGGCACACCCAGGCATGATTACTTCCAGCCTTGTTGAATCTAATAGTTGCGTAGAATATGTCTGCCAATGTGAAGTAATCAGAAAGCAGCATATGATGACACAATCTAAAGAAATTCCATAACCTATGAGAAACAAAGTGGTTGAAACCTATCAGTCTGGAAACGGGTTTACAAAGCAATTTCTAAGGCTTTGGGACTCTCACAGACCATGGTGAGAGTCATTATCTACAAATGAAGAAACCTTGGAACATTGGTGAACCTTCCCAGGAGTGGCTAGCTTACCCAAATTCCTCCAATAGCACATTAACAAGCTGTCCAGGAGGTCAGAAAAGAACCCTGACTAACATCTAAAGAACTGCAGGCCTCACTTGTCTCAGTTTAAGTCAGTGTTCGCGATTCCATAATAAGAAAGATACTAGGCAAATGGCATCCATGAGTGAGTTGCATAGCTCACATTTGCCAAAAACATTTTGATGACGCCCAAGACTTTTGGGATAACATTCTGTGAAATGATTAATCTAAAGTGGAATTTTTCAGAAAACATGGGTTCCGTTACCCTGGTGTAAACCTAACACAACATTCCAGGATAAGAACATTATACAAACAGTCAAACACAGTGGTGTGATGCTTTGCTGCTTCAGAACCTGGGTGACTTTTCGCAATTGATGAGACCAACAATTCTGCTCTCTACCAGAAAATCCTGTAAGAATGAGAATGTCTGGCGATTAGTTTGTGACCTAAACCTAAAGTGCAGTTGGATTATGCAGCTGCTCAGTGGTCCGAAGCACACAAGCAAGTCTACCTTTGAATGGCTCAGAAGAAATAAAATTAATGTTTTTGGAGTGGCTTGGTCAAAGTTCTGCCCTGAATCTGATTGCGATGCTGTGGCTTGACTTTTAACAAACTGTTCATGCATGATATCCATCCAATGTGGCCATACTAAAACAATTCAACAAAAAACAATGAGCAACAATTCCTCCTCAGCAATGTAAAAGACTCGTTGGCAGTCATTGCAACTTATTTATTGTAGCTGCTGCCACCATGGGTGGCACAATCAGTTATTCGGTTTAAATGGGCAATCATTTTTTCATATGGGAGATTAAGGTTTTGAATAATTATTTACCCTCGATTAATGAAATGGTAATTTAAAAATTGCCGTTTGCGTTGTCTCTGTCTCACTTTAAAATTGTTTGGATGATCTGAAACATATCAATATGACAAACAATCAAAAAAAGAAAAAATTGAGAAGGGGCAAATACATTCTCATGACACTGTACATAATTGAAGTTATGTTGCATAATTTAAACACCGTCATAAGGTTAAAGACAATATTAACGTTTTTGATGCTGGTAAAACATTGTTTTAGGGAGACCCTGAAACATATGTTTGTTTTCTGGGGAGACTTTCTTCACTCTGAGAAGACTATGCCAACTCTGCCCTTCAAAACCACGTCTGCCTTGTGATTTTCTGAGATTTGATGCGCTCTGCTCATTAGACATGGTTTGCCTTTTGTGTTCTCCATATTACACACTGCAAAAGCCTTTTACTCCGAATGCAATGCAACACATTCAGATCTAATATTAAATTTAAATAAATGAAGAAATGAATGGCTGTCAAAGAAAAAATAAAGCACTCAACTGCAATGGCTCTTCACAGACTCCGTGAGTTCAGACAGCCCAGTAAACAACTGTGTCCTGCTGACATGTCTCCAGGAGATTATGGTTTTTTTTTCCAGTACATTCCTAGTTTATGACTAAATATATTAATTTGTCAAGTACATAGACAGTTTAGGCTTTGAACCATCAGGAATCCATTGAGAGGGTTATGAATTGAAGCCCTCAGTAGCGCTTCAGTAGTTGTAACTGTACAATACCAGGTCACCATGGTGGACGTGGAAGGGGATCATTATATAGGAGGCTGTGTTAGAGGGGTGTTTTTGTTTTAAATAACAATAGGATCTGCTGTAAGGATCTGCTTAGTAGAGGGCGCAGATGAGAACTCCCCATCCCCCCCATATTTGTTGTAAGTGATGCAATCCAAGGACAGCATCCTAGACAAACAAGTGACGCAATGCAGTCGGCCTACACAAGTGAGGCTGTGTAACCTGGTGTAAGGTCTTACACACAAAACCTCCAGGTACAACACAGCAGACTTGTGTAATGAACGGCGTACAGGTTATCTTTGATGTCTCCTTGAAAAAAATCCACTGATATCTGATAAATCCAAAGATGTCATAGTTATAATTGTTTATATTGCTTGAATTTCATTTAGCTTTTTAGCAATATGTGCAAGTTTCAGTCGACTCAAGGTAAATTCCTTTGCCTTTCTCCCTGTCCTTCTCAGAGAACACATTCAAAAGAGAGAGATCGACCTTTGCCGCTGACTAGGGTCACTTTACAATCAGGGTACAAAATACAGTCTCACTGGGACCAAAGTTTGAGAGTTGTCTGCATAATTTGTATGTGTATTTTTTGACAGAAATAAACCCAATACAAAATTTTGTATCATTGAAAGTATCAAGTTTGCATTTTATTGTTTTTTTTTAGCTCATACAAACAAAATTTCGATGCAAAAACAAAAAAAATATGCAAAATACCTTGACTATTTTGAACAGCAGTGAAGTGAGTTTTGTGATATCCTGATCGGTAATATTTCAAGTGTGGAATCTGAGGAAGAAAGCTATCAATAAAATTCTATTTTGGATTGTTATTTTTTTTCAAATAATGTAACACCGCGTCTGATCATGTCCAAAATCGCAACAATGAGCACTTACCAATATACACTTGTTTCTCTGCACTAGTTACACAAATTTTCTAGCAATATTAAGATTCTTGCACTAAAATTGAAGGTACCTTAAATTTCAAATGCCTACGACAAAATTTGCCAAGATACAAGAAGTTCAAGTAACTTTTTTCATGTGGAGAAATTTTTTTTTCCCAGAAAAGGCTATTTTTTTGACAGGTAACCAACAGCAGACAGCACTAATATTAATAAATTTTTACTCGGGCCGGTAGGCCACGAGCCTAAGTTTCGGCTCCGTTCTTCTTTTTCGGGGTTGCGATTGTCCTGCGCATGCGCGGGCCGAGTACAGGCTCTGAGGAGCCTCTTGTTCCTGTACTTTTGGAATCAAACACATTCAGTGGGAAAACAGAATGCCTTTTTGTTAAATAGTACAGTAGCGTGCAGTAATGATTATACCCCACCACTTTCGTCTAAAAGGGGTCCTAATTTAATACTTCTCTATAACGTTTTGGTGAAAATGTATCATAGGCAATGAGAACAAAAAAAAAAATCATTCCCACAAGTATATTAAAGGTCAAATGTACATGTCCCCAACTTTTTCAAGATTATGAATCCAAGTGAAAGCACACACATCCATCAAGCTACCAAAAAGGTTATTTGTGACCTGTCACATCAAATCGGGTATTAAGTTGCATGGGCTAATTTTGTGCTCGAGCCAATGTAAATGCAAGTGAATTTTGTCGAATTTTCAAAATTGGAAAAATTTGGCTCATAAATACCTCATCTTCCTCCTCTTGCATCAGAATCAATAAATACTAATCCTAAATAATGTTTTTGACCACTTTTGTGAACACTATCTTGACTGGACTTTCCAATTTTGAGAGAAAAAGTTGCAATCTTCCGTTCCATAACATGCTGTCCGCTGGCGTTATTCCAGGCCATAGGAGGGCAACCCCAGTATCCATACAAAGCTTGCGATTCCCTCTTCATGATGACGCAAAGAAATCCTCATTTGAATATTCCATATATGGGATGCAGACGGATTTTCGAGAGCCCAATCGTAAGCAAACTCCGACTGTTACTATGCAGGTGGCCAATTCGGTGATCTGACTGGCTGATCCGGGTCAAGTGTTAATGGTGGAGAAAAACATGTTTCTCACTCGCCTTTGATTTTTGTTTAAAAAGCCAAATTTGATGGACAAATCCTGAAAAGGTCAATAAAATTTGATGTCAGGATAAAGGACTAGTATTCGTAGATAAGAAATACTGTGTTTAGCTCGCTTCTAACAGAGAAAAAATGGCTGAAAAAGTGGCAAAAGCGCTCAATGACTTAATCCACTGCAATATGCATGGTGTAGGTCAGGGGTGTCCAACCCTGTTCCTGGAGAGCAGTGGGTGAAGGATGAACTTACATTTTGGGGCTGTAAAAATTGGAAATCGTGAAGGCCTCTTGAAAAGAAATGGCTGACATGGCTGAAACATTGTGAATGATCAGTAAAATGCAGGGTGGTGAGCCTCCAGACACTTAAAACCTACTTGTAACGTGAGTAATGTAACATGAGTAACAGGGCTATTTTGTTTTCGGGCCCATTGCAGAAAATTACTGTTGCATTAAGTTGAAATCGTGATTGTGTTAGAATTTCTAGTAATAAAGGTTCAAAGATATATAATCCAATTTATTCTGTAATGCATCATTGATCAAGAAGATTGGACCAAACTTAAGTGAAAAAAAGCCAAGTTACTTTTGAGTAATGTGAGAAATGCTTGAAAAATCAAGTCGTCTGCCAGCATAACCATAGAAGGATTCACTCCAGATTTTCTCTAGTAAAGTTGATTATGGTCAGAGGTTGCCACAATGTTGAAGTTTTGAAGTTCTGTCCATTGAATTAATGGTGAAACAATTTTATACTATTGCCTAATGTAGTAAATGTAACGCGGAGTAACGCTGGAATTGCCCCTTTG
The DNA here is from genome assembly GCA_029692085.1 of Gymnothorax javanicus. Classification (NCBI taxonomy): domain Eukaryota; kingdom Metazoa; phylum Chordata; class Actinopteri; order Anguilliformes; family Muraenidae; genus Gymnothorax; species Gymnothorax javanicus. The sequence continues at coordinate 41,165,731 of CM056200.1, forward strand.
TGAATTATCAAATATTGATGCTCAGGAACAATCTTTTGACAGTTTGACCTACAGACAAGCTTTCTCGGCATTAATTTGCTTTTAAATGAATGCAGTCTGACCGTCTCGACACCCTGCCTCTGAGGACACATTTAATTCCATTTTAAAAATAAAGTATGAATATAACTATATTCTCTGGGCTGAGGTGGTAAACTATATCCACAAGCTCAAACAAAAGCATTTTGAATTGGATGATAAAGCAGACAAACTGCTCGCTAAACAGTTAAATGGTGTTTTAGATTTCCTCCCCTAGTGGACAGCTGATTACTGACCCCAAGTTGATCAATGACCAATTTTTTAGCTTTCACAGTCTGCTGTACACCTCTAAATGTAATGCTACTGATGTGGATATCGCAGATTTCCTTAATGCTTGCTACATTCCTGTTTTGGCTGAAGCTGCGATGCAGGAAATTGATTCTGATTTCACGCTGGATGAAATTAAAACTGCCATCCTTTCTTTTCCTAATGGAAAGGCATGTGGTCCTGATAGATTTGGTATAGAATTTTGTAAAGCCCATGTATACACTATTGCTCCCCTTTTACTTCGAATGGTAAATTGCTCTATGAATGATGGAATTTTTCCCAACTTTTATATGATGCTTATATTTGTCTTCTCTTGAAAAAGGCCAGAGATGCACAGATGTTGCATCTTACCGTCCTTTCAGTCTGTTAAATAGTGATCAGAAGATTATTGCAAAAGTCTTGACAAATAGATTGAATAAGCACATTGGCTCATTAGTTGATGATCAAACCTGATGATCGAACAGATTTCATCCCTGATAGATTCTCCCTGTCAAACATGCTGCGTTTGTTGAATATAATGTACTCTACGACGCTACCACACTCTGCTGTTACTGCATTGGACACACAACAGACTTTTGGTCAAATTGAATGGAGATACATGCTTGCCACCTTGGAAAAATTTGGTTTTGGTGAGAAATTTATGAAATTGGTAAGAATGTCATATTCATCAGGTCAGCAAAAGTAGCCCCGCCCCTTTTGGGGGGGAAAACAAACCACACTCCCCATTGACTTTCATGTAAAATTGCTGCACAAAACAACATAAATACAGGACCATTGAAGGCAAATCAGCCGAGAAATTATCTACAGACACCATGTCTAATTCATATACATCCATTCCACTGGATAAAGAACGTGCGAGATATTTCGAAAAGATAAATTTAATCAATCTTTAAGCATATCCCGGCATCTAGCTGGTGCAATGACCCCACCCAGTGACCAGAGGTATCATACCCCGACATCTATTTTTATCTGATTGAGTCTCCAGGTAAGCAAAATACAAACAAAATATTTCACCTTTCGGTCCTGCTATTTGGATAGCTAGTTAACAGTAGCACTGTGCTCTGACCAGACGGTGACAACTGTCTTAACTAGGTTCGTAAGTAAGCCTGTCCGTCTGTCTCGTCCAGGCATATGCACATTCCTCCCTCCGTATGGCTTGGAGCCATAAAGCCCTTCTCACCGGATATTTTTTTGGGCATGGCAGAGGAATGAACCAGAGATCCTTGTTTTTTGTTTTATTGTTGGTGCAGCCAACAACACAGCAACTCCTCGGCATGTCGGATTCAAGTTAAATCGGCTTGTTTTAAGCCTTTGCGCTTTGAATGTCTATGCAGGAAGCAGGATTGCTTTCCCCCTAAAAAGGGCGTGGCGATCAGGGCCCACTGTGGATGACGTATTGCTGACCTGATGAATACCTGTCCCAAAGCCTCAGTTTTGACCAATCAAGATAGGTCCCCTCCAGTCCTGCTGCATTGCGGAAGCAGACAGGGATGCTGCCTCTCCCCTATGCTCTCTGCCTTGGGTTTGAGCCTCTGGCCATATCTATTAGAGCCAGTCCCCAAATCGCTGGAATTGCACGTGATGCGTCGGATTGTACCATTGGCCTGTATGCAGATGATGTGGTCCCGACTCTGTCAGACTTAATAACATCTCTTTCTCCTCTTCTTGAACTAGTGAATAAGTATAAACAGCTCTCTGGATTTACCATTAACTGGGGAAAATGTCTCTGCATGCCTCTGTCTGATGGCTTGGGTTCCGAATTTCTTAATAATTTACCCTTTAAAATTGCCACTGATCGTTTTGAGTATCTCGGGATTAATATTACCAGAAATCCAAGGTTGCTTTTTAAACTTAACTATTGGTAGTTGTTCGGCAAACTTAAAATTAACATAAAAAACAAATGAGGACTTCTCCCCCTGTCTTTGGTAGGGCGTGTTAATTTTATTAAGATGGTAGTGCTTCCAAAATTCATTTATCTTTTTCAAAACTTACTCATTTTTCTTTCATCCTCCTTTTTTAAGACAATAGACTCAGTCATTGTGCCTTTTATTTCGTCCAGCAGACCGCCTCGCATCTCTAAAATGCACCTACAGAAACCCACAGCTGAGGGTGGCCTGGGCCTACCTGTCTTCCAAAAAGCGTGTGTGTGTGTGTGTGTGTGTGTGTGTGTCTGTCAATTCCGTTGACGTGAACGGAAGTGAATGCTGTGACTGCTGCTCGTGCCGGAGTGTGGTGATCGTTCACTGTTACCTCTCTACTGTTACGTCCATGATGGTGAAACTTTGGTAAGCGTGAGAGCCGGTCACTGTGGTCACCTTTGTGGCCTCGGGCTCGACTGTCTGCTCGTCCTCCTTGGCTGGCAAATCAGGAGGGAAATTAACACTTTTCTGCGGTGCTGCCGACTCTGGTGCTGTCCATGTCATCCCATCTAACAGTTAGTGGCTCCTTACCAGGCTGTTGACTGCACTCGGGGTAAGTCTCCACTTATTCCTGTGTGGTAGATTTCGCTGTGGTTGTTGGAAGCTCGCTGTGGCTCCACAAACTGGTGCTCCGCGTACGGTGCTCGGTACGGTACAGTGCTCCGTGGCGACTCCTGGCCTGATGTGTGTGTAATGAGCGTGTGTGTGACTTGCTTAGGAGTGACATGACAGTTGCAAAGCTTGTTGTTTTCCGAATAAAGCTCAATTTGGTAATATACAGTAGTGACAAGTTTTTCCTCCTCCTTTGGATTAAACTTCCGCATCTCCAGCATTGTTTTTACCGCTCGTCGCTGTGATTGGTCGGCTCGGGCGCTCACGTAGGTTACACAGAAAACTCAGAGCGGATTTTGTGCCGGCTGTTGCTGGGCAGGATGGCGGTTTTTGTCCCAGATTGCCTGAGATCGAGTTCCCTAATGCAGTTACACTGGTTGATGCCTCTCTAGCAGCCATCTTATTTTCTAAACCAAATCTATTGACCAAATCTCTTAAAAAGGATTTTATCCAGCTAAACTCATTCAAGATTTTGAAACAAGTCAGGGGGGTGCCGGGCCTCTCGGAATTGTCAGTTTACGCTCTAATTTGTCAAAGCCCTTGTTTCAAGCCGAGCTTAATGGATGCAGTTCTTTCACAGTGGTCAGATAAAGGTCTATCTACTATCAGAGACCTCTACATTGATAACCGCTTAGCATTGTTTGCTCAACTTCAGGTGAAATTTAATCTCCCCCCACTCTTTTTTTTTTTTGGTATTTTCAAATTTGAAGTTTGTAAGACCTGTTTTTATACAATGTCTGAGCGGCACCGCTTTTATAATCTATTGACTAATAACTTTACCTCCAAACACTTGATATCACAATTTGTTGGCCTCTCCTCTCTGGCAACCCCTTCTCTTCACATTGAAGAGGCATGGGTTCAGGACTGTGGTGAGAATATTTCAGATGAGTTATGGGAAAAGAGGTTACAAAGGATGAAAGCATGTTCTATTAATGCTAGACAGCTCATTCAATTTAAAGTCATCCATCGAATGCACCTTTCTAAGACTAGACTCAATAGGATATTTTACTCCATCTCTGTTACCTGTGATAAGTGTGGGTCTGGTGTTGGGACTCGGGGTCATCTTTATTGGTCTTGCCCCAAGCTCAAAATGTTTTGGGATGACATTTTTCATAAATACAGTGTCATAGGAGACAGCTCCTTCCTGACTGTCTTGCAGTGATTCTGGGCTGCTCAGATAATTTTTTTGACCCTTCCTTTAGCATTATAACAAGCCCTCATGTTTGGTATGATTATACAGTACCAGTCAAAAGTTTGGACACACTTTGCTAATGTCACAGCGCTCTGTTTTTAGAGACATTTAAATGGCTTAACCTCTCTATATAATCTCAAATGGAATCTGGTAAGAGGTACACAGTCAGAAGTTTAAAGAGAATAATTTACTCGTTTGAATAGTGTCCAAAATTTTAGAGTTCTCAAAGAAGCCATATTTTGCAAAGTAAGCAGACGAACAAGTTATTTCCATTTTCCAACAGCCAATTAAAGACAAGCTGTTTTGGAATTTATTGGGCAAAAAGTTGATGAAAAGCAAACCACAAGTGCAGCACATCTTTGGGAACTTAGACAGCTGCTCAGCAGCAAACTCATTATAGCCATATAACTGCTCTAGTAAAAAAAAAAAAAAATGTGAGTATGCTCCCTAAATATGACAGAAAATGCTGGTTAGTTTAATGGATTGAAGAATTGGATCTTTTTTTTTTGCAAAATAAACGGTACCTATTTCTTTATTTTACATGTCTCGTAAGAAAATTGTGGCTATGTCCAAACTTTTGACCGGTACTGTAGCTAAAAGAGTTATCTTGAGAGAGTGGAAATCTGTCCCCCTCGCCCCTTTCAAAAACTGGCTTCATGATATGGCTTCCTGTCTATACCTTTAGGAAATTCAGTTCACTCTGTCAGGATCCAAACACAAGTTTCTAAAGATATGAGGACCTTTTATTAAATACATTACCGGGGAGAGATGTTAGTCAAGGAGCCAAATACTATCCCTATTTTGTATTTTATTGTGCTTTGTTTTTTTTTCTCTGTACTGTACTGTATTGTACCTGACCCACCAGGATTTTGGCTTTTCCAGCCTTCGCTCTGGGCCTTCCTTCACCTCACTGGGCCTTACCTTCATGGACTGCATTCCTGATCTTCTGCCCAGCTGTTGGACATTTTAGTCACGATATGGTCTTACATGAGATGTGCATTTTTTGGGAACTGGCAGTTTGTTTGGACTTTTGTTTGTTTGCTTGTCTCGGTTTTTATTTATTTTTATTTATTCATTTGCAATTATTCTTGTGTTCTTGTTAAGTGTTTGTCTTGTAATGCAAAAACTTCATAAATAGAATGTTAAAAAAATGAGAAAACAAAATGCATATTTTATGCTGCATGATAAACATTACTGTATTAAGCAGTAGTTGATGAAAAAGGATCAATCAAACTGAATAAACTGTTCAGGCTAAATACTTTCCTGTCTTGTGTGAAGAATTTTATACCCTTTGATTTCAAACTGTGTCAAACATCTGACAGGCTACAGGATCAGAAAACCTGAATAGGCTTATAAGCTTGATCCTGTTCACTGTCCATACAAATTATGGACAATGAATTTTCTCCCAATTTATGAAACACCAAAACAAACACTGACTAAAAACAGGAAAACAGGAAACGGGAAACAAGAAAAATCATTAAAATGTGAAAATGTTACCATTTTGGACACTAATTACCAGTATTAACAAAATAGAAAAATATACAGTTTTGACCAACATAACATACAAGATTTTGGCTAGCTTTCAAATCAATTAATGACCCTTCAACTTAGAAATAAAATTTCCATATTTTGGCCAGCAATGCACGATAGCAATGCATAATGAGCTGTTCATAAACCAAACAAAACCAAAGTAATGAGCCACACTGTAATGACTGTATTTTAGACTCCTGAGCAGTGTAAAATAATAATGAGCATCTGATCACCATCTAAATACACAGATACTACAGTATGTCTTCATGCTGCATTGAGTAATGATTTGATATTGTGAATATCACCCCAAAAATTTAAGTAATTTTATATGGTTGTCACACTGATGTAATCGAATGTAGACCATTTACAAGGATGGAGTTCATGCGCTTACAATATGTGGTTCATTGGGAGGGTTTTGGCAGCAGCTGCAGGGCGGGTTGCTGAGGCATGGCAGTCGATCCATCTTGGAGATGTAGAGTAGGGGTTCAGTGCTGCAGCTGAGGTCCATGATGGAAAAGGCTGCCACTTTGACCTTACACTTAAATTGCTGGAAGGTATAGTAAGCTGTGAAGGGGAAAACAGCCACTGGAGGCAGGTAGTGAATCACTATGATGGCCAGGGTGATTAGTACTGTCCTGAGGGCTTTTAGCTTCATTGGGTGCATCTTCTCCTTGCCCATGACTGACTTCCTCAGATTCCAGATGATGGACAGGTTGCAGAAAACCATTATGGAGAAGGCAGACAGGATCAGCCCGGAGAACATATTGATGGTTTTGTCCGCCCCCCAAGCCTTACTGAGGGCGTAGGCCAACATGAGCCCCCAAACCAGTATGGAAATGGCAACCCTGATCCTGTTGTCCCTGATGCTAGAGAACAGAATAGGATGGACCACGGCCATGTAGCGGTCCAGGCAGATGCAGGTGAGGAAGAGCGGGGTGGTGTCCTTGATCCCATATGCAAAGCGCTGGAAGTACGCTATGTTCTTGTTATTGAGCAGAAAGAGGTTTGCCATTTCGATGGGAGTCATCAGACTGAAGTAGGCATCGGTGATGGCCAGGCTGAAGATGAAGATATCTGAGGTGGAGGAGTCGCTCTTCTTTCTGGCCACCAGCCACATCACCATGATGTTGGTGGGAAAGCCCACTGCCAGGTTTAAGACTTTTATGAGGTACAGGAACACAAACCCACCTGGTGCTTCTTTGCACACATCAAACTGGTACCAGGGCGGGAGTCCCGAGCTTAAGCTAGGGTTGACAGCAGAGCTGTTCATTGTGCTTTTCGGTTTATTTAACCCAGCAGAGTTTGCTGATAATTTTTCCTTTTATGGGCCCTGAGAAAAGGGAAGGAAATAAGACCCACACCACATGACAAGCATAGATTAATGGCCATCAGCACTTCAAATGGCATAAATCAAGCGATCGCCAATTCAAAAAAAATACCGGAGGGATTTTTTTTACTGAAATCTCTGACACTTCCAGGACTGCAATACATCCGGTGCGCAGGTTGTGTAGTGGCATGAGAACAACAATTCAGCTATACTAGATAAACTGCAAACAATGTAAACACTAAAATCAAGTTAAGAAAAACTAGCAGATGTATGAGGAATTAATCCGGCTTTTACGCTTGGGGTCATATGGCCGAGTATCCGTAACCATGCATGCTAACGTAACTTTTCCCCAGCAGCTGCGCAAAACCGGAAGCAACATGACCAACAAACTATCCCATCAAGCATCAGAAATGGGGCTTGATTGCAACATCCAGGAAGTTTTTTTTTTGTATTTGCGATCGTTCGAATTCTCTAAAGTTGACCAATTAGGAAAGTTCATTTATTTTGGCCACATGCACCGCTAAATACTTTTAGTTGGTTTTGCGGTTTGTATGATAACCTGCTGCCCGATGAGTCCAAAATCAAACTGCAAGTTAAGTAAATGAGTAATCTCTCTGGATGTGGGCACATTGCTACATGGCAGCTGTAATTTTTGTTTTCCTGGGAGGACTAACTCCGCTCAGTGAAAACTAACTGTATTCTGATATAATTCGTAACTAGCGGCCCAGATTATGGGTGATTTTCATGGAATGAAGGGAGTGTGCCAGGGCACAGGTAAATACCTCAACTAAAAGGTTTCACAGCAAGAGGTAAAGAAATTCATGTTTACTGACTGGAGCTAGAGTTCCCCTGTAGATGAAGCTTGCCCTTTAGAAACACTATAGTGTTTAAATATATAAATATAAATATAAAAATAAATAAATTTTATTTATTTAAATATAAATAAATATATGTTGTGCTTTTTCATTCATTCATTCAAGTCATTCAAAAAGATTTTTAACCATCCAGATCTTACTCACTGTATGAGGAAAACAAACAAGATGAAGTGTAATCTGAAAGAAACTCACCTGAGGAACTCCAGTGGCTGCACTTTGTCTTAAAGTTTGTAACACCCTGATGTTCCTATGTCAAGAAAGGAAGTGTATTAAATGTCCTTCAACGTGGATTATAATGTCTTGCGCCTTAGTCATTTTGGAGGTCCATTCAAACCTGAATACCTTGTTAACATTGGTTGATATTTGAGGGTGTGTGGAATGGAAGGAGATCTTAATATCAGGAGCTAGGTTGTGGAGGGGGGTGTTTGTTTTATATAACTATTAGATCTGCAGTAAGATAGAGGAACACTCCCTCCCCCGATCCCTGTTCTCACAATATATTTTTGCAAGTGATGCAATCCCAGAAGTGCATCCCTGACAAACAGGTGACGCAATGCAGTCGGCCTACTGGAGTGAGACTGTGTAACCTGGTGTAAGTTGTTACATGTGAACCCTCAAGGTATACAATACAGCAGACTGATAGAATTTTAATTCTCATTAATATGGAAAAAAACTGCTTATGTTTTTCCTTTGACTTAATTAGTTCATTCATAATAGTGGGAAATTCACAATTTTTGGCAGTTTGCACAATGCAGTGTATACTTGTTGTATTTATTTATTTTGTCTTTGCTACGTAGATTCCAGCATTCATTCCTTTTCAATGGCATCCTCACAGAGAACATCTCATTCAAAGGTGAGAGATCACACAGAGCTGCTGATGAGCAGAGTCAAGTGTATGAGGGTTGAACCAAAAACTTGAGGGATGGTGGATCTCCAGTACATTTTTGTGACCTGTCCTATAGCAACTGACTATTAAACATTTTACTAAATGGAGCAGAAGTCGTCCCTCACAAGGGTTGGTGTTGCTGCTGAAAACTAGTATAATTTGGAGGCAGTAACCACAGCTCCAGGTTCCATGGGCATCAAACATTTTCAGTTTCTGTCCTCAAATCTCACTCAGTATTCCCTTCCTTAAACATTAGGGATGTCAATTTCAAGAAATTGCGTTACTCGATTACTGATAACGTTAACGATAAATCATTGATTAATTCATTCATTTTCTATACCCGCTTATTCCTCACTAGGGTCGTGGGGCGAGCTGGAGCTTATCCCAGCTGACTACGGCTTTGTATATACACCAAGTAATTCCAAATGCCTTTTTATTTCACAATCAAAGCTTTATTTCAAGTCTTTCACAGCAACATTTTTGCTTATTCTCTCTGTATATTTGCTTTTAAAAAAAACATACCAGTACTGAAACAAAATTTGAATATTAATGTAACTTGCTTCGGAATACGGCTTCTTAAAAAAAGCACAGTGGCGATTCGTGGGCTGTAACAAAGGGAAGCCAAAACTTGCACCCTTCAGAGCTTAATGACCTAAATCTATCGCAGTTTACTTTTGATTAGCAACAGTGGCTCACACTAATTGGTTGAACGAAAGTAAAAATTTATTTTACATAGCATTGTTAAACCTTGCACCACAAAATTATGAGACGTTCGCACATGTGCAAAAGATATGAGTTGATCGCGAGCTGCAGCGTGTGTGCTTTCTGAAATACGCAGGGTTGCTTCAATATTAACGGTTTGCTTCTGTTACTTGTCAGTCTATATCAGATGCTGAGCAGATGACAGGTATATCATCCCGGAAATGTGATTTTAATTATCGCCGATATTCCCAGGATTTGTCTTAATTAACCGTGAATGATGTTCGCAAGATTTGTCTCGATTGCCCGTGACTGATGTTTGTTCGTTGGCACTCTTAACGAGACATCAGCTGCTCCACCGAGAAACGAGAGGGTTTTTAACTAGCATCACATTTCCAGCCGTTCTCACTGATGAGTGATGAACACAAATGTGAAAATATCTGGTGATTTACTTTTGTATGTGTAAATATTCCATAATGTCAAAATGCCGTTTCATAAATCTAATATGCGATCGACGCAAATTTTAATATTACCGATACTTTGTTTACCTTCCCACTTGGCGTCAGTTGCACTCTCACGACCATCACTTCTGTAGCTATGGTTAGCTGAGCACATCTAAGAAAACCATAACGATGTAGCAGTACTAGCAAAGTAGTTGCATCAGAAAATGTCAAAGTAAATTCAATATGAAACCGAAACAGAAAATCTGGCCCTGGAATATCGGCGATAGCTAAAATCACACTTCTCAGATGATATACCTGTCATCTGCTCAGCATCTGCTAGCCTATAGGCTGATAAGTAACAGAAGCAAACCGTTAATATTGAAGCAACCCTGCGTATTTCAGAAAGTACTCAACACCATCTTGTGCAACTAGCCAATGGGCCATATTGAACGATCTTTTGTCATAAAATAATGGACTGGGACAATCACCATATCTAACACAATAACAGCGCATACCTCTGGGCGAAGGGCGACGTTTCATCATTATCACGCGACCGTTGTAGCAGACGACAGCTAATTAGGGGAATAAAACCTCATTTATCTAGTTCTTGAAAACAAAAATTCCACATTTTTGTATTTTACAACATTTATTTACTAATTATGTTTGTATAAAACAGAATTATGCATTATCCTTGAGTTCCCCTTTAAGTAAAAACATTAACTGTATGGCCGCTCAGTGTAATTGTTATCGTGCGCCCTCCTCTGGTGGATAATTGAAACAGTTTTTGAAAATACGCAGACAGAAAGTACAATAGACCGATAGAACATATTACACTCACTTTTCCAGATTCAGTTTTCGATCAAAGGTCACATGATCGAGTAAATACTTAACGATCAATCATCGATACGTCGAGTAATTGTTAACATCCCTATTAAACATTAACACATCTGCAAGGTGCATGATCTGCGTTAGCCCAGCCTTTAACATGCACACTCACAATTGATTGGCTATATTTTTTGTATAGATACGCAGGTATTTTCCCAGAGTACAGCCAATCGGAAGCGGGCAGAAAGGCAAAGTATACACCGGTTCAGTTTCACTACTCAAGGTAACAAATGGAATCATCTTATTTATATTCCTCTCACAGGACCACCTGTTAGTACAATGCATACTGCCTCACTGGCCACAATGCATGAGTATGCTGAGTTCTGTAATCAGATAAAGCAGTGGTCTTCAACGCGGTTCCTGGGGACCCACTGTATATGCTGGTTTTTGTTCCAACCACAATTGTAATAATAGGATTTTAACGAGCTGTTAATGTCTTAATTAGTTGTTTTTCATATTTAGCGTTGTTACTTACTGTTTTTAGCCAAATGTTACATAGAAACATCCATACATGCTATGAAGAACAGGATATCCTTGAAGATTGTGGTTTTATTTCTATACTGCAAGAAATTTCAAGCATTGTAACATTTCAAACAGATCAAATTAGACATTGAGGAACTCAGTAAACTCCAAATTAGGCTGAGGGACACAACTTTTTCAAGTTCTTTCAAAAAACTTCAGTTGAACTTCATTAGAGTAACACAAAGCTGGTTTGACTCTTTACCATTTGCTTGTCGAGTAAATTTGTCATGATGTGCCAATTAGTTTTCACCAATTAGGAGCCAAGTACATCTTTACATCTACATCTAATTTGATTGGTTACATTGTTTTCTCTCATTTTATGCTGTTATTTCCAATGCATAGCAATATGGGTATGGAATTTTTTTATTCTTGATGGCAAACAGATATTTCTGTTATCTTGTGAATTAAGAGGGCAAATAACCGCTCTAAACATTAAATACACTTAATTAAGACAAATGAACAGCTCGTTAAAATCCTGGGATTACAACTGTGGTTGGGACAAAAGCCAGCATACACCGTGGGTCCCCAGGAAAAACGTTGAAGACCACTGAGATAAAGCATTCTCTGGTCATATTTCAGTCCCCCGCTACATGAAGGGTAGGTCAAGGGGCTAATGATTTAGGCATGTCCATGCATGAACGTGTGTCCACATGCAGCATCCTTACCATTTTACACTGACTTCATATCTTCAAATCTTTTTACCTTTTTTGTCACCTCTGACCTTTGATCTTTCAGCAATGACCTCTATCACTGTTATTTGTTCTCAACAGCTCTCCAACACTGTTGACAGTGGCCTTTCGAAAGTGCATGTGCAGTTTGGCTTAATCTTCTGGCTATGCCTTTTGAATGTTTTGTTGACCTGTGACCTTTGACCTCTTGCCGACAACCTTGATCCTCTTGTGCAATTTGGAAATGTCTTAAAATTCATCTGATCCTTTATTGTCGTGCATCAAAAACTAATAAGTTTAGGTCAAGGAAACCATTGCAGGTTTTTAAATTGACCTACGACCAATAATGGACATTTTATATTACTTTTAACTCAAAAGCTTGACCCCAGTATTGTTTTTTGAAGAATATCTATGATAACTACCAAAAGAACGGCTGGCAAAACTTTCAGGAGGAGTTTAGTTACTCAAAAATAACCAGAAAGAGTCCAAATTGTGTTTTGGGTGGGGTACCCCTTTAAATACCTCATTTTTCTTATTGCACCATCCATTGATGAAGATGTGTTAACATCTACTCACATTACCAGAATTAAGAACAAAATCAAGAAAAGATATTCAGTTAATGTTATTCTTTTTAAAATGGCGATGCCCACAACAAGTGGCCTTCCATAGTTCAATGGTTTTGGAAATTTGATGACTGTTTCTGGGTTAGGTCAGGTATATTGTGTGCCTTCTTTAGGGAACATTAGATAGGGTTTTCTTCTGATAACAGCAAATTGAAAATTTTGATTTAAAAATGAATTTGAGAATTGCATTTTATCCACATGGAGCCTGGAAGTCTGAGGAAAAAAACAGTTTTGATTTTTTAAAAGGCCAAATGCCAGCTGTGATCACAGCCACATAATTGGATGCTCAGCAGGGTTCTTCATCCATCCCTTTCACAAATCAATCTACAATCATCAACTACCTAGGTCTTAGTCAAGAGTGTACTCGACCAAAAAACCTCTGTCCTGACACAGTTCTCCGCAGTTCCAGTAGATAAAGGCCTTATATTCGGCAGTTGAGCTGAGAAAAAAAATATTTGCATATCAGAGATCAGAGGAGTGATCTTTTGGCCTTGGCAGAGTCTGCACTCTCTGAGTGCCACTTCGAATTCTCTATTGTTACAACTGTAATCAGCAATTATAACAATATTCAAAATAATTTAAGATAGTTTTTATTTTGTCATAACAGTATTCAGTAACTTTTAATCAGATCAATGAAAGGTACAGAATGAATTATAATGGGAAAACATTTATTATCAACCAAAATGCTTACCATCTTTTGTGAAAAAAGCTTATACTGTACCTCTTGATACTTGATATCTGAGAGGGTTTGGTGGTGAAAACCTAGACAGACTTACTAGGTGAGTAGCATTTGCAAACACTGAATGCACAATGAAAAAAGTCAGACCAGAATAGCTGTCTGTTCATATTAGTAATATTCTCACTAAGAGTTTCCAGAATGAGATGAATATTGTGTTTTCACAGTAAATGCACCATTTATAGAAATAACTTTGAGTTACAATAATCAATTTAAAGTTCAGATAAACTTTAAATGCTGAGAAGTAAGGTGCACTAAAGTAGTGTAAGTATAGGTCTTAAATGCACAGATTAAGCACTGAATAAAAGGTGGAATTCAAATCATGTGGAAAGACAAGCAGTGATAATATCCTCCTGAATCCAGATATTAGGCTCGTGTGATAGCAGAGTTGCTTGTTATTTGGGGTCCAAGCAGTGAATTTGCAGGAACACTATTTTTGTTCTGAGTTTTCTTTATTTTCTCCAGGGAAATATTATGGGCAGCAAGAACCATAAATCGAACATGAACCAGATTTGAACCACAGATTCCATCAGCAAATTATTTTCCGTTCTATATTCTGAATATGGCTAAAGGGCGTTATTAGGCGCGACACACAGCAGAGTGACATTGTAAGGATAGTGATAATTCGAATAAATGCAAAAAATCCAAGAAAGGGAGAAGTCATAGAAAGTTAAAGATTTTTTTCATTTATTTGGATCATTGCCATCCTTACATTGTCATGTAAATTTTACATTAGAAATGTAGCTAATAGGCAATCACTTTATCATTTCTTCATCATCACTGGTCATGCATTGGTCTTGGTTGTTCAGTCAATAAATTGTTCAATTGTTAATCAGGCACACTTAATCGGAAACAGCTGGAGAGCACTCTTGCGGTAAAGGGTGAGGTTACTGAGGGCTCTCTCAACATCTAACAGCATTCCACTGGGTTGCCGACACATGAATTTCATAGCTAAGTTATCTGAAATTTTTTTTTTTCCACAATCTCTGATTTCATTTCAATAATTAAATAACTTTCATCCTTAAGCGCTCTTAAATTACTCAAAAAACATATCTATACCAATCAGAACACATCTATTTTCTTGACAGGTATAATTGTTAAACAATTCTAAACTAAGCAATGAAAAATTCAAATACTGTCCCAAGACATCAGATGGGCCTAGAATGATAAGCACTAAGAAAGGGCTATATACTGTATTTCAGCCTGTCTTGATCAGTGGAAAATAATGACAAGCATCAGTGGCAAACTAAATACAAAGTGCTGTAAGTCCTTATGCAGCCATCAGTAATGCACGGGACATTGTTAAACCACTTTCAACCTGTAATATGCTGCAGAAAGCATGCATTTAGGTTCATTTGTATGGTTGTCACATTTCAATGATCTTTTTTTTGGTTGATGTACTCACTGTTCACAAGTAGAAGACTGTTGTAACCTTATGCAGACCAGTACAAGGAGAGAGTTCATGTGCTTACATTATGTGGCTCATTGGAAGGGCTTTGGCAGCGGATACAAGGCAACTGGTGAAGACCTGGCACCTGATCCATCTTGGAGATGTAGAGTACAGGTTCAATGCTGCAGCTGAGGTCCATGATGGAAAAGACCACCACTTTGACCTTACATTTGAATTCCTGGAAGGTATAGTAAGCTGTGAAGGGGAAAAGAGCCACTGGGGGCAGGTAGTTAAACACTATAATAGCCAGGGTAATTAGCACAGTTTTGAGTACTTTCGCTTTCATAGGGTGCACCTTCTCCTTGCCCAAGACAGACTTCCTGAGAGTCCAGATGATGGAGAGGTTGCAGAACACCATGATGGTGAAGGCGGCCAGAATCAGCCCGGAGAAGATGCTGATCATGCCATCTGACTCCCATGACTTGCTGAAGGCATAGGCCAACATGAGCCCCCAGACCAGCATGGAAACAGCCACCCTGATCTTATTATCTCTGGTGCTGGAGAACAAATAGGGTGGACCACGGCCACATAGCGGTCCAGGCAGATGCAGGTGAGGAAGAGTGGGGTAGTGTCCTTGATCCCGTAGGCAAAGCGCTGGAAGTACCATATATAGCTTTTATTGAGCAGTAGGCGGTTTATCAGATCAATGGGAGTAATCAGGCAAAAGTAGGCATCTGCGATGGCCAGGTTAAAGATGAAGATATCTGAGGTGGAAGAGTCGCTTTTCTTCCGAGCCACCAGCCACACCACCATGATGTTGGCAGGAAAGCCCACTGCCAGGTTTAAGACCTTTACAAAGTAGTAGAATACGAAACCGCCAGGTACGTCTCTGCAGACATCAAACAGGTACCAGGGCAGGACATCAGAGCTTGTGCTGGAGTTGATGATAGAGGTGTTCATTCTGGTTTTTGCTTTATTAACTCAGCAGAACTCAGAGTTGGTTTATCCTTTTACTGGCCCTTAGAAAAGAGGGGAAAACTAAGACACATGGCCAAGCATGGTACAGTAGCCTTCACCACTTAAAATTTATTCATGGTTAAAAAGAAATATCTTACAGATTGATTGATTACAACAGTGTACTATTTTTGCCATGAGCACAACTAAATATTTGTCCTTGTTTTGAGGTGTGTGATTGAAATGAACCTGCTGCCAGTATGATATGGTCAAAAGTAAAGAAATTCATAGTTGCTCTGAAGGCAGGCGTGATTATTAACGTGCGGCAGACATATTTCCTTTCTGGGAAGATGAGCTCTATTTGGTACAAACTAATTCTGTTCTGAAAAGATAGGTTACTAGCTGTGCTGAGTATTTTATTTCCCTGAGTGAAGGCATTATGCTAAGGCAGAGGAAATTTCATGACAAAGACATTTCCCCACTTAGAGGTTACTCTCAAAACGAGAATTTTTATTTATTTTATTTAACCTTTATTTTACCAGGAATAAATCCCATTGAGATACAAGTATCTTTTCCAAGGGAGTCCTGGCCAAGACAGCAGCATAAAAGTTTCACACAGAAAACAACAACAGACAATGACAAGGCAAAA
The DNA here is from genome assembly GCA_029692085.1 of Gymnothorax javanicus. Taxonomy (NCBI): domain Eukaryota; kingdom Metazoa; phylum Chordata; class Actinopteri; order Anguilliformes; family Muraenidae; genus Gymnothorax; species Gymnothorax javanicus. Next base: position 41,181,983 of record CM056200.1, read on the forward strand.
AATACATTAACCAGTTTTAGCAGTAAAGCATGTACATGCACTGGTTAAATAAGCCTTAATTCTGGTTTTAAAAACATGTAAACTTATGCGATGATCCAGTTTAAGATAATTCTGTAGCCCGGACCAAGAGCAGGGAGCAAAAACAGAAAGCTTGATTTCCAAAAACAGAGCGAGTTGGCAAGGGATGGCAAACATGATGTGTCCATAAGAACGCAGATTAAAACTGCTTACATTTTTTGGAGTCAGCATTGAACATAGATACAAAGGCAGTTCATGCAGGATGGCCTTATACAGGAAGATGTACCAATGCTCCATTCGTCTATTGTACAATGAAGACCAGCCAACTTTCTCATACAAGGAACAATGATGCGTTCGGAAACCCAGATTAGAGATAACTCGCAATGCAGCATGGTACACAGAGTCCAACATTTTCAAAGATGATGCAGTTGCATGCATATAAAGAACATCACTATAGTCAATTACAGCCAAAAATGTTGCTTGAATCAGTTTTTTTCTTGCAACAAAAGAAAAACAGCTTTTGTTTTGATAAAAGAATCCTAATTTTCCCCTCAACTTCTTTGTTAAATGCTCAATATGATGATGAAAAGACAGTTTTTCATCTTGGAGGAAACCCAAGTATTTATATGTTGATACACATTCAATCACCTCATTCTTCAGAGTTAAAATCTGATAACCATCTTTAATTTCCCTTTTTGACCTTGAGAAGAACATCATTTTGGTCTTGTTTGCATTAAGTACGAGCCTTAATCTACGTAAATTCTGCTGAACTACATTAAAAGCACCTTGTAGGTCGTGAACTGCACTCCCTAAAGAAGACGAAGTAGTATATATAATTTTATCGTCAGCATAGAAGTGGAACTTTGCATCAGTAACATTTTTACATAAATTATTGATATAAATAATAAATAAAATGGGACCCAATATAGAGCCTTGCGGGACACCAATCTTTATATTTAAAAGAGTCGAAGACAAACCATCAACTTGAACACACTGTGTTCTACCACTTAAATAGTTTTCAAACCATTTAACAGATTTTGGAGAAAACTCTATATCAGTGAGCCTCTGTAAGAGAATTAAATGGTCAACAGTATCAAAAGCCTTAGATAAATCTAAGAAGAGTGCAACACAGTGTTCTTTAAAGTCAATGGCAGTTATGATATCATTTAAGACCTTCATTGTAACAGTGACTGTACTATGTTTTTTTTCTAAACCCAGACTGCATATCATTTAGAATGCCATTTTTAAATAAAAAATCCTTTATTTGAGAGCTAATAAGCTCTTCCAGTACCTTGGCTAAAACTGAGAGTTTGGAAATAGGCCGATAATTATTCAGGGTGGATGGATCTCCACCTTTTAACACTGGAGTAACATAAGCCGACTTCCAGATCTTAGGTATTTGAATGATCTCAGACCGAAGGTAATATTTCCTAGAAGACAAAAATGTATCTAGAAAAGAAGAGCTTGCACTTTAGAACCAACATTTAACAGTCCCTGGAATGCAATGCTCAAACCATGAACTGAAAGAAAGGATTTGAAACTCACCTAAGAAACTCCAATGGCCCGACTGTTTTCCCAAGTTCACAATTTCCTGATATCCTTGCATCCAAGGGGCTTATGTTTTTATCAATACAGTTCCTGTTCTTGCAAATATATGAAGATTTGCTCAAGCTTGAATGACATTGTGTTGGGCTTCAGCCATGTCACCATTGGTTGCTATGTATATAGCAGCGGTGGGTATGGAAGGGGATTGTTGTATGGGGGTAGGGCTGGAGGTGGGGTGAGGGGGGGAGTCTTTGCATTATAGGACCATTAGATATGCATTATAACAGAGGAGGGGCTAAAAGAAGGCAACAGGCAAGTGCCCCCCCCCCCCCCCATTCCTGTTCTAACAATAGATTTTCTGTAAGTGATGCAATCCAAGAAGTGCATCTCCGACAAACAAGTGATGCAATGCAGTCAGCCTATTGGAGCACAAGTGAGATTGTGTAACTTGTTGTAAGGTCTTACACAAACCACCAGGTATAACACAACACACTCGTACAATAGATGGGGAAAGAATTGTAACTGACCAGTATTACGTCGTTACATAAATGTTGTTAATGTTGTTTTTTATGAATTTTATCTGGTAAATAAATGATATTTTCATTTTCATTTCCATTCTTGGCAAGATGGCAGTTTTAGTCTACACAAAGTAAACTATTTTTGCCGCAACATAGTAGGTGTTGTCCAAGGCACAACTGTCCCTTCCCATTTTCTGGAGACTGACTCTCATGTGGAGGCTGAGGCAGGGAATCACAACAGAGTTACAGACAGGTGCCCTGTTTGTGTGTTCTAGTTCCACCAAGCAAGCTCTTTGTCACTGCAGAAAGTTGTATGAATGAACCGTTTAAAGTACAAATACAAGTATGACATTCTCTTTTCTAGCATTGTTTGTGTTTGATTTTTACATATTTACTTTGCACACTGCAGTGCACATGCAAGGTCAGAAAGTGCAACTGAAAAATATTGACAAAATTAAACCTTCAAAATATGTAAGTTCTCTGTCGAGGCCAGATCTTGCTGAACAATAGTGAAAAGGCCAGTTACTCGGGGCACTACTCATTCATGGAAAAAACTTTTTTGTGGGGGGGAGTGGTGGGGAATACCCCAAAAAGGAACAAATAAATGTGAAAGCCCCCCCAAATATGTCCTGAATTACCAGGTGAACAGAGAACAGCGTGTATGGCATTTTGAATCCTTTCCATTAGAAGTCAAGCAGCAGCACCTGATTCAATACACCTTCAGTGTCCTGACACAGCTCAGGAAGACCTGCATATACAGTACATAGAGTGCAGATTGCGGTGATATTATGGATTTTAAAGATACTCAAAGAAAAAACTTTTTTCCAATAGAAAATCGAAAGAAACTTACAAACCCAATTCCAAAGAAGTTGGCACATACTAAATGGTGACAAAATCACAAAGGACTGACATGGAAAGTCCTCTCACCCTCAACTGTATTGTGAATGAAAGAACAATTTGATGCGCTGAGGTGAATTTAATTGCTTGCTGAAAATATAGAATGTGATGTCTGCAACAGAGTTCAAAAAAGTTAATATAGTTGACTGTTTACCATGATCCACTGTGACATCATGACGCCAGAGCTGAGTGCCTCTAAGTTGATAAAGATGAGGTAGAGACGCCAAAGCATTGCTCCCGAGAAGCCTTACACAACGTTAAAATATATTTTAGAATTTTAAATTCAATTTATTTGGGATACCCCCTTGAGCTGCAGCATCTCGTTCTCAAAGGGTTCCCAACACAGATTCAAGAAAAAAACGGAGAACATACATTACAATAACACAAAACAAACATAATACACACTGCTCTCCCTCTTCCACAACCCCCACGCCCCACCCACCACATCACAAGCACTCAAATATTAGACTTACAGTCGCAGTAAGAGACCAAGGACAATGCAATGATAATATTTCCACAATACAATATCAGGAGCATCATCATAACACTGCAGCACTGAATTATATATAATACCAGCACATCAAGAGTTTCAAAAATTTTTGCAATTATAGATGATGATAAAAATCGATCTATAAATATTCACTTCAGTTGGGTCTTTGAAAAGGGGAACAACTCGAGCACATTTCCATATGGAAAGAATACAATATGTAGACAAGGAGAGATTAAATAAATCAGGACTTATTTAAAGGATACATCAATATGTGAGCAGCGAGTTTGACAAATTGTGCTTCCAAACCATGTGGACCAGCACTGCAACTCTCTTTGAATTCACAAATGGTGTTTTAGACATCAAAAAGCCTTATTTTACTCAATGAAAATGAGCTATTTTGAACAGAGGAAATAACATGTCTGGCCATGGCATAAGGAGTAGTATGCAGTGCAGATAAGAAGTGCTCATTGAAAGCATTAGAGATGAGAGAAGAATCAGAGATAGTATTATTATTGATGTACAGCTGGTTGATAGAGCCTTTCCTGTTTTTGGTAAGAAGATTGTTCACTTGACTCCAAAATTGTTGAGGGTTGTGAAAACTTTGACAAAAGCTATCTTTGTAGGAATTAGATTAAGCATTTCTTGTTTTGGTTTTGTACTGGTTCCTTAAAAGTCGATGGGCCCTATCTTACGCCAGAGTCCCTAAACCCGTTATTTGGGGATTTAGCATTGTGTAAGAGGCGTTGCCCTGCAAAAGTTGCTATCTTGCACACTTGCCTATATCCCTAAAACACCTGCGCTTCCCGTTATATTATGCATAGGTGTGGTTTGGGCGTTACGCCAGTTAAACCAATCAGTGTGCCAGGTGCCATTGCCTTTAGGAGCAGGCTGTGCTATCCCAAATCCTCAAACCGAAACCCGTGATGGAGAGAGGAAGGTCGCCATGTTTCTCCGAAGACGAAGTTAAAATGCTGGTGCATGAGGTCAAATCCAGACAGGGGAGGATCTGTTTTTGTTAAGTTAATCATGAATTGTATTATTATATTATTATTATTATTTGACATTGACATATTGTTTAATGTTTGGAATGTAATAAAAAAAAAAAAAAAAAAACATCGAGCCTACCCCTTTTGTGATGGAAATTTAAAAAAAAAAAAAAAAAAAAAAATGCGTCTCGCCATGCACTTCCAACTCCCTCTCCCGTCTGAAATGAAGCATAGAACAAAATCCCATTTTAGAAAAATAAAATTAGGTCTATGCACTGGCACTCAGCAACGTAACTTTTTTTCCAGCGAGAGCGGCATTTCAGAACTCTTCAGTGAATGAAGGTAATTCTGGTGACAAGTATATGGTTTCGTCCGTTTACATTTTCCAATCGGACAGCTGTCTATTTTTTACAGCAAGTTGCGTGACCGTGCTGCAAAAACAGGTGTGCGTACTTGTCGCCCAAATTACCTTCATTCGTGAAAGAGTTCTGAAATGCCACTCTCGCTGGAAAAAAATTCCTGTTGCTGAGTGCCAGTGCATAGACCTATTTATAATTAAATTATTTTTCTTTACTGAATGTTGTCCATTATTTTGTCGCTGTTAGATCGCATGGGGGAGAGAAGCCGTGTCTTCAGTTGCCACTTGATTATTCTTGAGTTGGAAAACGTGTTAATAAAGGGATCTAGAATTAGCCAGGACTAATTATAGTCAATAAAGGAATGGATATTTTCCCCCCAAATAATAAAATAAATAAAAGCAGAAAAAATGATTGATACAAAATACAAACAATATAGACTTACCTGAAAGGCCCAGGTAGCTGGTGCGCTGGCGGTACACGCGTTCTGGGCGTCTTCTATTATTTAACTGGCGATCAAGGCGATTTAGTACTATCTCTGCTATTTTCTCAGGGGTTCAACTGAGGCTAAAGCAAGGTGGCTTTGTATAGGCGAGTTAAATCGGGAAGTGGAGCCGCATGTGCACGTCCACATATGTCCAAGTGGACGCGCATTGAAGCGGCCTGGGCATGCTCTTGTAAAAGCCCAAATGGGTAGCGGGTGGTTTGAGGACCCGCTATACGCTTTCCCTAACGTGTGTGGTCAAGATAGCAATTGTAGGGAAAGCACATAAACATGCCCACGGGCACACCTCCAGGCGCAAATAACGGAGTCGGCATAATGCATAGCAGGTAGTGTGACCGCAAGATACCGTTCAGGGATAGTGGAAGCTGCTAAATGCGTAATTTAAGGGTAGCAGGTAGTGTCAACAGGTAGGGCAGTGTGAAAGATAGAGCCCTATATGTTTCCCAATCATTAGGGTGTTTGGATGTGAGCATTTCACTCTAACAGTTCTCATGGGAGCATGTTTGTTAATTACATTAGTCGCCTCAAAACAGAAGTAATCCCAAGCATCATGTATGTAAGGAATTACTTGAAATCTGTCCCAATTAATATTGATCAAATCACGGATAAAAAGGCCTATGCTCATCTTTTTACACCGCCTAATTTTAATATACTTAGGGGGAGATCGAGGAATTTGAATTTTCCAGACACAATATACAATACAATGATCACTCAGGCAGTCAGACATTACACCAGATGTGATTATCCTTTCAGGATTTGTAACAAATATCCAATCTAGTAAAGATGAAGATTGAGGACTAACCCTAGTAAATTCATTGATTAACTGAATGAGATTTGTATTATGAAATAAATGCCTATTATTAGTAGAGGAATGGACAAGCCAGTTGCTATTGAAATCGCCCAGGATAATTGTAATTTTTTATGCTTCTTAAAGGGGACCTATTATGCTGATCCTTCTTTTAATACATATTAGTAATGTTATAATGTTGGATGTCCATACTCAACCTCTGAAAAGTTTCTTAACATAAGATACAGGGATTTTGCCGTAATCCAAGAACGTGATTTCGTGAACGTGATGTCCACTCTGAACAACTCGTCCCGAGATCTTCACGAGATCTGGGCAAAACCTGGCGTCAGGTTGTGCCGTCCAATTAATGCAGACCTAGCTAGAGCCAATCACGGCGCTGGACCTGCCCACAGTGGAAACTATTCTAGCAGGCACAAACAACCGTGGATCATACTATGCCTTACTAGCATCTACACTTCCAGAAATACACTGAACAAAAATATAAACGCCCCATGTCAAATTTTTGAGTTTTTATTAACATTAGGGTTATGCAATATCTGAAGCGAATCAAAATTCATTCTTGTTAATGACTAATCTTCAGATCACCGTCCATTACATCTTGATATTGGCATCTGCAAAGGAGTGACAATCCTTTGAACACGTTGGGGGTCAGGTTGAAGAAATTGAATGTTCAATATCTTGTGTGTCCATCATTTGCGTCTCTCAGAGCAACACATCTCCTTTGCATGGAGTTGATCAGGTTGTCTATCATGGCCTGTGGAATGTTATTCCATTCTTCCCGGAGGGCCACACGGAGCTGGCGCACATTATCCGGAACTGGAACACGGTCGCGGACACGTCGATCCAGAACATCCCAAAGATGCTCTATGGACGACATGTCCGGCGAATACGCAGGCCAGTCCAGAACTGGAATGTGCTCTGCTTCAAGGACTGCATGCAGACTGCTCTGGTGGACATCCCTGCATCCAGCATGCCAATGGCACGTTCCCACATGACCTGAGACATCTGAGGCATGATGACTTTTGACAAAATTTGACATTTTGGGGTGGCCTTTTATTGTCCCCAGTATAAGGAGTGTCTAGGTACTGCTCATTCCGTCTGATCACCGTCTGGAAATGCCACACCCATGTACTGAGTGAAATCACTGCATCACTGAGCAAATGCTCACTGACAGAGAGATGGATTAAAAAATGGTACACAAATAACATAACATAACATAACATGAATGGCGAGAACAGGCCGTTCAGCCCAACTAGCTCGCCAGGAGAGAGAATATCCCTATCAAGAGAAATCAAGAGAAATATCCCTATTGGACAAGTAAAAGTCAGCATATGCTCACTTAGAGTTGTTAACTCCATGTGGCATCAATATTTGACATGGGGCGTTTATATTTTTGTTCAGTGTACAAAAGAAGAACCGCAGATCATTTGAGGTGCAGTTTTGTCAGTATCTCTCCCAAAGCTGCTTGTCCGTTTACTTTTGGACGCAAAGAAAAGCACCTATTTTTCTTCCAAAAGATGATGCCATCAGAAATCAGTGGGTAGCTTTTTTTGTTTGCTGGCAGCAAACAGCCGCGGTTAAAGGGAACGTTAGCTGTTTGTGCTCAGCATTTCACCAAAGACAGCTTTGTCAATAAAGGATAATTTGACACAGGAAAAGCGTTTCCGCTGCTTCTCAAACCTGAAGCAGTTGCAAGAAAAGGTAAGTGGACGACAAAGTGAACGTTTTGGAGTGGCCAAGCCAGAGCACTGACCTCAATCCTATCGAGAATCTGTGGTGGGAACTGAAGACCAAGGTCATGGCAAGGAAACCCTTAAACCTTAAGGATCTGGAGAAGCTTGCCAAAGAGGAGTGGGCCAAAATCCCTGTGGAAACATGTAGAAACCTTGTGTCAACCACAGAAAGCGTTTGGAGGCTGTAGTCGTGAATAAAGACTTTGCCATTAATTACTGAGAAAAGGGTATGAATAATTCTGGACATGGCATTTTTTGTAAATGTATCAAATAAAATACCAAAAAGAATTGTATTTCTTGCACTGGCGCCGGAAAGGGGGGGGCCCTGGCCCCCCCACTTTTACCGTCCTCCCACTTTCTTTTTAAGCATAAACAGTTCAGGAGGTTTGCGCATGCATTGTCTATTGTTATGCTTTCTTCAATGGGCATCATTTTGGCACAGCGCTTCTCTTCCTAGTGGCGTAACAATAGGGGGCGCAATGCATGCAACACCTTTGGGTTCCAGTGGTGGGGGGGCCCCGTTAAGCGCATTGACAGCAGTGTCAGGTATCGACCACTGTGTGCATTGGTATCTGTCATAGTTAAGATACACAACGTAGTCAAGACATGCACTTGCAACTACTTGCATTCATTGTGATACTGGATATTTATACCACTGCAACAGAATTTATCTCTCAGTCATGGTGCTGGCAAGTCGATGTCATCACGGTACACTATTCATAATTTTAATTGAACATAAGTTGTTATAACATTGAATAATTTAGATTTCTTTTTAGAAAATGCTTAATAAAACAATGATAATTTTATTTTGCTGCTGATATCGTCATTGAGACAGCAAGTGTTTCTGGGTAATGGCCATGAGCGTTGAGCGCAGATCAACTGTTTTTACGATGTCCACTCGCTCGCTGATTATTGTTCCCACAATTTCTTGCTGTTCACAAAATTTCAGATCATCCCAATAAAGTTATGTTAATGTGTCGTTCATTTGCTCATTATGCCTTATTGTTCTTGATGATGACCATACGTAAGATAATAATTTTAAGATGATAATGTTAAGAAAGAAATAGGAAACTTCATATTATAGAATGAAATAGTGTAGTAACCCTTAGCGTGTTTTACGTAGGTCAATAACACCATGAGGAACGTGCCCCCGTTTCAATTGGTATTCACAGCGGCAGTATCTGAAGTGCTTACATCAGTGTGGAAAAAATACATGCGGATATGTGCACGATAACAAAGCGTAAGAAAGAGAGTGCGCTCTGTAAACCGTCCATGTCAAAATTTTCATTAATTCTGCAGTGACTTTAACAATGAGTTCAACTTACTATATGATTTTACATGCATGTACTATGCCATTTAAGCTCTGGCTGATCCTGCTTACCCAGCCACGGACCTCACTACGCGTTAATTCATGATGTGCATTGAAACGAAAAGTCCAAAGCATTAGTTTTAAAGAAGAGGTGATGGATTTGGGGAATGTGTGTCTGGGTTAACGGGAATGAGCCAAACGTCTTTTTATGTTTTATACCGTAAGTATTGCAATATAGGGGCACGGTTGAGGTGCACAGAATAGAGGCACTGTGAACACACAACACGGCACTTTTTGGCCCCCCCACTTCTTAGGAGAATCCGGCGCCCCTGATTTCTTGAAAAAATTGTTTACTGTACTTCTTAGAGCCTTATGTCAACTAACTGTGTCATGTGTGCAAGAATAAATTTGATTTGTCAAAAAATATCTTGAAAAAACCCAATATTTGGTTGGGGCATGAATAATTTTAGGCATGACTGTAAATTTGAAATGTAGCATAATAGGTCCCCTTCAAAAGAATTAATGGCTGACAAAATACACTCAGTAGAGTCAGATGGGGCTATAGGACGTCCGTATATGTTACCAATGGTTAAATTTTTGTTTTCATGAAAAATAATATTGAAAAAGACTATCAAAATTTACTGGTTCAACATTAGGAGTAATACGCTTTGAGACAAGACGAGAAGCAACATAAGTTGCCATGCCACCCCCCTGTCGGCTCAATAAAGAACAAAGTTGTCAATTTTTAACTCATCGTCTAAAATCCTATCATGTAGCCACGTCTCATTGATGGTAATAATATTTGGCTTATGAATGGTAACCCATGTGCTGAGAAGATAAATTTTTGAAGCAAGGCTCCTAATATTAAGGCGAGTGAAAAGGTCCCCTATTATACTGATCTTTCTTTTACGACATACAAGTAATGTTATAATGTTGGATGTCTATACTCAACCTCTGCAAAGTATCGAAACATAAGATAGAGGGGTTTTGTCATAATCCGAGAACGTGATTTCCTGAACTCGATTTCCTCTCCGAACAGCTCATCTCGAGATCTTCAGGAGATCTGGGCAAAACCTGACGTAAGGTTGTTCTGTCTAATCAGGACAGACCTGGCCAGAGCCAATCACAGCGCTGGAACTGCCCACCCCGGAATTTATTCTATCAGACACAAATGAGCCCAAATCTTTTGACATTTAGATTTATCAGTATGTCTCACAAAGCTGTTCGTTTCCTTTTTTTTTTTGGATGCAAAAAAAAGCACGAATATTTTCTCTTCTAAAAGACGATGCCACCAGAAATCAGTGGGTAGCTTTTTTTGTTTGCTGACGGCAAACAGCCACACTCAAAGGGAACGTTAGCTGTTTGTGCTCGGCATTTCACCTAAGACAGCTTTGTCAGTAAACAATAATTCAACGCTGGATATGCGTCTCAGCTGCTTCTCAAACCTGGAGCAGTTGCATCGATCAAGCGCTCGGAGCCACAAGCAGTAAGTAACAATATAACTGCAAATAATGTAAGTGAAGCTAACATGTCACGGGTGAAGCAATCGTGTTACTATCATTAGTGCTAACAATAGTAAGCACAAACAACTGGCCTCAAACGCAGGCTTTGTAAAATACCTGAAGATAAAGCCTGGATCGGTACCAACTGTCCATGACTCACAGACCCGGAAGCAGTAAGGTTTACCATTTCGAGGGCCGAGGATTAACTAGTTCTATCTGACATTTTACTCAAAAATGAGATATCTGTCCTACAATAGTCTCAGTACTAACTAGTTTCATTTGAGATATAGTTCCATGTTTTAGTGGTTACCTGTGAAGGCCAAAGGTCAATGTAACATAGGTACATCTGAATTTTCGATATAAATATTAGTGTTAACAGGTTCTATCTGCTGTTAGCCAATCTGTTACTTCAGTTTGGTCATGTGATACATGCTTGATCAAAATGGCGGCACGCTTGAGAAAGCTGACAAGAAATCACCATGGAAAATTGATGACTGATGATGAATTGAGAGACGTATTTGAGAGGTAAGTGGAGTGTATCAAACCTACAGATATTGTAGATTCTCTCTATAGCAGCGTTATATGACATTTCAGCAAATTTGTAGTCTACTGTTCAAAATCAAGGAATCATATCCCAACTACAAATAAGTTATGAGATATGTATCTTTTATTGTTTTAAAATAGCAAATAGCTAAATATAAAAACTCATTTTTCTCAAAAAGTAAAAAATGCTAGATAGAACTAGTTAATCCTCGGCCCTCGATTTTGTGTTGCTTGATTGCATAAGCCTACCTAACACGATAGCCTGTTAAATGTGGCTGTAGCACTGTGGCTGATATAGTTATATTACTGTTGCTAATGTTCATGTCCTAAATATGCCAGAGTAAATATATACTACTCAAAATTTGATAGGGATCATTGGAATTTTTTTGTGAAATGACATGCAAATTTGGTAACAACCACTGATGAACAATATATTGGCTAAATGACATGCAGTCAGACACAAAACACATTTGCAAGTGCATTTAATGACATTAAATGAGCGTGCAGCCTCACATTTCTGGCTTTCACAAACACTTCATGGTTTCCCCTCTGACATGTAAAGTGAAAACAGACAGTGTTCATTTGATGTTTCATTACCATAGTTAATGTCAATAACGGGTATGGCCTCCCCTAGCTTGAATGACGGCTTGACAACGTCGGGTCATTCTGTCAATCAGAAACCGGATGCTTGCAATTGGAATGTTGTTCCATTCTTCAACAAGGGCATTTCCGAGCTCTTCTAGAGTTGTGGGTTGTGCCCTACGACCGGAAATGGCGACCTGCAGCATGTTCCACACATGCTCGATAGGGTTTAGGTCCGCGAACGCGCTGGCCAGTCCATGCGGACAATTGTCTCCTGCTCTAGGAATTGATTCACCACCCTAGCACGATGGGGACGGGCGTTATCATCCATCAAGATGAAATCAGGGCCAACAGCACCAGCGTATGGTCTTACGTACACATTGAGGATCTCATCCCGGAACCGTACCCCTGTCATCGTCCCTCTCCCCATGACATGCAGGTCCGTTCTGCTGTTCCTGCTTATTCCTCCCCAGACCATAATTGATCCGCCACCATAACGGTCGTGTTCGTTGATGTAGGCATCATTAAATCGCTCACGTTGTCTTCGCCACACCTGTTGCCTCCTGTCAGTAAAGTCCAAGCAATATCGGGACTCATCAGTAAAGAGAACTGGAGCCCAATCGTTGTGTTTCCATGTGACATGATCGTGAGCCCAATCCAACGGTCACGCCTATGACGCACGGTCAGTGGGATTCGAACACATGGCCTTCTTGAGTTGAGGCCGGCAGTATGAAGACGATTCCGTATCGTCTGAGTGGATACCCTGACCCCCGAGGCGTTATGAAGGTCATTTCGTAGGGTGGTGGCTGTCCAGAAAGGATGACGTCGTGCCAGAAGTGTGAGAATGTGGTCTTGTCGTTGTGTAGTCGATCTCTGACGACCACCCCCATGACGGTGTGCTGCTGTACCAAACGTTTGATGCCGGTTCCACACTCTGTTCACAACGCTTTGGCTGACGTTAAGTGCATTAGCAACGTGACGTTGTGAGAAGCCAGAGTCAAGCATTCCGATGCATCTTCCCAATTGCTCTGAAGTCAATCGATGTCTAAGATGTTGAGGAGACATCGGTATTGCTGAATGTAATGCAAAAAATTTGGGAACTTCCAAATTTTCACCAACAAGCAACACACAAGTCTGAGTTGAAATGGTGAAGTGTTAGTCGAAGCCAAAATGTGAGGCTGCACGCTCATTTAATGTCATGAAATGCACGTGCAAATGTGTTTTGTGTCTGACTGCATGTCATTTATCTAATATGTTGTTCATCAGTGGCAGTTACCAAATTTGCATGTCATTTCACAAAAAAATTCATATGATCCCTATCAAATTTTGAGTAGTAGGAGACATTCAACAGAAGGTGTGTGAAGCTAAATCTCATTTGAAGCTAACTTTTTATATTTGTTTGTAATTTGGATGCTTGGTCCAACTGTCTGTAAAACCTGTATTGCAGGGTAACATTTGTCTCTGTCGATGACCGCTAGGTTACTACGGCATGTTAATTCGCATTCCATGCTACTTAAAAAATGTTCCTGGTTATTTACAATGTATATGCAGTAATTCAGATTAGTATGCTTGTGTTACTTTGTTACTTTGTGTTACATCAAGGTGGTAGTTTCATCATAACTTTACCTGACCGTAGTCGCTACAGTTGAATCTAACCGGAGAGGTGTTGTGCGTGTCTGCAAAGTTGGGCTGATAAGGCTGCAGTTAGACCAGACGTAGGCTTTGTGGAGCTTAGGGTGCGTGTTTGGTATTTTTTACTGCTGTGAAACTAATGTTTTACTTCTCCATGATCAGGGTCAGCCAGGTACGTTGCCGTGGTGTGGGCTAGCTCTCTGATCCTACCGTGGTGAAAGCAATCGCGAAACGCACCATAATGTGACTGGTATGACAAAGGATTTCTCTGCATTGCCACGGTGGGATTTCATCCACCTTTGAAAATTGTTCAGGCTAATAAAAAGCTGAAAAAGAAGTGGTCGAATATGGATTTCCGGTAGAAGTTTTCAATTCACTAGCTCCATATAAGCAACGCTTCCACCGTTTATGTGTTTTTGCTATGAAATTCCATAGCTTGGTGTCGGAATTGTGTTTTGTTTTGGTAGAAATGGTAAACAGGAGCTTTTAGCAAAGTTTCCTCCCGATAGTTAAGTAGAAGTAAAACAGCACATATGTTTAAAGTTTAAGAGTTTTACATTAGTTTCGCGAAAACGGGGAAACACAGCAGCACAGGCATGCTTTACGAGGCTTAGCAAATAACAATGGTACGGCTGTGGCTTAAATAGAACTGCGGTAGCTCTGAGAGTAAACGAGGCGCAGGTGAGGAGGATGATTGATGAGTGAGGCAGCTGTTCCGGGTTTTCCTCAGCCGGCGTGCTGGCTCTGGGAAGGCGAGACCTTACAAGAATGCTGCCACTTGGGTTCTGACTAGGACTAAGAAATTTGATCACATTAGCCCAGTGCTCAAAAATCTTCATTAGCTGCCTGTAAAATTTAGAACTGAGTACAAGATACTACTACTAACTGACAAAGCTTTAAATGACTTGGCCCTGGAATATCTTCACAGTCTTCTCATTCCTTACTCCCCGCCAAGATTACTTTGTTCACAAGGTGCTGAACACTTGAAAACTCCAAATATATCCAGAGTTACAATTGGAGGCAGAGCATTCCCTTACAAAGCGCCAATTTTATGGAATAATCTCCCGAGACAAATTTGGGCCTCAGACACACTCTCTGTCTTCAGTATTAGGCTGAAAACTTACCTTTTTAGTCAAGCCTATTATTAATTCGTAATTTGATATGTATATACAGTTGCAATCAAAATTATTCAACCCCCGTTGCAAATCTGGCAAAATTTATAAACTTTCAGCTATTTGCAATGAACAAATCAAACAAGAACAATTTAAATGGCGCAACACAGCAAATACTAAAAGTGGCTTCTCAAAATTCAACACAAAATGCCACTTTTAATGACTACTGCAGGCTCAAGATTATTCAACCCCTTCATGACAAGAATCTTCAATACTTAGTTGAGTACCCTTTTGCCGCTATGACCTGCTGAAAATGTGATGCACAGGCAGATGTCAGCTCTTGGCAGCATTCCCAAGGAGTCTTAGCCCAGTCCTCATGGACAATGGCCTCAAGTTCACTAATATTTCAGGGTTTTCATGCTGCAGCTGCCTTCTTCAAATCCTACCAGAGATTTTTTATGGGGTTAAAGTGAGGCAAATGTGATGGGCACTCTAGAATCTTCCCAGACTTCTTCTGAAACTAAGCCTTGGTGGATGTTGAGGTATGCTTGGGATCATTGTCCTTTTGGAAGGTCCAATGATGCCCAAGAGTCAGCTTCCCTACAGACGGCATGACATTTTCTCCTTGGATATCCTGGTACTTGACTGAATCCATCTTACCCTCCACACTTTGCAGGTTTCCAGTGCCAGAGAAAGCAAGAATGCCACAGAGCATCAAAAAGCCCCCACAATTCTTCATTATAGGCAGGGTGTACTTTTCAGCATATGCTTCTTTATTCCTCCTGCAGACATACCACTGATTCATCAGTCCAAAATATTCCAGTTTTGTTTTATCACTCCACAGAACAGTATCCCAAAACTTCTGTGGCTAATTTATATGGTTTGGAGCTTGTGCTTTTGGATCAGTTGCGGTATATGTGTTGGAGACCTTCAATGTTTTGTATGCGCCCTACTGTGCAAAGTGAAACCTCAGTGCCTCCTGCCTCCAAGTCTTGCTGCGGGTCTCCTGCAGTCACTCGAGGGTTTTTGACCACTCGTCTCCTCAGGAATCTGGTGACAGCCATTGATAGCTTCCTCTTTCTGCCACATCCTGGTACTGTAACCACTCTTCCTTTAACTCTGAACTTGCGAACTATGCTTCCAACTGTATCTCTATGAACATTCAGTGCCTGCGCTACATTTTTGTATCCTTTTCCTTGTTTGTGCCAGGCAATGATCTCCTCCATTCGCTTTTTGGACAATTTTCTTGACAGCCACATGTCTAATAGGCAATCAAATGTCACTGTCAACAAACCCCTAGTGAATGCATGTCTTTGATGTGTTCTATCTCAAGCAAACCTGATGCAACTAATTAGGCTCTTGATTAGGTGTGCTTGAGATAACACCTGATTTGCAAATATGCTCTAATGACGGATTCTATTCGGGGGGTTGAATAATTTTGAGACTGCAGTAGTCATTAAATGTGGCATTCTGTGCTAAAATTGGAGAAACCACTTGTAATATTAGTTGTGTTGAGTTATTTAAAATGTTCTTGTTTCATCTGTTTATCACAAGCAGCTGAAAGTTTGTTAAGTTTGCCAGTAAACCCAATTTGCAATGGGGGTTGAATAATTTTGATTGCAACTGTATATTTATTTGGTTCTGGTGGGACTGACTACAACCTAGTTTCGTAGTAGGTTTACATGGCATTGGAACCCAGTGTTAAGTAAATCCATGTGGAACCGATAGCGCTGAGCATGAATTAACGGTGCCAGTGGGGCTTGCTACAGCTTTAGTCACTGGGGAGGTCCTTATGGTACTGGTGGTAGTGTTAAGCAAATCCATGTGGAACCGGTGGCACTGAGCATGCATTAACGGTGCCAGTGGGGCTTGCTACAGCCTTTGTCACCAGGGAGGTCCGTATGGTACTGGTGGTCGTGTTAAGCAAATCCATGTGGAACCGGTGGCACTGAGCAAGCATTAACGGTGCCAGCGGGGCGTGCTACAGCCTTAGTCACCGGGGAGGTCCATATAGTACTGGTGGTAGTGTTAAGCAAATCCATGTGGAACCGGTGGCACTGAGCAAGCATTTATGGTGCCAGTGGGGCTTGCTACAGCTTTAGTCACCGGGGAGGTCCATATAGTACTGGTGGTAGTGTTAAGCAAATCCATGTGGAACCGGTGGCACTGAGCATGCATTAATAGTGCTAGGGGGGCTTGCTACAGCCTTAGTCACCAGGGAGGTCCATATGGTGGCTGTTTCCTGACAAATTGCTCCTAAATTCTTACTTGGCACATGACACAGAACAGACTTTTTATTAATATGCAGTAGTTTTAACTAGTGCCTCACCCCCCTTTTTTCTGTGTCTCTTTCCGAGGATCTTTCCCTCCACTACCCTGAGTCTTGGACCGTCCTGATCCGGTCCAGATCCAGTTCTGCCCCATCCTCAACATGCCTCTTCCTGGAGCTACCGATGCCACTGTTTAGATCGACTTTAATGGAACTCTGTTGCCATTTTATTCTATTACTTTATTTTGTTATTATTAATTAGCTAGCCCGCGGAGGATGGGCTTCCCCACTATAGCCGGGTTCCTCCTGAGATTTCTTCCCACTGAGGAGTTCTTTGTCACCACTGTTTGAGGATTTTTTTTTCCCTTCTGGGCCCAGTTGTTCAAAACACAGTTATTTTTTAACCAGCCATTAAGTACACTTAACCGACCGTTCACTTTAACAGAGCTGTTATCTTGTTGTTCAAAACTTGGTTAGCTTTAACAGGGTGTTAACTTGACGTTAAAGTTAACGCACCTAAGGACCACCGCTAACTTTATAACAGTGTGGTTCACTCTCAAAATGGCGTTCATTGCTAACGCTGCTTTCATGATGCCAGTTCAGCAAAGGAAGGATAGGGGGTATCGTGGACTGGACTTTGATATTGGAGATTACTCTAATGAAGAGTTACGTACCCGCTATTGATTTGGTAGAGCATCTATTGCTTACCTTTGCAATATTTTGCAAGGTGATTTGCAGCGTCCAACAAGCAGGGGTCACGTACTGAATTAAACAATTTAATTGATTTTACTTAAGTAATTCATAAATAAATATTGGCAAAACATAATATAAGATGTTTGTGAAGCACCCTTAAAATCCCATAATTTTGACTGATTTCCATTTCCCATCGTATCCATACAGTTTAAAGTGCTAAGTGTGCAATTAAATAGATGTGACAATAATAAAACAAATAGCCCAATTATTTCCAAATAATTTAAATACTTATTTATGAAATATAATAAAACTAAATAATATAAAAAAATAATTCTAAAAAAATATAAATATATAAATATATGTTTACTCCTGTTTTCCTGGTTTGATAAAACATTAGGCCTTCGCCTAATTTGATTCCATGAATTCATTCATAAATCTTGGTTTGACATTTTTACAGTACATCTGAAGCGCCCATAAAATATTTACATGTCCCCCTCTCTGTGTGTTTATCCTTGAACTACCTACATTAGAGAGTATTATGTTTGTGTTCATATAAGGTTTATCTTAAAACATAATATTATGCTGACAGCAAAATATAACGAATTTCATTACGACCGAAATAAAATATAATGTTGCCAAACACTTTATAAGATTTTGTATTTATGTAATCTGCATGCAGAGGTCATTATTCAGTCGAGTTTCAGGCATGCACAGTTTGGACGTTCTCCGAGCTTCGCAGTTCTGCGAGTGCGAATTTGCCTCGTGTGTGAATGTGCGCAAAAAAATTTGATTTTTCGGTTAACACTGACCAGTTTGCCTCCACCATGAATTGTATTACATTTTCCTCGTCAGCAGAGAAATTTCTGCTTCTCTTTTTCCTTGGGGTTCCATTTTTGATAAAACGGAAGT
This sequence comes from Gymnothorax javanicus, assembly GCA_029692085.1. Lineage (NCBI taxonomy): Eukaryota > Metazoa > Chordata > Actinopteri > Anguilliformes > Muraenidae > Gymnothorax > Gymnothorax javanicus. The sequence continues at coordinate 41,200,390 of CM056200.1, forward strand.
AAACAAAACTTGGAATTGTGGGATAGACGAATGCTAACCAGTGACGTTAACCACACTGTTAACTTTGACGGTGACGTTAGCTAACGGCATGACTAACCATGTTTTGAACAACGCATATTTAACGTTCGGTTAGCTAACGGTCGGTTAAGGATTTAACCGGCCATTAGGAGTTAACCGGCGGTTAAAATAACCGAGTTTTGAACAACTGGGCCCTGGGAGTTTTTTGCCTTTGCTATAGTGGGGTTTAGGCTGGGCACTGCCCTTTCATTTATTTAAACTCTAGCTGTAAAGCGTCTTTGTGACAGCTTATCTGTGAAAAGTGATATACAAAAAAAATTGAATTGAACTTGAATTTTCTGCTTTTGTTTAACATCATTTCTACACCTAATTGTGTTTTAGCCGAGTGCCACGTATGATTTTCCAGGAGATATACAGTGGTTCTCCCGATTTGGCGGGAAATCTCCTGTTTGTTACATTACACATAATCTCCCGACCTCCCATTTGCAATCAGAATCTCCCGCTTTCTTGGCATATAAAATTATTCGTTAATTAAAATTGATCTGCACGTGCAATTAATTTACGCCGAAATGCTACCTGTGCGCATTTTTAAAACTCTATTCTTGTAATCCTGACGCCACAACTCACTAGGTGGGGGTCAAAGACTGGATGCAGTTTTCTCTAATCAAAACAAAACTCAAAGTCAACAGTCCAAACTGAAGTAAAGCAGCGCGTGAATTATACCACGGCCTAGCGGCAATTGCCGTGGTTACTCCCCTGCGTGGCCGTAATGCCCGACAACTGAAACGGCCTTGCCTTTTTTTCAAGTGGCCGTGGTGCCCAAAAATTACCCTGAGTGGCGATTTTCGACACAATGACTGAGCTGTGCGGCTCCCGTAATCACGCTGCGCTGGACTTCTGAGCACTTTGTGCGACTAACGACACGCCCACTCACTCAGGAATAAGGCAACGTTGTGTGAGGTTGGTATCCTACAACCATGCATCCTTCTGGTTGAGAAAGATCAGCGCACATTATGTTTTAAGCGCAAACAATTAAATACTGTTGGTGCCAAGTATAGATATGTTTTTGGGTTGGGTGAACGGTGGTTGTATAACTTTCCTCGACAGAAACTAAACTGAGACCGAGCTGGAGAGAGCATTCGCTAAAAACGTTAGCCTGTGCAGTGCGTCTCTTGCGGTGCCAGACTCCTCAGCAGTAGCGGTCTGTCGGCAGAAACAAAGGCCATCGGAAACCTCATCTTTTAAAGCTTGAAAACCAAAACCTCTTGCAGTTTACTTTTCCCGGGTAGCAACAGCTGTTCAGACTAATTTGTTGAATGACAGCATTCTAATTTATTTTCGATGGAATTGTTTAACATCGCACGATAATTGGAGCGTTTTCCTCCGCATATAAATGACGACGTAAAATATCCATATGTCTTTATAATTTCTGCGCTCATGTAGCACAGATTTGTGTAAGTTAGTCTGCGAGGCTCATTAAGCAATTAGCCCCAAGAATCCGTTCTAGATTCTGAACGTAGTCATGGCTCAAGGGAGTTGTCTAGCATGATGCACAGCTGAGTGACAACTGAAAGGATGGCGAAAATAAATGCCGTGAAGTCAACAAAAGTTTTGGATTTTTGCATTTATATTATCATCCTTGCAATGTCAATTATATAAATGTGCCAATAGACATTCACTTTTTCATTATCATTTCGAATTTTTGGTCATGATGGGTTGTTCGATAAATTGCTGCAAGCTGAATAAAAAATTTAACAATTTAAAAAATTAATACAATAATGGTTTTCAATGCGCTCCTAATTATTGATTCATACTGTCTTATCTACATACAATGTCATTATCACTTATTTTTCTTGCAAAATTGATTAACTTGGTTTTGGCCTTGGTGCCCTACCTTTTGGTCGTGATGCCCCAATTTCAAAAGGCCAAGTGGCCTTGCCCTCAGAATAACTTAATTTGAGGCCTGTAAAAGTATTTAAAGGTATTTAAATGTACTGAATAAAGGTATTTTTTGTTCTGAATTAAAGCCATGCTCAGAATTCTTGTGACTCAGGTGCTTCTTTTCTACTATTATTCAGTATTTTTGTTGGTACATATATGCACTGTCAATAAAATGATATTTAGTGTTGCTCATTTTTGTTCACTTTTTTGAGAAAGGTTAGGGATTTTGAACTTGAGATTTGGAGCCAGGAGGGCCAAGAATGCACCAGAATTTGTCTAGGGGGCTCCAGCTCCTGGGGCCCTTCAGCGGGCTCCAGACCCCGGGGGTAAACATCTCCTGCCATCAGTCACCTTCTGTCAGGGGATCTCTCCCCATTCCCCGATTTCAACTTGGAACCTCTAGATATAATGACAAGTCATTCAGAGACCTGAACAGCAAGTTGGGGAAAACAGCCACATGTCGCTTATCAAAATACCATACACGGTTTAACGAACTAATTCATACAATTAATGGCTTAATGGCCAATAGATGGGGACTGATATTTACATAATTTAAACAGACTTTGTGTGCCTGACTGGAGAGATGGAGTACTAACAATGAAAAAGTTGAATTTGGACTGTGAAATGTGCAAAATTTACATCACTGTACTGCATCCCTATTTGAAGCATCCTCTCAGCTTTTAATTGCTGATATAGGGGTGAGAAAAATATTGACAATCCCCTGAAAAATGCCATTAAATTTGAAGATTCATAACCTAACTACAAAAGCATCTACAGTAAACAGGCCATTGTCATCCCATTGATATAAACACAATTAGCAGTATGGATGTATTTAACAGAAGACAAACCAGCAGTACTTTGCTTGATTATCTCTCAAAAGCATGATTAGGGTACTCACCAAAAGGGGTGAAATTGCTGGAGCCCAAACTGATTGTGTGTCTTTCTCAGAAAACTCTATTTAATTAGACAAGGGAACATCAACAATTATGGCAACGTGGAAAAACTTTTGTTGGATGGTTGCTGAAAACCAGTAAATTACAACTCAAGTAATCAACAAAAAACTTCATTCATTCATTCATTCATTCATTCACCAGTTTCAACAAAAATAGGACACCATGAGCTAAACAATGCCGGCCTTGTTTCTGACTATCCCCGGTGCTTCTTCTTGTTCCCCAAAGCTGTAACTAACATCAGCTCCACTCAAAACAAAGTACAGCATCCTTCTGCACTCAGAGACTGAGGTTAGTCTATGATCAGCGAAGGACACTTTTCCTCTTGGCTCATCTTGGACACATTAGAGAGGCATTATTCAAGTACTTTACATTTAATTTCAATTCTTTTTGTCTTTTCCAAAGTCGGTTCTGCTTGTATATTGGTGACATTTCACATTTCATTTTGAATGTGTTTTATCATTTTGCAGAAAAAAATAATTTCAATGTGGTGTTTGCTCACTGCTCCTCGGAAATAAGCACAGGAATAGCCAAAACATTCATTTTGTGTTTTCATATATGATGAGCATCTAGAAAAGTATGTAGTCGCCATAGGCTTTTCTTCAAGCAAAACTAGATCCCATGCTGGCATAATGAAATTTATTGGAAGTCAGTAGATAATTATTCTCGACACATTAAATCAAAAATGGTTTCTTTATTTTGAGTGGATAGATCATGAGTATTCATTTTCAAAAAAGTCTAAATTTTGATTGTTTAATTTATTTAATATGCAATCATGGTGAGATAGGCATTTTGGGCGATTCTAATTTACACTTTTTTCAAGGCCGAGGGTTACAATTAAGTCAGTTGTCATCTCTTTCCTAATTACAATCATATCAAAGCTAAAATACTTGCTTATCGCTCACCATACTTGCTTTGTTTCATGAACCCATTTTCAGTTCCTAAATTTAGAAAGTAAATGCAGTTTAACAGACAATCACAAGGATACATCTCATGTGCTTACATTATGTGGCTCAGTGGAAGGGCTTCGGCAGCAGATGCAGGGAAAATTATTAAGGCATGGCAGCTGGTCCATCTTGGAGATGTAGATTAGGGGCTCAATGCTGGCACTGATGTCCATGAGGGCGAAGGCAATTATTTCAACCTGGCAGTATTCCGGAAAATAAAAGAACTTTAAGCCGATTGAGAAAACAACGATAGGAAGATAATTGAACACTATGATTGCGAGAGTGATTTGCACTGTTCTGAGGGCTTTCTTTTTCTTGGGGTGCATCTTCTCCTTGCCAAAGACCGACTTCTTCAGACTCCACATGATGGAAATGTTGCAGAAAACCATGACCGCAAAGACAGCCAGGATCAGCCCGGAAAAAAATTTTAGTGTGACCTGCAACCACAATATCCGGCAAATTGCATAGGCTAACATGAGCCCCCAAACAGACATGGAAATAGCCACCCTGACCTTGTTATCCTTGATGCTGCTGAACACAATGGGGTGGACCACAGCCACGTAACGGTCCAGACAAATGCAAATGAGAAAGAGAGGGGTGATGTCTTTGATCCCGTAGGAAAAGTACACAAAATTCCATATAGATGTGATTTCCAACATTTGGAGGCCAACGAAGCCGATGGGGGCCATCAGGCAGTAGCAGGTATCGGCGATAGCCAGGTTGAAGATGAAGATATCCGAGGTGGAAGAGTCACTCTTCTTTCTGGCCACCAGCCACATCACCATGATGTTGGCAGGGTAGCCCACTACAGTGTTGATGACCCTGAAAATAAACTCAAACAAATACTCGCCAAGTGTTGATATGCATCCTCCATCAGTGTTCAAGAGCTGGAGACTGGATCCTGAAGAGGAGTGGTTGAAAGGTAGGATAGAATTGATGACAGAGCTGTTCATTTCGGCTTTAATCGACCCAGCAGGTTTGAGGTTTGATGTTCCTTAGAAAGGAGAGTGAATGCAAGTTAACATAACATAACATAACATGAATGGCGAGAACAGGCCGTTCAGCCCAACTAGGCTCGCCAGTTTCTTTGTACCATCGTGAATATATCACTTCAGATACTCAATGACTCAATGGTATCTAGCTTTAAGTCAAGTCTGCTCTTGAAAACTCCCAAGGTCTCTGCCTCAACAATATGGTCAGGCAAGCTGTTCCACACACCGAAATTACTCTTTGGGTGAAGAAATATTTCCGAATATCAGTGCTAAATTTACCTTTAGTCAGCTTCCATTTGTGACCCCGAGTTCTGCTAACAACACTTGGTTGAAGGAATCCTACATAATTCACTTTGCTAATCCCTTTAACATATTTAAAGACCTCAATCAAATCACCCCTTAGTCTCCTTTTCCTAAGACTAAAGAGATTAAGGATCTTCAGCCTTTTCTCATAGCTTTCATCTTTAATACCCGGAATTAGCTTCGTGGCTCTTCTCTGAACTTTCTCTAAAGCCTCTATGTCTTTCTTAAAGTATGGTCCCCAGAACTGTACACAATACTCTAGATGTGGTCTGACGAATGTGTTGTACAAAAGAAGCATCACCTCCTTGGATTTGAACTCAATACTTTTGGCAATGTATCCCAGCATCCGATTGGCTTTTTTAACTGCTACGGCACGATGGCTAGAACCTGTGAGGGTTTGGTCAACAATCACTCCCAGATCTTTCTCTTGTGGAGCACATTCCAGTTTAAAACCTCCCATGAAGTAATCCCGTCTAATGTTTTTATTACCTACATGTACTACTTTACATTTCGCTACATTAAATTTCATTTGCCACATTTCTGCCCAATTCTGAATTCTATCCAAATCATCCTGAATCACTTTAGTGGACTCTAAACTATTTGCCAAGCCCCCCAATTTAGTATCATCTGCAAATTTCACTAATCTGCTCTCAATATTCCTATCAAGGTCATTAATGTAGATGAGGAACAGCAGGGGTCCCAACACCGATCCCTGGGGGACGCCACTCCCCACCCTACCTAGCTCAGATGATATACCACTGACCACCACTCTTTGTGTTCTGTCCTGCAACCAGTTATGAATCCACTTCAGAATACCACCTGTAACTCCAATGGAGCTCATTTTAAAAATTAGTCTCTTATGTGGTACTGTGTCAAATGCTTTCTGAAAATCCAAATATATGATGTCATAAGCCCTGCTCTGGTCATAAGTCTTGGTGGCCTCTTCAAAAAATTCCAGAAGGTTTGTCAGGCATGACCTTCCTTTACGAAAACCATGTTGGCTATCCCTCAAGATATTGTTACGTTCAAGAAATAAGTCCAGCTCATCTTTTATGATAGATTCCAATATTTTGCACGCAATGCAAGTTAAACTGACTGGCCTGTAATTACCTGGCTCAGTACGGTCCCCTTTTTTATATATTGGTATTATATTGCCCTGTTTCCAATCATTTGGTATTTCTCCAGTTTCTAAAGACCGTCTAAAGATGGCAGATAGCGGCTTAAAGATGATCTCACTAACTTCCCTGAGCACTCTAGGATATAAGCCATCAGGACCCGCCGCCTTATCTGCCTTTAGTTGATGCAACTTGTCTAATACGACGTTATCCCTAACCTCAATTTCTGCTAAATAATCTTGAGCATTGGACAAGCCCTCCGGCCGAATAAAGACCCGCTCTAAGGTAAAATTCTCAACAAAGTAGCCGTTTAAGGTGTCCGCAATATCCTTATTATCATGTAGCAGCGATCCATTTTTATTCTTTATGCACTTAACCTGCTCTTTGACTTTCCTTTTTCTGCTACAGTACTGAAAGAAGCGCTTAGGGTTAGTTTTTGCCCCCTCTGCAATTTGTCTTTCATACAGTCTTCTAGCATTCCTCAGCTCTTTTTTGACCACAGCCCGCATTTTACAGAATTCGGCCTTAGTAATCTCATTGTTATCCTCTATGTACATCTTATAAAGATTCCTTTTTTCCCTCAAACTCCTACGAATAGCTGCTGTCATCCACTGAGGATTCTGCTTTTTCAGCTTACTTTTGGACACCTTTGGAATGAATTTACATTGTGAATCAAGTAAAACCCCTTAAATCTTTCCCACATCTCATTTACAGACTCACAGTCCAGGAGTGTCTCCCATTTTGTTTCACTTAGATATGACCGCATCCTGTTAAAGTTTGCTCGCCTAAAATTAAAAATTTTTGTTTTTGGAGACACCTTTTTAACTTCCCATGAAACCTCAAAATTAATAGTAGAGTGATCACTTGTCCCAAGTGGCTCCAGTACCTCAACATTGCTAATTCTATCTGGGTCATTACAGAGCAGCAAATCTAAAATTGCCTTCTCTCTTGTAGGTTTATTAACATACTGCACCAAAAAAATTATCATTTATGACATCTAGAAATTCTTCCTCCCCCTCCCCTGTCCTTTCACCATTTCCCAATCAATACCAGGATAATTTAAGTCTCCCATAATAATAGTCCCTCCTCCTCTACAAGCTTTGCGTAATCCTCTTAAGGAGCATTTCATTGACTGTACTGTCCAAAGCTGGTGGTCGATAGCATACACCTATGTTTAAACCAGTCTCGTGTTTGCCAGTGAGCCTGACCCAGATATCTTCACAAGGCACGGAATATTCAATTTCAGGAATTTCCTGCACATTTATGTTTTCGTTCACATAGAGTGCTACACCCCCTCCTCGCCTATTACATCTATCCTTCCTAAAGAGCTTATAACCTTCTACATTATATTCATCTCCATCCTCTTCACTAAGCCATGTCTCTGTAATCCCAACTATGTCATAGCCTTCACTAATCATAACGGCCTCAAGTTCTTGAAATTTATTTTTAATGCTTCTTGCATTTAGATAAAAACATTTCAGGTTATCATGAACGCTCTTCCCTTCGATTTCCCATGCGCCTGCTGCTCAAAGCCCCCCTCACCATGCTTTTTTTGCTTTAAAAATATATCATCAATAGTGCATGTAACGCTGTCAGCTTCCATCAGGGCAGTCTGCATTTCCCTCTGTGTAACACTCTTTAACCTCCCTGCCCCCCAAGTCCCTAGTTTAAATAACTCTCTGCTACCCTCAACATACGCTGACCCAGTGCAAAGGTACCCCTCCGGTTCAGGTGTAGCCCATCCGGCTTGAACAGGTCACCCCTGTCCCAGAAGTAGTTCCAGTGCCCCATAAACCTATACCCCTCTTTCCAACATGGAACATGGTCTAACCCAACTGAACAGAGCAATGGTCCTCTCCTCCTAAATGGACTGTAAGGCTAAATTATGTTCTTTATAATTCAAAGTTATTATGCTGATTCCAGCTTTATTTTAAATTTTTTTGTTCTCCAAAGTATTCCTCATCATAACACATGTACTGCTTGATAGAAATGGTAACACTTATGCTGGCTTATTTTTTCGCAAATCAAGCTCTCTTTTTGAAGAAAATATTCATGTCAAGGGACCCTAGTGCAATTTTGTGGTCTTGTGGCACTGAAGGATAATTTTTTGTTTTCTGGGAAGACCACTTCCATCTTGGGAAAACTTCTGAGACACCAGCCTTTACTCTTTGAAACTGCACTGGAGCTCCCTGAGATTGGAGACAGTGTTCCCAGAAGACAAGGTCTGCCCTTTGGGTCTATTGTATTACTGTCTGCAAAAGTCTTTCAGTCAAGCACATAAGAAATGAAAGAGTGGTTCATCAGATTGAAAGAAAGAATAAGTAACTCACCTGACAAACTGCAAAGGCTCAGCATACACTCCTGAAGGTCAGACAGCCAAATAGGCAACTGTATCCTGATCGCCTGTGTCCAGGTGGGTTATGATTTTATTCAATATAGTTCCAATTTATGTAAATATATAAATTTAAGTGGTACTTAAGCAGTGCAGACAATTGCCAATCACAAATACATTGAGAGAGCAGTAGCACTTGGAGTGACTGCACAATACCCCGTGATCACAGAATTATATTTGGGGATGGATGGGCGCGGAAAAGGACTTGCACATAGATGGGGTTGGTTTAGGAGAACGGGTTTGTGTTCTGACAAATGAACATGCAGTAAAACAGAGCAGGAGGAGGGGCTAAAAGGAGGGAACAGACAAGTCCCCCCTTTCCCTGTTCAAACAATATTTTGTTTTTTAGTGATGCAATCCAAGAAGTGCATCCCAGACAAACAAGTGATGCAATGCAGTCAGCCTACTGGAGCACAAGTGAGACTGTGTAACCTGGTGTAAGGTCTTACACATGAAACCACGCGGTTCATCAAAGCAGACTCAAACAATTCTCTTTCATCACCAAAAAGAAAAGAAACAACAACCAGATACCATAAATCCATTTCTGCGGAAAATACATCCTGCATTTACAATGGTTTGACTTTCATATAAATACAGTTGCAATCAAAATTATTCAAACCCCACTGCAAATTAGGTTTACTGGCAAAATTTACAAACTTTCAGCTGTTTGCAATGAACAAATCAAACATGAACAATTTAAATGGCTCAACACAACAAATATTATAAGTGTCTTCTCCAAATTCAACACAAAATGCCACTTTTAATGACTACTGCCGACTCAAAATTATTCAACCTCTTCATGCCAATCATCTCTCTTACTTGGTAGAGTACCCTTTCACTGCTATGACCTGCTGGAAATGTGATGCATAGGCAGATGTCAGCTTTTGGGAGCATTTCCAAGGAATCTTAGCCCAGTCCTCATGGACAATGGCCTCCAGTTCTCTAATATTCGAGGGTTTGCATGCTGCAGCTGCGTTCTTCAGATTTTTATGGGGTCAAGTGAGGTGACTGTGTTGGGCACTCTAGAATCTTCCCAGACTTCTTCTGAAACCAAGCCTTGGTGGATGTTGAGGTATGCTTAGGATCATTGTTCTTTTGGAAGGTCCAATGATGCCCAAGCGTCAGCTCCTCTACAGACGGCATGACATTTTCTCCTTGGATATCCTGGTACTTGATTGAATCCATCTTGCCCTCCACACTTTGCAGATTTCCAGTGCCAGAGGAAGCTAGGCAGCCGCAGTGCATCAAAAAGCCCCCATAATTCTTCACTGTAAGCAGGGTGTTCTTTTCAGCATATGCTTCTTCATTCCTCCTGCAGGCATACCACTGTTTCATAACCCCAAAATATTCCAGTTTTGTTTCGTCACTCCATAGAACAATACCCCCAAACTTCTGTGGCTTATTTATATGGTTTTGAGCATATTAGAGCTTGTGCTTTTGGATCAGTTGTGGTGTATGTCTTAGAGACCTTCAACGTTTAGTATGCGCCCTGCTGTGCAAACTGAAACCTCAGTGCTTCCTGCCTCCAAGTCTTGCCGCGGGTCTCCTGCAGTCACTCGAGGGTTTTTGACCACTCGTCTCCTCAGGAATCTGGTGACAGCCATTGATAGCTTCATCTTTCTACCACATCCTGGTAGTGTAGCCACTCTTCCTTGCGAACTATACTTCCAACTGTATCTCTACAAAAATTCAGTTTCTGTGCTACCTTTTTGGATCCTTTTCCTTGTATGTGCCAGGCAATGTTCTCCTCTATTAGCTTTTTAGACAAGTCTTTTGACAGCCCTATTTCTAATATGCAATCAAATGTCACTGTCAGCAAACCCCTAGCGAGTGCAAGTATTTGATGCATTCTGTCTCAAGCAAACCTGATGCAACTAATTTGGCTCTTGATTAGCTGCATTAGGTGTACTTGAGACAACACCTGATCAGCAACTATGCTCTTGTGAGGGATTCTTGTGAGGTTTCGTTCTGGAACCAGTTGCGAGAACACAGGATTGCAGTAAAAGTGGCTTTATTGAACGAGGGGGGTAACCCCCGCAGGGCAGAAGGCAAAGGTACAGAGTCCACAAGCCAAAAATCACAATCCAGGAGGGTAAAAGCAGAATCAAAAACCAGGGCAGCAAACACAGTACTCGTGGTCAGGCAAAAATAGGTTCGGTACACAGGCACAGGTTTGTCAGAGAAGCAAAGCCAAAATCCAGAGGGCGAAATCCAAACCGTTACCAGGGCAGCAAACACAAAACTCGTAGTCGGGCAAGAAAGGGTTCAAAAACAGGTGCAGACAAAAGTACAAAAGAGCAGAGCCAAAAATCGTAAGTCGGGCGGTCCAGTCAGAAGATTAACACTATGAATACAAGGCGAAAGATAGCAGCACAGGTAAGCAAGAGGAAATGTTCTGACGGGGAACTGCAGTGAGAAGACAGCTTAAATACACTAAAGGGAAGTCACATGCTATGATTAGGATCAGGTGATGAGGATCAGACTAATTACAAAGGAGGGAACATGAGGGAAAACCTAATCACATGAAATTGGCAAAAGCCAAAACGCGGACAGGGAACACGAAACAACCTATGACAAAACATACAGCTCCGGTTAGGGAGTTCTAATGTGCACAGATAATGAGAGGTAGGACAGAGTGGAGCAGGTGCGGAGGATCCGCTGAATTGCAGGAGAGACAAAGTGAAGGCAAGAGGCGGAGACTAGAACAGGGCGAGTGCTGAGAGCTTGTTAATCAATTAGTAAGTGCAGCTATACAATCCCTAGTGCTCGTTAGTAAGTTAGTATTATATACAATGTTAGTTTGGGTTAGTAACTTTAACGAAAACAAACTGTTAGTGTTGGTTAGTAATATAGAAAAGAGAGGCGAAGGAAGCAAACGAGATTGGAAGGAATGTTTGAAACCCAGAAACCATGAAATCACCTAAGCATGTGACACGCAGGACTGGGGAGAAGCTGTAACTTAACAAGAGACCAGACAGGGGAGACAAAGTGCAATGCAGGGCATGAACAAAGACATGGACCGGAATATAACAGAATAGTGGATTGGGAGTGGCAAAAACGAAAACATGGCAATATGCAAAAACTAAACAGAACATGGCAAAACCTAACAGACATAATCATAAACATAACAGGGAAAGGAAAAAACATAACAAGCATGGCAGAATCAAGACAGGACAGATTAGAATCATAACAATTCTACAAAGTATTATGAAGGTATTTTTGGTAAAAAAAAAAAAAAAAAAGGTTTGAGCACCTGTAACAGTGGAATTTGTAGTTGTGTACAGTGATTTGTATGTGAATCAGTAAATTTGAGGTCACATACTCTATGAGTTGTGTACTTGTAGATTTTTTTCTCTCCACAAATACAACACAACACTTACACATCCACAAATTCTTAATTACAGGTGCACAAATCCTATTTTACAAGTCACAGATTAAAAAACTGACACGCTCAAATTTTTGCTCCTATTGTTGCAGTATATTTGGTGCAAAACATATTTGTGCACCTGTATCAAAAAGTATCAAAAACAGCCCGCATACTGCACACAAATAAAGAGACAACTTGGATGCCGAAAAAATATATTTACTAAAAAGTGCTCAAAGTGAAAACAAAAATGAACGTTTCGGTCCCATAGACCTTCGTCAGTATTGATGTGTCCTCAGCATGCCTCCTTTTCAAAGGGGACCTATTATGCTATTTTTTCAAGTTTATATTTTGGTCTTTGACTCCCCTAGAGTACTCCTGATCGCGCAAAGGAAAAAAAGGGTACTTATTTCGCTCATACTGCCATCCTCAAAAAACCCCATTTGTAGTCCATAGTAGTCTCTGCCTGAAACGCCTCATTGGGGTGGCTCTTCCGCTATGGCCCCCGCTCCCCGTGTGCCCACTTTCTTCTGACTGGCCAGCTCTGTGGAGAACGGATCTAGGTGGAACGAGGCAGCAGAACGCAGTTTTCCTGGTCCGGCTCCAGAGTGAAACTGATGCGTCTCCCGAAGTTGACGGGCATATTCTGCAATCTAACGCAGTACATGTGTATAGATCTAATGAAATTAACTTGTTCTAATAAATGCAACGGCGAAAGTGGAGGACGCAGTGCGAAAGTCTGGCAGCTCAAGCACGAATTTGCTATCGGCAACAGTGGTGAGTACAGCGGTTTTTCTAATCTGTAGCTAGGATGCAGGGAAAGCTAGAATCCACCCCATATAGACACATTTGTAGAACGGGTCGACATGCCCAAGTGTAGACCGGAGACCATAGAAATCCGGTGGGTCTAAGTTTAGAGGGAAACATGGACAGTGAGGAGCAGCTAAAAGTGGACCAACAGCTTATGGACTGCTTCGGTGTGTATTAGGACCTGCTGGTTCGTGTGCATAGCTGTGGTGTGTTGTTAGCGTGGAGAAACGAACAGGATCCGCGCTGGTATATGACGGAGGGGCGAAAGCTCCAGGCTAAACGGCCTTTTCGGAAATTGCCCGCGGTAATGGTTTACTTATTGCTTCGGAATGACCAACTTTTCCTTGCGGAAAATGGGCACATTATGGATAGTGTGCGAGAGCTAGCTAGAGCTCCGGTTATGTCATGAACATAGTACAGGTTTTACAGACCGTAAGTTTCGTCTGCGTGAACCGTTGCTTATGTGGAGCTAGCGAATCGATCACTTTTACAGGAAAGAATTTAATATTCAATCGATGACATTACAGAGAAATCGTTTGTTATACCGGACACGTTGTAACCTGTGCGCTTCTCTATTGCTTTCACCGGTAGCATTAGAGAGCTTGCCCAGACATTGGAGATGTATTAGGCTGACCCCGGTCATGGATAAGTAAAGCGATCGTTTCATAAGCACCCAAAAACGCACCCCAAGCTCTGCAAAACCTACGTCTGGTCTAACTGCAGCCCAACTCGGCAGACACATACAGCACCTCTCCGGTTAGCTTCAACTGTAGTGGCTACAATCAGGCAACATTATGATGAAACTGTCACATTGATGCTTACCGAAGTAACACAAGCATACCGATCAGAATTATTGCATATAAGTTAACCAGGAGCATTTTTAATTAGCAGAGCACACGAACTAACATGCAGTAGCTGATAAGCGGTCATGACTTTGAATATAATCTGTCGCGCGAAAAATTCGTTTCGCGTCCGGTGTGAAAGCTGCTTAACGCGCCTATAATGCCTGCATTCACGTCTTTGCATTGACTTTGAATGTAGCCAATCTGTCGCACAAAAAATTTGTTTCGTGTCTGATGTGAAAGCAGGTTTATGGATAGTACGCGACAGCTAGAGAGAGCTCGGTTATGTTATGAACATATTACAGGTTTTGCAGACCGTAAGTTCCGTTAGCGCGGACAAAGTTGCTTATGTGGAGCTAGCGAATCGATCACTTCTACAGGAAAGAATTACGTATTTAATCTCCGCCTTTTTCGGCTTTTTATTAGCTACAACAATTTCTAAAGGGGGATGAAATTATGTCAAGGTAGTGCAGAGAAATCATTTGTAAACCGGTAGAGCTTCTGCATTTCGCATTGCTTTCACGGTAGCACCAGAGAGCTTGCTCTGACATTTGTGAAGTATCCGGCTGATCCCGGTCATGGATAACTGAAGCGATCACTAACTGTAGTGGCTACAATCGGGCAACGTTATGATGAAACTGCCACATTGATGCTTACCGAAGTAACACAAGCATACCGATCAGAATTACTGCATATAAGTTAACCAGGAGCATTTTTAATTAGCACAGCACGCAAACTAACATGCAGTAGCTGGTAACCGAGCGGTCATAACCACAGAGACAAACCCATGCAACACAGTTTTTACAGACAGCAAGTTCTGTTACTGTGAACAGTTGTACCACGCATCCAAATTACAAACAAGTATTTAAAGTTAGCTTCAAATGAGGTTTATGTTCACACACCTTCTGTAGAATTTCGCCTGATATCACTCTTGCATATTTAGGACACAAACATTAGCAACAGTAACTTGGCTACGTTAGCCGCTGTGCTACAGCCACAATCAACTGGCTATCACGTCAGGTTAGCTTATGCAGTAAAAGCAACTTACAGCTTCTGTGTCTGTGAGTCACGGACAGTCGCGACCGATACAGGCTTTATCTTCAAATATTTTACAAAGCCTGCGTTTGAGGCCAGTTGTTAGTGCTAACTATCGCTAGCAGTCCTGCTAGCCACCCGTAACACGCTAGCTTCACTTACATTATTTGCGGTTATATCGTTACTTACAGCTTGTGGCTCCGAGCGCTTGATCGATGTAACTGCTTCAGGTTTGAGAAGCAGCTGAAATGCTTATCCTGTGTCGAATTATCCTTTATTGACAAAGCTGTCTTTGGTGAAATGCTGAGCACAATCAGCTAACGTTCCCTTTGGCCGTGGCTGTTTGCTGCCAGCAAACAAAAAAAGCTACCCACTGATTTCTGGTGGCATCATCTTTTGGAAGTAAAATAGTTGTTTTTCTTCGCGTCCAAAAGTAAACAGACAAGCAGCTTTGGGAGAGATACTGACAAAATTGCACCTCAAATGATCTGCGGTTCTTCTTTTGTATTTCCAAAAGTGTAGACGCTACTAAGGCATAGTATGATCTGCCGTTGTTAGTGCCTGCTAGAATAGTTTCCGGTGTGGGCAGGTCCAGCGCAGTGGTTGGCTCTGGCGAGGTCTATACTAATTGGACAGCACAACCTGACGTCAGGTTTTGCCCAGATCTCGTGAAGATCTCGGGAGGAGCTGTTCAGAAAGGAAATCACCCTCACGAAATCACGTTCTTGGATTACAGCAAAACCCCTGTATCTTATGTTTAGAAACTTTTCAGGTTGAGCATGGAAAATCAACATTATAATATTACTAATATGTATAAAAAGAAGGATCAGCATAATAGGTCCCCTTTAAATATGCACTGGTTATTTGAAGTTAATCAGTTGCACACTTGGCTTGTAAGTGATAGTCATTAATTAACTCGGTATATCAGATGGTACATCATCAACATACATCAGGCTGAGGACATTAAATAAAATAAATAACAGGCACGGTTTGTCCACATACAATAGAAATCATTAACAATCAAGTATTAAACAGGGAATAAAAATATGGCAATACTTATTGACTATTGCTCTTGGCTGAACGCACCTGACCAACTCCTGAAAGCCTGATTACAAGTGCGCAAACGCTTCCCTCATGAGACTTTGCACCTGTATCAAACAGTGTGAAGTTGTGGACAAAATTTGAATATGTGCAAATCTGAATGTGAATTTGTGCAATAAATGTTCAATGTATGTAAAATAATTTCTCACAAAATATTTGTGTTCTTTTAAAACACAAATGCAAATCGATAACTACAACTGCTTGAATCTTCCCCAAGAGCCACAGATTTTGTTTCCTTCAACTACAAATCACAAATCGCGCCCCTCCACTGAGATATTTTGTTCAAAACTATCTGTGCATTCAGCCTATAGAACAAAAGGCGGGTGCTAATCTGAGATCGACTGATTCCACAGCCAATCAGAGGAGAGGGGCTTTTGTCCCACAGCCAATCAAAGGAGAGGGGCTTTTGTCTACATTGCAGAGCGAGAGTACGGGAAATGACGTAACGTATTTGCACTCCAAGTCCTCTGAAACAATATTCCCCCATTTTCGACAATTTCTGTCCGGATGCTATAGCTATGTTAGCGCGCTGCAGGTTGTAATTGACTGGAGCAAATACTCAATTTTGCAATACTTTACGGGGGGGGAAAAAAACTCTGTTACATTTAATTAAATGTAAATGGAAACATACTTGTAACTTAATTAGCTATTTAATATGGTCTGTGTAAGTTCAAGAATTTGTGGATGTGTAAGTTGTGTTGTATTTGTGGAGAGAAAAAAAAATCTACAAGTGCACAACTCATAGAGTATGTGACCTCAAATTTACTGATACACATACAAATCACTGTACACAACTACAAATTCCACTGTTACAGGTGCTCAAACCTTTTTTTACCAATAATACCTTCATATTCTATTCGGGGGGTTGCATAATTATGAGACTGCAGTTGTCATTAAAAATGGCATTTTGTGTTAAATTTGGAGAAACCACTTGTAATATTAATTGTGTTCAGCTATTTAAAATGTTCTTGTTTAATCTGTTTATCACAAACAGCTGAAAGTTTGTAAATTTTGCTATTAAACCCAATTTGCAATGGGGGTTGAATAATTTTGATTGCAACCGTTGGTCAGGGGGCTATTGATTTAGGCATGTCTGTGCGTGAACATGTGTCCACATGCAGCATCCTTACCATTTTACACTGACTTCATATCTTCATATCTTAAGTTGCACTAAAGTAGTTTAAGGTTAGGTCTTAAATGCACAAATTAATCACTGAATAAAAGGTGGAAGTCAAATCATGCAGATAGACAAGCAGTGATAATATCCTCCTGAATCCAGACATTAGGCTCGTGTGATAACAGAATTCCTTGTTGATTGGGGTCCAAGCAGTGAATTTTCAGGAACACTATTTTTGTTCTGAGTTTTCTTTATTTTCTCCAGGGAAATATTATGGGCAACAAGAACAATAAATCAAACATGAACCAGATTTGGACCAAAGATTCCATCAGCAGATTATTTTCATTTCAATATTCTGAATACAGTCATGGCTAAAGGGCGCTATTGGGCTCAACACAGAGCAGAGTGACATTGTAAGGATGGTGATAATCCGAATAAACGCAAAAAAATCCAAGAAAGGGAGAAGTCAGTGAAAGTTAAAGTAGGGATTCAAAGAAAATAAGTACCCGTAAAATTGGTCCGTTATGGCAATTTCATGATATGTTGAAGGTATTCACTCATATAACAAGAGAAAAAAGTTTCATGTTGCTTGATATTCGCTTTCCAAATGTTGTTCTTTTTCGACCGTAACCAGTCCGCCGACAGTCTCATTTTCCGCGACGTCACATGCGGGTTGTGTACTCTGAAAGTATCCAGTAGCTCCATAGTTATAATACAGTGAACCCTGTGAAAATTTTTTTCAATTTTATTTTTAAAGCCTGATGAGTCAGAACTCTTTATAGATTTCTTCCAGATCTCCCAGTAGTTAATAGTTTTAAATCCCATGTTTAAATCTTTATTTTTTTAAGCTAATGTCGCATAAAGGTGATTTCTTTCATCGATACATATTAGTTATACTGCTTATTTTGGTTCGTTCCGTGCTGCAAAAAGTCTGGTCACCGTGCTGGCTGTAGTATACGGCGATGCAATCAGCCGAGCGATGATTGATTATGCACACTGGCGAGTTGATCGACGTGCAATGTACAATGCCTGTGCGAGAAGAAGAACATGTTCCCGCAGTAAAGTAAGAGGTTGAACCAGCAGATCTCCTGTGTCTTGAAAGTCTGTTCCTGCGAACTGTCTATCCATATTTCAAACCCACAACTACAGCCATATAAAACACAACATGGTGTCAGGTGGTGAGTAGTCTTTACGGAATACTGGAATTGCGAGACGTTATATCTACGCAGAATATTTTCTTGTGAAGAACAACGCATGTGCGTTAGCAAGCTAGCGTTGGTTAGCAACAGTTTGCCTTTTGCATTCAAAAGCGGAACTCCTAAAAAAAATTTAAAAAACATGGAACAGTTTAAGCCTCTCGCACCACTTATACTTACCGGTAATGTAAGCGAGAATTGGCGAGATGGGAACAGCGTTTTAAGCTGTATGTGACAGCAACCAGCGCTGACGAAAAGGATGAGTCCGAGAAAATTGCAACTATGCTGCACACAATTGGAGACGAGGCGCTAGAAGTGTATAATACACTCGATGTTCCTTTTACCGACCAAGAAAATAAAACGAGGCTGGAAATAACGGATGCATTCAGGAGATATTGTATCCCTAAAAAGAATATCGTTTTTGAACGTCACCAATTCTGATCTCACTGTATGGCAAAGGGAGTTGCTGTGGACAAGGTTGTGACTGAACTTCGCCAGAAATGTAAGAACTGTGAATTTGGTGCAGGGGAAAATGAAATGATTAGGGATAAACTTGTGTTTAGCTTACCTGATGCACGTATGAAGGAGAGACTGTTAGGGGAAACTGACTTAACATTGGACAAGGCATTAACATTGACATTTGCAGAGCTGCAGAAGCAGCACGTGCACAGATACAAGCCATGGGGGCAGTGCAGCGTGAAGCCCCAGTGCAAGCACTTTCCAAGGCACCTGATGACTCCAGAAAAGGGAAGGGGCATAAAATCAAATATGCAAAGCAAGCAGGTAAGATAAAAATGCAAGCAGCCAGTACAAGTGCATGCAGAAAATGTGGAGGGACACACCAGCCCCGCCAATGCCCAGCCTTTGGTGTCACTTGCCATAAATGTAGTAAACACAACCATTTTGCAAAAATGTGCACTACATCACAAAACAGGACTGACACAGCTAAAAGTGTTGATCACCTTGAGAGTGAAGTTGATTCCCTGTTTATTGGCACAATGTCCTGTGTTGGAGTTAATGGGATCACACAGCGCTCAGATAATGCGTGGTACACCACAGCCAACATCAGGGACATGGCTGTTAAATTTAAGCTGGACACCGGTGCGGAGGCAAATGTGCTTCCAATGGACATTTTTCAGCAGATACCAGGTCCCGCACAGCAAAAGCCCACACACACCGTCCTTTTCGCCTATGGGGGAGCGCGACTGAAGCTAAAGGGCACAGTGGCATTCAAATGTGTGACACCCTATGCAAAAGCACATCTCCAGTTCTTTGTGACAACCCACTCAACCACACTAATCTTAGGTAGGGAAGCATGCAAAACATTGCAGCTTGTGAGAAGAATGGAGACGCTTACCGTGAAACCGCCAGCCACAAAAGAGGAGTTAGTGGAACAATACCCTTCTGTCTTTAGTGGTCTGGGCAAATTCCCGGGCGTGCATCACGTATACACAGACCCAGGCGTAGTCCCAGTAGTGCATGGGCGTAGGAAAATTCCGATTACGGTCTTGGGCAGGCTGAAGACAACCCTTCATGAGCTGGTGGAGAGAGATGTCATAGCACCCGTGACGGAACCGACCCAGTGGGTGAGTAGCCTGGTTATCACTGAGAAGAAAAACGGATCACTGAGAGTGTGCTTGGACCCTCGTGATCTGAATGAGGTAATTAAAAGGCAACACTACTCCATACCCACCCCAGATAAGGTCTTAAGCAAGCTGTCTGGGAAGTCAATTTTTACCATTCTGGATGAGAAAGATGGGTACTGGCAGGTGAAGCTGGACAAGAAATCATCTGAGCTGTGCACATTCAACACACCATGGGGAAGGTGCCGCTTCAAAAGACTTCCTTTTGGAATCAAGTCTGCCACTGAAGTGTTCCAGCAGAAGAATTGTGACACATTTGGAGACACTTAAGGAGTGTATATCATCGCAGATGACATGATAATTGTTGCCGCCACAGATGAGGAACACGATGCCACCCTTCAGAAGGTGATGGAGAGAGCACAAAAAACCAATATTAAATTTAACAAGGAGAAAATCCAGTACAAAGTCAACATTGTCAGGTACATGGGTTATGTCATTACACCAGAGGGAGTGAAGCCTGACAAGGCCAAGGTGAAGGCTATCAACGAAATCCCGCCACCAGAGGACAAGGAAGGGCTACAGAGGCTACTAGGCATGACAAGATATCTTGCCCAGTACATTCCAAACGAGGCCACGATGACATCGCCGCTCAGACAGTTGTTGCAGAAGGATGCTGCATGGCAGTGGAGCCACGAACATGATGCAGCTTTGAACAAGCTCGAATCAGCCCTCACAAATGCCACAGTACTGCAGTTCTATAGTCAGACCAAGCCTTTGACCATACAAGCCGATGCTTCAAAAGACAGACTGGGTCCGTGTCTGCTACAGGAAGGAAGACCACTGTCCTATGCCTCACGAGCGCTCACAGAGTCTGAAAAAACCTATGCTCAGATCGAGAAAGAACTGCTAGCGGTAGTATTCGCGGCCAAATGCTTCCACCAGCATGTTTATGGCAACACAGTGATGGTCCAGTCAGATCACAAGCCACTGGAAGTAATCATGAAGAAACATCTGAGCAAAGCCCCAGCAAGACTCTAGCTGCAGTTGCAGCGCTATGACTTAAAGATAGTGTACACACCTGGCAAGGACATGCTCGTGGCCGACACCCTGTGCTGTGCCTTTGTCACTGAACGGGCTGACAATGAAAATGAGGATCTGTTCGAGGAGAGAGTGGTGCACTCACTGGAAGCCACAGCCGCTCTGGGCGCAGACATGCTCAAAATGCTTAAAGAAGCCACATCAGCAGACAGTGTGCTCCAGGTAGTGGTTGAAACACACCACAATGGCTGGCCGAAAAGGCAACGCAGTGTTGACACCAGTCTCTACCCATTTTGGACAATGCGAAGTGCCATGAGCATCAAAGATGGAGTATTGACGGTTGGTGACAGGATTGTGATTCCCCGAAGTTCCCGACAGATGATGTTGGAGAGGCTACATCTAGCTCACCAAGGCATCCAGAGGACAAAAGCGCAGGCTAGAAAGGTGATGTTCTGGCCAGGGATGACACATGACATCAAGAGCATGGTGGAAAAGTGTGCTCCATGTCAGCAGCTCCAACCACAAAATCATCGAGAACTGCTCAAATCACACGAGATCCCTGAGCTGCCGTGGCTGAAAATCGGAGCGGACCTTTTTGAGCTCAAGGGGCACTTCTACCTTATCATGGTGGACTATTTGTCGAAATATCCTGAGGTCCTCTATCTGCCGGACAAGACTGCCAACACAGTAATCCGGAAGATGAAAGCAATTTTTGCCCGACACGGCATTCCAAAAGAACTGGTGAGTGATCACGTTCCATTTGCAAGTGCAGAGATGAAGGAATTTGCAGCTTCATGGGGAATAAAACTCACTCACTCGTGTCCTGGATATCCGCAGTCTAATGGGCTGGCAGAACGGACAGTGAGGACGGTGAAGCATGCCCTCAAAAAAGCGTCACAGACGAACACTGACCCACACTTAGCTTTGCTCCCTTTAAGGAACACACCAATAACAGGCACGGATGTTTCCCCGGCTCAAGTGCTCATGGGAAGAGTGCTGCGAAGCACCCTACCTTGCTCAACAGCTGTTTTACAACCAGCTACACCAAGAGGAGTTCATGATAGGCTGACACATCTCCAACGAGACAGGAGCATTATTACAATCAAAACTCGAAGCCTCTACCTGAATTTTCTCCAGTTGCAACAGTTCACATGGACACGAGACGCGGCTGGATGCCAGCAACAGTAGTGAACGAAAGAGAAGAGCCACGTTCCTACAATGTGAAAACTCCGTCTGGCGTCATCTTCAGAAGGAGCAGACATCACCTGCAGCGAATCCACCAAAATCTTCATTCATTCATTCTTTTCATTCTTTTTATTTGTTATAGAGGAACAATGTACATCAATGAACATTTTTTAGAAAAAAAAATGTAAATGTACCCAATTATAGCCACAGGCTAATTTCCATTGGCAGTCCCCCTGCCAGAAGGAACCTGGCCAAGTTACCGAGAAAAATAAACAATATAAACACTAAATACCTCATAAATAAAATACATCATTAAAAACAAAATAGTTGAGGTAGTATAATTACACTGATGAATTACAATTAAACATGGATAAGCACTATAACAATTCCTAATAAGTAAGATACAAACTTCATTCAAAAAACAAATTAGAAAAACATGACTGCATCTTCTAAAATACATTGAGAAAATATTAGGAAAAACATGACTGCACCTTTAAAAATATATAATTAAAAATATTATGCATATATCAAAAATGATTACAAGACTGATGTTCCCTGAGCCACTCCTTCAATTGCCCTTTAAAAACCCTATAGCTAGTACAGTCCCTTATAGTAGGAGGCAGTCTATTCCAGATGTTACTACCTCTTACTGAAAATACATTTCTACAAAAAGAGGTCTTTCTGAATGGTACCTCACAGTCCCGCCTAAATGATGATCTAGTTCGATATGTTCTATTGACCTCTGACCTGTAATTGATATAACTGTTAAGGGGAGGTGGTGCTAAGTTGTTTAAAATTTTGTACATTAAACAAGAAAACTTGAAATTCTGGAAGTTTGCATAACTCAACAGTTTATACTTATCTAAGATTGCTAATGGTGGTATGTATACGGTTTTTTATCAAGAATTTTTATTGCTTTTTTTATATAAAGATTCCAATGGCTTAACAGATGTAGAACTTGCAAGAGCCCAGCTTGTCAAACAGTAACTAAAGTGAGAGAATATCATACCATGTATAAACATCATGGCTGCATCTTGTGTTAAATAATTCCTAATATGCCTGTAGTTACGCAGATTATACTTGATTGTTTGTACTGTCCTTTTAATGCGTTTCCTAAAGGAGAGAGTAGAGTCAAGTTGAACACCCAGATATTTGAAATCATGGACTAATTGTAATTCATCCCTTCCCATGAAGATATTAGAGTTTGTGCGAATAGTGCTGGAATTACTTTTAGTGAAGTACATGCATACCGTTTTCTTTGCATTCAATATAAGGCAAGAATTGTTCAGCCAAGTTTGTATGTGTATCAGAGCTGAGCCAAGAATGCGTGCTGCTTCATCTGGATTTTTGGCCTTGGTAAAAACAACTGTGTCATCTGCATATAATTGTATATCCACATCTCCACAAGCTTCTGGAAGATCATTAATATATAAAGAAAATAAAATGGGTCCCAGCACAGATCCTTGAGGAACTCCCATTTGTGCATTTTTAAAGGAAGATTTTACACCATTGACGAATGTGCACTGTTTTCTTTCTGCCAAGTAGGATTCAATCCATTTAATAGCTTGATTAGACAAATTAAATAGTTTCAATTTTGTTAAAAGCACTTTATGATTAACGGTATCAAAGGCCTTTTTCAAATCTAAAAAAACAGCACCCACACATCCATTTACATCCAGATAGCCCTTAACTTTTTCTAAAAACATAACTAGTGCTGTTTCTGTACAATGATTGGGACGAAACCCAAACTGCATTGGGTGTAAACTGTTATGAATATGTTCTACTAACTGTTTTACAATCCATTTTTCGATAATTTTGGAAAAAATGGGCAAAATACTAATTGGTCTATAGTTAGTCATATCAGTTCTATCACCCGATTTAAAAACAGGAGTAATTACAGCCATTTTCCAAGCTTTCGGAAATATTGACGTCTGAATTGATGAATTAATTAGGTGCATAATAGGAAGTGCCAGTGCTTCCTTGTGTCTTTTCAGGACAGAGGTGTTGATACCATAAATATCTTTGGCCTTAGAATCATTAAGTTTACTGATTATTTCAATTACCTCACAGATTGATATCTCTTTTATTGTGAAATTTGATTGTGAACTCTCTTTTCTATTATCTTCCTTCGATTCAGAATACACAGAATGGGTAAAGCCACTTGACAGGTCCTCTACTGACTTGATAAAAAAAGAGTTTAACCCATTTGCTAGGGCACCTGGCTCTCTCACCAACTGATCATTGACCCTAAGGACCAGATCATAATCCATCTTATATTGTTTCCCTGTTAGTTTATCAATTGTTTGCCAGATTTTTTTTGCTGTTTCCTTTTGCACTTTCAATAATTTCAATAAAAAAATTTGCTTTGGCCCTTCTTAATTCCAGTGTTACTTTATTTCTTGCAGCAGTAAAATTCTGCCTATCTATGGTCAGACCTGTTTTTATGGATTTTTTTTAGCAATAGATCTCTTTGTTTCATTTGTGTCAAACAATTTGAATTGATCCAGGGGAGAGAGGGGGATTTTCTACATTTAGATCTCCCTTGGCTAGAGAAGGACTGGATCACCTGTCTGATTTTTTCATAAAAAGAATCCGCATAATTATCAATATCTGTATTTGAAATTAGGCCAATATTATCCCCATTTGTTACTACGTTATCCCAGACAATATCTTTCAAAGCTCTATCTAAATTATGAAGCTGATTTTTTGGGACAAACATGGCTTGTTGTTGATTAACAAAAGGTCTGGCAAGGGAATTTGCAAGACGCTTTTTGTTTAGTTTTCTATGAATGAAGATTGCATTATGATCTGACAGACCCGTAAGGAGATTGTAAGTTTTTGTAATTCTCTCTGGTTTATTTGTAAAACAAAGGTCAATCCTTGTGTTTGACCGGTTTGTACATCTAGTGGGTTTTTCAATCAGCTGGGAAAGACAGAAATAGTCAGTTATGAGTTTAAGGTTTTTTCTGTCCTTCTTATCATCCCAGTTAATATTAAAATCACCCAGTAGAATAACTTCTTTGTTTTGATTACATAATTTGAGAAGTGCTTTAAGGTGATCAAAAAAGTCAACTTTAGCAGATGGTTTACGGTAGATGCAAATAACTATAATAGACATTTCCTTAGAAGGGTTATATCAACACCAACACATTCCAATCTTATTTCGGTTGGCCATATAATTTGGGTACATTTCAAGTTGTCTTTTATATATAATAAAACCCCTCCTCCTTTACCTTGACCTCTATCTTTCCGAAAGGTGTTATAGCCAGGCAGAGTTATAGCTGCCTCAGGAGAGTAATTAGTTAGCCAAGTTTCTGACAGTCCCAAAAAATCTGTATTTGAATTACATAGCAAATGCTCTAACTGTTCCCTTTTTGAAATCATGCTTCGGACATTTAAATGTCCTCCTAACAAACCCCTTTTTTTAAAATTAGGGTCCCAAATTGTCCTTGCATTATTTAAAGTTTGAAAAAGTCTTACGGTTCGATGTTTTTTAAAAACTGGGTTTCTATAGCCTGGGCCTTGCCTAGTGGTAACTAGGTTGGGGCCTCGGCCTTGCCTGGTAGTAGCTGGGCTGAAGCCTGGGTCCTGCCTGATGATAGCTGGCCTGGAGCCTGGGCCTCGCCTGGTGGTAGCTGGGTTGGGGCCTGGGCCTCGCCTGGTGGTGGCTGGGTTGGGGCTTGGGCCTCGCCTAGTAGTAGCTGAATTGGAGCCTAGGTTTTGCCTAGTAGTAGCTGGGTCAAAGCCTGGGTCTTGCCTGATGGTTGTGGGACTGGAGCCTGGGCCTTGCCTAGTGGTAGCTGGGTTGGGGCCTGGGCCCTGCCAGGTGGTTGCAGGACTGGAGCCTGGGACTCGCCTGGTGATAGCTGGGTTGGGGCCTGGGACTCGCCTGGTGGTAGCTGGGTTAGGGCCTAAGCCTTGTCTGGTAGCAGCTGAGTTGGGACCTGGGCCTTGCCTAGTAGTAGCTGTGCTGGAGCCTGGGCCTTTTCTGGTGGTAGCTGGCCTGAGGCCTGGGCCTTGCATGGTAATTGCTGGGCTGAAGCCTGGGCCTTGTCTAGTGGCAGCTGGGCTGGGGCCTGGGCCTTGCCCAGTGGTAGCTGGGCTGGAGCCTAGGCCTTGCCTAATGATAGCTGGGCTAGAGCCTAGGCCTTGCCTAGTGGTAGCTGGGCTGGAGCCTAGGCTTTTCCTAGTGGTAGCTTGGCTGGAGCCTGGGCCTTGCCGGGTAGTAGCTGAGTTGGGGTCTGGGCCTTTCCTGGTAGTAGCTGGCCTGGAGCCTGGACCTCGCCTGGTGGTTGCTAGGTCGGGTCCAGGGCCTCGCCTGGTGGTAGCTTGGCTGGAGCCTGGGCCTCGCCCAGTAGAAGCTGGATTGGGGCCTGGGCCTTGCCTAGTGATAGCTGGGTTGGGGCCTGGGCCTTGCTTGGTAATAGCTGAGCTTGAGCCTGGGCCTCGCCTGGTAGTAGCTGGATTAGGGCCTGGATCTTGTCTGGTAGCAGCTGGGCTGGAGCCTTGACCTCGCCTGGTGGTTGCTGGGTTGTGGCCTAAGCCTTGCCCAGTAATAGCTAGGTTGGGGCCTGGGCCCTGCCCAAAAGTAGCTGGGCTGAAGCCCAGGCCTCGCCTGGTAGTAGCTGGGTTGGGACCCAGGCCTCGCCTGGTGGTAGCTGAGTTGGGGCCTGGGCCTCGCCCAGTAGAAGCTGGATTGGGGCCTGGGCCTTGCCTAGTGATAGCTGGGTTGGGGCCTGGGCCTTGCTTGGTAATAGCTGAGCTTGAGCCTGGGCCTCGCCTGGTAGTAGCTGGATTAGGTCCTGGATCTTGCCTGGTAGCAGCTGGGCTGGAGCCTTGACCTCGCCTGGTGGTTGCTGGGTTGTGGCCTAAGCCTTGCCCAGTAATAGCCAGGTTGGGGCCTGGGCCCTGCCCAAAAGTAGCTGGGCTGAAGCCCGGGCCTCGCCTGGTAGTAGCTGGGTTGGGACCCAGGCTTCGCCTAGTGGTAGCTGAGTTGGGGCCTGGGCCTCTCCAAGTAGTAGCTGAGCTGGAGCCTGGGCCTCGCCTAGTAGTAACTGGATTGGGGCTTGGGCCTTGCCTGGAGGTAGCTGGGTTGGAGCCTGGGCCTTGCCTGGTGGTAGCTAGGCAATTGGCCACCACTTGTCTGTTTTTCAGATCATACATACCAGATTCATGACCAAGATAGATAGAATCACCAGTGGATTGTTTTAGATTGGTAGGCAGAAAGTCCCGATGAAAAATATCTAAAGGTTCCCTAACTCTTACAGAGAGATTTTCCTCCAAAACTGCTTCACACAGATATGACAGATTGTTTCTTACACTCATTTGAGAACTTTCAAGTGGACCAGGGTTTAGATGTATATCACCACTTAAGAGAAGTAGAAACAGAGTGGTAAAAAATGAATTCCATTTACCTCTTTTGATGTTATATTTGCTGTCTTTGCCGGAGATCCCCCTGTATCTTTTCTGCCAGAAAATTGAATAAACCGTAAAATGTCCATGTCCAAAAAAACACAAGTTTGGGTGTATTATTCCAAAATACAGGTTGTCCAGGGTTAGTTTGTAGTTTTCCTGGCATACAATGGCCTTGAGTTGGTAGCACAAGCAGAATCCACAAACACAGAAGCAGTATCCAAATACATGTGCTCTCTCCATTTTCCTTCGCAAGATACTTTCGCTGATGCAAGTATTTCTTTGATTTGGAAGAATTTTGAAGTAAATCACCAGAAAAACCTCCCAAAAACTGGGGAATACTACAAAATAAAAAATGCCATATGGAGCCTAACAAACCATGTCTGCTCCTGTCAGCCATCTTGAATTCATAAAGAACAAGATCCGGAGTCACTGGAACAGCCAGTAGACTCACAAGGGGAAACCGCTGAGCCACGGGAACACACAACCCAGCACTCATCCTCCGCTGAGGACCATGGCCACAGTTCATCTACTCCTACTTGCCGCACAAGAAGCGGGAGAATGGTGGTACTACCTGTCAAGTACCATGACTTTGAGACTGAGAGCAAATCACCGCACTCACGACCAAAAAATGCCAAGGTGCCAGATAACCAAATGACAACTAATTTAAAAAAAAAGAGTATCTGCACACTTGGATCAATGCAAGTCTCTTTAATACGCCAAGCTTTCGGTCAAAGGACCTGATGAAGGTCCTCTGACCGAAAGCTTAGTGTATTAAAGTACCATGACTTTGAAATGAGCCAACGCTGAGGGTTGAAGGAAGGACTGGTATTTAGAATGTAGAAAAAAAAAAAAAAAAAAAAAGGTACAAAGATTACTTAGGTTGTTATGTACTGATAAAAGTATGTTCAGTTAAAATGCATTCGAATACCAGCTATCAAAGGGGACTTTTGATCTTAAAAGGGGGGATGTAGTATACGGTGATGCAATCGGCCGGTCGATGATTGATTATGGACACTGGCGAGTTGATCGACGTGCAATGTACAATGCCTGTGCGCGAAGAAGAACATGTTCCCGCAGTAAAGTGAATGGTTGAACCAGCAGATCTCCTGTGTCTTGAAAGTCTGTTCATGCGAACTGTCTATCCATATTTCGAACCCACAACTACAGCCATATGAAACACAACACTGGCTATACACTATACACGTACACGATGTCTAGATTAGAAAGAAAATTATTTTTTTATTGGAGCCATGCTACCATTCCGAGGAAGATTGGATAAGCCAATGCTCTGGGCTACAAAAAAGATAGTATTTCATGAACACGATCAAGTGGACTCTCATAACAGTGCATGACTGACAGAAATATGGAGTGACAAGGTCGATGCCATTTAGAACACAATCGTACCCCTCAAATATCTCCACCCAATACCTTAAAAGCAGCCTGTACTTCTCATGCACTGAAGTTCAATTTTAATTGCTTTTTTATAGTTGTTTTATCTCTTCCCATGGTTCTTTCTTCAACTTCTGGTCCTCCCTCTTCCATGAAGGCAAAAATGAAACAAAACCTCGAAAATGTAATAACGTTAGATAGTTACAGTATACGCGATAGAAGGATCTGATGACAGGCAGCTGCAAGTGCATGAACAATGTGTATTCCTGAGCAAGTTATGAGAGAGAATACATTCTAAAGATCTTCCTTTCTTGTTTTGTCGTCGCTCTTATCAAGTCTAATCGTTGAAAAAATATCATAATAAATTAAGGTATCAGTCCTTCCCCGTATTTCCATATGATTTCCGTCAGATTGTTTAGCCAATATGTCCATGTTAATCTTCAATGTACTATATAGAAAAACATGAGTTTAAATAAAAAAACGACAGATGAATGTTTCTTCATTATAATTTATCCATCTCAAGTAAAGTACGACACAATTTGAACCTTGAGTAACAAAATATAAACCTTAGAGAGAAATGTACACTACACGCAAATTCACAGAGCAGAGCTTGCAAAACCCGTATGTGACATCACCCAAAACGGGCCTCTTTCCTAGCATCACGGAAGTATTCACACTAGGTAAAGTACTGTCGTTTTGTGTGTGTTTCCATTTTCTCGTATCTATAATGTGACGGAATGACATTACATTTCATTCTTTGTGTTCTATGCTTTCCATTGATGTGAAATTGCCATATTTCAGTTTTTCCTTTGAATCCCTACTTTAAGGATTTTTTGCATTTATTTGGATCATTGCCATCCTTACTTTATCTTGCCAATTTTACAGTGGCTAATAGGCAATGTAGCTAATAGGCAATCACTTTATCATTTTTCATCCTCACTGGTCATGCACTGGTCTTGGTTGTTCACTCAATAAATTGTTCAATTGTTTGGGAGCTTGTGAATATTCTGAGCAGTGAATGCGTTCATTTTTGAACGGACGCCTGTTCATTTTTGGATGCGTTCGAAGCTGCAAACCTGGTCACTGTGTTCGATGATGAACACCCTTCCGTTCATTTTCTGATACGTTCATTTCCCTATGCGTTCATTCTCCGATGCCTGCCCAAGGCCTGATGCGTTCATCTATGCGTGAAGTGAAGTGAGCTTTTACCCCTTGTCTAGACCGCAAGCGCCACATCAGCGTCGCGCTCGCGTGACGACAGCGTTCACGCGACACAGAAGCGACTTTCTATACCGGTTCCGTCTTGCCCGCGTATGATTCGAAGCATAGAGCAGCAAAGGAGCAGCTAAAGTATATTGTATATTGTAAACCCATGAAATTTAAAATTGCAAAAAGCCTATTGATTGCAAAATGTGGATAAATACTCAATGCATTTTTATTGGGCATTCCCTTGCATTTACGCGCGTATTTGTCGGAAAAATAGACTCGAAGCGTAAATCAAAGCTTCGGGTCGCGTTTATGCCCGTGAGACGCAGCTGAGACGCGAGCTGCATGGAGCCAGTGCAGACAGCTGCGTAGACTAAAACGAGAGCGTATCTGCTGCATCAGATGCGTGAGTAAAAAATGTGTCAAAAACGCTTGCGCAGGGCCGCATTAATGCACGAGCTTATCGGGGCTGAAGCCCCGGGGCCCGACGCGTGAGAGGGCCTATCGCGAGGATCAGGATGAAAAAAATCATCGGCAGAAACGCAAAATAATGCTTATACAGTGCTCTGATTGTTGTTTGTGTTGGGCCTGCCCTGTACGGGGACGAGGTGCATTAATATTTTGCATGAATAAAAGACACTGTGATTGGTTAATGGACGATGTGCCTGCCTATTGTTGCTGTCCAATGAATGAGTCGTTGAATTTGAACTAGGCTATACAAATACAACTGTTATCTTCCTCCTGGAGTGGAAATTTAAGACAAAAGACACTAAAACGTAGAAAGAAATGTGACACCGGGGCTCAAAAATGCACAAATCAACTTGGAAATTGCTGCGGGAGTCCCAGCTTTTAAGAAAAGAAAAATAACCAAGCTGACTGGATATTTCAAAACTACGAGCCTCAACGAGACAGAAAACCCTCCAGCATTAGCGGCTATCCTGGCGAGGCTAACTATCCATCACCGTCAAGGTTGTTGAGCGCGCTGGCTGCTGAAGATAGTAACGAACCACATGCAGCTAGTGCTGACACAAGATAGATAGCAAGCTAGGCGTTTGGTTGGTAGGTATCTTAGTACAATGACAACATGAGAAAATGTAGGCTCTAGTTTCAGTTAAGCCTGTTCCAGTCCACTGTAACTGAAGAGTTTCACCGCAAACCGCAAAGTTCGTGATTTAATGATTTTCATCTGTTTTTGCTGTTCTGCATTATCATTCAAATTTTGGTTGTATAAACTGTGTAAACAATTATTGTTCATATGAATAATCATTTCTGAAACTGGAAATATGTCTGTTATTTTTACACGGCCCTTCCTTGGGCAGTTGCGTCATGATGGAATTTACCGTCAGATGAGGTAATCCGACGTGATACTAAATTTGATCCGCTACAGTTTAACGGTAGCACAACAGAAAACTATTTTCCGTGTATGTACGAAAGACTGCTTGCTAGTTTTGTGGTATCACTGCACAGAAGTTTATTTAGTTCTGAACAGAATTATAAAATGGGTAGCTAAAGCCCCTAGAATGTTCTGATGCTTCGTCATTTTTCTGCAAAAAGATTGGAAGCTGAAGACCTTCAAAGAGCATCTTGAGAGCTTGTACAGTGAAATTGATACTTTTTATGCTTGCTCATTTCTCACATCTTTTCACGATCATGTTTTTATATTAAAGTGCGCGATAAATGCTTGCATACTCTGTTCGTTTCTTCATCTTTTCATGATCACGAGTGCACAGCAAATCAAGCCAACTCTAAGCGTTCGATTTCATGCGCTGATCATGCTTTCTTAGTGAACTCCAGCAATATTCACGTCAATGTAGGTGTCAATTTAAACATTCTGATATTATTTACTTTGCGGGGGGTTGGGCGGATGAGATATTCATGCCCGGTTCAGTTAAGTTACGATGAAAAATCCTTACGTAACAAGGGAATTCGGTGCTTCTGCAACTCTGATAAGCAAGATGACAATACGTTTTTTTGAATTATTTTGTATGAAGTAATTTTAGAGAGTGAATCCTTGGATTTTTTTTAACTAATATTTAAAGGAGCAATATGTAAGAAATGTATGTTGATTAATCATGAAATGGCCCTGATATATCACCAGACATTAAGGAATAATGTTAATTTCAAATACTTATATCACTGACAACAGTAGTCCAGCCAGAATATTCTCATTACAAAAGCGAAGTTGCAGCCCACAACTAATGTTTATGTTGTCTTTTTGTGTTTTGGCCCGTTACGCCGCCCTCCACCTATCTCCCAATCACGAAGTCAGTAGCATTTGGGCATCCAGGTTGCCAGTTACCACTGAGCTGCAGCTACCAGCATTTCGGAGCACAAATGTCTGACGTTACTGAACCTAAAAGGCCTCGTTATGATTCCGAAATACGTCGTGACAAAGTCAGAAACAAAACAAGGATCTGTATAGGACATGCCTTTGAAAGATGGAGATGGCTGAAAGCGGAAAATAATTTGAAGACCGACGCCGAAGTTGCTAATTTTCTCCTGGGCAGGTAAAATTCAGCTAAGTTTGGCTAACTTAATTCTATTTAATGAAGGCACGGACATTTCAAATATTCTCTGCAGTCGAATAACATTATGTATGTTCGTTCATGGTACGTTAGTGCGTATGCAGGTGGGTCATCGAATTGACTAGGTAACAAATTGTTTGAGAAATGAAGGTAACCGTGCCTCTCCATTGCTAACATTAGCAATGCATTATTAGTTCGTTTATCTGGCTTTATGCTGAGACGCTGTGGAAACCGTTCCAACATTAGCGCAGCCATTATGGCAATATGAAATGTAATTGAGACAGTACATCGGTCAAATGAGACCTCATTCATTCTTTACCCATATTACAGTATGGACTTTTGTGGGCTATCCACACAGAAGGGTGATGAGCAAGTTGACCAATATGACCATTGCTAAAGTTAGTTAGTCATTAGTCTCGATCTTTTCTGAACTGAACTGAACTGAACACAACCCTGTCAGAGCAAATCATTGGTGATATTGAAACATAGCCATGGTAGCTCCGTGTAGTAGACGTTCTTGCTGGATCCGGCAACCTAGTTGGCAACCTCTCGTCTGGGGGAGAGGAGGAGGGGATACTGTGCTCTGCACTATTTTGAATGTGGTTGCACTACCAGTTTTGGCCACAAGCTTACATATTGCTCCTTTAAGGACTAATATGGTTGTTTGCTAATTTTATTTGCCATTAGTAAATAAAAAAATTATACTTAATGATCATAGTGAAAACGTGTTATAGAGGCTAATTTGCGCTGATATAAATACAGGTGTGCCTTGAGATTTTGGCTTGCCCTTTGGTGTGCCTTGGGCACAAAAAGTTTGGCAACCACTGCGCTAAACAGTCGGAGCCTGTTGGCAGTGCGGGCATCTATCGCCATCGCTGATCGGCGATGAGGATATATCGCTGTTTGCAGAAAAACTTGCTTGGTGAAAAGCTGATTAATGCTGATGTCCAAGCAATGTGCATTACAGTGAATGTAAACAGCACGTTTTGCCTCTGCCTTTATTTTGGCTGCCACTCCAGAGTGTTTCCCACTCATTACAGATTCCCCATCGTAACCTTGTCCAGCAAGATTGGATTTGTACTCAAGTCCATACTTTTCAAAACTGTGGATTATTTTGTCTTCAAGTCCCTCTGCATCTAATTGTGTCACTTGTTGAAAGTCAAGAAAGCTTTCGTGTACTGCTCCATTATAATATTACCTAAGTACCAGTGATAATTGCTCTTTTTTCCCCAGGTCTTTGGTTTCATCTGCCAGAATTGAGAACACTTCACTGTCCTTCACTTCCTGAATTATATCTTCACGGACCATATTTGCCAAGCATTCTAGGATTTCATTTTGTATGGTCTTACTTGTATACTGAGCATTCCTGCTTCCCCTCATTTTTTTCTTTACCACTGGGTCATGCTTTGCAATCATTTCTAAAATCGCCAAAAAATTCCCTCTGTTCTTTACCTCCTTTGTCTCGCGGTGACCTCTCTGGGCAACATTCTGAGTTGCCGTCAGAAGAAGTACTTCAGCCACTGTTTTGATGTATTTTTTATTCTCTTGCACTTTCTTGTTGTATGCCTCATTTATGGCATGAAGTATGGATGAATCTGTAAGCACTGCCTTCTTATGCTCACCCCACGCAAACATTGCATTGGCAACACCCTCTGACTTTTCATGTCCTCTAAACCCACCATCTTTGAACCTTGCCTTTTTCCAATTAGACAATCCCAATTGTGATGTAAATGCAGATTTTGGGGTATTTGGCAGAGAGAAATGTCGACATGCAAAACAGTAGGCAGAGTCTTGGTGTTGGGAAAACTCAAGCCACGGATGATGTTTAAAACAGTTGCTGCTAAAGCACCTCTTTCTGTCGCCTTGCTTGGTTTGTGGAAATACCTTTAGACGAGGCTGTGTAAGACCTGCTGCTCCGGACTGTGAAACATCTGTACATGATGAATAATCAAGATTAGTCCTTACAATTCATTACAAGGTATATCACATATCCATGAAAGTATTATTCAAGTTTCATTCAAAGTGATTTGTTAGGCAGTTAGTCAGCATTACAAAATGTTCCATCTAAATACACAAAGCAGTGTGACACAAAAAAGATAAAACTGGCAAAACAAACCATGAGGTCCAGGTGGAGCAGGATGTGAAGGATGGGCATCTCCATCATCACTGTCGTCGGCTATGGGTGGAGACCTTGTATCCTCCTCGGAAGAATTTGAAGTTGACGTACCTGAAGTCCTAAAAAATGTCCATCAAATCTATAGATTGGGCATGGACACACTGGTGTCACATATTTTCCTCTGCATTTTTTATAATGTTTTGAATTGAAAAGAATAGATAGTGTATGCTAGTGTGGGGTTTGATTTGTATTAACAAGTCAATATCATACATTTAAATGAAATCAAATATGAGATTACATGGCAACCTCAGGTAACTGTTTATGGAGGACACATCTGGAAGTAAGTGACAGAACTTGACATACCATCGTGAGCACGTGATGCTGCAGTCAGACACTGCTGGATCGGACTCAGCTGGGTGTGGCTGGTCAGCTGAAGATGAAGAATCTGAATACACAAATAACTAGAGTGCCAAGGGCCCCGAAGATTGCCGGCAGTTACAGCTCCAACAGGAGAAAAGTAACTAGCATCAGTCCACGGATTCAACAGCAAGCCAACACAAATTTTTGCGAAAGCAACACGTTGTCTACAAGATATTGGCGTTAAAAAGCTCCAGCTTGGACATCCGCAAAAAAATTAAACCTGTTTAATTTTTTTCGCGAATTTCGGTGGTGATGGCGAATGGTCCCGTACCACTGCGAATCAATTCTTCTCTGCGAAAGAAGAGAAATGTTTCATCCGCGCACTTCTGCGGGCCAGCGCAGCTCAGTGAGAAAGGGGTTTTAGTTACCATTATCAGACGGGCTTCGACTGAGCAGTCACACTTTTTCATGAGTGACAGACAGCAACATTTCTGCCATTTAGCAAAAATATAATCTTTAAGAAGTCTACATCATGAAATCCGATTAGATTTTTTTCTAACCTGAACTTTCACTGTCGTCTGCTGTCAATTTTTGAAGGGCGCCATCTTCTCAATTCACTTCTGGTTCTTGCTCTGCTTTCAGACAATGATTTTTTTTACACAGCACTGCCACCGAGTGGGTCTAATTAGTATTATTCTTTCTATTCCATGATGCTAATAGGAACAAACATCCAAAAATGTGTTTTGACCAGTTTTTATTGCCGCAATTGATCGTGAAAAAAGGTCGACCATGCGTTTACAATGCCCGTAAAAATTTTAATTATATATAGGTTGGTGCCTAATACATACTAATTTCTATAGACATTATTAAAACGAGGGAATAAATAGATTGATTTTGTCGCATGACCTTGACCTTGAAGACCAAAGTCAAATCCAATATGGTGTGTTTGATCAGCATCCATGATTTGTCATTAGTATCCAATACATACCGAAGATCTAAAGCCAACATTAAAGGACTTTCTGGCCGTTTTGTCCTTACCTGGACCTTGTTGCCCAAGGTCAAATCCAATATGTCGAAAACAACCAGCATACATGACTTGCTATTAGTGCCCAATACATACCTAAGCTCTACGAAGAATATTAAACAAATATGGGACATTTTTGTCATATAACCTCGACCTTGAGGCCCAACATCAAATTTGACTGACTGCCTAAGAACGTTCAGCATACATGGTTTCCTATAGGTGCCCCAAACATACCTGAGCTCTAATTGCCATGTTCAGCAAGTTATAGCAATTTTTGCCATTTGATCTTGATGCCCAATGTCATATTCAACTTGCCGAGAATGTTTGGCTTACATGATTCCCTATAGGTGCCTCACACATACCTAAGCTCTAAATGCCACATTAAGCTGTTATAACACATTTTTGCCGTTTGACCTTCACCTTGAGGCTCAAGGCGAAATTCGAACAATCGAGAGTGTTTGACATACATGATTCCCTTTAGGTGCCTCATACATATCTAAGCTCTAGATGTCATATTAAGCAAGTTATAGCACATTTTTGCCATTTGGCCTTGACCTTGAGGCCCAAGGTCAAATGTGACTGACTCACAATGTTCGGCATACCTGATTCCCTATAGGTGCCTCATACATACCTAAGCTCTAAATGCTATATTAAGAGAGTTATGGCACATTTTTGCCATTTGACCTTGACCTGGAGGCCCAAGGTCAAATGTGACTGACTTACAATGTTCGGCATATCTGATTCCCTATAGGTGCCTCATACATACCTAAGCTCTAAATGCTATATTAAGAGAGTTATAGCACATTTTTGCCATTTGACCTTGACCTTGAGGCCCAAGGTCAAATGTTACTGACTCACAATGTTTGGCATACCTGATTACCTGAAAGTGACTCATACATACCTAAGCTCTAAATGCTATATTAAGAGAGTTACAGCACAAAGCACCCCAAAAAATGATGAAGTTCTGACGTTGCCTAGGTGGCGCTATGAAGGAGCGATTCAATCAAAACGCCGTTTACACTGTTAAAGCAGGTCATGATACTGATTCCATTGCTGTGATTAAAAAAAATTCATCTGACAGTTTTTGAGAAAATTGCACCTAAGTGCCAAAAATGGCCATTTTCGACATAAAAATGGCCGCCAAGTCTAAACGAACGATTCAATCAAAAAAACTTTTGCTCGGGCATTAACTTGATGACCGATTTGATCACATCCCCAAATTAAAAAAAAAATTCATCAGACCATTTTTGAGATACGGTTTTTAAGCGAGACGGCATGCCCGGCGCCGCCGCCAGACGCAAAGTGACGACAATAGGTTACTGGCCTACGACCGGCAACCTAAAAACTGTTACTGAGACATTAATAGGTTGGATTCTTTACTCTATATTTACTTAATATTGTGCTTTTCTGTGTTTTTAATTTGTGGAAACAGGATGATGATCTATGCATGCTTATAAGCATTAAATATGTGAGTACGTATTAAAGTATGTTTATAGAGGACACGTGAAACCACCAGAACTTGACCTACCATGCTGTGCAGGTGGAGCTGATTGCTCCTCACTACTGTTGTCCTTAAGCTGCTGACTTGATTGGGCTTTACCACTGCTGGTGGAAGCTGTGGTTGGATCTGACTCTTTTCTTATTTTGAAAAAGAAGCTTTGGATGTCTGCACTTCTTTTCATTTGGGCTATTCTCTCTCCCTGGCTGGGGAAAATGTATCGCAAATCAATCATCTTAATTTACAGGACCCCAAATATCAAGTGGCTTATCTTGATTTAACCATCAACATTTTCTGATGGTCTTTATAGTAACACAATAAACAAATTGCAAGTCAAAACATTAAGGGCATTAGAATGCTATTTGCTTTGCATTTTGCTCTGTCTATGCATTAAATGTCCAATAAAGAAAATTGAAATTGAACATGCAGCCCAGTCGACAGAGAGAAAAAAACAAAAACATTTGAGGCTTGTTTCTGCAGCAGGCGTTATGGAATCTTGAATATACTCATGCATAGCCTTACGCTCTGGCCCTGACAGTGAGTATAACGCACCCCTGGGGGGAGTAGTACCAGGGAAAAGTTTGATCTCACCATTGTAATCACGATGCGGAGGCAAAGACGAAGCTCGTTGTTTGCTAAAAACCTCTGCGAGATCAACATAATCACTTGGGACGTTGGGAGGTAAACCAAAGTTCAGCGCGGCCCCTACACACCAATCCTGTTCAGAACTCAACGACTCAACAACTGACTCAGAGTCAGAAAAATCCTCTGACTCGAAATCCTCCTCTTCTGGCTGCCGCCAGTCAAATAGAAGATCCCACTCCAACCCTTCCTCTGCCCCATTATCTAAATCGGGAATGTTAAGTAAAGCTCCCTCCTCATCATCACTCCAAGCATCAGCCTCCCCCATGGGTTGACCTTCGGGGCGACACGCCAGAATCTCACTACAGTGAGACCTACAGTCAGAGCCCCACTGGACGACTGGATTATTTTGACTTCCCCAATAGATATGTGGCCTATGTTCAAGCAACCAAGAATGACCCAAAACTACAGGAAAAACCGGGGAATTAATTAGAGAAAAACGAACCCTCTCTGAATGACCATCAAATGGGATAAGCATAGTCAATAATGTAGAGACCTTGGTTATAAGCCCCGATCCCAACGGGCGACCGTCCAAAGTTCTGACCGTGCGGGAATGTAAGAGAGAGCGAATGGGAATGGAATGTTTCTTAGCCCACTCCGCATCCATAAAACAATCAATGGCCCCCGAATCCAAAAAGGCCTCAACAATTATTCTCTGCTTTCCCACAGTTAACTCCACTGAAATAAATGTTTGAAAGGGAGATTGAGCCTGTCCCTCTAATGCTCCTCATACCGCTAGAGGGACTTCGCGTCCCTTGAGCTCAGGATAACGTGGACGGATATGCTTCAGCTTGTTACAATGATGACAAGTTATTCATTAGCGAACAGGCTTACTATTCCAGGTCTCATATGAACCATTAACCTGCATAGGCTCACTAGGAATGGGAATTTCAGTGGGCGGAGTTGGGGCTGTATGCGTGTTATAAGGAGAATTGACCCCTTTGCTGGTAGGAGCCAGTGCAGTTCATTTCTCTTTGTTACGTTATCGGATACAATTATCGATCCGCACCGCAGTACGAACCAACGAATCTAAAGATAAACAAGGCTCTAACGTCGCTAGGGCATCCTTTACTTCCTCCGCCAAAAGCCTGAATAAAAAAAATGGTCATAAGGGCCACCCTGTTTCCGTGGCTAAGGAGCGGAAAGAAACAGAAAATTCCGTAACGCTCTCAGGGCCCTGCCTCAAATGCATCAGACGCGTAGCTGCATCCTGACCACACATATCCTGATCAAACACAGTAAGCATCTCCCTCACGAGAGCATCGATTGAATTAACGACCGGCTATCTAGATCGAATGAGTGGCCCCACCCAAGTGAGGGCTGTGCCGGACAACAGGGATAGAATAAACGAAACCCGTGATTCTTCATTCGAGAACCGTGAGGGTTGCGATTTAAAAAAAATTTCACATTGTGCGATGAAATCCTTGCATTTCCCTGCCTCGCCTCCGTATCTTGGGGGTAACTGGAGTTTAGGCTCTCAGGGAAGGTGTGTGTATTGTGCTTGCGAAACATTTTGTGTTGTCTGAGCAGACAATGCTCTAATACTCTTGATGAGACTTAATAGGATGTTTTCCTGTCTCTGCATACCATTCTCGTGTAGGTGAACTCTCTCTGCCAGTTGTGCCTGCTGATTGCCTAACTCACAAGGTCCTTGCCATACCCTGTTAGAACCGACTGTTGATTAGCAAGTCTTCTCTAACGTATCTGCTGCTGGCGACTCCATGTGTGGCCTGAGTGTTCTGTTATGGCCGATAGAATCGAGAGGCCAAGTGCAGCGGTAGGAGAATACCAGAGCGCTTAAAACACCCAGAGAGGGAGACACAGACCAAATAACAGAGACAGCTCTCGTGCTTCCAAAAGGATGCCCAACCATCCGAAACAAGAAAGCAAAGCGAGAGAGGGAGAAAGAGGAAGTATCTCGGGAGAAAACAAAGCACCTAAAATGGTGCAACACAAAAATAAGAGAGGGAAAGGAAGAAAAGGGAATTTCCCTAGAGAAATAGGAACCACCAAAATAACGGGAAGATAATTCGCCAAATATCCCTGACTACAGATATCTTCTGGCTGTTGGGTTAGCTAAAATCAGACACTCCAGAGAAGGAGGCGTGGCGGACACCTGGCTTATATAGACTAAGAGGAAGGTGCCGCCCACGCCTGACGAAACAGCTGGAAGGGATCCGAGAATTAAAGGAACAGAAGTAGATCAGAGAAGAACCACACAAACACGGTCAAAACCATGACAACTAGTAATATGGAAATCAGTTATGATTCCGAACTTCTCACGCTTTTCTTCACTCAGGGGTTGGAAGCAATGCAATTGCATAAAAATGTTTCAAATAGTCTTATTTAATTTAATAAATTTGAAAAAATCGAGAAACACAATTATTAAATCATTGCTACAGCATGGGAACGTGAATGAAGTGCTAAATCTCACGTTAAATGCGTGAGAGTTGGCAGCCCTGCATTAATTTCCTTCAGATTTATATTGGTGCCGTGACAAATGACGAACGAGCTGTAAGCTAGTTTAATGAGTGGAACGTTAGCTACAGCGGTGCTGTTTATGCACTCTCAAGTTTTAGTTATGCGTAGGGATTAATATTTTTCCCGAAAATTAGACATTTTCTATCCCGGGAAAAAAAGCACATTTTCCCGGGAATCCCGGGAAATTACCTTGTTTTTAAGGTATAATTTTGGCTACCGTTATATAATATTGGTCATAGTTCAGGCAACACCATACTGAACAAAGAGACATGTGGGTCCCAAACATGACTAATTTAATGTATTATCTGGTGGTTTATATAATTATTGAGGCACAAAAATGTAATTTCAGCATTAATCAATATTGTAACAATTTAAACTGCGCAAGCTGCATGCAGCTTGACGTTCGCTGCAGATGTGAGGGAGAAAACGCCTGTGACCTGTCGTTGTCTGACTGAACAGCCTCATGGAAATGATATTTTACAATTCTTCATATTATAAACTAATGAAATTCATTAAGGCAAGTAGTTTGGTGTTTTCAAAGTCATGGTTTTA
The DNA here is from genome assembly GCA_029692085.1 of Gymnothorax javanicus. Classification (NCBI taxonomy): domain Eukaryota; kingdom Metazoa; phylum Chordata; class Actinopteri; order Anguilliformes; family Muraenidae; genus Gymnothorax; species Gymnothorax javanicus. Next base: position 41,241,527 of record CM056200.1, read on the forward strand.
AACTCAGATAGATTCCATAATCTGCTTGCATTCAGACGCTGCGGGAGGCCGGCATGGCGTGTGCTGCGGTGTCAGACTGTTGGCTAAATAAAGTCAGCGATCAGTCAAAGTCAAAAGGCAGAGTTGTAAAACGCATCCACTCGCTGGGTGTGCGGTTTCAGGTGGATTCAGATTTTTCTTTAGTCAATGAGAGCCCCGTTTCACCAAAGCCAGCTGCATCACTGTCTGAAGTGTTTGCATAAAGTATGAATCCAGTGTTCTTGTGGTTTTGAACTTTCACCTGGAGTTTGTCTGAGATTTTAAATGTTGCAGTGAGCCGACTGTTGAACCTCAGTCTTGCGCATTTGATCCCTCCCTCAGACAGCATCAGCGCGTCCTCATTATTTAATATTTTGAAGTAGGCTATTACGAAGTATTTCCACTCACAGCTGATGTCAAAAATCGTGTTGTGTTAGTCCAATTCAGATTATAGAGCCACAAGTTACTTCACTAACTGCGTTAACGGTCAGAAGTGTTTGAATTCAAGGCGTTTTGTGATTGTTAATCAATTAATTAAGGCCGATGTTATTCGCACTTACACATGTGGCCACTGGCTAATGCTGAATTTTTTTTCTCGGGCACACTTTCTTGCTGCGCCAGTTGATGACCATTCCAGTTTTCAGAAAGTACTGCTTAAAATAAGTTTGGCCAAGAAAAAAATTTTTAGCTTTGGACACACTTAAAATAAGTGTGGGCAATGGAGCAATGTGCATTTCGATCAATTTTTGTGCTTGGACGCACTTAAATAAGTGCGAATAGTCAGTTCAATTAATTAAAGTGCTCCCTTTCCCTGCAGGCATACACACACAGCTGTTCCGCCTGCGCACACACACAGCGGTTGAATATGTTTAAAGAAAGTAAAATAGGCCTACATATTTTTTAAATATATTCCATTATTTTATAAATATTTTTAAAATGTTTTTTCCCGGTTTCCCGTTTTTCTATTTCCCGGTAAACGGGAAATGGTTTGGAGGTCAAATCCCGGGACTCCCGTTTCCCGGGATTAAACCCTAGTTATGCGTTATCGTGCACATTCATGTTCACATAACTGTAACTTACGGAGCCCCAGACATGACATGCGAAAAAAAATATTAAATTGTGGCCACAATATAGGTATAACGTGCACACAAAATACTAATTCGTGGCCTCGATATACTAAATTGTGGCCACGAAATACTAATTCGTGGCCACAAAATAAATATAACGTGCCCAAGAAGTACTTAATTGTGGCCACAAAATAGGTATAACGTGCGCACGAAGTACTTATTTGTGGCCACGAAATAGGTATAATGTGCGCACGAAATACTAATTAAAATATTAAAATCTTTCCTGGTCAGCCGGGTAAGCAAATCGAGCGCACCTTCTGTAGAAACGAAAGGTAGAGGTAGAGGGACTAAAGCAACACGATGGACAGGGATAGTATTATTGAATTTTATTTTCGGCTTGGGATGAGCTACAAAGACATTCTGAAAAGCCTGGCATTGCAAGGAGTCATTATTACCGAGAGGCATTTAAATAGACTATTGAGAGCCAGGTTGCTTTACCGGCGGAGGTACGACTTGGACGCCGGGATTGATTTCATTGTTGACCAACTGCAAGGCTCTGGAAAGGATCACGGTTACGGTGGATGTTTGCTAAGTGTAAACAACACGGTATTTGTATTAGAAAAGAAGACGTCAGGATCCTCCTCTCGCTACTGGACCCCATCGGTTCCCAAGTTCGCCAGACCAGACGTCTCAGAAGGAGGCGATATTTCGCTCAGGGACCTAACTTTGTGTGGCACATTGACTCATACGACAAACTGAAGCCATATGAATCTGCATTAACGGCTGCATTGACGGATTCTCACGCAATATCATTTGGCTGCGGGCCGCCCTCACTAACAGCGACCCTGAAGTTATTGGGGGTATTTTGTGGAAGCAGTGGAACGTTGTGGGGGCTGCCCCACACTTGTACGAACTGACATGGGCACTGAAAACGTGATGGTCAGAGACATTCAGCGGTATTTACGGAAACATGACGTGGATGATAGAGCTGCGGAGAGAAGCTACATCACTGGGGCGAGTACCGCGAACCAGAGAATTGAGAGCTGGTGGGGAGTGATGAGAAAAGAAGGAATCGAACCCTGGATCACGCTTCTAGGAGAACTGAAGGATGAGGGATTTTTCACTGGGGACTTCGTTGACAAAGCTCTGTCACAGTTCTGTTTCATGCCAATCATTCAGGTAAGTAGTCTTTACTATGATCACTGCAAGAAACCCAGAAACTGAACCATCAACTCTGCATTACCTTCCTGTAATCTCAGAGATTTAAGCCTCTGTGAGAGTATATTTACTTAATGTGTGTGATGTTGCCTATTGATTATTTAGGCTGTACATGTTGCAGAGTAATAGAGGACTATATTTCACTTTTTATAATCACTGTTTAAAAATGCACTGCACTGTATGCCAGCAATCATTCTTTTTTGTTCAACAGGAGGTATTAAATGACATCCAGGGTGTTTGGAATGCTCACCGTATAAGGCCCTCCAAGAACACCAACGTGCCCAGTGGGATACCTGATGTAATGTATATGGCCCCTCACCTTTGGGGTGCAGAAGACTGTCTTGTTCCACTGACTGAAGATTTGACCACTTGTAAAGACGGCTGCACATTTTTAAGCTCGGTCCCATGTGACGTGGATGTGTTTGATTTGTGTACAATAATAATGGAGAATTCAAGCTTGGAGTTCCCATCTACCATGTCCCAGGCACTTGATTTATATTTTCATCTGAGGGACACGGTTCGTCCACAGTTATTTGAGGCAATTTAAATGGACAAAACCATACAAATCATGTAGTACCTTTGGTACTTTAGCACATAATGTGCATATTTTCATATTTGTGTAATTATCTTGAGCATTTGTTTAAACCAAAATAATCAGAGCCTATAACTTACTGTTTTCAGTTTTAGCAATCTTTCAGTAAATTAACTCATCATTAAATATTGATAGTTATTCTTAGCTAGAAAATAAGAAATGTTTGACTCAAATAGTTAGACAACAAGTTCGACAAAATGAATCTTTTTGGGATAGGGTTATTATCCTTCAATTAATATTAAACTTGCTCAACTGTAAAAGTTTCATAACATTTAACAATTGAGTAAGTTTGGTTGTTATATGTTTTTGGTATTTTACTTCAGGGTAAAGTTCAAACAAAAATAAATTGACCTCTTATTGGCATCACCTAAATGGTAACATAAAAAGTGTATCCCTCTCTAACAAGGACAATAGCACCCTGGACAGCAACCACACAGACTGCCAATGACATCATAAATCTAATTATATGATCAATTAGACAATAAGACTCTGTAGGCTGCTGAATAGTGTATCATTATCATGGTTGTATCATCAATGCTCCTCATGTTTCCAAAGCCTCTGTTTTAATAACGGTGGAAGAGAATAAAACAATCCAATGTTTGATAAAGAATTGTGTCTTCCACAACAAATCACAACACATTTACAACACTACAAAGTGAGGTATAAAATAACTATGGGTGGTGTCATGAGAAATGTTGAAGTGTAAAGATGTATAGAAAGTAAGAGAGAGAACATCAAAATTTTGTACAAACTTGAATTGTTTATTGGTCTTTTTCAAAATACGCCAGTCAAAAAAAGAACAGGTTGTATTTTGTATGTAATAACAGAATAGGAACAGTTGTCAAGCCACCTGTTAACCACATTCATACTTCATTTATATTTAAACCTCTTTAAAGTGTAAACAACTCAGTAATTTTTCAGCACCTTGAAAACATGTCAAAGCTCATATTCTTGTTTCTACTGGGGTAGCTGCTAACAACTGTAATACTAATGTAAAACATGCTTCATCAATTGGATCTTGGTATCAAAATAGTGATCTGCATCTCAAACAACCCCTCTTCAAAAACCCAAACTATTCCTTTGAGCTTGCAATTTGATTGTGAAAGAACACAGAAGCCACCTTAAAAGCAGATGAAATAAAATGCCCCAATAAAAATGGCACAACGGGCTACATAGTTAAAATAATAAAACCATCCAGTCTAGCAAAGAGCTGTCACATCCTTCGTGTTCACATCCATTACCCACATTGAGCTGCTGAGAATGTTGTTAAATTCACTGCAAAAATCTGGATAGCTGTAGTAACCAATGGGCAGCTTTAGTACTCCTCCACATGTGTGGGACTGTGGTCTGCGGAGGAAATCGGTGGTTTCTATGAACTCAATCAGTATGGCCTTATCCAAGAGATCAGATCCTGTACAGAACCGCAGGAAAAGCTGAAGATTGTTGCAATCCATTTCCCCGATGTACCTTTTCAGGTAACGAGAAACTGTTGACTGAGCTGCTGTCATCTCCTCTGGAAAGTTTAGAAGCCCCTTCACTGTTTTTGCCGTTGGTTTTTTTTGTGCAATGAAATGATGCAGTCCTTCTGGTGGTAGTGAATTAGCTACAGAACCCACAACAGGATGCCAGCACTTAATTACATACATTGGGGCCTGAATGATTACTTTGCGTCCTATCTGTGCCAAAACAGGGAGCAGTGTGTCCTTGGTAGGGACTTGCTTGCATTCATGTGTATCGAGTACATCCAGCAATTCATCAGTGTCCACTGAATTAAAGTCCTCCAAAGCCTTCAGAAGGACAGACCTTTCCTCTTGTGATACATACAGCAAAAGGGAATCCTTGCAGCTACTGGTTGTCGAGCCATACAGCACCTCTTCCAGAAATGGTATTGCAAGTTTCACTGGGAAGTAACCAGCTTGTTTCCATCCTACTACAAACACTCTAGCTACAGCCTGCCATTCTTCACAATGAAAGTCATGCCTGATGAAGGGGACTTTCACTTCAACTCCCAGTGTGCAACTGTAATAGAAATCCATCCAAAATTCTGTCAGGCAGTCTCGGAAAACACCACTTCCTTCTCCTTGTTCAAGATCTCCATTTGGTAAACGCATTTTGATGTTGACCTCAGATGCAATCATTATTGGGTCCTTGAAGGCACTGATTAAGTCAGTGAGACAGTGGCCTCTTCTTACAATCAGCATTACAGGACAAGATTGTGGTTCAGGAAGTGCTTCGGCTGGAACATCTGCACCCCCTGCAAGCACTGGAGCAGAAAGTGACTGATCCACTATTTGATAAGGTGCATCATCCTCTTTTTCCGGAAAGAGTGTTTCCAGGTTTGATTCATCCACAGTTACATCCAGCCTGTCATCCCCACTTATAATAATAACCGCATCTGAATCTTCGCCTTCGCCCAGAGTTAGCAGACCATCCCATGGTAATGTGTTGTTCAATTCCGAATATCCACTTGTAGAAGCTCCATCATTAACTCCACGGTGGTTTGGTGATTCTGAAATGCTGTTTTCCACCACCACATCCTCAACAGCCTGATTCTGTTCATTGTCAGTGAGATCCACCACTTAGGGCTGGTTTATTGTGTGATCACCCTCCACTCCATCTGAGGGCTGCTGTCCGGTTTTCTTTTTGGTGCACAGATAAAGTGTCAGAATTTTGACCTTGCTTTGGTTAATACAGCTCGTCTACTGTATTGGACACATCAACTCATATCTGTGAGCTCTCAATATGAGTTGAATAGTGTGAAAGACTTTTTTTTTTTTTTGAACGGCCTTCGGGGAAAAAAAGATTTTCAGCCATAACTTTAATATCGGCCACTGTTTCATCTTTGTCAATAGAGAGATGCCTGGTTCCTCCACCACTAACAGACTTTACCTGCTTGTACCTTTCCTCTTCCTCATCAAAATCCATCCAGCCAACCTCAACTCGTCTCACTCTCCGTTTGGCATTTGTATTTCCTGCCCACTTAGATTTTTTTTTTTTTTTTGGAGGCACCCCCTCAGCTCCAGACAGTCTTTGTCGTAGCCTGGTAAGTATGGATTCTTTCCTGGATGGTGATTTTTGTGACAGTGCTGCTTGTCTGCAGAAGGCCACAGTGGAGACTCTATCTCCAACTTTGGGGATGTATTTTGCCAGGTCACTGTCTGTCATTAATGGAATGACAGTTTCATCAATCTGAAAAAATAAAAGATACTCCAAGTCAATAAATAAATGAATTCATAAAAATGCAAATTCATACAAATGCATAATATAGAATGCCCATGGATATTTAAAGGAAGTTAAGAATATGAAGGGTGTAGTTATTCACATCATTGGTTTCTCATTTTATGCCCTTTTGATAATGATGCAGATATTTTTCCAACTTGAGATGACTGAGAATTATTTAAAATTGTTGTGTAAATACATTTGATTTTTTTTCCCAAGATGCATGCACATGCATGCACACACACACACACACATGCAGTGGCTTACATTTTCATCTTCAAGTTTCTGGATCACTTCCTCTTCAAGTGTGCGCTCCATCAAAAATTCCCACAGCCGAGTATCCATAGTTTACCTCAAAATCACAGGAAGACAAAATTAATAAGTAGCCTTAACATGTAGTAGATTTTCAAGATTCTCAATCTATGATTTCAAATCACCTATTGCCCCATGTTCCTGCTATTATTATTATGTTGCAAAAAGCAACACTGTTGCTGCAAATACATAGTGAATTAATACATTACATACATAGTGAATAATACAACACAGTCTTGATGCCTCCTGTTTATTTCTATGGTGACAGCTGCACATAGAAAGTTTAAACTTAATGCAGCTGATTTAAACATTATACTGAAGAACTGCATTTAGACCTGACACTGCCCCATGATATCAATTTCATCTTTGATAAATCAAAGTTAAATTATTTTTATTGATTGGTAATTATCTGGAAGACTGATCAATTTTCTAATTTGTGTTCTATTACTGTGATATACCAGCAGTGGAAAAAGGACTTCAGCAAACCAGGACCAACCTTAAAAACATCATCAAGAGTGGAAACATGGATTTAAGGAATTATGGCACATTTCATCTGCAGGTAAACATCAGAGTGATCAATAACAGTGAACTTTTAATCTTCTGTAATTTTATTGAAGGACAAAAGTCTAGAGAACACTACAGACACATTTACGCTCAGCCAGAGCTAGAACAACCTGCAAATCAATACAACCTAGATTCAACCTAGTATAGTTTCCCTGGACAACGTCACACATACAGTGAGCGCTACTCTAACTGCACGGCTTCGTTCGGTGGCATGATTAAATGTTGCAGCTCATATAGCCTATGTATTCCCTCAGCTGAGAATCTGACACACACGATGCTACTTTCAAATAAGATGGATCAGTGAAAGGCACTTTATTAGCAGATTTCAAGCTGAAACTCGGAACAGAATTTGGTCCGGACCAGGTTAGGTCTGCAGCATAAGTTAGCATGGTGATCTAGCCAGCTAATAAGAGAGACACCGTGCCACGGATAACTCTTGCTTTATGCTCAACATACCTTGGTTAGTAGTACACCCTCAGCTCTACTTGAAAAGTGCCCTGATGTGTGTGCCGGGCTACAGCTCCTACCGACACAAATGAGTTTACGGCCACACATTAGCAGAACAAAACACCGTGTAGTAACTGGATGACGATAAAAAAGTTTGGTTTTTGGGTGACACGTAAGCAGATAGGCTACCCGTTGTAACAAAGTATCATTTAGTTGGTTGGCCTAATTAAATAACTACCTAAATGCGGGACAACAATATTGACAAGTTTTTGCAGTTTCTAGCGAAGGTGTTCATGGGAATGATATATAAAAAAAAAAAAAAATAGCAGCCTATTTCGTGCGCACGTTATACCTATTTGGTGGCCACAAATAAGTACTTCGTGCGACGCGTTATACCTATTTCGTGGCCACAAATAAGTACTTCGTGCGCACGTTATTTTGTGGCCACGAATTAGTATTTCGTGGCCACGATTTAGTATATCGTGGCCACATATTAGTATTTTGTGCGCACGTTATATCTATATTGTGGCCACAATTTAATTTTTTTTTTTTTTCGCATGTCATGTCTGGGGCTCCATAGTAACTGTTGTATGATGCATGCGTAACATTATTGGAACAGCACTGTACTCGTTGATTTATTTGTTTATTTAAAGAAACCACACACACACACCCAAACTGTCAAGCAGGTTCTAAATACAATTGAGCTGTACCCTCCCTCTGCTCTGGATTAGCGTGTGAAATCCAAGCCTTCATCAAAGTGTATCCTGCCCTTAAGTAGTGTTCTGGCCGACACTCAAGGTTGAGAACAGTGATAAATAGGACTCGTGCCTTACAGTTCTGCAATCTACTGTTATCTCCCTTACAGAAGTAATTTATTCAGTAAATTTTCTCATAAAGCCATGATTTACTGTTTAATGTCTGAAAATTTCACTTAAACAGTTTATGATGTATAGTTGGTTGACATATTCTGATGACAAATTAAGGTTTTTAGTGATACATTTTCAACAAAGCTTTATGTAAACAAAATATTGGGAAAAAAACATACTCTGTCACCAACTGTTTATTGTAATACACTGGTACTATGCTGATAAAATTGTGTTGATTGTTTTAATTTGAGAATAACTGAATGTGAATACATATTTTATGACACTTAAGCTTCATGTTTGGTTTGTTTGTTTTTTTATGTCCCAGATCTGTGTATTTTGAGGCAGTGCAAATTATGGTCATGGTCATCCATGATTGACCACAGGTTGACCATGATGGTGTAAAGGTTTGTCCTTGCAGTCCCTCCCCCTGCTGCATTCTTCACCTCCACCTTAACGGGCAACAGGTGTGGCTCGTTGAGGTGGAGGTGAAGGTTTGCTATTTAAGGGGTGGCTGCGCCTCAGAAGAGTGCAGCAGCATTCTGAATGAAGTCCCTGGCGTGTGTTTGTGCTACTGCTCCCCTGATGTGCGTTTTATGGATTATATTAAAGATTTTTTTATATTTTTACTCAGCCTGTGCATTTGGGTCCCTTCATCTGCTTTTGGGTACATGGTCCCAGTGCTCGCCGGCTTCTTGTCTTCGGGGGGGCAAAACCATGACAGATGGACCTGGGTTAGACCATGGCTTAACTGTGGTATTTGACAATGTATTGTTCACAGCTTATCCATGGTTACCAAAGGTTAAATCATGGTCACCCATGGTTAATAACCAAGGTTTGACCATGATTTGTTGCCAAGGGTGACCATGGTCAGAAACCATGATGTGAGAGTTGGCCATCGTGCCATTTAACAAAAATGCCAAAACCATGGTGTTACGGCTGGCTCATCACCGCAACATTAAAAAAGGACCATTGACAACGAAATAACTGTTCAGTAACGAAATATTTATTGAGGATAATTCAAGACAAAAAGTAGACTGTGTCTAGGGGAATGAATGAATGCATGCTGATAATGAATGAAGAGCAGAAACTAAATGCATGCGCTTAGAAGTGAGAGAAGAGCAAGCTGAGCAGCATTCAAGCTGCAAACAAGCTAGCTGCCAGACTGATCTGGCCGTTCCTTTTTACCCACACCGGCACCAGGTGTGGATTATTAACAATCAGCAACCCCGCTACTACCTACAGCCTAGGCATGGTCACTACCAAGACTGCAGGGGCACAGGGGGTCGTAACACCTCCCTCCCCAAGAGGGTTCCTTCAGGAAACCTAAATAACCTGGAGACCTTCTGTGTCTCTGTCCGCATGTCTGGTCCTCCAGCATTCTGGGCCCGAGAACACCAAAGAAAGAAAAGACAAAGGCACACAGTACAACAGAAAACTTAAGTTCCAGAGAGAGCATCAGCGATTACATTTGTCAACCCCTCTAATGTGTTTAATTTTCAATGGGTAAGGCTGTAGAATGAGACTCCAGCGCATAATCCGCTGGTTAGTGTTCCGCATTTTGTCTATAAACACCAAAGGATTGTGATCTGCGTACACAGTAATGGGAAAAGGGGCCGAACTCAAATAAACTTCAAAATGTTGCGCTGCTAGGACGAGGGCCAGTGCCGCCTCTTCCACTGTAGAGTAGTGCATTTGGTGCTGGTTGAACATCTTTGAAAAATAACACACTGGATGTTCAACACCATCTGATGCCACAAGGAGGAGGACAGCGCCTGCACCGCAGTCACTAGCATCAACAGCTAATTGAAATGGCTCATCAAATTTCGGAGCAGTCAAGATGGGCGCACTAGAAAGCAAAGCTTTGGCAGCCTCGAACGCTTGCTTGGAGGCCTCTGTCCAATAAAAAGGCTCCTTTGAGCTGAGGAGATTTGACAATGGGGTAACAAGAGTGGCAAAATTTTGGCAAGACCCCCTATAGTAACCTGCCATGCCAAGGAACCTACGCAGCTCTCTGTAGTTTGAGGGTGTTGGAAAGTTACAGATGGCGTCAATTTTTGCGCCCACAGGTCGAACTTGCCCCTGTCCCACCATTTTCCCTAAATAGGTGACTGTGACCTTCCCAAACTCACATTTAGCAAGATTAACTGTGAGGTTAGCCCTCCAGAGTTGGAAGAGCTCTTGAATCTGTTCAAGATGTTCTGGCCAGGTAGAGCTAAATACAGCCACATCATCTAAATACGCCTCACACCCAGGCAGTCCAGACAGGACATGGTTGACAAGGCACTGAAACGTGGCGGGTGCATTCCGCACTCCAAACAGCATAACCTTGTACTGCAAAAAGTTATCTGGGGTGATAAAAGCAGACAGCTCCCTAGCACGTGGAGTCAAAGAACCTGCCAATATCCCTTTAAAAGGTTAAATTTACTAACAAAAACAGCTGCTCCGATGCAATCAATGCAGTCATCCACACGGGGAAGAGGAAAACAGTTAGGCTTAGTGACTGAGTTTAACTTTCTACAATCCATGCAAAACCAGTAAGTGCTATCCGGTTTTTCAACTAACAGGCTGGGTGAGCTTCAAGCACTAAAGCTAGGTTCTGCCAAATCATGCTTCAAAAGGCACTCCACCTCTTGACCTAGTATACTCCTTTTTGTGGGACTAACTCGATAAGGATGTTGTTTGATGGGAGGTGCTGAGCCTACATCAATGTCATGTTCAATGACAGAGGTCCGATTTGGCACATCTTGAAAAAGAGATGGAAATACCTCAATCAACCCGATGATGTCAGCCCTTTCCCTGGCGGACAGATGCAAAAGATGGTTGTGCAGCTCAGCCAACATTTCTGAGATCCGTAACCGTCCCTTAGTAATTTCACGAGACATCCACACACACACTTACATCCTCATCCACCGGAGACAATGACACAAGGGAGCCACAAGTAAGAGGCGAACATACAGGAGGGGCGACAGGCAGAGCAGGACAATATGATTTTAAAAGATTATCATGGCAAACTTGGACTTTGTTCTTCCTGTCAGGTATACTAAGTAAATAAGTATTGTCAGACAAATGCTTAAGAATAGTACGGGGGAATAGTACATTAGTCCATGCTGAGGCATGGTTATATGACAAGGGTTAATCATTATTGAACCATGGACGACCATGGTTGTCAGTGTTACCTACTGCAGGGGTAATTGCAATGCAAAAATACTTTCACAGGATAGTTGTTAATAGCCAGAAAATAACAGCTCAAGAAATCACTGAAAAATTGAATCTATTCAGGTCTCAACCTTTTTCAACAAAAACTGTACAGTGTGAGCTAAACAAAGTTGGCCTTGTTTCTGATGACTAACCTCAGTGCTTCCCTTTGTTCCCCAGAGCTGTAACTAACAGCTAAACTCATACTTAAGTATTAAGTATAGCATCCTTCTGAATTCAGAGATTGAGATTAGTATATGACAGGTGATGGATACTTGTCCACTTTCTTGACCATGAACATGTTAGAGAGGCATTACTCAAGTGCTTTACATTTAATTTCAATTCTTTTTGTGTCTTGTCCAAATTGGTTTTTATTTTGGTTACATTCCTTAATGAGTGCATTTAATCAGGCTAAAATACTTCAAATGCAGTGTTTGCTCACTGATTGTAAGCATTAGGTACAGACATAGCCATAAAATTAATCTTGTGTTTGCGTATTCGGCTGACTTCCAGAAAAGTCAGTAATCACTGAAGGCTTTTCCTAATGCAAAACTAGGTCCCAATCTGGCATAATGAAATTAAATTGATATAATAAAACAGACTTGGAAGTTACTGATAATTATCTAAACATTACATGAAAAATGGTCTCTTTATTTAGAATTGATTGATCATGCATATTCGTTTTTAAATAATAAAAATTTTGAAAGTTTACTTGATATGATATGAAATCATGGTGATATAGGCATTTGGGTGATTCAAATAATTTATGCTTTTTTTTAATCAATGCATATGGTTATGGTTGCGTTAATTGTCATCTCTTTTCCAATTATGATCATATCAAAGCAAAATATTTCCTGACCACTCACTCAACATTCTTGCTTTGTTTCATGAGCTCATTTTCACGAATTTATGTAGAAAGTAAATGCAACATAACAGACAATCACAAGCATACATCTCATGTGCTTACATTATGTCACTCAGGGGAAGGGCTTCGGCAGCAGATGCAGAGCAAGTTTTTCGGCCATGGCAGCTGCTTAATCTTGGAGATGTAGAGAAGGGGTTCAATGCTGGAGCTGATGTCCATCAGGGCAAAGGCAATCATTTCAACCTGGCAGAATTCTCTAAAATCACGTTTATATCGAAAGGGCATGACAGCAACTATAGGCAGGTAATGAAACACTGTGATGGTCAGAGTGATTTGCACTGTTCTGAAGGCTCTCTTTTTCATGGGGTGCATCTTCTCCTTGCCCAGAACCGACTTCCTCAGACTCCACATGATAGAAACATTGCAGAAAACCATGATGGTGAAGGCAGACAGGATCAGCCCAGTGAAGATGTCACCTGCGAGGTTCAACCACAATGTCCTGATGAGGGAATAGGCTAACATGAACCCCCAAACAAGCATGGAAATAGCAACTCTGATCTTGTTATCCTTGATGCTGGTGAACACAATAGGGTGGACCACGGCCACGTAGCGGTCCAGGCAAATGCAGGTGAGGAAGAATGGGGTGATCTCTTTGATACCGTAGGTAAAAGCCTGGAAATCCCATATATTTGTAAGTCCAAGCATTTGGTAGCCAAAGTAGTTGATGGGGGTCATCAGACCATACCAGGTATCTGCGACGGCCAGGTTGAAGATAAAGATATTGGAGGTGGAAGAGTCATTCTTCTCTCTGGCCACCAGCCACATCACCATGATGTTAGCAGGGTAGCCCACTACAAGGTTGATGACCTTGACAATAAATTGTAAGAAATACTCACCAAGTGATTCTATGCATCCTTTATACACATTTGAGAGTTGGAGACTGGATCCTGAAGAGGAGTGGTTGAACAGTAGGCTAGAATTGATGACAGAGCTGTTCATTTTGGTTGTAATTGACCCAGCAGGTTTGAGGGTTGATGTTCCTTAGAAAGGAGAGTGAATGTAAGTTACATGGTCTAACCCAACTGAACAGAGCAATGGTCCTCACCTCCTAAATGGACTGTAAGGCTAAATTATGCTCTTATATTTATGCTGATTCCAGGATTATGTAACATTATTCTTTTCTCTGAAGTATTCCTCATCATAACACATGTACTGCATAATAGAAATGGAAACATTTATACTGGCCCATTTTATGCAAAGTCAAGCTCACTCTTTTGAGAAATTATTCATGTCAAGGGTTCCTTGCACAATTTTATTGCATTGTGGCACTGAAGGATAATTTTCATTTTCTGTAAAGACTACCTCTTCTGAGACAACAGTATTTACTTTTTGAAACGAGCTCCCTGAGATTGGAGACAGTGTTCCCAGAAGACAAGGTTTGCCCTTTGGGTCTCCTGTATTTCTTTCTGCAACAGTCTTTCACTCAAACAAAGCACAAGAAATGAAAGAGCTCATCAGATTGAAAGAAAGAATAAGTAACTCACCTGAGAAACTGGAATGGTTCAAAATACACTCCTTAAGATCAGACAGCCCTGTGAGCAATTGTATCCTGATCGCCTGTGTCCAAGAGAGTTATGTTTTTATTCAATATCGTTCCAGTTCATGTAAATATATACATTTGAGTGGTGTGAAAGTCATGCAGATCTCAGCCAATCACAAATCACATTCACAATCGCAATCACACTTGGTAAAATAGAGGAGGGGCTAAACAGAGGTGACAGACAAGTACCCTCCTATCCCTGTTCTAACAATATCTCAGTGATGCAATCCAAGAAGTACATCCCAGACAAACAAGTGACGCAATGCAGTCAGCCTACTGGAGCACAGGTGAGACTGTGTAACCTGGTGTAAGATCTTACACATGAAACCACAAGGTTTCATCAAAGCAAGCACAAACAATTCTCTTTCATCTTCACAAAGAAAAGAAACTTAGCAATTAGTAATAGTCTATTTCTGCGTATAATATTCGGTACATTTATGATGGATTGGCTTGAATCCAATCTGATGTGGCGCTGTTTACCAGATACGCTGGCTTGTAACCCAGTATATGTTACAAATGCGTGTAATGTACAGAGTTCCTGCCAGTCAGTTTGACCCACTGGGGCTCATCAGCCTTTATGTCATCAGGGCAAAGATTCTGGTTCAGAAACTCTGGAATAAAAAGCGTGAGTGGGACGATCCAGCCTTGCCTGATGATCTGCTTAGGGCTTGGATAGCCTGGGTAGATGAACTCCCCCAGCTATCTGAGATTTCTTTCCCAAGGTGCTACACAAGTCCTGATCTGGACTTTTTGGCCTGTAGGAGGAGTATTCACATTTTTAGTGATGCTTCAGAGAAAGCATATGGTGCTGTGGGCTATCTCTGTACTGAAGATGGAAAGCGACATGTTCAGGTGACCTTTCTAACTGCAAGATCTCGGGTCGCCTCCAAAAGGCAAATCTCAATGCCTAGACTAGAACTTTGCGCCGCTCTGACTGGAGCAGAATTGGCCACAGTTCTGAAAAGAGAACTCACCCTGGAAATTAATGAATTTAGCTATTGGACAGATTCCACCACTGTCTTAACCTGGCTTCATTTGGAATCTTGTAAGTACAAGGTGTTTGTGGGAACAGAGTTTTTGAAGTCCAAGAACTCATGGACCCACAAGCCTGGCGCTATGTTGACTCTCAAAATAATCCAGCTGATGACTTCACCCAAGGAATGACTTTGTTGCAGCTTCAGGAAAACAATCACTGGAGTCAAGATCCCGATTTCTTGCGGCAACGTCCATCACTATGGCCTGTTAAAAGTTGACCCTGAAGTCCCAAAAGAAACCAGAGAATCTGCCTTTTGTGGACTGATGACAACAAATACCGCATCACAACTGGCAGATCCATGTAAATTCAATTACTTTCAGGAACTTCTTGAGGCCACAGCCCACTCATTTCATGGGGTGGCTACCAGTCACTACTCTTTCTCAGCTGATATTTCAGACAAGCTGGGTTAGCAGTCATCAGACAAGCCCAGCTTGACAGTTTTCCCAATGTAATGTCACATTATGCTCTGATAGCCGGTTGTTAACTTTTGCACCTGAGTTAGATTCTGAGAGCAGTCTGATTAGGGTTGGAGGTTGTCTTTGGCAGCATGATCTGACTCCAGACATCCAACATCCCGTTATCCTTGACCCAGCACATCCAGTCACTCAGCTGCTGATCAAGTCTTACGATTATCAATTGCATCAACCTGGCTCAGAGCGCGTTTTTGCAGAAATAAGGCGACGTTACTGGATCCTGAAGGGGAGACAAGCTGTTCGAAAGTTCCAGCATGCATGCCCTGAATGCCAGAAATGGAGAGCAAGGCCAGAGGTGCCTAAGATGGCAGACCTGCCCCCGTCAAGCCTAAAGCCCCGTTCCCACCTTCGAGATTTCTACGCCGATTCATGCCGATGTACCAAGACCTATTATCGTAGTGAGTCGTGCTCCGTCTGCCTGAAAAAGCACAAAATTCTGTCACGGCCACGATGTCGTGGTGGCGTCGTGCCTATTCGCATCCAAGCTGTTTGACATCACATGATCTTTGTTCATCATGGGTCTGTCTCATTCTGTTCGTGTTCACATCGTGGGCATTTGTAGCATATTGTGACTACATCTTCCACAATCGTGGCCATTTTCCATAAGACGATTGCATAGGAATATTCACGAACCATCACGAGACTAACACGACCTGTCAGGACACCATTATGACACCACTACAACATTGCTAAGACATATGACGATCCGTGACGAGCTCGCGAACCACCACGATTTTTTTGAACATTTTGAAACTTGCGCCACGACGAAAATGAGACGACGACTTTGTTGCAAACTTTTGCGACTGTTCAGGACTCCCCCTGGTTACAACGACACCTCCATGACTTGCCACTATCTTACATCGGCGTGAATCGGCGTAAAAAATTGTCAAGGTGGGAATGGGGCTTAAGGCTCTTCCGCTCAGCATTTTATTCCACAGGAATCAATCAATCAATCAATCAATCAATCAGTCAGTCTTATCAGATCAGGACACCAACTTTAAAGGGGAAAGTGTAGAGCTCAGTCAAGCTTTCAGTGACCTAGCACCATCCTGAAATGATCAGTTTGCCGCTCATCAAATTGAGTTCCATTTTAATCCTCCCAACGCCCCTCACTTTGGTGGATCATGGGAAAGAGAGATCAGATCCGTCAAATCTGCCGTACATACCACACTGGGAGCCCAAACAGCCTCTGAAGACGCACTAAGAACAGCTCTGATGGAAATAGAGGGTATACCAAATTCCTAACCCCTGGGGTATTTGTTTTCCAATGTGGTGGAAACCCCATAACGCCGAACTCTATCTTGATGGGGCGGTGAGATTCAGTGTTACCACAGGTAGTATACCCAGAATCAGAAGTGCTTAGCAGAAAATGGTGGAGACACAGTCAAATTATCAGTTTTGCAAATGCTTTACCCGAAATTACCTACCAGTCCTGCAGACTCGTCATAAATTGGTTCTGTGGGGATATTGGTTTACCCTCCTAGAGCCCTCTGGCTAGTTGAAACTGTTAAGACAGTCATGCCTGGACATGATAACAAATTTCGTGCAGCTGAAATACAGGTGAAAGACAGAACCTTCATAAGACTGGTGGCCCGTCTGATTCAATTACCTGCCGTCCCTCAGGAGGATGAAGATTCATAGCTGGCCAAAGAAGAAACAAATCTTTTCAGACATATTTGGGGGTGGCTGTTAAAAAGGCCAGCTGATGTAGTCCTGGTTAGAATGTAAATATGTTTAGGCTGTAGTGAAGTGCCCCCCACCTGGACACTTATAGCCAGGCAGAGATTGATCACCTAAATTAGGACCCCTTTTTTGCAGTTGGGACTAGCTATGGTTTGTGGCTGTTTTTCCAGAGTGTTCTAGTTCTTATTTTGCTGAATCACCTCTGCTTTCCAAGTGTTATATGTGTGTGCAGCTAAGTGTATGTAACTAATTTGTTCTCATGAGTATTTGGTTGAGTGATTAACTTTTCAAATTAAGTCATTCCTTTGCTGTTTGTTTTATTGCTAGCATAGCATGACCTTGGAAAATGCAAGCTAACTAGCCTAGCTGAGCTGGCTCCATTATTTCCAAGTGGAAGCTGATTGTGTGGTAGCTATTATGGTGACCTTAGTTTTTTTCTGGAATTATCTTGACTTTGAGTTAATCAATGATTGTACAACCCCAATTCCGAATTAGCTGGGAAAAGTGTAAATTGTGAATAAAATCAAAATGTAATTACTCCGTTAACACGGAGCAAAAAATGTTTGACTTTGAATACATCATCGATCCGGAAAATCATGTATTTAATCAAATCAATGACACTTGTAATTATTATACTAACGATCTATTTAATGAAAAGTTTGAATTAGACAATTCATTTTCTTTGATACATTTTAACTGTAGGAGTCTTTACACAAATTTTACGAAGATTGATGAGTATCTGTCAACATTTAAAAATAAATTTAAAGTGATAGCCTTATCAGAGACGTGGTTGAATAAGGAGAAAGGTGCTGACTTCCACATTGAAGGTTATACTCTGCATTATATTAATAGAACCAACAAGAGGGGAGGGGGTGTGGCCCTGTTCGTTGATTGCGACCTGAAGTGTAAATTAGTTGAATGTATGACAACAGTAGTCGACGATTTAATGGAATGCATAACTCTGGAAATACAAATTGAAAAGATGAGAAATATTGTTGTGACGTGTGTATACAGAACACCAGGGTCAAGTGTGGAAGTATTCAAAGACCATTTAGAAGAAATAATTAGCAAGTGTAAAGAAAATAAAACGTTTATAATATGTGGAGATTTCAACATCGACCTCCGAAATGCATCTAAACATAAAATAACGTCAGACTTTCTAGATGCACTATATAGCAGAGGGCTATACCCACTGATCACAAAACCCAGCAGAATCACCTCTAACTGCTCATCACTAATCGATAATATTTTCACTAATGTTTTGGAGAACACTGTTAAAAGTGGGCTTATGATAAATGACATAAGTGATCATTTACCTGTTTTTGTAATATATGATTGTCATATAAAGAAAAACGATATGCAGAGTTTCAAAAGATATGTTAGAGTTAGAAGTGATGAAGCAATAAACCAGTTTAGGAATGAGCTTCTGAAAGAAGAATGGAAGGGGTTTATGTTGAAGATGTAAATGCAGCTTATGATTCATTTTTGAATACCTACTTATCACTTTATGATAAACAGTGTCCATTAAAGATTATTAATCATAAATGCAATTTTCATAAAAAGCCTTGGATAACAAAGGGCTTACAAAATTCTTGTAAAAAGAAAAACAATCTTTATAGAGATTTTATAAAATTCAGAACAAGTATTGCTGAAAGGAAATACAAGGTATATAAAAACAGGCTGACAACTATTATGAGACTAGCCAAAAAAGAATATTATAATAAAATATTAATTGATAATAGAAATGATATTCGACACACTTGGAAAATTCTTAATGGTATTATTGGGAACAAACCTGCGGCCATAGCCCAACCTGGTTATTTTATTAATGATAATAATCAAGTGTTGAAAAATATGAATGAGGCGGTAAACGAATTTAATGCTTTTTTTTGTAAATGTCGGACCTAATCTTGCCTATTCTAAAAAAAAAACATGGTGATGGGCAAATAGAGGCTAACTGGCATGGAGAAAGCAAAGTGTTGCACTCCTTCTTTCTTGGAGAAGTGAGTGAAACTGAAATCAAATCTATTGTTGCATTATCTAAAAAAATAAGACGTCAACTGATAATGATGGGATTGACATGATTATTGTGAAAAAACTATTGATTGTATAAGTAAAACCGTTAAGTTATATTTTCAATCTTTCTTTTTGTTCTGGGGTATTTCCAGACAGAATGAAGATAGCAAAGGTTATTCCACTTTTTAAAACAGGAGATAAACACAGCTTTAATAATTACAGGCCAGTGTCCTTGCTTTCACAATTTTCAAAAATACTTGAAAAACTGTTCATACAAAAATTTGATACTTTTATTGAAAATAATAAATTACTGAGTGACAGTCAGTATGGCTTTCGGGCAAACAGATCCACATCATTAGCATTAATGAACATAGTGGAAGAAATTGCATCAGCATTAGAAAGTAAGAAATACACAATAGGGGTTTTCATTGATTTAAAAAAAGCCTTTGATACAATAGATCATAATATCCTCATATCTAAATTGCATACTTATGGTATAAGAGGAATAGCTCAGAACTGGATCAGCAGTTATTTGGATAATAGGCAACAATATGTACATTTTGCTGGTATTACATCTGATCATATGAAGATTAAATGTGGAGTCCCACAAGGTTCGGTTTTGGGACCTAAACTCTTTATTTTATATATTAATGACATCTGTGACACGTCAAAATTATTACGATTTGTGTTGTTTGCTGACGACACAAATTTTTTTGTTCAGGAGAAAATTTTGCGTATGTTGACAGAAACTATTGCAAATGAAATGGTCAAGCTCAAAAAATGGTTTGATGACAATAAGTTATCACTAAACTTGAACAAAACAAAAATTTTGGTTTTTGCAAATCGGAGAAAAGAGAATGTTTCACTGTGTATAGATGAAATAAGTATAGAAAGAGTGTCTGAAATCAGATTTTTGGGTGTTATAATGGATGATAAATTGACATGGAAATATCATGTATCACATGTGAAAACTAAAGTATCTAAAAATGTTTTTGTGCTCAACAAAGCAAAGTATTTGTTGGATTATAAGTCAATGCGGATTTTGTATTGTTCTTTGATTTTGCCGTATTTGCATTACTGTGTTGAAGTGTGGGGCAACACATATAAGAGTAATTTAGAATCATTATTTATTTTACAGAAAAAAGGCAATGAGAATTATTTTTAAGGTACATCCAGGAGAACACACAAATGCACTGTTTATTGAATCAGGGCTGTTAAAATTTAAAGATTTAATTGAACTGCAGACTTTATTAGTTGTGTACCGGGCAAAAAACCGAACACTACCAGAAAATATACAGAAATTATTTGTTTTACATTTAGGAGATGAGCAACATAGAAGGAAATTTAACATTAAGCATCCGTTTGCACGGACTACGTTGAAGCAGATGTGTATCTCTGTAACTGGGGTAAAACTGTGGAATTCCTTGCCAAATGATTTAAAGGGCTGTATGAATATCTTTAGATTTAAGAAAATGTATAAAGAAAGAATAATTAGACAATATGATGGTGTTAGATAATTTGTTTCTCAGATTGTAAATTATTGTGTTTTGACCTTTGTGTTTGTTTACAACTATACGTAGTGGTTGCTAAGCAACTGTGATTGGCAGGCCATCTTTTCTTTTCTATTTCTGATTGTATATTTGAATAAGGGGCAGGTAAAATAAGATTTTCTTCTCCCTGCTCCTTTCCGTCATGGGTTATGTAAACTGCTCAGAGCTGAATATATTTTGTGAATTTCTTTTTGTCTCCAATGCCATGAGCGGAACAAATAAAAATGAATGAATGAATGAAAAAAAATCACACCAGCCAGTATTTTATTCACAATAGAACAGAAAAAACATAGCAAATGTTGAAACTGAGAAATGTTACAATTTTATCCACAAATGAGCTCATTTCAAATTTGATGGCTGCTACAGGTCTCAAAAAAGTTGGGACAGGGGCCTTTTTACCATGATGTAGCATCCCCTCTTCTTTTTAACACAGAGTGGAGGCGTCTGGGCATTGAGAAGACAAGTTTCTTGAGTTTAGCCATTGGAATTTGATTCCACTCTTTAATACAGGCTTCCAGCTGCTGGAGTGTCTCCTTTGACGGACTTTTCATTTGATTATGTACCAAATGTTCTCAATCGGTGAAAGATCAGGACTGCAGGCAGGCCAGTTCAGCACACGGACTTCTACTACAAAGCCATGCTGTTGTAATAGCTGCAGTATGTGGTTTTGCATGGTCCTGCTGAAATACACAAGGCCTTCCTTGGAATAGATGTCATCTGGAGGGGAGCATATGTTGCTGTGAAACCTTTATATACCTTTCAGCATTCATGGTGCTTTTCAAAACATGCAACTGTCCCACACCATATGCAGTAGTGCATCCCTATACCATCAGAGATGCTGGCTTTTGAACTGAACGCTGATAACAGGAGGGGTGGTCTTCCTCCTCTTTAGCTCAGAGGACACGACGCCCATGATTTCCAACAAGAATGTCAAATTTGGACTCGTCTGACCACAGGACACTTTGCCACTTTGCTACAGTCCATTTTAAATGAGCCTTGGCTCACAGAACACGGTGGCGTTTCTGCATCATGCTCAACAATGGCTTCCTTTTTGCATGATAGAGTTTTAGGTGGCATCTGTGGATGGCACAGCGGACTGTGTTTACAGACAGTGGTTTCTTGAAGTATTCCTGGGCCCATTTAGTAATGTCAATGACAGAATCATGCCGGTGAGTGATGCAGTGGCGTTGTCCCTTACGCAGAGATTTTTCCAGCTTCTCTGAACCTTTTGATGATGTTATGCATTGTCAACAATGAGACCTTCAAAGCCTTTTCCAATTTGACGTTGAAGAACATTGTTTTTAAAGTATTCCATTTTTTTTTTTTACGCAAGCCTTCACGGATTGGAGAGCCTCTAGCCATCTTTACTTCTGAGAGACTCAGCCTCTCGAAGACATCCCTTTTATAGCCAATCATGTTACACACCTGATGCCAGTTAATGTAATTACTTGCTAAATGTTCTTTCAGCTCATTCTCTCATGCATTAATTGCTTTTTCAGCCCTTTTTTTGCCTGTGTCCCAACTTTTTTGAGACCTGTTGCAGCCAGAAAATTTGAAATGAGCTCATTTTGGGGATAAAAATGTAAAATGTCTCAGTTTCAACATTTGAAATGTTGTCTATGTTCTATTGTAAATAACATATTGGCTCATGTGATCTGAAAGTCATTGCATTTAGATTTTATTCACAATTTACACTTCGTCCCAACTATTTTGGAATTGGGGTTGTACAAAGACCAACGAAGCTTCGTCTTTGATAGACCATGACTATTTGGTGGATAGGGAATCTGCAGCTATCTATGCTTGCAGCGGAGAAAAACAAAATCTCGATGAGGTAATTGATTCCCCACTGAGGACGCCGACGAAAGCTCCCGCATGGAAAATGCCCAAACACGCTCCATCATCTGCAGACGTGTTAGCCGCCATTTAGGCACTACACGACGGATTTGACAACCAAGAAAGAAAGATGGAGGATTTTGACAGGAAAATGACACAAAACGCGATGATGATCGCTAATCTAGCCAAATCATTTGAGTTCAGCGCAGCTGAAGTGAAAGATTGCAAGCAGAAGATTTCTGATTTGGAAACTCAGGTGGCCACACTTCCCAAAGAAGCAGATGAACTAAAAGATAAATCAAAAGAACAGGACCGGTACAAACGACGATGGAATCTGAGAATCAAAGGAATGAAGGAGAAGTTGGAAGAAAACATCAGGCAGGATGTGATACGGCTCTTGGGGAGATCGCTCCTGAATGGTCCAGGAAAATGGATGAATATGTGGACATTGTGCATCGTCTGGGGAGGAAGGAGGCCGGCAGGACCCGCCAGTACAGTTCACCAAACGTCAGCACAGAGATGGCATATGGAAGATGACCAAAAAGTTGCAGGTATGTGAGAATGCTTGGATTCGTTTTACTGCGGATCTGACCAAGGATGACAAGATGGAGATGGGAGAAACTTTGGCCACAGATTCAACAAGCAAGGAAGGCTGGTGAAAAGGTGAATTTCTGCGGATCCTTTGGATACATAAATGGGCGCCGCATCCCCACATGGAAAGAATCTATATGAACATATATGCGGCATATAGGCCAAATTCAGGTACACATATGTGCTTATAGAGGGCATATAGGTCTCCTATATCGCTTCTTTATTTCCACATATAGGGGCTATATGCACATACAAGGTACATGTCTCCTATATAGCTCATATACCCAGTGGCAGGTTCTGTTTGTCATACCTATTGTATAGCTCATATCTCACTTTTGCAACTGTCATACATGATGCCTAGCTCATATTTTTATTCTCAAGGTAATATCTGCATATTAGTCCAAAGTCCCTTACAGAAATAAGAAGAATTTCATGTAATAACTTATTAATTGCTTGTGAACATGTGAAAATGGCATCACATTTGATCCTAAATACATGTTGACATGTGACAACGGCATGTTATGTGTTGACCAGTCATTAGTAACTATGGCAAGTGAGAGGAGACAAAAAGCTCTGATATCAACACAAATATCTAATACTATTTGTCACATTTTTTTCCTTACATTAACAATAACATGGTCATCGATTCTTTCTTGACCATACTTATTTCCATTCTATGAAGACTGAGTTGTGTATTGTGGAAGGGAAGGAAACGTATAAAAACAAATTGGTTTGATTATGTTTATTTCATCAATTAAGCATTTTTTCAAGTTTAAGTCACTGCCAGATTCACCGCATTAGATAAAATTGGATTCACATCATTACAGCTCATACGCATCCACTGAAAGGTTATACACAACACTGTTACATCCACCAAATGGCAATGTTTTCTATCTTGTCTGTAATGCAGTTTCTAGATGATTATGACTCTGAGGTCCTTCGTCTAAATGTAGCAAAATAAAACAAAAATAACAAAATAATAGTACACCGATGAACATACATTCAAGTAAACATGCCTTTCAAAAGTAATTTTCATCCCCACATCTTTTTGAGCATTTCACTGTGGTTAATGAATTTGAAGACAAAGTCTACATTTCTGCTCACAGTTTTAATGAACGGACACTTGTCTTTTATCTGAGATGCTTGTGTAGCAACTAAAGGTCCCAGACTTTTTCCTACAGGGATGAAATAACAAGGATTCTTAAATTCCCACACGGAAAGAACCAATATAAACATATAGGTTTTAATCCCGCCCAGTGGTCGGCAGCTCTTTTCAGAAGTAGCGCGCAATTGGCCAATGCGCTACAGGGATGCAAATTGCGAAGGGCCTGCTGGGAAGGCTTACGTAGATTAGAGTTCCCTTTGGCGTGTCCTGTTGGGCAGACGGTCGCTCATAGATTAGATTTTAGCTAGATTAAGTGTAATTCCTTTGCTCTTGTTTACAGTCTGTGAAGCTGTTGGATGATGAAATACATTGTCAATGGTGAGGTCTTCAAAGTCTTTTCCAATTTGACGTTGAAGAACATTGTTTTGAAAGTAATCCAAAATTTTTTTTTATGTGAGTCTACACAGATTGGAGAGCCTCTGGCCATCTTTACTTCTGAGAGACTCAGCCTCTCGAAGACATCCCTTTTATAGCCAATCATGTTACACACCTGATGCCAGTTAATGTCATTACTTGCTAAATGTTCTTTCAGCTCATTCTCTTATACATTAATTGCTTTTTCAGCCCTTTTTTTGCCTGTGTCCCAACTTTTTGCGAAGCTGTGAATGGCGTGCATAAAGCATAATTACGAATAAGCGCAGGCTTTGGAGAAGGACCATCAACTGATAACACGTCCAGGAATTGTGAACAGGGAGCCATGAAACGTGGAAAAAGCCTCACCACTTGTACATAGTTCCTTAATTGGGTATTCCAGCTTCGAGTGTGATTGAAAATGCCAAACGAAAAAAAAAATTTAGTTTTAATATAGGGCCACATATAGGTTTCGCATATATGTGACATATAGGTACATATATGTACCTATAATATATGAAAACGGCCAATTTTATGTATGTCACATATATGCAAAACCTATATCTGGCCCTATATTAAAACCTATATGTTTATATAGGTTCTTTCCGTGTGGGTCTATGCTAAAGAGTGAGAGATAAATCAACAGAGACATAGGAAGACAACAGAAAATACAAATTTAAAGGTGGGGGTACTATAGTCTTTTTTTCTAGATTGTGATACAAGAGGAACTCTTAAATTTTTCTACCTCTAAAAGAGTTAAAGAAGGAATAGGGGGGAAAAACTTTCTACTTTTTTTTTTTTTACTCTTGTTCTTGCTGAGTTCTAATACAGTAATGTTATACTGCTGATGCTAAAAACAAGTTTATCCTTTGTTTCTTTAAACGCAAGGGGTCTCAGAGACAATGTGAAGAGGAAAGCAATATTTTTATTTTGTAAGGGGCAGAAGGCCCACTGCACTTTTTTGCAAGAAACACACTCATGCGACGCTGATGTCACCTTCTGGTCAAACCAGTGGGGAAAGAAAATCCTGTTCAGCCATGGATCCAATCACTCTGTTGGTGTAGCTATTTGCTTCAATAGATGCCCTGGGAAGGTAGTGACCTTTAAAACTGATGAAGATGGACATTGGTGTGCAGTTGTGTTAAATGTTGAAGGAACTTTTATTTTGGTGAATATTTATGGGTACAATAATAATAATCAAAACAAAGTGTTGTAATTGAATGTGACAGATGTTATATCTGAATATAAGGAAGTTTATCGTACTGAATTTATTTTGACCGGTGGGGATTTAAACTTGACACCTGATGAATGGCAGGATAGATGTCCTTCTAGATATAGTACCAACCAGTATAATAACATATTATTTGATTTTTTAAACACCAATACTCTAATAGATATTTGGAGAGACAGGAATCCAGATGCGAGTGAATTTCCATGGGTTAAATCAAATGGCAGTTGTAAATCTAGAATAGATTTATGGTTAGCAACACCTGAAACTGTTAAATATGTCACAGATGTGTCAATCTCCAGTGCTCCCCTTACAGATCATTTTTTAATAATTCTTAAATTAAATACAGAAAATAAGACTAAATTGAAAAAAAATAATTGGAAATTTATTGCAGACCTTCTGAAAGATGAAGCATATGTTAAAACCATCAAAGATTTAATACAGTTCATTGAGAAAGGTAAGTTTATAAGTAGCTGCAGTAGCAGATGGGAATATCTCAAATTTAAGGTGAGGGAACTTTCAATAAACTTTAGTAAATCTAAATGTAAACAACTAAGAGAGTATGAAATCAAATTATTGCAGGACATAAGTGACTGCTGTAATAAAATGTTAATGTCTGATACTGATTAAAGCTATTTCATTACCTTACAAGCCAAACTTGATAACCTTTATCTTAAAAAAGCACAAGGTGCTTATGCGAGATCTCAAGCAAAATGGATAGAGGAGGGGGAAAACACATCTTGTTTCAGTGGTCTAGAAAAAAGGAGACAGGGAAAAAATGCTATTAACTCTTTAGTAATCAATAAGATTGAATGCACTGATCATAAATTGATATCAGAAGAAGTATACAGATTTTATTCTAAACTTTACTCATCAGAATATTTTGTTGATGATTCAGTTAGGTATATGTGATTTTATACTTTCTAGAAACCTAAGATAGACTTAACATTTAAAGAGATTTGTGACTTTGAGATCCAAATGACAGAATTAGACAATGCAGTTAAGAAAATTGCACCTGGTAAAGCCCCAGGACAAGATGGATTGACTTCCAATTTTTATAAATTTTTCTGGAACGATATAAAAGAGATTTTATTTGAGGCTATAAATTACATTATAAGGAACAGGACTTTAACACCCAAAATGAAACAGGGCTTAATAATTCTCATACCTAAACATGGTAAAGATAAAAGATATATTGATAATCGTCGTCCAGTTACTCTGTTGAACACTGATTATAAGTTGTTTACACACGTTATTGCTGACAGGGTAAGAGATGGTTTGACTCAGATTATATCTGACACTCAATCTGGTTTTCTTGGAAACAGATTTAAACACAACAATATAAGATTAGTATTAGACCTATTAGATTATAGCCATCTGATTAAGGATGATGGGGTTATATTATTTTTGGACTTTTACAAAGCCCTTGACAAGGTCGAACGTCCCTTTATTTTAGAAACACTGGAATATTTTGATTTTGGGGAAAGATTTATAAGCATATTTGAAATGTCGTATGAAGATATTAATAGTTCTGCCTCTTTGCCATTTGGAACTTCAAAGCGTTTTGAAGTAAAATGAGGTCTCAGGCAAGGTTGCCCATGTTTTCCTTTGGTGTTCATCATTGTAGCTGAATTATTAGCAATCCTTTTAAAGAACAGTGTGAACGTACAACCATTAAACGTGATGGGAAATTCATTGGTTATTTGTCAGCTAGCAGATGACACCACTTTATTTTTAAAGAATACAGCTCAGACTCCAGCAGCTTTAAAGGAGGTGTCTCTATTTTCAAAAGCTTCTGGTTTGTATTTAAATATGAAAAAATGTGAGTTATTGGCTATTCACGATCACCCTCTGATTAATGTATATAATATCCCAATGAAGAATGATGTTAAATATTTAGGAATCACAATTACAAAGGATAAGATTAGGGAAACTGCTAATATAGAAAATAATATACAACAATGTAGAAATATTCTCAATAGCTGGCTCCAAAGAGACCTATCCATCTTTGGACGCATCTTGCTTACGAAGACAGAGAGTTTGTCAAGACTTGTATACCCAGCCTAAACATTAGATATTCCTGACAAATTTATCAAGAAAATAAATCAGGAAAATTTTAACTTTATTTAAATGTCATTATTTGAGGAGAGGTGATATGGTAAAATCTCTCGAGGAAGGAGGTCTAAATGCCATTGATTTTGATCCAATGAATGGTACCATCAAGTTAAAATGTTTTCAAAGCTTTGTTAAAAATCGTGAAAGTTTTTGGTTTGATTCTCTGTCTAAAATATTCAGGAATTTTGGTGGTATAGACTTTTTATTAAGATGTGATTTTGATCTCTCTAAGCTACCTATCAAGCTGTCTGCTTTTCATCAGCAGGTTCTCCACTATTGGAAACTAATATACAAGCATAACTTCACCCCACACTCGGTCCCAATATGGAATTAAAGCTGCAAGCACCGTTGAACGGGCCCTCGCACTCTTGTGCACGTTGGGGGTGGTGGCAAGATCCTGACGGGTGCAGCTGTGCATTCAAAACAATTCAAAACATCGGGGTGATGTCGGCGTAAATGTGTTGTCATGTTTGTTGTATTTCCACCAATGTAGTTTAGCATTGTTTTACACTTGCGACATACCGTTGTACTTTTGTCCACGACGCGCTTGCCATCAGGGTCATACTTAATACGAGAACTAAAGTAGTTCCAAACGCCAGATCTGAAGGATGGTGGAGGATCTTCGATTTCAGGTATATTTACAGCGTTAGCCATGTTGCAACGAGCTAGCTTCGCATGTAGCTTCTGTCTCAGCAGCTTGGTCTGAATGAATGTGGCAGGCGCAGCTTAGTGGATCTGCGCTCGACAATGCAGCCTAAGGCGGAGTAGTCGAGCACAGATGCTCATCGTCAGAAGTTGATGAAATAAAAATAAAATTGCGTATTGTTCGATTCATAGTGCGTACCGAACCGAGACCACTGTATCGAATGGTTCAATACAGATACATGTATTATATAAAGGTGTGTATATATATATATATATATATATATATATATATATATGACACAGACACAATCAGAATAATTGGAATACTATTAGAGAAAATATTCGGCGCTCACAGGATAAAAAAGTATATAAAAGAATGTAAAGCTGGTGCTCTTGGAAGCGTGGGATGGGAGAGTAAACCAAAAATGTAAGAATTCCAGGCACTCTGAGAATAATTGGATCCAAAAGAAGCAAAAAAAGGATAAAAAGCCCTCATTAAACCATGGCTAAACAGTTAAAAAAGCCGACATGTTTCGACCTATGCGGTCTTCGTCAGGGCGTGATTGGAATACTAACCTTTACAATTTATTCAATCATCATTGTGCCTAAAAAAAATCTAAAAACACACTGACCTATGGGACTACAGCAGTCTATTTGAGAGGAAAAATGAAGTCAAATCACGCTAAATAATGCTTCAATTTATCATACAGGTACTATATTTATTGTTCAGAACAATATGCAATATAATATAAAATGACAAATTCTCCTGCCAAGCCAAACAACTGCTAACCAAAACCACTGTCCTGCAACTCGATAGCTCGTTTCATTTGTACACAATTTCTTTAATATTTCTGAGTCCTGTCTTTCATCACAATCTCAGGCAAAGACAGTTCTTTATGACACTGCATTTCCCTTTCTGATCAGACTTGGCATTAGCACGCTATATGGCTAGCAAGAACAGAGCCGACCTATTTGACATGGCTTTGGACAAGTGAGAGATACGTGTTTACAGGCTGCAAGCACAACATACTTGAAACAACGTTGCCAAAGCGCAATATAAAGATTCCCGCTTCCTATTGGTGTTAGATTACCAATTACAAAATGAATACTTATGCAATTTGATATAAGGCTGTACAATTTCAGATAACTTACCTCTCTGTGTCAACAAGCAGTGAAGTTTCATGCTAGAAGAGAACAAACCACAACATTCGGACCGCAGTCATTTTCACTGAGCTCTGAATACATTAACGCTTATAATATGAGCACATAAAAGTTACCTCAAAGCAGTGGTTCCCAAACTTTCTCTGCTGGGCCTCCCTTTGGTACATTAAGAAAATTTTTGCACGCCCCCTCCGAAAAAAAAAAAAAAAACAGGACATACATACACATTTTGTTTTCAGAGTCCATTGCAAGTAATTTCACACATTGTAATTAATACAAACCTCAACCTTTTTTGAAAAAATAAAAGTAAACTGCCATAAACTGCAGATTGTAATAAACTACAACTACGTTTAGAATGAGAAATAAATAAAATAACTAACTGCCTTTATGGTGTAATTATTTTAAGTGTAACTGTTTTCAAGCACTTGAATTGTGTAATTATGTTCAGTGCAGAGGCGTAGCCAGTGGGGGGCACAGACACGTCACTTTATGACAATAATTAGTCCTGGCTAGTTCTTAATCATTTTCCTTCATTAAAGCATTTTGCAATTATCGTAATTTTCAACTGAAGACAGGGTTTCTCTCCATATGCGATCTAACCAGTGGCAGGCAGTGGACGGAAAACTGGGGGGGATCTGGTGCGTTTGATTTCTCGTCTTAACGAAGACAATTAGCTACACCTGAGAGGGGAGAGTTCAAGTATCTTTTACCAGGGAAATTGACTGAAAACAGATCAAGACTAATAAGCAGTTTAAAGACATGTTTATTGCCCTCCTTGTTCTCTGTCGACTGCCTGCCACTGGATCTAACAGCGATTAAATCATGGGCTAAATTCAGTACAGTTGCGGAACAAGAACAGACAATTGGGTTGCGCAAAACATCCGTTTAAAACAATTATTAGTCCTGACCTGTTCTCCATCATTTTCATAATTAACAGAAGATTCACTCCGAGAGCACTCCACACTTAGCAGGTGCTGCTTATTCTCCCCGATTAGGTAAGACGACAATCATTCATCTGGACGCGTATTTGCTGTATTTAAATCAACGTTGTTCAAAATTGCATACCTGTTGACTCTCATGCAAATAGCTGGAGCCGCACGCTTTTTATAACCTATTGAACTGCCGAATGCCACTTTTTTTTATCAACCCACACAATACCGAGAGTGAAAGTCTGCGTTTCATTGGAACGCAGACCAGTTCAATCAACGCAAAGCATTGGCCTATTAATAAATTATTTTTCTGTACTGAATTTAGCCCATTTCATCACTGTTCGATCGCATATGGAGAGAAACCGTGTCTTCAGTTGCCAGTTACGATAATTGGAAAACGCGCCGTCAATAAAGGAAAATGATTGAGAACTAGCCAGGACTAATTGCTGTCATAAAGGGATGTGTCTTTACCCCCCCACTGGCTATGCCACTGGTTCAGTGTAACAGGTTTCTTTTTTTTAATATTCAACAACATTGCTATTAATGCATTTTTGAAAAACCACCTCCTCAAAAATGGGTTTTAAAACATGACCAACTCCCTGAGAAAAAAACCCAAAAACCTAAAGGTTTGTTGTGCGAAAATGACACCTTTAATCCTCACATCTTTTCAGTGACTGATGTGGGCCTGCTTCATGCTGCAGATCTTCTCAAATCTGGGTTGCAGTTTTGAGATTGCCACTCATTTTCAATGTGCAGCTTTGATCTGTATTTTGTTTTGATTGAGGCCACAGGAGAAAAACCTATCTCACATAGGTAGGATGTGGCAAAAGGAAGAAGTATGGCCAGGGCTCTCTTACCCAGCAGTGGTAATCTTTCTCCACTCCAATCCAAAATGCAGCCAGTGTCTTTGACTGAAACTGCAGCCTCATTGTTGAATCAGAGGTGACATCAATGAACTGTTCCTCCTCTGATGTGCTGAAGTCGGCAGGTGGTGTTGCACTGAAGGGGTCACGGATCCAGTCATATTCTTTGGGATCCTGCGTCAGGAAATATCTCTGGAAATGTTTCTGAAGGGCAGAGATGTGTGCTTCCATGCATGGGATCCCTGTGCTCTGCAGCTTGTTGTCTTCAATGAATGATTTCAAGTTCTCAAATGAGTCCACATTTCCATCTTTCACTTGCTGCAGCCACATCTCAAGTTTTCTGATGATGCGATTTTATCTGCCAGATGTGGGAGGTGTGTATTTGTGCCCTGCAACTGCAAATTCACTTCATTGAGTTTCAGAAACATGTCACTGAGGTATGCAAGTTTCATGAGGAACTTGTTACAGTAAAAACTGTGGGCAAGATCACTGCCCTCTTCCTTCGAACAGATGCGGATTTCATCTCGCAGTTCAAAGACCCTGGACAGCACCTTCCCACGTCACAGCCATCGGGACTCGCTATGAAACAGAACAGCTGTGTGGTCGGAGCCCATTTCCTCGCACAGTGTCGAAAAAATCCAGGCTTTGACAGGTCGTGTTTTTATGTAGTTCACTGTGGCAATGACGTCGGTCATTACATCATTCAGCTCGGGACTCAGCGGTTTAGACGCCAGTGCTTCAAGGTGTAACATGCAGTGTGTCCACTGCACATTGGGGGAGACGCGCTTGATGAGCGCTTGCAGCCTTCCCCGTTTCCCAGCCATAGCCTGCGCCCCATCTGTGCAGATCCCCACACAGTCCTCCCATTTCAGATTGGCCTCTTTCAAGTAAGCGTCAATGATTTTAAACAGTTCTTCTGCTGTGGCTCTGCCAGGAATTTGTTTGCAGAAAAGCAATTCCTCCCTCATGTCATCTCCATCTATGAATCTGACATAAGTTATCAATAAACAGTCTTTGTTACTGCCAGTGGCTTCATCCATCTGCAGAGAAAAGCGGCTGTCACGCACCTTATCATTAAGCTGCTCCTCTATGTCCTTTGACATGTCATAAATGCGCCTGCCGATGGTGTTGTTGGACAGAGGAATAGCCCTCAGTTTGCTGGCTGCAGAGTCATCAAGCATAATTGACACCATGTCCATAGTACAGGGAAGTATTGATTCATCCGCTATTGTGTGCAGCTTTTTACACTGTGCCACTCGGTTGGCAACTTTATATGAGATGAGTTGAGCATTTGCTGGCACAGATGCAGCTTTAGTAAAGAGAGACTGTTGAGCACGGCAGTTTAGGAGTTTTTGTCTGAAAAACTCAACTGGCTTGTCTTTGTGCTCTGGATGTTTTGTCTCCAAGTAGCGTCTTAGCTTGTTCGGCTTCAAGCTGTCACAAGCTAGCACTTTAAGACAGACAACACACTGCGGTCTCTCCTCATTACCCACCGTTGTACAGGTGAAGCCAAACGTAAGATATGTGTTGTCATATTTTCTAGTCTGTGCCTTGGAAGGAAATTGCTTTGGAAGCACATTTGTCAGTGCTTCATCCTCTGCTTTGCGTTTATGTGGGAGCTCCGTCAAAAATTTGTCCATGTTATGCTAGCAGTGTCATTTACAGTATTTATTTATTCATTCATTCTTCCCCCCCCCCCTGCAATTGCTCTGCGCGCCCCCCCTAGGGGGCGCACCCCCCACTTTGAGAACCACTGCCTTAAAGGATGATGCAGATTGTCATATTTTCTAATCTACATGCCCTTAGGTTGTTTATGGTTATATTCGGCATGTTCGTGCTCCGGGTTTTTGTTGACTAGATCACTTAAGCCTGAATTTAAGTGCGCGCCGCGGTCTATCTCTAGGCCGTTGTTTGCCACAATAGTTTATTTCCAAAATTTTTAAAAGACTCACGTTCTCTTTCGTATGATATGCGGCCTTTCATACAACCAAAATGGTCGCCTCCATTGCAGAGGGAAGTCAATAAAATTTTTAAAAATTCAAATTAATAAAACTGCCGGGATATTAGGTTGTCCGTTGGACAGCCTCGAAGGGCAGTTTAGGTTGTCCGGATCTATTTCAGGTTGTCAAGACAACCAGATAACTGCTTATTTCGAACACTAACATGTACATACCAAATATAAAAGTAATCAGTCAAAAATTACGGCTTGCACAGCGTCCACAGGGAAGAGTGTATGTTTCTGCACAAATTTGCACATTATTCGGCCAATACTGTCACCATGGCAAGAAAATTTAATAGGTGTGATAAGTGAAGTGTAACACATGTCCATACCAACTATGAAAGTATTCGGTCAAAAATTGCAGCTTATACTGCGTCCACAAGGAAATATCGATGTTTTGTCACTAATTTGCATATTATTTAGCCAGTACTGTTGCCATGGCAACCAAAATCAACAGGTGTCATAAGTAAAGTGTAGCACATGACCATATCAAATATGAAAGTAATCGGTTAAAAATTGCAGCCAGTACTCTGCCCCGCCGAGGCAAAAGGAAGTAAATCCATTTTTTATCAAATTCGATCCGAGACCATAACATACACCTACTAGTGGTACTTGATTTAGTAGCATGATCATGACGAAATTTGTCCTAGTTACTGAGATTTAGCACATGCAAGTGGATATACTTTGTGTAGAGCAGAAGCAAAAACAAACTTTTGCATTTTTCTCAAAATGGCTATTGATGGATTTACTTCCTTTTGCCTTGGTGGGGCCGTACTGCGTGCACTAGGAAATCTGTCTGTTTTGCCACTAATTTGCATATAATTCGGCCAATACTGTCGCCATGGCAACCAAAATCGATAGGTGTCATAAGTGAAGTACAACATATGTCTATACCAAATATGAAAGAAATCGGTCAAAAATTACAGCCTGTGGAGCGTCCACAAGAAAGAGTCTACTGATAAGGACGCGGTGGTGGCAGAGACGACACACGTGAATCCATAGAAGCCGCCTGACTTTGTCTGGGGGCTACAATAACACCTACATATTGCACACTAATAGTGTATTGCAAATGACTTGAAAGTAATTATTGTCGTAGGAAAACAAAAGTTTGTCCGAGCAAGAGGACAAAGTGTTCCACTGACTCTTGCAAATCTTTCTCCAAAAAATGGACACATTCTCCAGAGTCTGATGCGATTTATTGTAAGTATTATGCGTTTATTGTAAGTCAATCCAGGTGAAGCACAAAAACCCAGGGTGGTCTGCACAAACCACATAGCATTCATTCGTCATCAATCACCCCACGCTGACTGACCACCAATTGTCCGAACCCTCATATTTATTGGCCTTTTGGCAGGTTCCTTTAGGTGGGATTAAACGTGACTCTTTCTACCTTATCCAACATTATTAATTCTGATTGGTACATTGTCATATAGCAACCTTCCACCCTTAGTAACAAGTTTGCTATTACATCTGTGGAGGATTTTCTCTTTCAGAGGCATAATAAGAGAGTCTTAGAGCAGGTTAAAAGAAACATGATCAATCATTTATTGCAATATAATTCTGCAGAATGACAGAGCGAACAGGGACTCTGTGTGTACAGCAGTCAGAGGTCGGTCTCTGCTGAATAATTTTCACAAGCAATTCTTATGCCCTTCTAGCCAGGCATCCTTCAAACAATCACAAAATAACACAAAATTTTATTCTTTGAAGATTTCTGCTCTTGGGATGCGCTTAGAGGAGTCGCGCTTTGTGCTCAGGCCCCAACTTAGGCACCTAGTACAGATATAGGGCCCTATGATTTCCGCGATCACGGAATCGCGAACGGAATCGCGGAATTGGCCAATAAAAACGGAATCTATTGATAAACGCGGAATTTTGCAGAAATCGGCATAATTTGACTGAAATGCTGTTCGTAAAGCCACGTTTCCACCGAACATTAACAAAATATTCATGCGTCCAGATTACATTCAAAGTCAAAGTAAAGACGCAAATGCACGCGAAAATGTGAGCAGCCTTCGTCAAATTCACCTGCCCCGAGTGTTTGAGCAACACATCTCTTCGGTGCTACAGAAGATCTGTGGGAAGAAGTTTTTTGTTGTTGTAGACGAGACCACTGATGCTAGGGACTGCAGGGTCCTAAACATCGTCATTTGTCATCTTATGTTAGCTTAACAACTTATATAACCGTTAAATAGCCCACAATATTTCTTTTCACAGTCTACTTAGTGAATTGTGTGCACGCAAATTATGACGTAACGTCGTCCCCCAGTGGTGAAATAATAGCTGATGCATATTTGTGTCAGTTTGTTCATGTTACTGAAGAACATTTTGTCCTAGGATGTAATACACAGTATTGGGATTACTGAACAAAAGTTTCTTAAAAATAAATTAATTAATTAAATATAGCTGACGCATCGGAATCAGACAACTGATTCGTGGGGGAAACGGAGTGTCAACATTGCTGCTCTCATACATTCATATATATATATATATATATATATATATATATATATATATATATATATATATATATATATATATATATATATATATAAAACGTATATACAATAAGATTATAAATGATTAAAATGGGGCAGTCAGAATAATACATGTCAGTATGGCCGTTGTCTGCATTTTTGACTGTAGCTTACACTTCCTTTAAAGAGACAATTTTATTTTGTAATATTATTTTAGGTTAAAAAAAAATTTCTTTCATCACAGTGCAATGATATATTGCGTCATTATGCAGTACTTGTTCTGACTTTAAGTACTGAGGAAAATGGAGGGTTGCATCAACTAATTTAAGGTTATTTCTATTTAATTAGTGAACATTTTATTCATTAACATAAATAGCACACTCTCTCTGATGGTAAAATTGGTGTAATTGGCAAAAAACTGAATTCCAAAAAATTAAAACGGAAAAAACGGAATTTGGGAAAAAATAAAACGGAATTTGGAAAAACATAAAACTGATTTCATAGGGCCCAACAGATAGAAACAACTCTGTTATCTTGCTAAGTTGGTACATTTCCCAGACATACCCAGGTGCATGGACCCCTCTTATCAGTACTTTCCCACAGACAGTTTTCTTAGACCCTAATTCTGAGAACGAAATAAGCAGTTTTAAGCAAATATATATATATTTTAAGCAGTAAATCTATAATAAAATCAAAGTGCACTAAACACTATTACAAGGAATTTTACAAATCATAACAGTAACAACAAAAATTCCTTCACACTCCTCCCTTTTAATTTAATTTAATCAACCAAAATACATATTTATCTTCCATACAAGGACAATTTTGTTCAATATAGTGAATTAACAACTTTTGTTTACAGAAGATTTCAACAATTTTCCCTTTGCTCTGCGATGTCTAGTATGTGTGATATTTTTTGGTTGCCATTGTGTTGTGTGTGTGGTGTTTGTGGCTGTGTCTGTGTAACATGGTGTATTTAACATCGCTAGTATCACAGGCACAATGATTACAAGTGCTGCCGCATAGAGCATCATTTCACACAAAAAGTCTCTTACTGTTCCTCTTTCCAGAGGAGACACTCTTCCTTTTTGTCAAAGCCATGTGACAGTCTTTTTTTTGAGTTCGTTGGTGACGCAGAACCTCGTCTGCCGTCACATCTGGTTGGTAGCACAAGAGCTCGCTTGCTGCTACATCAGCTGGTGGCACAAATCTCGTTTGCCACCACTTGGGTGGTAATGCAAGATCTTGCTTCCCACTACTTGGATGGTAGTGTAAGATCTCGCTTGCCACTACTTAGATGGTAGTGTAAGATCTCGCTTGCCACTACTTGGATGGTTGTGCAAGATCTCGCTTGCCACTACTTGGTCCTTGTTTCCGGGATGTCTGGGCAGTGGCTTGCTCTGGTTGGCAGGGGAATGATCCTTTTGCAATGTGTCGCATGTACCCACGAAGCTCTACCTTCGACCTTTATAGCTGTCTGTGTGATGAAGAGAACCTGGTGCGGTCCTGTCCAGGGCGTGTCTCGCCGGTTCTTTCTCTTCACCTTCCTGATCGGCACCCAGTCACCATGTTGGAGCCAGTGGAGTGTCTCCTGGGCTGGTTTCAGTAGGGCTGCTCTGACCTGTGAGGACACTTGAGACAGCTTCAGCTTTCTCCAGCGCCTGTTCTGCAGGTGGCAACCAATTCTGTATGTGCCACTCAAACACTTGGAAAAGACTGCAATTGTCTTTGTACATAGAGAAAGATTGAGGTTCTGAATTTAGCTGGTGAACTACATTTTCAGGTGTGGATACCCAGGGGTTGCACTAGGATAAAAAAATTTTTAGCCACTGTGGCTAATTCATCTCAAATTTCTTTAGCCACATTAAAAAAATTTTAGCCACTGTGGCTAATTCAGCTCAATTATCTTTGGCCTCATTTTTCAACGTTTTAGTTTAAATTCTCTTCTGCTCAAGGAATTGACGCCAACAACGATCACCCTGTTAACTCACTAAGTCATGAATGAAAAATATCGGCCTTCTGGAATTTCATTTTATAGTTACAGCTCCTAGTCTCCTCCTCTGCTCAACCCCTTCTCCTTTTAAACTATACTGCAAAGCAGACATAAGTTAAGTAGGGACAATTTTGTTTCAGGGGAATAAAGAAATCTTAGGTTTGGCACTGACACCGTTTAACTTGCATTGCGGTGTTGCAGTTCGATTGCACTTCTGAATTTCTGCTTTGTGATATTTTCCTGCACCACCCGATGCACTGTCCTCATCTGAGCAGCCATTGCATCCTTCGCGTTGTTGTACGCTTTTAGGTGGCTTGTTCAAAAAAAAAATCTTTGCTTCGGCCACTATTCTGAAAATAAGAATGAAGCCAACTATATATGACCGTTTATCATTAGCAAGATTTTTTAACTCGGGCGGGACATTAGCAAAATGCATATTCTTGTCAGGACAGTTTCCTTGTTTATTAATTTTTTCAGCCAGAAATAAAGACGGGCCGTGTAAAAATGAAAGAACAGCCGAAAAAAGCAGGGTTAACAATTCGGCAGCGGAAAAGGGAGGTCTGAATTGAAATTTATTTTGTTTTAAATTTTTTTTTAGTCAGGCTCCATCATCCAAACTCCATACAGCACCCATCAGCTTTTATTTTACAAACAATGGCACGCGGACATTCGTTAGCAAAATATTATCGGTTACTATAATGACTGAATTACCCAAATCAGTGCACACCGTTCTAGGTCACGCAATGCACTGTCAAACTCCAGCAAACTGACTAAGCCTACTTCATTAACTCTTGCAGGCTCGTGGATTACTGTCATGACATTACATGAGCATGTTTCGTTACAAAACAAGTAACTTACTTGTCGTTAACACGCTCGTGCTTCGCAATATTGTCACTTTTCTGAATGCCTTGGCGAATATACTGTTCTGGCCAACTTCTTCACACCAAACGCAGCAGAGCTTCCGTGGCCCGTCGACATTCTTGGATTGCTCCAGCCACGGAAAATCCTGGAACCATTTGGGCTGAATAGCCGTTTCTCGTTTCTGTTGTATGGCTGCTCTGAAGCTTAAGGTTTATTTGATGGGGGAGGATTTCCCCCAAAGAAATCATGAGGTGATCGCTGTACACGATTTTGATTTAGCTGAGCAGCTTTTTTGGCATCACAGTACGACAAATGTATATACCAGGGCCGGATCCAGCCTGCTCTGACTGGGGGTGCAGTGAAAATTTCTGGGGGGTGTAATGGTACACAGTGGTGGTCTAGTTTCTAGTGGTGGGTATTCTGAGGCCTAAGGACCCCGCCCCCACCCCAAATCCATCCCTCCACACAATAATACACAAAAAAAAAAAAAAAAAAAAAAAGCTATGGCATTTCTTATTTAAAATGTTTGGTTTTTGTTAATACATTTACACTTACAAGGTCTCAAGGTCCCCTCCCCCCATTTTAAATTTCTCTTTGCTCCCTTCATGAAACATTTTTCTTCGATCTAATCTATGCACAAATCTATGTTTGCGTGGGCAACCAATCAGCTCAATTAGTCAGGGTAATTGACAAGTCAGCATATCTGATCACAAGAGTGGATTATTTTAGATGAACCCAGGACCAGAACAAATCTGGGCTGTACCAATTTCACTGCATTTTCACCTTGTTTGTAGAATAATTGTCAGGATACTCTGAAGATAGATTGCCTTTTCCTGTTCAAGTCCAACAATAAATTAGTTTTGGATATGACGGTAAAAGAAGCCAGATGTACTTGCTTTTAGTTTTGATTTATGTCATTATTTGTCAATCATCCGGTATGCTGGTGACTTGATGCGATATCTTCTGCCAGGTCTGGCATTATTCTATGTCTGCATTTGGTCTGATTTATTATTACTTTTTATAATATTTTGAAAAAAAATGTTTTGCCTTTTATCTGCACTTGCTGTATGTGAATTTTGTGTCATTTTAACTGCATTTGTCACTTAATTCCCATTGTAAATGTATAGTTTGTAATCAGGGCTCCCTGCAAAAGAGACCTCTGTCTCAGTGGGACTTCCCTGCAATAAAGGTTAATAAAATAAAATAAAAATAAAAATCGATAGAAATAAAATCCTGCATACACACTAGCCTGCGAGCAGGCTCTCTTGTTTGCGATGGGAGGGGGAGAGGGAGGGAAAAGAGAGCCTGCACGAAAGCTGGGGCTTTGTGAGTGCCCCGCATTCGTCCACGAACGCAGCATTCTGATTGGTCGAATTTGACAGTTGAACACTCGCAGGGCTGGCGTTAGACCTGAAAGTTCGGGGGCAATTATTGACAACAATTAGTCCTGGCTAATTCTAGATGGTTTTCCTTTATTAACGCATTTTCCAATTCAAGAATAATCAAGTGGAAATTGAAGACACGGCTTCTCTCCCCCATGCCATCTAAAAGCGACAAAATAATGGGCTACATTCAGAACAGAAAAATAATTTAATTATTATTAGGTTCATGTACTGGCACTCATTTCAGAACTCTTCAGCGAATGAAGGTAATTTTGGTGACTAGTACGTGGTTTCGTCCGTTTACATTTTCCAATCGGACAGCTGTCTATCTTTACAGTAAGTTGCGTCACCGTGCTGCAAAAACAGGTGTACGTACTTGTCGCCGAAAATTACCCCCATTCATAAGAGTTCTGAAATGCTGCTCTCGCTGGGAAAAAAAAAAAAAAAAAAAATTTACAGTTGCTGAGTGCCAGTGCATAGACCTAATTAGTCTAACCACGTTGACAGGTTGTTAGAGGCGGAATTCAAAAACCCCTGGCTTTCGTGGAGGCTCTCTTTTCCCTCCCTCTCCCGCTCCCCCTCCCATCGCAAACAAGAGAGCCTGCTGGCAGGCTACATACACACCGGCCTTCTCACCATCGTTCTAAACCGTATTTGAGCTTGGCTTGCGCGTGAATATG
Source organism: Gymnothorax javanicus (assembly GCA_029692085.1). Taxonomy (NCBI): domain Eukaryota; kingdom Metazoa; phylum Chordata; class Actinopteri; order Anguilliformes; family Muraenidae; genus Gymnothorax; species Gymnothorax javanicus. Next base: position 41,282,521 of record CM056200.1, read on the forward strand.
CAATGACTGATCCGGGTATGTCATCTAATGATAGAATAGTGTAACTGCGTGCAAAAATAGAGCAGCTCTATGTCCGTAGGCATCTATATCTACAGTACGCAGAGGGGTTAAACCCAATAACATTTTATTTCCCCATCCTATTACAGCATTAATTTCCTGTCCCTCTGGGCAAAAGCTCTAACAAACTCATCCATGTCTAAATTGTTCGTTATGACCTTCTCATGAGCCAGTATAACCAAATTCTTCTTTCTCTCATGTAGCATTGTGCGGCGAAATGGTGTCAAGACACGAGAGAGTGTGGAGAATGAACTTTCACATGATGCTGATGACACGCCAATGATTTGTGCTGTGATGTACACTGTGTGCAGCTCAGGAAATGCATCCTTATAGCCAGTGAGCTCTTTGCACATACTAGAGAGGTCAACCTGTGTACCACCTGGGAATTGCTTGCTCAACATGGGCCTGGCCACAAGAATTTCATTTTTTAAAGCATCCATTTTTGCACCTGCAAGCAACTGCACGGGGTTCATGACAGTCAAATCCAGAAAAGATGCAGATTGAGGAAGCAGACAATTCACTGCCTTCATCAGGTCAAGGTTTCACTTAGAGAAACGATTTTCAATTTCAGCAATAGCTGTGTCCAATATAGTAAGCAGAGCTCTTTTTAGAGATTGTGTACCAATCTCAGTGTGATCGCCCTGACCTACAGTAGACAGAACAACACTATCTCCAAGTTGCTTGCTCAGTGTTCTCTGTCTCTTACTTTCAGGGGGGGAAACTGTATCATCAGGTGAATCCCATGCACTGTCTGCATGCATGTCTGTCAGTGCCTGCAAAGAGGCACTGATGACATCTCCTGCACTACAGAGGTCTACTGAATGGGCCTGCAGAATGGCATTGGCTGGTTTTAAGGCACCAAGAACCTTGACTAGGAAAGCACCCATTTCAAAGAAATTGCGTCTCCTCAGTTGCACTAGTAGCCCTGATGCCTCAGTGCAGATGTCCATTCCAGCTGCAGTGTCTTCGGAGACCACTGAGAGAACACTCACTATTGCCTGCTGATTGTCTACTACACACTTGGTGACATTATAATGACTAGTCCACCGGACTTCTAAAAGTTTTTTTTCAAGGAGGGTGCGTTGTATTGATTTATTATGTAATGGCACTGAAAGAAAGAATGCAGTGCCCCCGACAACTCAAAGAATGTTTTGGCACGTGGCTCAGCTTGCATTGCATGCACCACAGCCAGATGCAGCTGATGGCTGTAACAGTAAATGTATGGTACATCCCTGCCTATCTTCTGCTGCAACAATGCCTGCACACCCCCTCTTACACCACTCATGACAGAGGCACCATCATAGCACTGACTGATTAAGTGATCAGTACTATAACCACAATCAGAGAGGTGTTTGAGGATCTGAGTTGTGATATACTCAGCGTTCAACTGAGTCAGGTCCAACAAACCGATCAGGTGCTCCTCAGGAACAGAATTGCAGACGAAACAAATCATTATTGATAGTTTTCTATTTTGCACCTGTCTCGTGTCCCATCACTTTTAATGCAAAAACCTTTAGTGTCAGCATGGTCATATTTGTTTTTTATTTGAAGCGACACCAAATTTTCCAGGGTTTCAATTATGTCATTTTGCAAATTATGTGAGGTATACTTTGCATTTTGAGGTATACTACTGGCTATGTCTCTAAGCTTAGCATCCTTTGTGAGTGTGTACTCAAACAGCTTCAGGAAAAGCCCAGCAGAGAACCCATCGTTCATAGACAGAGGGCTTTCAGAGGTTCCATGGAGGGGCAACTCATTAACAACAAGAAACCTGACAGTCTTTCCTATGCTTTTAATGTATCTATTCTTCTCAATCTGGTTTGGGCCCAATAGGTGAGCAATAGTTTCTCCAGTTGCCTGTCTCGGTCTCATTTCTGCCCATGAGTATGAGGCTTGTACATGGCAATGGCTAGAGGTATGTTTATTGAATCCCCTGTCAGATTCTAATGCCGTTTTCCAATTGGTAAAAACCTCTTCTAGTGAACGTGATGTCTTTGTCATTTGTAACCCCAAACTTTCGACAGGGGAAACAGAAACATGCATCTTGCTTAACTGAGTACTCTAGCCATGGTCGAGAGCGGTACCAACTTGGGTTGAATGCCCGAAGACCTTGGCTAAACATTCGCATGGGGTACGTCTTTAACACTGGCTGCGTCAGAGCGCTGTCATTAAGACCATGTTCGCTGACTGTATCGCTTGCAGTTGCATTAATCGCCGTACCAGGACAGGAGGAAGAGCCAAGGCTAGCATGCTCTGCCTGCTCTTGAGTTGGTCTTGCACTAGACGTGTCAGAGCTAGTGGATGCTTTGGGGATTAAAAATCGACGCATAATTTATTTCCCCTTTTTCCTTTGAGCAAACTCGTACACAAGGAAGAAAGAAAAAAAAAAGTCGTTGCGGGTGCCCACGCTAACAGAATACCCACTAGCTTACCTATTTGTGCAGACCGAAAGACTGTAACAATGACTAAATATTCAAATAGTAGAAATAAAGATTTAAACTGAAATTAAGGTATTCGTATTTATTTAAAGAAACTAATTGTACAATCAAAAGTTGAGACGCTGTCCAACACCGGTTGTAGTTGTAGACACTCGATACGAGACGACTGAAAACTATCTGAAAAAAATTCTGGGATTATTTATATGTGACTATGGAGGTGGGGCGAAAAACTACGTTGCCAATACTCAACCAGCCAATCAGAAACATTAAGGGAATCCATTTTAAAAATGCTATTCAATGATTGAATTAACGATCTTTAGATTTTAGCTGAAGCACGCAGTTAATGGGCTGATGTTACGTCAGCAAGTCAGGATGAGCTGGGCGGGCGCGGCAAGAATCTGGGGGGCCGTAGCCCGACCCTGCACCCCCCTAGATTTGGCCATGGTATATACTGTTGCTGTTGGTCTCAGTTCGCTACGTTCCGGCGAAGAGAATAATTTTGGTTCCCAGCTGTCTGATTGGCTAAGCGCGCTGCTCATTGTAAACCTGAATGTTAGAGGAGTAGTCCATGTTGCAGTGCGAAGATTTCAGGATGATTAGCTATGTGTGATAACAGCAGGGATGTTTTATATGTTTCATTTCCGACAAAATTGAGAAGATCACCGTAACATAGGATTATCTTGCCTCTTTTTTTATTATTATTTTTTTAATTTTGCCTTCGCCAGCATGGCTTATTCACCGCAAAATTTCTTCGCCACAATGGTATTTTGTTCACATTGGCGAATGTGGCGAGCGGCTAGCGCAATCCCTGGATACCAGAGCTATGCCTAATTTACACATTAAGTCTCGTCCCAAAAGATTCAACGGACATGCAGAGGAGAGCACAAAAGAGTGAGTGAATTCCCTGCCTTGGTCATTTTTTGCGCAGTGAAAAATTATTTTGTACAATGCCCTGATTAACTAGCAGACATTAACCATTTAGCATTCAATGCAGGCTTTGTAGGTAAGGTACTGCTGGTGAGTCATGAATGAGTTGCACCTGAGTCTACTAGGAAAGTAATGTTTGTTCCATTAATCAAGAGCTGAAGTTGGGGTAAGCCCATAAACAGTTGTGTGGTGTAACCTATATGTGCTATGGATGTCTGTGTGTCCTGGCAAAGCAGTTCTTTGTTGCTGGTGCATGTGTTAATTGGAACTAAAGACAAGGAAGACATACAACCTGTGTCAGTAGAAAACGGTTCCATCGAGTCCATTAGTGTAACCACAGACCCGTGCTCTGCCCGTCAGTCTGCATCCTGGTGGTCCTCAGGTGCCTCGTAGTCATTGTGTTGCGGGTAGGCAGAGCTGCCTAGTCCTCCCCCTCTTCCCCTTCCCCTCTTTGGGCGGGGTGGATGGGGGCAGTCATGGGACCAGTCCCTGGTTCCGCTGCAGTTGTAACACGTGTCGTTTGTTCTGTCCCGTGGCCTCCCTTGCCATGCTTCTCGTCCCTGGCCACGACCTCTTCCTCTGCCACACCCTACTTCTCTGCTAGCCGCAGTTTGCAGATATATCAGCGTCGCCTTGTGGAGGTCGCTTTCCCATGCCTCTGCTTGCTTGGCCTTGGCATGGCGCAGCATGCGTTGCACATGGATGACGTTTCGTTTGATCTCATCCAGGCACGCTTCTTCCGGCAGGATGCAGGACTTGTGGACTGCAGAGACAATAGCAGGTTGTAATCCTCGCAAAAAGGCAGTTACCATGTGACTTTCCCAGGCCCCCACGGTGGTCCCAAGGTCCCCTGGGTGCGGAATGCTTCCGTAGGTGTTGAACGTCTCGGTCAGGCGGGTCAGGAAGTCCTCCGCGCCCTCGTCCAGTTTCTGCTTGCAGGCATGGATCTTGTCCATGTCCATGCGACGTGGAAAACTGGTCTCTATTTTGGCCTTTATTTCTGTAATGACACCTCTGTAAGCAGCATTAGTCTCATTGTCCCAGTCTAAGTGCATGACATCTATGTGAGCCAGCAGTGCGCTGCAAGTGTTGAATTTACGACTGCAACAATGAAACACAGGCTTGGGTGCCTCAGAGGCAGAGTCAGAATGAGAGACAGGCGATGTACCAGACGGTTCTGGTGACAGCCCTTGTTCCGGTGAGGATGGTGAGGGTGGTGGGGCAGGCGCCGGTGTTCCTTAGTCGTGCCTGGGATCGGCTGTCTGGTCGGTTGAATCTGGTGACTGTTCTCTTCTGGCGGCGGGTGGTGTCTGTTGATCCGGAGGCGGGACGTTGTTCGCTGGCTGATGAGGCGAGTTGGTGGGGCAGGAGTTGGTGTCTGGGTCCCACTTCAGGGCTGTCAGGACCGGATATAGTCCGCTACTCTGTGGTGGAGCAGATGGAGAAGAAACAGAAGAGAAAGAGACAGGTACTGCCTTCGCATATGCAGGCGGCATTTCTGCTTTGTGTGTAATATTACTGAATGCGTCAGTTTTTGGTAATGTTTTACTGTCTTGTTTTCTGCTACATACATCAGCCCCTTTCTTGCACATACACAATAACCTTCTATTCAATTCTATTTCCTCAAGATCTTTCACTTTAACTTTCTTTTTCTTTTTCAACTTGGACTCTTCCTCTGACAATTTACCTTCCAAATCCCTCAGCACCGTTAGTCAAGTCAAGTCTATTTATAGAGAACATTTAAAACAACAAAAGTTGAATCAAAGTAGTGTACAATGATAATTGGCAGATAATAAAATGGGGAAACTAAAACATCTATAAAAATCAATAAATCTGTAAAACGAAATCAAGCAAAAGAGTCGATGGAATTCACTTAGATCCTTTCTTAACCTGCCGAATAAATCCTAATTCAAGAACTTTGTCTTATGTATTTTGTCCCCTCGGTCTGAATGTGTTTTACAAAATCATCAGTTTCATCAGAATTGTTTGGAATACAATGCCTTTTCGATCACAGTGCATGTGCCACCTTGATAAATTAATATTATTTAAAAATTCATCATTACTAAATTTGCTCATCCTTGCTACTGAGCTCCTGTCAATTTTGCATTAATATTTTTTGGCAGTATATTCATGATTTGGTATTCCTCTGTATTCTGGGTCAAAAATGGGGCAGTAACAATAATATCTTTTCAAAGTGTTTTTTCAATTAATTATGTTTGAGCAATCCACCTCTGTCTAGGGTTCCGCTAAAAGCATGGAGGAGATGCACAGTCAGAGCTTATTAGCCCCAGCCATTTTGACAATTCTCCATGTCATCAACAGAACCGGGTGGAGCTGCTTTAGACTGTGTTACAATATGCATTTTTTGTTTTATTATTATTCACAAAAAAATGGGTACATATTGAACATTCAACTGTAATAGTTTTTCTGTTGGGCTCCCAGTACATAAAGGTAAACAGTCATCCCAAATCTGGTCAGCTCAGTCAGGTTCTGTTATTTGAGCACTCAAGACTCAAGTTGCCGTCACTGTTACAGTCATAGTCACCGTCTCGCTTGCTATTTGTAGGAGGAAAAGACTTTATCAGCCTAATCAAAAATAAATTGAGAACTGGAAGAAAAATAATATGTGATCACATTATTAGTCGACTTTTTCAATTATATGGTGGTCCACCTTTTGAATTTAGTCTTGTGTTAATACTCCAAATTGGATTTCCCCAAATTTATTTTAGAAGGTAAACTTTTAAGTTGCAAACCCTGCAGTTGAATCCTTAGCTGGCCAGCTCATCATTTTCACTCAACGTTTTTTTCATCTCTTATCCTCTGCAGTGCACACTTTGTGGAAAAGTTTCAATAGAATGAGTTAGATGCATACAACAATGAACAAAAAACTCCATCAACATAATTTTGTTGCTTTTCCTCTCGATTGGGTCCTTTCCTGTAAAAGTTAAATAAACAGTGCAAAGGTTATTTGCCACCTTCTTTGCCATGTAGATACTTAGTTCCTGTTCAAAACAGAGAAAAGATCTTTCATTAAACATTAATTGCATTTATTTGGTCAGGAAAGCTTTCAGTCACATTTGTTCACCTCATTTGGAATAAAACTTGGACTTCATGTTACTCCTTTGCAGGGGAGAGCTTGTTAAATGTATAAAGAAAATTTCACGTGTAATCACATTGCTTAGACATGAGAAGTGATCATTTTAACTGGTACACATGTAGTATATTAAATCATTAATCTCGGCTGGCTTCAAAATAGAACAAAGCTCAACATCTCTGATCAAGCATAGCCCTTTTATTTTTAAAAAATTCAGTACATTCTATATCATTATTACTTGATGATAATCTAATTATTTTGTTTTTAATGTGTAACCAACTGTTTTCAAGTATTCTTCCGTCATCTCCTAGCTTATACAAAATATGGCGTCTGTTGTGACCGACAGATGTATCAGATGAGGGACATAACTTTTCACAAAGAGAAATACATGGGTTTTCGCTTTGTTTTATACTCGTATAGAAGCTCAAGAACCGCAAATATAATTGACAATCAATATTGGGCCCACCATACAAATATTTTAAGAAGATGACGTGTGCATTGCAAGGAAGTTTCCATAACCTTCTTATGCATTTACGCCAAGCCACATGAAAACGATCAATATTTTTAATCACTCAAGTTATACAAAGGACACCCATAAAAACTAGTGCAAAATGAGCGAAATAAATAATTCATAACATTGCTGCTACAGCCTCTAAATTTAGTTAAAACACAGTTAGTTCTATAATAGAGCTCATCAACTGCTTTTTAATAACAGGCTTTGTTGAATTATTTTGCATAACAGAATGACCTAAATGCTGGATAGAATTCTCATGCTTGATCACCTCTCTATTCAAGCATAAACTTATATCAGCATATCCCCCCGATGTGTTTGGAAATACTACTACATGACTTTTAAGTGAGTTAAATTTAACACTGTACAGTGCCTGTCAAAAGTCGTGTCACTAATCCAAGTTGTAGGAACAACAAATAATAACCTGACTTGTAGTTGATCAATTGGAATCAAAAAATGGCTTATATGAAAGGCAAAGCCCTCTAGATTATGCGAAATATACCAAAATAGAGTTTTGTGTCATTCATTGAGTTTTATTATTTAATTAGTACAGAAAGGTCAGATTTTGCTTGGACAAAAGTCTTGTCGCATTGAAAAAAAATGTGGAAATTATACATACACTTTATTTTGAATACACAAATATGCCACCATAATATTAGAACATAAATTCATGGTGCCTTGGAAAGAAGAATTAATATTGAGTAGACTCCCATGAGCTTGGAGGACTGTATCCATACGTCTTGGCAATGACTGAAAGAACTTGATGATGAAATCATCTGGAATGGCAAAGAAAGCAGTCTTACAGGACTCCCAGAGTTCATCAAGATTCTATGGTTTCATTTTCCAAGCCTCTTCCTTCATCTTACCCCTGAAATGCTCAATAATGTTCATGTCAGGTGACTGGGTCGGCCAATCCTGGAGTACCTTCACCTTCTTCGCTTTCAGGAACTGTGATGTGGAGACAGAAGTATGAGAAGGAGCAGCGGTATGAGTCGGGAGTAAGAACTTCTTGATATTTCAGGCTGTTGATGTTGCCATCCACTCTGCAGATCTTTCTCACCCCCCCCCATACTGGCTGTAACAACAAACCATGATTTTTCCTCCACCAAACATGATTGTTTTCTGGGAGAATCTTGGGTCCATGAGGGTTCCAACAGGTCTTGTACGGTGACTGGGATGCAGTTCAATGGATGATTCATCAGAAAAATAAACTTTCAGCCACTTTTCCAGTATCAATCCTTTCTGCAAGCTGTGGGCCTTGGCAAATGCAATGCAGGTTATTTGTTTTCTGTTTAATGCAGGCTTCTGCGTACTAATTCGGCCATGAAAACCACTTTGAGAGAGAATCTGACAAACTCTTCTTGTAGATACCGGGATTTTTGGTGACATTTCCTCATGTAGCTTTGCTGTAGTTGAAGAAGGGCTAGCCTTGTACAGTTGAAGCAACAAACGGTCCTTTCAAACAGTTGTCATACCGGGGTCTGTCTGACCTGCGCTTGCCACGAACATCACCAGTTTCTTCAGATCTTTTTCTCATCCCCTCCACTTGACATTTGGATACATTAAAGATGTCTGCCACCTCAGCAGCAGACTCAGTCTTCAGGCTCTTGATGATCAGCACTTTGGTCTGTGGTTGAATCTTTGGCATGTTGTCAGAGGTCTAGTCGCACCTCATATGAAAGTCTGGTGCGCTGGGGTTATTTCTATACACATCTGGGAATGTGTTAATTACAGTATTTGTCATAGGTTAAACTCTAATCTGTGATTTGTTGCATCATCTGAAGATACGACAAGACTTTTGTCCCAGCAAAAACACATGTTATGGGTTTTGCCAGGCTGTGATCATCAGAACCCTTTTTGACGGTTTCATTTTGCACCAAATTATTAATGTGAAAGCCCTTGACATTAAAATGGACCATTTATTATAACAATTGATTGGTTAGAAATAAAGTTATATGCTATTTTTAGTTACTATGTCTTTATGCGACAAGACTTTTGTCAGGCACTGTACTCAAGACCAAATGCCTCGCAAATTCCCAGCAAGTGTTTTGCAGCATTGTTTGAAGGCACACCAATCTCACACAGTCTAATTATTTACAGAAAACTGCTTAGATTTTCTAGCTCTTTGGAGTTCTACAAATATTTGACAAATTCAAATGGAGTAATTACTTAAAGCTCATAGAGGATATTACTGGTGGTTTTCTCTGCAGTGGGCTACTACCGTCAAATATTAGGGCATTTAAATATTTGGCCTTGTCCTGCATCAGATGGTTCATTTTTATTTTATTCCCAATCTTATATTTTGATCTCACTTATGTCCATTCTATGTTGTTTTGTATGTGAAGCTCTCAATACATGTAATAACTTTATTTTAAAGGACTAGGCAATGTATTTCTTTCTCTTACATTAATCATTTTCCCTGATCCTCACCTTTTACTCAAAGCAATTCAATAAGCCACAACATTAGAAAAACTTTTCCACTTTGGTGCAATTGCTGTTCACTTTCGCAACTTTGTCCTTTTACAACTCCACAGCCATTAAAATGGCTAAACTCCTGCTCTGTTTACCATCCAAATTAATCCACTTACTTTAACCAACCACAGCCATTAAAATGGCTAAACTCCTGCTTTAACTGACACCACTTACGCCAACTAACTTCACTTACTCCCTGACCAACTTCACTTACCCTGGCCAACCCTCCAACAATGTTGCACAATGCAGATTTAATGCATCCATCAGTCATCTCGCACTTACATGACATGCTTACCAACTGCCAAATCCACTCTGATGACAACAACCAGCTAATGTTCTTACCAGCAAAATCATCACTCTTGCCTCTTTGAGAAAGTATGTAAAACATTACAACTTAAATCACCATATTCAACAGACTCCCTCGCCTTCAAACTTCAGACACCTCAACAACTTGCCAGCTCTCTCTAGTCAGTTTCACTTGTTCTTCTCTCTCCCTAAGGAATGTTTTGAACCTCTGCCAACAGATAGTGTTTGGCTACGCACTCCTAAACTAGTATTTTCTCAGAAAATGTTGCCTGATGTTATGTTTAACCATCTACTTGTCTAATCAATGATATCTCTTGTTTAGTTCCATTTGCCTTTTTTTTTTGTCTTTTTCAAACAGGAAATTTTGCTCTTTTTTTTTTCTGAAGTTAGACTTAAACTACCCCCGTCAGGAAAACCATATTTCTTTTACCAGAGATTTAATCTGGTCATACTCTCTGAACCATGTTTCTCAATCATAATTTTGACAATATTACTGCTTGGCATCGTTTCACATTTTGATTGACTTGTCCCCATTTTGAAACCCTAACTCTAGTCCCCGACTAGAGAGAACGCGTTCTGTGTCAATGTAGACGTCTCTACAAAGGGATTTTCGTTTCTTTAGTACAAAATCCTTAAAAACTTTAACCTTATATTCCCGACAATACTCAGAATACAATGATCAATGTTATCCGTTACCTTGACAATCCTTTCAGACTGCCGAGGTCCGGCCCAATGCAATGACCAGTTGCAATTCTGTTTTCACGTATAATGGCAAACTACATCAATCAAAATGACATGGTTCATTGACTTATAAATATATAGATTTACGACTCACCAAATATTGATGGACCGAATCCTAATTTTGAGTTCGCAGGATCTCAGCAATGGAGGTCATGGAAGCCGGTCTGAGGCGTCCTCACATCGCTTAAGAGGAAGCGGTATACCAAGACCGGGAAGGCTTTTTGTCCCGAAATGATCAGTCTCACCTGGTCCGGTCCGATTCCGTCCAGTCGTGAGATCCCACTTCTGACACCAGATTTGTGGAGGATTGAGTCTTAGAGCAGGTTAAAAGAAACACGATCAACCATTTATTGCAATATAATTCTGCAGAATGAGAGAGCGAACAGGGACTCTGTGTGTACAGCAGTCAGAGGTCAGTCTCTGCTGAATAATTTTCCCAAGCAATTCTTATACCCTTCAAGCAATCAATCACAAAATCACACAAATATTTTATTCTTTGAAGATTTCCGCTCCAGGGATGCGTTTAGAGGAGTCGCGCTTTGTGCTTCGGGCCCAATTTAGGCACCTGGTACAGATAGAAACAACTCTGTTATCTTGCTAAGTTGGGACATTTCCCAGACATGAGTCGATAACTCCTACCCAGGTGCATGCACCCCTCCTATCAGTACTTTCCCACAGACAGTTTTCTTACAGCCTAATGCTGAGAACAAAATAAGCACTTACATTTTTAACACGTACACATATTTTTTTAAGCACTAAAACTATAATGTAATAAAATTAAAGTGCATTAAACACTACAACAAGGAATTTTAAAACTATAACAGTAACAACAAAAATTCCTTCACACAGTGTTCCATCAGGTACGCTCGGCTTGACTCTAGCCCTGAGCCTCCTATGATTGGCTTACGATGTTGGTAATTGCGACAGTAGCAACCATCGTATCTTGTGCGTTAAGAAATAATTCTAAGATCAAGCGTGGCACTACATACCTCGCGGCTTAAAAAAAGGGACTTAGGTGAGTGACAAAAGCTATAACCGCCGCCACTTACCACAAAAAAGCAGGAACTCCACATCAATCTCATTATGTCTGGTGCAAGGAACTAAATGCGAGTAGTCCGGAATGCAAAAATCAAGGTCTTTATTAACAATCCAAGTCCAATGCCAGGTGATCAGGGTTTTTCCTGGTTCAAAATGTGGTGGTGGTGGCACCCGATCATGGGCTCACGCGTGCACATGTACCTTGCTTGCAATTGGTTCAAGCAAATGTTTTAACAGCAGTATATTTTAGGAGTTATAATTGCATGATTAAAAATGAGATGCATTATTTTATGCATATTTATTTTAAAAAATGTGCTCAGGGTGGGATACAGTTGAGAGGCTTCTGGAGAAACAAGCCACTGAAGCACCTCCTCCAAAGAGTTATTCTGAAGTAGAGTTAAAGTGAGAACAAAGATATAATCATTCTTCCAAACCAATAGACTGAGGGGGTAATAGTGGTGCAGTTAATGTATACACTGATCAGCCACAACATTAAAACCATGACTTCTTGAACGAGACATGTTGCATTTGCAGGCTACTTCCTAAGTGCTCAAGCTGTCGGCAATAAATTTAATTCATCCGCGTTCGGAAAGAATACTATATCCAATCTCCACCCATATGGAATGATATCAGTACCTTTTCGGCTTAGCTTGATATTTGGATACCCAGAGAAACATTCTGGTGTGTAAAAACGTCAAGCGTACACCCAGTCAAGAAGATTTAGTTTAATCTCAAGTGCTGCAATACGTGGTAATAGCAAATAACAGCGGTAGCCATATAACTAATGACACACGGGGTTCCTAGGGCAGGTGCAGCATATGCATTCGCAACATTAAATATTAATATTAAATTCAAACCCACCTTCTCACCAATGAAACCCCCCAAAATATATTTGTGCCTCTTTTTAAAATCATTTCGGCAAATTGAAAGCAGAAAAAAGTAGAGGTTGGATAAGTAACTCTTTTCCGTTTATGTACCGTGGTATAGCAAAGCGAACTCCGTGCATATATGTGTTCCCGCAGGCAAACGGTTAATTTTACTAACATTAAACTTCGGTGGCAACGTTATCATTTCAATAATGGATAACTGATTAACTTAGCTTCAGGTCCAGTTTTGCTTCATTCATTCATTTATTGCATCTCCATTAGCGGCGTTTCACATTAGCTAACCTCCAGGAGCTGCTATAGCCAGGACCAAGGGCGTGATTTGCCGGCAGCTTGGCAAGGAGTATAAAAAGAAGGAGAAGACACGACACATGGCTCCGATGAAACTATGGGGTATCACACTTGCGCAGTAAAATCTGGTCTGCTCTTGCAGAAACATTCCGTAGATGGCGCGCTATCTAGCAGCACCGGGTGATTGTTTCGTTTCACTGACGCGTCTGCAGTCAACCTTGGGTGGGTATATATTTCAAGCAATAACTGAAGATGTGAGGAACGCGGATCATTTCATTAAATTACTCTAGACTCACTTATTGTGAGAGAGGGGATTTTGCTTTTGATAAGCACCTGAACGAACACCATGCCTTTTTTTATACTAGTGCCGTCTGCTGGAACCCTCCAACATCGCAGCTCCATTTACACGGCGCATGTGCCACACCCCAGAGTTTCACTGGAGCCATTTGTTGTGTCTTTTCCTTCTTTTTATACTCCTTGCAGCTTGGTCACTCTCCTTGCATCCGCCGGGAAAATTGCGGTGCAAGACTCTTCTTTGGGTCAGTGAACGACTCTCCTTCGTCGGCTCTTTTCGTAGCCTCGTAACATATGCGGATTTTTAAACAGCACCAACGCCACTACCAGTGGTTGCGTTCTGCAATTGCAGTTATAATTGACGTAAATGGCAGATCCTGACAGTGTGTGTGTCTACAGGGACTTGAAGATCCTGGTAATGAGCTTCCCATAAAAACACCGAGCATTATGCCATGAGCTGGTGGCGGGAAGAAATTTGACGGTGGCGGCTGCCACCCAATTTTCTATGCAGGAAAAACCTTGGTGATCAAAGTGACAGTACGGACGGGCAGTCCAAAAACAGGCAGGGGTTCAAAAGCCAAAAAAACACAGAGGACAGCACTAATTCGCAAAACAGTGGGTGAGCCAAGAGTCCGAAACCAGAGTTTGTAAGCCAGGGCAGCAATACACAGAAAGCGTGGTCGGGCAGAAAAAGGGTCGTAATCAGGAGGCAAACAAATCTAGGCAGGCACAGACAGAAATTGAAATCGCTGGCATACAAGGAGCTCGGCACAGGAAAAGTTGATCAACGGTCTGACAAGGAGAAGTGAGGGAATTTATATACACAAGAGAGGTAACGAGCTAGGCGGGGCAACAGGTGTAAGGAATAATCTAAACATTAAGTGAGAGAGGAAAACACAAGAGGCAATTAAACAATATAAAATGGGAAACAATGACAAAGACAAGTTTTCACAGGACATCCTTAACAACGGCTCCAAGGAGTGCCTACCTGGGGAGAGATGGAAGAAACAGATTAGTATCAGAGATAGTCGCGAAGTCTCTGCAGAAACAAAGGCAAAGCACTGGGAGAGCAAAGAGGGTGGAGTTACAGATTACTGTGGAAAGTGGAGAGAATCAATCAATCAATTAGTAGAGTTAGTAGTCTGTGCAGTATTAATATTACCCAAATGTGCAAGTTAGAATGTGAGTTATTTATAGGATCAGTATATTAGTAAGGGTTAGTAATTAAACTCGACAAAACAAAAAATGTTAGTAGGGTTTGTACTTAATAAGTAATTTAGAGTTGAAGGAAGTAAACGAGGCGTGAAGGAACTTGTGAAACACCGGAAACTTCCAAAATCACCCGAAATGTGACTGCTTGCAGACAGGGGTGTGCACTGGCAAAGAACATAGAAACACAAGACATTGCAAGGGAAATCAATGTGCATGAAACCAGCAAATCATGAGCCAGATAATACAAAATGCATTAACTAATAAACCAAATGGAAAATACATAAACAACAGGCAGAATCACAGATCATAACAAATCTTCAATCCCCATCCTTGCCTTTGTGCTCACTAGTGGTTCAAAGCTAACCCCAGATTTACTGTCCCTGTGGACGCATATACGCTGCATATATGGAATATTTCTCCCTGGAGGCAGAGGGGCAACAATTTCTAAGTTAAGGGCAAGGATACCATGCGAGGAAGCTTAAGTTAGTATAATTAAAAAGCACCAAAACAGTGCGGATCACTTCTCTTATTTGATATTTCCTCGTTGCTTGATCTTCGCAAGAACCAGAAGTTCTACCCGAATGGCCATCTTGCTGGCCCCATTAAAGTGCTCATTTATGCTTTGAAAATTGAGGAGCGAGGAGGGATCTCCAAGGAGCTAAAAGTGAGGTTATACAAGAGCAGCCTTCCTGGATTATTATTTCTACTTAAAATCATGATGTCAATCAGTCATGACAGACGCTGGCAATTGTGGTTGAACTTGACTCTGAAGCAACTTAAGAAGGTCGCCTGGTCCACTGAGTCCAATTTTCTTTCACATCGGGTGTGTCAGACAGGTATGTGTGCACAATTTGTCTGGGGAGGAAATGACACCAGGGAGCACTGCAAGAAGAAGACAAGCATGTAAAGGGAGTGTGTTACTCTAGGAAATGTGCTGGGAAACCCAGAAACAGGGAATTCAAGTGGATGTCAGTTTGGAAGGACAGTTTTGGCAGTTCAAGGGGGACCTACACAATATTAAGAAGGTGGTTTTTAATCTTGTGGCTGATTGGTATATTTGTGCGCGTTGTTATAGCATCAATTTGTTATGGCGTCACGGACAGCAAGGGATGACAGACAAAATCCTTTAAGTTCAACAGATTTAATTAAACAAACACATAGAACTAATCTACACCCTACACTACTGACCAAGATTGACATCAAACAAAAATGATATATTTACAGTCCCCTGTAATGGAGATGGGCGGCTATGTTGTGATGTCCTGGGACAGGAAAATGCTCCAACACAGGCAAAAATCCACAAAAAGCTTAAAAGGTCTTGAAAAGAGTGACAGGTCTGGTCAAATGTATCCTTCTTGCAATTTCTCCTACTACTCTACTCTCTCAATTTTTCTCCTTATATACTCTTGTCCAGCCCCTCCATTTCTGGGACTTTCCCTCTGGGCATGCCCTGGACATGCCCAACCTAGCTTCAGACTGGGCTTCACAAAAAAAAAGTCAATACTGCCATCTAGTGGCTATTTACCACATTACACCTCCATTCCAAAAGGGGGATGACTCAAAGGCAAAATTTTTTCTTTTTCCATACAAAAAATGGTTAAGTTGACACTTGTATATACATACATATAATACAATATGCTAATAAACACAGGTGATATATATACACATATTCAAAAGCGGGATAAGCAAACATTGTCAGCACCCTTTACATGCTTAATTTCCAAGTCAAACTCTTGTAAAAACAATCTCCGATTCTTGTTTTTCATCTTACTCAAAAAAACATTAACGGATTGTGGTCAGTATATACAGTCATTGGCTTTTTGCCCTGTACAAACATAAACCTCAAAGTGTTGTAAGGATAGAACCAGAGCCAACAGCTCCTTCTCAATTGTGGAATAGTTCTTTTGGTGGCGATTGAACTTCCTGGAGAAGTATGCCACGGGATGCTCAATGTCATCAGAGTCACTTCTCTGTAGGAGCACAGATCCACAAGCTTGGTCGCTAGCATCAACCGCCATGGAGAACGGTTTGTTGAAGTCAGGAGATTTGAGCACGGGAAAGTGACATAGCAGAGACTTCAGGCGATCAAAGGCTCTTTGGCATGCTTCATCCCAAGTGAACTTTACGCCTTTCTTCAGTTGGTTGGTGAGACTGAGAGCAATCTCAGCAAAGTTCTTGCAGAACTTGTGGTAGTACCCGATCATTCCAAGGAAGCGTATAAAAGCTTTTTTGTTGTCAGGAACTGGAAAGTCCATGATGGCTTGGACTTTAGCATTTATGGGTGCCACCTTACCCTGACCTATGACGTAGCCAAGATACGTGACAGTAGCACAACCAAAGTCATTCTTGTTCAGGTTAAGTCAGGTTAGCCTGGGTCAAGCGCTGGAACAACGTCTCTACATCTTTCAGATGTTCTTCCCAGGAGTCACTCCATGTGATCAGGTCGTCGATGTACGCACCGTGTGTGGCAATCCGGCGATTGTAGACTGTATCATCCTTTGGAACGTGGCTGGGGCATTTTTCATGCCAAAGGGTAGGACTTCATACTGGTATAACCCAGATGGTGTGGCAAAAGCAGAGATGCTCTTGGCCCTCTCAGTTAAAGGCACACACCAATAACCCTTCAATAAATCAATCTTGGTCAGAAACTTTGCTTGCTCTACTCTATCGATACAATCATCAATCCTAGGTATTGGAAACACATCAGTTCTAGTTACAGCATTGACTTTGCAATAATCTGTACAGAATCTAGTACTTCCATCAGGTTTTGGAACTAGAACACAGGGTGAACTCCAATCTGAGTTAGAGGGTCTGATAATATCATGTTCTAACATGTACTCAACCTCTTTTCTCAGCAATCTTTCTCTTTTCAGGATTCATCCGGTACAGATGCTGTTTTATTGGTTTGGCATCACCAACATCGACATCATGAGAGGCTATAGAAACTCTCTTTGGAACATCAGGAAATAGATCTTTATATTTTTGATCAAGCTTTAATTTAAGTTCTCAAACTGATCTTTCTGTGAGGGTTCTAAAGTGCTGGAGTTTTACATCAAGCAATTTTGCAACACAAGGACCTTGTTCTGGTTTAAATTTGACAAGTTTTTTATTTTTCCCATGAAAGAACATTTGGATTTTCAGCTTTAATTCTATTTTCATCATCTTGAAACTCTCGCCCCTCATCATCTTCAGCTCTAACTGTCTGCATATTTCTAGCAGTTCTGTCTTTTAAAAGACTTCAAAACCTCTATGGTTGGTGATGCCATAGGAGGATCTGGAAAATTCAAAAAACAATTTCACTATTTGAAATTTTAGATTTTCAATAAAGCAATGCAACCCTAGCATTCCAATTTGTTATCATGATGAAGACAAAATCCTTTTAAGTTCAACAGATTTCATTATGTTAATGACCAAGATTGACATCAACAAAAATGATATTTTACAGTCCCCTTTGGAGATCCTATGTCCTGGGAGAAAATCTTCAACAATGTAATTGAGATCATTGAGTTTTGTCAGAATTTCATAAGGACCATGAAATCTAGCCTGCAATGGATTGGACTGCAAGGGAAACAACACAAGGACCTTGTCTCCTGGTTTAAACTCACGGCTTCTAGCCTTATGATCATACCAAGTTTTCATTTTTCCCTGACTTGATTTCAAGTTCTCTTTGGCTAGGTCACAAGCTGCACACAGTCTTTCCTTGAACTTGCTAATATAGTCTAACAGACTGATATGCGACTCTTTCTCTTGCCATTGTTCACTCAACAATAGCAAAGGTCCTCTCACTTCATGGCCAAACACCAGCTCAAATGGACTGAATCCAGTAGACTCCTGCACTGCTTCGCTAGCTGCAAACAACAGCAAATGAACACCTTCATCCCAGTCTTTCTCATGGTCATAACAATAAGTCTTCATCATTGTCTTGAGAGTGGAATGAAACCGCTCTAAGGCACCCTGACTCTCTGGATGAGAGGCACTGGAAAGAATCTGCTTCGCACCTAGTTCATACACAACCTGCTGAAACAATCCGGAAGTGAAATTGCTACCTTAATCTGACTGAATTTCCCTGGGAAGGCCAAACAACGTGAAGAACTTTATCAAAGCCTTCGAAATTGCAGTAACCTCGATGTTGCGTAGAGGTATGGCTTCAGGGAATCTGGTAGATGCACACATGATTGTCAACAAGTACTGATTTCCAGATCTAGTCTTGGGTAATGGACCTACACAATCAACGATGACCTTGGAGAAGGGCTCCCCAAATGCTGGGATAGGCTGCAATGGAGCTACAGGTGGGTCTAACTGGTGTTTTCCAACTACCTGACAAGTGTGACAGGTTTTGCAAAAGTTGGAAACATCTTTCCGAAGTCCAGGCCAGAAGAAGTGTTTCATGATCTTATGAACAGTCTTGTTAACACCAAGATGACCTCCTAAGGGCAAACTAAGAGCCATAGTTAAGATCTCATTCCTATAGACCTTCGAACAACAATTTGCTTGACCACTGCCCAATCTGCATTGGCAGGGATATCAGAGGGCGCCACTTCGCATCAACACTCCATCCTTGAGATAATACCCAACTGGAACTGTGTCTATTTCTTCATTAGGAAGGGCTCTCTTCTTTAGTACACAAATTTCAGGATCATTGGTTTGCTCCTGAATCAACCGCTTTCTGGACAGAGACAAGTCTCCAGACACATCAGAATCACCAGACCCATCTAGCTGGCTGAATAGAGAACTGATAAAAGTGTCTGATAAGTCCTCAAACGGAGAAACCATAGTAGGCTGAACAGAG
This sequence comes from Gymnothorax javanicus, assembly GCA_029692085.1. Taxonomy (NCBI): domain Eukaryota; kingdom Metazoa; phylum Chordata; class Actinopteri; order Anguilliformes; family Muraenidae; genus Gymnothorax; species Gymnothorax javanicus. The sequence goes on from CM056200.1 coordinate 41,301,575, forward strand.
TCATGAGGCGAACCACCTGAGTCATGACTATTCAAGGTGCTGGACGGCACCATGTCATCTTCTTCTTGAGCCTTCTTAGCCATAGCACGAGTCACTGCACAGGAAGGATACAGAGATGGGTCTTCATCGCCATCTTCAGTGCTCGGCTGTGAAGTAAGATGAACAGGGGGAACTACATTGCCCCCAGCCAGGTCATTGCCTAGCAACAGAGAAACACCCTTTATAGGTAGACTTGACATAAGTCCCACCTTTACCTGTCCTGTAACTAAATCTGACTTCAAGAATACAGAGCGCAGGGGTACAGATACAGTCCTCCCTTCAATACCTTGTACAAGTATGAAATCCCCAGAAGCGGTCTCATCACGTAACTCCAAGGAGTCCATCAACAAAAGTGACTGAGAAGCTCCGGCATCCCTTAGGATATATATATGGGGACAGGAGGAGAATGCTCATTCAGAGCCACAAATCCTCTGACACAAATGGAAGAAATTCCTCCCTCACAAAGTCAGCAGTATCAGGCTTCTTAGCCTCACAAGGAGCAGGCAATTTAGCAGATCGGTCATCTACTACAGGGGTTTCTAACCTTGTCTTCACAAAGGCATTGGGTTTGGTATCCTTTTCTTTTTCTTTCTTAGCTTTAAGGAACCAACAGTTAGTTGTAACATGACCAGATTTCTTGCAATAATTGCAAACTAGACCACTTTTGTCACTGTCAGCTTTCACACTTTGTTCAGACCTTTTACTGGATTTCTGAGCACCATCACCAGATTTGTCTTTGTCTTTGGGTGAGGAATCTTGGGTATCACCGTTACCTTTCTTCTGAAATTGGGACCATCTATTGTTACTACTTGACTGAAATTTGGATTTATGTGTTAGAACATATTCGTCTGCAAACTTGGCAGCTGATTGCAAATTCAGTGCTTGCTTCTCATTAAGGTAGGTCTTAATATCATCCTTGACACAGTTCTTGAATTCTTCAACTAACACCATCTCTTTTATTGAGTTGAAATTATCCCTGACCTTCATAGAAGTACACCAGCGCTCAAAGCAAACCTTCTTCTCATTAGCAAATTCCACATAGGTCTGATTGTCAGATTTCTTCAGACCTCTGAATTTCTGTCGTTAAGCCTCTGGAACCAACTCATAAGCTGTCAAAATAACCTTTTTGACAACCTCATAATCAGAGGAATCATCTGCAGACAAAGCCGAATAGGCTTGTTGAGCTTTACCCTTGAGGACAGTTTGCAACATCAGAGGCCAGTGTTCCTTTGGCCCCTGACAACTCTTAGCTACCTTCTCGAAGCACTGGAAATACTTATCAACCTCCTTTCTGAAAATCTATTCTTCTATTTTGTTTTCGGCTTTTTTTTTAATTTTTAGTTGCTCCATTTGGAGCCTTTCTTCTCTGTCTAATTTTTCTAAATCGAAATCTCTCTGTCTCTCTCTTTCTGCTCTTTCCTCTTCTCTTGCTAATTTTTCTAACTCAAACTGCCTTTCTTTCTCTCTTTCTGCTCTCTCGAACTCTCTTAGTTTTTTCTTTTTCCTCAATTTCTAGCATTTTTTTAATTTAAGTTCCAATTCTACATTTGGATTTTCCACGGAAACTGTTCCAGATCTCCTGGTGCAAACACATTTTCATCAATGTAATATTCAACAATCTCTCTCGCCAGTCTTGCTTTTCGCATGGCTGGTTTTACATCTGTCAGCTCTAACTGTCTGCATATTTCTAGCAGTTCTGTCTTTTTAAAAGACTTCAAAACCTCTATGGTTGGTGATGCCAAGAAATCATCCATTGCTGTTGATCTGCCAATATATATCTAGGAAAATTCAAAAAACAATTTCACTATTTGAAATTTTAGATTTTCAATAAATGACTCGCACAATGGTCTACCCCGGACCCGAGCCCCCAATTTGTTATAGCATCAATTTGTTATGGCGTCACGGACAGCAAGGGATGACAGACAAAATCCTTTAAGTTCAACAGATTTAATTAAACAAACACATCGAACTAATCTACACCCTACACTACTGACCAAGATTGACATCAAACAAAAATGATATATTTACAGTCCCCTGTAATGGAGATGGGCGGCTATGTTGTGATGTCCTGGGACAGGAAAATGCTCCAACACAGGCAAAAATCCACAAAAAGCTTAAAAGGTCTTGAAAAGAGTGACAGGTCTGGTCAAATGTATCCTTCTTGCAATTTCTCCTACTACTCTACTCTCTCATTTTTCTCCTTATATACTCTTGTCCAGCCCCTCCCATTTCTGGGACTTTCCCTCTGGGCATGCCCTGGACATGCCCAACCTAGCTTCAGACTGGGCTTCACAAAAAAAAGTCAATACTGCCATCTAGTGGCTATTTACCACATTACACCTCCATTCCAAAAGGGGAAAATTTTGACTCAAAGGCAAAATTTTTCTTTTCAATCTAAAAATGGTTAAGTTGACACTTGTATATACATACATATAATACAATATGCTAATAAACACAGGTGATATATATACACATATTCAAACACGGGATAAGCAATCGGCAATTACATTGTCAGCACCCTTTACATGCTTAATTTCCAAGTCAAACTCTTGTAAAAACAATCTCCGATTCTTGTTTTTCATCTTACTCAAAAAACATTAACGGATTGTGGTCAGTATATACAGTCATTGGCTTTTGCCCTGTACAAACATAAACCTCAAAGTGTTGTAAGGATAGAACCAGAGCCAACAGCTCCTTCTCAATTGTGGAATAGTTCTTTTGGTGGCGATTGAACTTCCTGGAGAAGTATGCCACAGGATGCTCAATGTCATCAGAGTCACTTCTCTGTAGGAGCACAGCAAGCTTGGGCTAGCCTGACCAACATGGAGAACGGTTTGTTGAAGTCAGGAGATTTGAGCCGGGAAAGTGACATAGCAGAGACTTCAGGCGATTTAAGGCTCTTTGGCAACACTTCATCCCAAGTGAACTTTACGCCTTTCTTCAGTTGGTTGGTGAGACCAAGCAATCTCAGCAAAGTTCTTGCAGAACTTGCGGTAAAATGATCATTCCAAGGTCCCCTTTTTTGTTGTCAGGAACTGGAAAGTCCATGACTTTCACATTACACATTACAGCGCGCATGCGTGTGTGTGTGTGTGTGTGTGTGTGTGAAATACATACTGATTAATCAATTACTCAATCTTGCCAGCTATTCTTCAAGAGATCCTGGCGAGCCTGGAAACTGTAAAGCAGCAAAATCAATTGCTGCAACTGCAGCTTCAAAGGCTACAGTCACATTAGGTCCCCGAGGTGGATTTTAGTCTACCGCTTACCACGTTGGATGAAATGACAAAACTGGAGCAGCATCTGACCCAGGAGCCTGATCTTGAAAATAAGTTGGTAAAGATCAGTGATTTTTGACAGAGGTTTATGGTTTATACAACCTTTATATTTAACCCCGGCACCTTTATGATTTCATCGATACACATTTACCACATACTCAAATAAACTTTTATTGCAGTAGACCTGCATGTAATCTATTCAAAAATCACCAATTCGCGTTTTCCTCCTACCATAATTATCTAGCAAACATCTCACTCTGGGGACACCCGAAAAGACATAGTGTCATGTTGCGGTTTTGTGGAAACACCATATTTTCCACTTAGCTACACATACTGTAGGCTTCTGGGGAAGGAGAAAGACTGTTAACGGCAAACTTAGCCGCCCAGATGACTTCAACAGCTGATCCAACAAACTGCCAATTTTTGCTCAACGTATCCAAAAAGTTTTCACATTAGATATAAATATTATTTCTTTCTCTTTCAGACTGAATTCCTTGCACTGGTAGGGGGGATGACCCCCAAGGAATACGTTTGGTGAATCCTTGCCAAATTAATGACCAATTCCCTGGCAAAAACAGTGAACTGGATGGGGGTGAATGGAAAGCTGGCATTTAAGTCACAAGCACTAAAGGCGGTGGTTTTAAGTAAATCTGATAACTTTTTAAAAGACTCGTGTATTATAATTAATATTTAAAATGTCTGTCTGGGCAACTTCTCTGTTCACTGTGTAGCGCGTGCTCCTCATTGAGGCTGCCATAGTCAGAGTGTGCGCCTGAGTTAGAATCCAAACAAGCCCTTTACTGCATGCCATCTATTCGCTCTGCCCTGTTTAGGGGGTGCTTCCTAATTTCACTGTGGTACAAGTTAGGAACTTTCCTAAGCAAAAAATACTGTTTGAACATAGCGCTTGTTCAACCACAGCTACATTGGGTGTGTCTCAGTTCTCTTAAATTGCATCCTCATTCCCCTCATTTTGCCATTAATGTCAAAAATACACAGCGACTTTAGAGTAGTATAAAAAAACTGCAAATAAATAATGCTTCACTGTTTATCACCATAGGAACAGTCCAAAAAACCCCACAGTGTAAGGAGGCAACAGAAATTGAAAAATATGTGAAGAGGTGGTTACAGCTTGCAGCAGACTGGGATGGAGGGAGGAAATCAAGGTTGAAAGATTAAAGCAGACAAAAAGGTAGGAAAGAAGAATAGGAGGCGGATAGGAAAGATGTGAGGACAGGAAAAACGATTTGATGTCTTTTATACTTTATTGGAATACTCAAGCTGTTTTATCCCCCAATACAACATACGTTGTAGATGGGAATGAGTGTCTTCTTTCCACTTGTCTGTCCGTCCGCCTATCCATTCGTCATGGTTCTTTTCCCGGCCAGAACTCGAAAACTGTTCAGTATTTCTCAGTGAAATTTCATATATGGATGCATCTCATTGTGAAATGTACCTTTTCATACTTCCGTCTGTCCTCCCGTTTATCTGTCCATCCCTCCACAACATTTTGTTTCCAGGCCAGATATCAGCCATCCTGTGGCGGACTGAGTATTTCATGCTTGTTTGATCAAGGGTTCCAGTGGTCTATTCTAAACAAGAAAGCGAGTGCGCTCCTAAACTGGGAGGTGCAAGCTCGGTAGATGAGCGAGTGTGAGGTGCGAGCTGATACTGCAAGTTGACAGCTATCTCGGGAGAAAACATGCCCCTCCCATTCCAAAACTGAGGCCTGGACTACACGAATACGATATATTCCTAAACGCACATTTTTCTGTTCGATTGGGGCTCTCAACCACACAAACATGGAGATTTCACCCACATAAACGGATATATTTTTAAACGGATAAAAAGTGGAGAATAAAAAATAGGAGATTCAGTGGATCCGTGTAGCAGGTTAAGCGGAATGACGTCAAGCATCTAGCGACAACGTTAGCACAAGTCAACTACAACAATGGCGGACATATACCGGCTATATATTTGTGCTTTGCACTTTTAGGTCTCATCTCATACAGGCTTCGTTGTTCCATCAACTGCACTCCACCAGTACGCAGAGGCGTCAGTGCACACAATATAGCTGGATAGCCCCAAGCGCCCACGTTTTAAAATCCGCCAGAAGCAATAACTCCACTTGTCGTCAGTCCACACAAAAAATCGGGTTTTCTTCGCCATAACGTCTCTAGCCATTTCTTAACTGCTGCCGTTTCACTGCGCATGCTCATAACGTTCTTCTTCTGTGGTATTTTACATTTTATTAAAAGCCACCTATCGGCCGGGCATGGGAGGCTTCAGGGCGATCGTTTTCAGTTTTGCCTTTTTGTTGACAGAGATATTTCTGTGGTGTGGATAGAGTTTTTTTTTAAACGAGGAAGAAAATATCCGCTTAAAAAATATCTGTAGTCAGGCCTGAGAGCAGTCAGCTTACACTTTGAGCTTGATAGGAGGACATATGTGAGCTGGACTTTCAATCGATTTCAAAGGAGCTCCACCATCAATGTGTATGTTGTGCTTCCTCTAAGAACCTGTAGAATCATGAACATGCCATGGGATCTTCATTATTTTTAGGATCAACATGCCTTACGGCAAACTTGACATTTAACACTGTTTTCATGTTGATACCTTTATGGCGAGGCTATGTAGTCTGTCTGGACTTTTTTTTACCCAATACCCTGCCACTAGCTAAAAGTATTTAAAAGAAAACAAAACCATTCATATTGCTGAAGCTTCAAGACATTTATTGCATTCAATTTGAACCAGATGCTTATTATCTCTATTAGTCTTGCTTGCATAGGATATGTTTCGCGGTGTTAAGGGAAATCCTCTCAGTTTAGGAGCACAACCCTACAACAAAATTATTCTTTCATAGGTTCAACCATAGAGTTCAATAAAAATGTAAATGTTCAGGTGATGCTGTATATTTGAGTACGCTTATTATTAACCTTTTTTAGTGAACTTCATGCTTTTAAAATTTTTGACTTTCTATTTACATTTATAATGGGAGTCAGTGGAAGTGATGCTCAAACCTTACCATTTTAGAACTCTTACTGCTCTTTACTTTCATGTACAAACTGCATTCAAATTTCAGACTGCTTAGCAGAAGTTACTGTTTATTAATATGAAACAACTTTAGAAATTCTCTTGTTTTTCGTGTCGTATTGCAGGCTTAACATGGCAATGGAAGGTTAATTTCCTGAACAGTGCCTCCCCCTGCAGGACTGAAAAATTCTAAGCAGAGCAGAGGATTTTATTAAATGACGCAGTGGATATTTTGCCGTGAACCGGTTATACATTTCTATGGCTATTTGGCCGTGACTTCCGGTACACATGCGCAGTTGTATTATTTTTGGACTTGTTCATAGAAATCAATTGATAATAGTGAATAGTAATAACTTCGCCATTTAGTTAGCTAGCTCGCATTTACTATACATTAAATATAGCTAGCCAAGTCGGCATAAGCCTCTCTTGCTAGCGAGGTAACATTATATTTCATGCATTTAAGTCAATTTAAAATGTTTATAGCCATTATTTTGCGAACTAACTTGGCTGGAGTTGCACCACGAGCATTTAGCTCGCTAGCTGGCATTAATATGCACCGGATATAAAGGTTGCCAACTAACATTGACTAAGAAACCAACAAACTAGCTTGCACGCTAGGCAAGCAAGCTAGTTCACCTGCTCAGCTACCTATTTGCGGTGCATATAAACCAATAAAAAACAGTGAATTCCAATTATTTCGCATCAGCTGTGTAGCTAGGTCAGTTATGCATTGACAAGGATGTTTGCTAGCTACCGAGTTTTCCCATGGACATCCTTGGTTTTTACACTAACGTTGGCCAAAGATACCCCATTGATTTCTGTGTTTAAGTCCAAAAATAATACAACTGCGCATGTGTACCGGAGGTCATGGAACTACAAGGTAGCATATTTTGATAAGCAGCAAAAACTGACAGAACACCGGCAGCAAATAGCACTGGCATGGCTCGAAACTGGGCCGCATGTGGCGGGATTCTGGCGATGCGCCAACAGTGTCGGCTGAGTTGCGGTCAGTGGTAATTGGACCAGATCAGTTTGTTCTACAATCAGGCCATATCTGGAAGAGTTATGGTATGTTGCTGGCATAAAGCTGCAAAGGGTTATCACGGCAGATTCGTTTTCCTGTAATTGAACTCTGTGGGTAATGGCAAATTAACGGCGCTGATGGTGGGGAGGTAACCGAGCCAGAATCGGGCAGTCATTCAATCTGATTCTGGGCAGATTACGGCCATACGGAATCGGGCCAATTCAAAGGGAGTCAGAGCCAGTAATCTGCCCGCATCTGGGCTGACAAGTTTTTGCTATCTGGGAAGTAACGCTACAGAGATCATTGTGGACTTCAGTGGGAGCATCACTAACCTTTCGCGACACATGAATTTACCAACATTCACTAAGTTAAACGTTTGAATATGTAACCAGCTGGCTAACGTGACGTAGCTAAGTAGTCAGCAAGCTACTCTTTCCACAAGCTTAAAATGACGGAAACAATGCAACAAACTCAGTTTCACTGCTGCAAGTAGGCAAGCGATGCATTAATTCGAACATCTCATTATAAGGTTAGAATAAAATAACTCGCTCGTGAAAAATAGCCAACGGTGGTAGAGTTGCCCGTCCCGTTTTTCCCAGAATTGTTCTCTTTTTTCACCAGCTGTCCCGGGGGGAAAGAAACTCTCTCCCAGGACGCAATTTATCCCGTTTTTTGGGGAAAATGCAAAAACCTCATTTGATTTCCTTCATTCTGTAGTCTAGAAAGGTCCCCGTGCTTCTGTGGCTATTTAAAATTGTCTCTGTTTTCTTCCCGTCTGTGTGTACGTCATACGCACGTGCCCCAGCGCTCAAAGAGGCTCAAGCAAGCAGGGAGGGAAACTTGACCGAAGAGAGACAGCAATCTGAATTAACCGACGTCCTCGCTGAGGTCTTCTTTTCACCAAGTTTTGGTGTCTTCATTTGAAATGGGAGGAGAGACGACTGACGAGGAAGGAGATGGAGCAAATACATGTAAGCCACCAGCACAAAAAAAAAAAACGATACACTCGTTACAATCCTGACTGTGCGACACTTTCCAAGTTTGAACGGGTACGGCCAACCCAGGGAGACCATTTTTCCGCCACATGCGTTTTGTGTCCGGCGAAAGTCTCCGTAAAATATGAAGGGAAAAACGCATTGGAAATGCACGCAAAAACAAAAAAGCATCAAGTTGTGGTATCAAACAAACAAAAGCAGGCAGCCATTGCAACTTTTATGACCAAAAAAGGTTCACCAGAAGAAGACAAGATTGCAGTAGCAGAGCTTACCAGTGTGTACCATGGAGTGAAACACGGCCACAGCTACTTATCAATGGATTGCGGCAATAAAGTAAGTGCGAAGATCTTTAATGATTCTACTATTGCCACAAAAATGTCATGTGGAAGAACTAAAAGTGAGGCTTTAGTTCCAAATGTCCTAGCTCCTTACAGCCAGGAGCATTTACCACAAAACTGCAAGATGCACCATATTTTTCTGTCTGTTCTGACACATCAAATTTGGGCAACGCAAAACTGTATCCATATACAGTTCAGTATTTCCACGCAGAGGAGGGCGTTAAATATGGGCTGTTGAAATTTTACGAGGACCCCCATGAAACTAGCAGTGCTATCTATAAGCAAATTGTGGATATCACAGTAAAAAATGGCCTGCGTGTAAGTCAGATTAGTGCATATGGAGCTGACAATGCATCTGTGAATTTTGGCAAGCATAACTCAGTTTTCCAAAAACTGAAAGAAGTCAATCCACCCATCATGAAGGGAAACTGCAAATGTGACTTGATCCACAACACCCTGAAAAACGCAAACAGAATTCTCAGTGCTGCAGGTTATGATGCTGAAGCTATTGTCTTAAAAATCTACGGCAAATTCTCATGCTCAACCAAAAGAGCAGATTCTCCGAGGGAGTTTTGCATGTTTACTTCAGTACAGTATAAAGAGGTACTGAGGCATGTTCCAACCCGTTGGCTATCTCTGTTGCCTGCAATTCAGCGGATCTTGGAGTGTTGGCCTGCCCTGAAGTGTCACTTTTTGTCACTGGGAAAGGAGGACTGTCCTAACATTATTTGGAGGGTTATGTGTGAAAGTGCTGCCGATTCTGCCGCCGACAGCAGCGATGAAGTGACACTGTCTGAGTGTGTCCTGCTGTTCCTGCACAATGTCATGCAAGAGTTTCACTGCGCAATTCTGAAGCTGGAAAATGAGAGTGCTACTCTACTGGATATTCATGAAGTAATGAGTCGATTGTGCAGCCAGTTAATCTTGCGCCGTGCAGACAGGTTCTATGGTCATAAAACAAAGCAGCAACTGGAAAACTGAGTGTAAGAGAACTAACAAAGTTCGCAACACTGGCTGACCGCTTCTTTGAAAAGGCTGTTCTGTACCTTGAGGCTAACTTTGATATTGATGATCCAGTTTTGTCTCACACCAGCTGTCTGCGTCTAAGTGGTCCAATGGAGTGGGAATGCACTCGAAGGATTGGTCAACAAACTAGCTCTGGACATAGATGAAGACAAACTGTACCAGGACTACACTGTACTGAACAGTGTCTTTGAATGCATCCCAGAACACCTGGCACCAGACAAGAAATGGGTGTTTTTTTTCAAGAAGGCGAAAGCTGCAACCAAACTGCTCAAAGTGGTGCCTTTTGTTTTCTGTGTACTTGTCAGTAACGCCTATGCTGAGCGTGTGTTTAGCCACATGGAGGATGTCTGGTCAGACAAAAGAAACAGGATGTCAGTGGGGTTGGTCAAAGCAGAACTTAAAGTCAGACTAAACTTTTAAGTATCATGCTTGGAGTTCAAAGCGTTCATCGAGGGACAGCATGGACTACTGAAGGCAGCAAAAGGGGATGCCAAATACACATGGAAAAATAGGTGAGTGGATGCCCAAATTCATTAAGTTAAAATGTTTGTAATGCATTATAATACAGTTACATTCAATCATGATTTCATCTGTATTTTTAAAATCTGTATTCAATGTAGAAAGGGGCAGCAGCAGACGAATGAGTCCAGAGTGAGTGCAGGGTGAAGAGCATCTCTATCAGGGTCAAGAGCATCTCTATCAGGGAGAGAATCAGTGTCAGGACGACAAATGGGTTAGCAAGGAAATAGGAAGTCTTACAACTGTCAACCTTGTATATTTGCACATCCAATCATGTTTTAATCTGTATTTCCAATCTATATTTACTGTAGAAGATGGCAGCAGGAGACCAAGGAGTCCATCCAGAATCAGTGCAACAGGCTCAAGAACATCTGTGTCAGAGAGACAACCTGTGTCACAACAAAGAGGTAAGCAAAGTAATAAGGAGTCCTTTAACTGTGAACTTAGTATATTTGCACATCCAATTATGTTTTAATCTGTATTTTTTCCATTTATATTTAATGTAGAAGATGGCAGCAGCAGGCCAAGGAGTCCATCCAGAATCAGTGCAACAGGCTCAAGAACATCTGTGTCAGAGAGACAACAAAGAGGTAAGAGGAGTTGTGGGAAGGCCTAACAGTTCTCTTAGTATATCTGCACACCTAATCACTAATGATGTTTTCATCTGTATTTTTTAATCTATTAATGCAGAATGGAGTAGCAGCAGCAGGAGACCAGGGAGTCTATCCAGAATCTATGCAACAGGATCAAGAACATCTGTGTCAGAGAGAAAACCTGTGTCAAGAAGAAAACAAAGGTACAATAAGAGAGGCCACAGGGAGTCCTACAACTTGGTGTAGCCTAGATAACTTAGTAGTCAATGTAGTATAGTTAACCTAGTATTGGCAATGCAAATATGCTCCTGTCACATCCTCCACTGCATAACTCTCCTGCGATGTCTCTCTCTGTGTTCTAGTGTGTTGGCATGGCTGCTGAACTCAGATGTTTCAAGGCTGGGGTGACTCATCAAAATTATCAGCTGGTGTAGGCCTATATCCACGCTGGTTTGCCTAGAAGTCAGCATTATGTGTGTGAGATTTTGACCCTTGAACGAATAAATGTATTAATGTGACTGTTTCTGTCTCCTATGTCTGAATTTTATGTTCATTTGGTCAGTCTGAACTGGTAATAATGGCCGAGCCCTCCGCCCCAAACATTTGGTCGAGTGGCAACCCTAACGGTGGCAATGGGCTCTAAATTCGTTGACCAGGTGCGGCACAGGCGTGCGGCGAATGGGGGGAGCGCCGTGCCAACGGGGTGTATCCAGGCGTATTTTTCAATTTCGTGCCTCGGCACAGCCCGGCACAAGTACTCCTCTGTCCCGCCTCTGTCCCTCCTGCCAGCTCAAGTGGCAAAGAGGGAGGAGAGAAGCCTTGAGTGGGTTTAAAACAGCCGAGTAAAATCTTCACCAATAAAATGAGCTCCTTTCCTCACTTTTAAAATGTTGGAATAAAGAAGCCTTTGTCCTATATCTGCATGATGTTAATTTTGCATTTTACTTTGCTGCTTCAGGAATTTTTTCTGCACCGCTTACATCTATATTAAGCATTACGAATATGAGTTAACTGGCTAGCTAGGGCATTCACGAATTATTACCATTAGCGACCTTGAATGGAATTTCAAAGCGAAACTACGCCAGATCATTCAAACTTATGAAGTTGTAATAAAATACGATGGTTGCTCATTTATTTCTTCTGCCTGCATCATTGGGAAGAGAAACGATGGATAGCGTGTTCCTATTATTACACCCTGTTGCTGCTTAAAATTTTGGGATTAACATGCATGGACAACAATGCAAGATACGTTACACATTTATTTCAATATGTGATCTTAACTCAGTACGAGATCATTGCAATCAGGCTGTATTCCCCCACTAAAAACGATAAAACCTAAATGACAATAATTGTATTCAGCCACTTGCACACTGGACGCGAAACAAATTTTTCGCACGACAGATTACATTCAAAGTCAGTGCAAAGACGCGAATACACGCGTGGATTTGTGTCTTTGCATTGACTTTGAATGTAATCAAACGTGCAAAAAAATTTGTTTCGCGTCCAGTGTGAAAGCAGCCTTTAGGACACATACCCACATAGCCTACACATGCACTCACACGCCCACATGCTCTCTCTCTCTCTCTCTCTCTCTCTCTCTCTGTCTTTGATCTGACATCAGGACAATGGATATTGATACTATAATTTATGTGCTGATTCAGATAGTTACATTAAATAGTGGTTGCTGTAATTATTTATTGCATTGAAATGTGCCTGACATTCTGGAAACCTGCCTGTGAGGTTTTGGTGACGTGTGCGCACTGTGCGCCGGTCAGCCAAATTACCACTGCACAGAAAGTAAACCAGGTTGGAGCTGGCAAGCTCTCTGCGCACTTTCGGCGGAGCCTTTTGCCACAAAATTGTCACTGCGTCATGATGAATATGTGACACCTCCCCCTACTACGCAGGTTGGCAGCATGCAGATGGTTTCATATGGTCTGTGTCGAGATGAGGTTTCCTGTAGCCTGCAGATGCCCTTGTTGCAGCTGTGTTGCATTCAGTCACCTGTCACTCAAGGCTCTATTGACGATCTGGTGGTCATCTCGCCTGGTCGTGCATCTTGGGCACCTTCTTCAAGGTCTGTCCTGGACTCTGCCGGTGGCAACATAACGTGCCCACAATCAGCTCATGAAGGACTGCGAGACATGCAGTTGTCTGGCTGCGTAAGCCTGGGTTCTACCAACCTGGAGTATCCCTATGGGCCCCAAATCTTTCTTTTCCCCGGAGTACGGCGTACATTTTAGGACATCCTACGGTCTCAGAGTGAGGTATCAGGTGTCAGGAAAACCTCTGTCATTTGTCAGACAAAACGGCGTCATGTCTCAGGCAAACCTCCATCAAACCAAACGGTCTCAGGCTTCAAAATAAACATCACCAGACGAAACGGCGTCAGATGAATAGGCCTCAGATTAAACTGCTTTATCCGAAACGGCCTCAGATTAAACGGCTTAAAAATGAAAATCATCAGGGCGCCCCGTGGCTCATCGGTCTAAGTGCGCGTACCATAAAGGCTGTGTCCTTCCCGCAGCGACCTGGGTTCGAATGCGGCTCGGGTCATTTGCTGCATGTCTTCCCCCATTCTTCTCCCCAACCTTCCTGTCTCTCTACACAGTATCACTTACAAATAAAGGAAAAATTCCCAAAAAAATAATCTTTAAAAAAATAAAAGAAAATCATCAGACAAAACGGCGTCAAAACACGGCCTCACATAAAACGGCCTCAGGTCGTAAAACACGACATAACATTTTATTTTGAAGAAACCGGAAGTATGAGGTGGCTACCTAGCTAATGTTAGTTTAATTGCTTAGCTAGCCAACAGTTTGGTGCACGGATGTCAATAGAAAATAAATGAATAAAAAAACATTATTGTGCTATCTCACTCAGCTAGAGTTGAACCGTGAGCATTTATTTTATACCAAATATGGCTGCTCCCTAGCCTTAATTCGCTTGCTAGTTCGCTAGCTTAGCTAGTCAACAGTTTGGTGGACAGAATTAAATAGAAAATGAATAAAAATTATCCATTATTTCGCTATCTCACTAAGCTACAGTTGAACTGCGATCATTTATGTTATACCAAATATAACTGCTCGCTAGCAGGCTCGCTAACTTTAGTTCACCAATTGGCATTGGTCCCTATTCTGGAATTGTGGTCCCCCCACATGATTTTTGTCCCATAATGGGCGTCAATTTGTGTTATTTGTCTCGTTTATGTACATTTTGCAGTACTGAAGTATTCTCAGAAATAATTACGCCTGACAAAATAAGCCTACAGTTTACTTACACTGCCATACTCGCTAGCGAGCTAGTTGGCTTCCTAGCTAGCAAGCTAAAGTGATATCGAACTATATAAAGTTATAGCTAGCACGTCAATCTATTTAGCTACATAGCCAACTGGCTAGCGAGCTAAAAAAGCTACAGTTCAGTTATAATGGAATACTCGTGAGCGAGCTATTTGGCTACCTAGCTAGCAAGATAAAGTGACATCGAAATCTATAATGTTATAGCTAGCATGCCAATGTATTTAACATCCTAACTTTACTCATTTCAGGAGAGCATTCACTGTAACTATCACTGGGAATCATTAATATCTCTTCAATGATGAAAATCTGTAGTGCCCAGCTTTCTTCACATTGGATAACAGGAACAAGAACAAGACTTTGGAAGTGTTTTCTCTTGGGGGACTTTTTTCTTGGTCCTAGAAATTGCGATGTATTAACGGTACAGAAAAAAAAAAAATTGCAGCCTGCGAAAAGGACACCAAGAACACTTGCCAAACACAAAAAGGCTGAAAACGGTTATTATTATTTTCACAATTTTTGACCTAAATTTTTGCTTTTATTGCCAATGTTCGACTCTTCTTTTTCTTTTTGCCAATTTTCAGCAATGTTCTTTTGTGGATTGATCTGTAAAATAGTTCTTTTCAGTCTCACGCTTGCAGGATTTTTAAACAGAGCTTTTTATGTGCCCGAAGAAACAATACTGTCCTCAATACCATACATGACTCTACAATCCTAATCACATTTCATGCGACATCATGAGTCAGCGAGATATAAAATGGCATTTACAATGTTTGTATGTTAAACCAAAGTAAAATTAAACTACTCACAAAAAACTTAAACAAAACCAGACTGCTAAAATATAACATAACCTACTGCTCTATAAGTCACATGGTAGGAATTAAAACATCATCTATACTATAGCACAGAAATTCTACATTGGTAGGAATTAGCCACAGTTGTTGTTATTAGGTTTAGGGGGCAATTACTTTTTAACATAGGGCCAGGTAGGTTTGGATAGCTTTTTCCCTTTTTCCCATTGGTAGGAATTAGCCAGTAGTCACATGCTCCTCGAGATCAACATTTCATGAGTCAACAACCTTTCATCAAATAACTCAATATTACAATGTATAATATGTTTCTAACCAGTTACAAGAAAGGTTCACATACATGTAGGCCTACTGTCACATATCAGGTCACTGACCTATATTATAAACATCTTATGAGGAGGATACACCATGAGACTTAAACAAAATAAAACTGTATGATCTCAGCTGATGCATACACTGTTTTAGTTGGACTTCCATACAAATATAAAATTAACCTTACAGGCACTGGCCCTCATTTGCACATGCATCCCTATTTTAATGAATGAAACACCTAAAATTTTGCATATGGGTTTACATATCCCAAGAAAATGTATTTTTGAATGTAGAAAGTCAGAAAATTATTGGCGTCTCATTTCAACACTCTTAGTCAAATGCACTTGGCTACAAAGCCATTTCTAAAGCTTTTGGACTCCATTGAACCATGGTGAGAGCCATTATCCACAAATGGAGAAAACTTGGAAAAGTGGTGAACCTTCCCAGGAGTGGCCAGCCAACCAAAATTACTCCAAGAGTGCATTGACGACTCATCCAGGAGGTCACAAAAGAACCCAGAACAACATCTAAAGAACTGCAGGCCTCACTTGCCTCAGTTAAAATCAGTGTTCATAATTCAACAATAAGAAAGAGACTGGGCAAAAATGGGAGAGGTCCACGGCGAAAACCATTGCTGACCAAAAAGAACACAAAGGCTTGTCTCATGTTTGTCAAAAAAACATCTTGATGATCCCCAAGACTTTTGGGAAAATATTCTGTAGACTGACGAGACAAATGATGAACTTTTTGGAAGGTGTGCGTCCCGTTACATCTGGTGTAAAACTAACGCAGCATTTCATAAAAAGAACATGATACGAACAGTAAAACATGGTGGTGGTAGTGTGATGGTCTGGGGCTGTTTTGCTGCTTCAGGACCTGGACGACTTGCCGTAACTGATGGAACCACGAATTCTGCTTTCTACCAGTAAATCCTGAAGGAGAATGTCCGACCATCAATTCATAATCTCAAGCTCAAGCGCACTTGGGTTAATCAGCAGGACAATGATCCGAAACACACCAACAAGTCCTCCTCTGAATGGCTAAAAAAGAACAAAATAAAGGTTTTGGGGTGGCCTAATCAAAGTCTGAACTGAAATTCGATTGAGATGCTGTGGCATGACCTTAAACAGGCCGTTCATGCTTGCGGACGCTCCAATGTGGCTGCATTAAAACAATTCTGCAAAGAAGAGTGGGCCAAAATTCCCCCACAGCGATGTGAAAGACTCATTGCCAGTTATTGCAAATGCTTGATTGCAGTTGTTGTCGCCAAGGATGGCACATCCAGTTATTAGGTTTAGGTGGCAATTACTTTTTCACATAGGGCCAGGCAGGTTTGGATTGCTTTTTCCCTTAATAAATGAAATCATCATTTAAAAACTGCATTTGTGTGTTTTCTTGGGTTATCTTTGTCTAATATTAAGATTTGTCTGATGATCTGAAACATTTGAAGTGTAAAACATATGCAAAAGAAGAAGAAATCAGGAAGGGGGCAAATACTTTTTCACAGCACTGTACATTGTTGACGCCATTTTATATCTTGCCTGCTCATGATGTCACATGAAATTTGTGTAATGGCCGAAGGAGTAGGGAGGCCAAATGCAGCAGTGGGAGAAAACGAGACCAGCAAGGACTAAAAATCCCCACCAGGAGAAATATAAACAAGGCAACAGAAACAGCTCCCCCGCTTCCAAAAAGGACACCCAACAATCCGAACCAGGAAGCAAAGCGAGAGCGGAAAAACAAACAGGGAAAGCAATAAGGAAATATCTCGAGAACCGAGAAAGACAAAGCACCCAAATTAGTGCAACACCAAAGAAAGAGAGGGAAGGAATCAAAAAGGAAGTCTCCCTAAAGAAATATAAATCGCAAATATACCGCGAAGACTTTCGCCACAAATCCCTTACTAGAGATATCTTCTGGCTATAGTGAAAACTAAAATCAGACACTCCAGCAAAGGAGGCGTGGCGGACATCCGGCTTATATAGACTTAGAGGAAAGCGCTGCCCACCCCTGATGAACCAGCTGGGAAAAGAATCCGATAGAGAAGGAATTCGATATTGTCCCGGGATGTGAGCTACAAAGAAAAATCCTTAACACACGCACACCACCAAAACCATGACAATGTGATTAGGATTGTAGAGTCATGTATGGTATTAGAGGACAGTATTGTTTCTTTGGGCGCATAAAAAGCACTGTTTAAAAATCCTGCAAGCGTGAGACTGAAAAGAACTATTTTACAGATCAATCCACAAAAGAACATTGCTGAAAGTTGGCAACAAGGAAAAGAAGAGTTCAACGTTGGCAATAAAAACAAAAATTTAGATCAAAATTTGTGAAAATAATGATAAAATAATTTAATAATAACCATTTTCAGCCTATTTGTGTTTGGCAAGTGCTTTTGGTGTCCTCGCAGGCTGCAATTTTTTTTTCTGTACCGTTAATGCATAGCAATTTTGAGGACCAAGAAAAGAAGTCCCCGAAAAGAAAACACTTCCACAGTCCACATTGTTCCTGTTATCCAATGTGAGAAAGCTGGGCACTCCAGATTTTCATCATTGAAGAGATATTAATGATTCCCAGTGATAGTTACAGTGAATGCCCTCCTGAAATGAGTAACCTTAGGATGTGAAATACATTGGCATGCTAGCTAATTAGCTAACTAGCTAGTTCTGGGCTCAGATATAAGTCATCAACATATGACTAATCATTTCTTGTGTCACAGCCGCATATATTATGAACACGTGGAATAACGAAACTAGCTGGCATGGAGGCCTTTTAGCACGTATTGACAGTATCAAAATAAACGCAGAAATCTGCGTTTCGTAGCTCGCCTCCCAATTTCGGAACACCATTAACATGATTAAATTAACTCGTTGTGAATCTCTATCAGCGTGATCAGGAGACAACCAGTTTCAAAGTCGCAGAACTGTTAGCTTTTACACGCATTTCATTTCAGCTGCAGTCGATGGAATTTTACACGATTCTAAAAGAAATAAGCAGAACCGCATCCATCATAGTACATGATCATGTATTTCAGGCTAGATTTACCTGAATGTCCGATTTTTGGTATGCAAGTTCCTATTGCCTAGAGATACCCACCCACCAAAAATCATAACTCCATGTTCAAGGGTAACGAAACATGCCGCCCATATGTTAACAGTAGTCATTATATAAATTTATAAACTCTCTTTTACCAATATCTCTTCTAGGTGCAATAAGCGTTATGCACATATTGTGGGCCTAGGCTCAGTTATGGATCACCGATCCTAAACTACTTGATGGAGCTTTGAAAGAGGCACAAGGCCATGGGAAGTAGGGGTGCTGAGGGTGCTGCAGCACTCCCCTGTGACTTGGCGGATAAACTGCACATTCACAGTGAGTGTAAATATAAACACATTTTTTAAATGTTCATCGCTATAAATCAAAAACATAATTATAATAATAAAACATGTTTCTTTAACTTTCGTTTGGTTATGTCGTTATTGAAGAGGAAATTACGTTTAGGTTTCAAGACGTAGTCGCTCACAATTTTCAAACTGGCGGTTAACTCCTAATGGCCGGTTAAATCCTTAACCGACCGTTAGCGAACCGAACGTTAAATATGCGTTCTTCAAAACATGGTTAGTCATGCCGTTAGCCAACATCACCGTCAAAGTTAACAGCGTGGTTAACGTCACTGATTAGCATTCCTCTATCCCAAAATTCCAAGTTTTGTTTGCTTCCGGTTTACCAAAAATGGAACCTGTTATGGCCCCAATTAGTTATGGCGTCACGGACAGCAAGGGATGACAGACAAAATCCTTTAAGTTCAACAGATTTAATTAAACAAACACATAGAACTAATCTACACCCTACACTACTGACCAAGATTGAAAAGAAAATAAAAAAATGAGATATTTACAATTCCCTGTAATGGAGATGGGCTGCTATGTTGTGATGTCCTGGGACAGGAAAATGCTCCAACACAGGCAAAATCCACAAAAAGCTTAACAGGTCTTGAAAAGAGTGACAGACCTGGTCAAATGTATCCTTCTTGTAATTTCTCCTATTACTCTACTCTCTCAATTTTTCTCCTTATATACTCTTGTCCAGCCCCCTCCCATTTCTGGGACTTTCCCTCTGGGCATGCCCTGACATGCCCAACCTAGCTTCAGACTGGGCTTCAAAAAAAAAAAGTCAATACTGCCATCTAGTGGCTATTTACCACATTACACCTCCATTCCAAAAGGGAAAAATTTTGACTTATAAAGGCAAAATTTTTCTTTTTCAATACAAAAATGGTTAAGTTGACACTTGTATATACATACATATAATACAATATGCTAATAAAAACAGGTGATATATATACACATATTCAAACACGGGATAAGCAATCGGCAATTACATTGTCAGCACCCTTTACATGCTTAATTTCCAAGTCAAACTCTTGTAAAATCAAACTCCAATTCAACAATCTCCGATTTTTGTTTTTCATCTTACTCAAAAAACATTAACGGATTGTGGTCAGTATATACAATCATTGGCTTTTGCCCCTGTACAAACATAGACCTCAAAGTGTTGTAAGGATAGAACCAGAGCCAACAGCTCCTTCTCAATTGTGGAATAGTTCTTTTGGTGGCGATTGAACTTCCTGGAGAAGTATGCCACGGATGCTCAATGTCATCAGAGTCACTTCTCTGTCGGAGCACAGATCCACAAGCTTGGTCACTAGCATCGACCGCTATGGAGAACGGTTTGTTGAAGTCAGGAGATTTGAGCACGGGGAAGTGACACAGCAGAGACTTCAGGCGATGGCATGCTTCATCCCAAGTGAACTTCACGCCTTTCTTCAGTTGGTTGGTGAGACTGAGAGCAATCTCAGCAAAGTTCTTGCAGAACTTGCGGTAGTACCCGATCATTCCAAGGAAGCGGCGCAAAGCTTTTTTGTTGTCAGGAACTGGAAAGTCCATGATGGCTTGGACTTTAGCATTTATGGGTGCCACCTTACCCTAGCCTATGACATAGCCGAGATACGTGACAGTAGCACAACCAAAGTCACTCTTGTTCAGGTTAACAGTCAGGTTAGCCTGGGTCAAGCGCTGAACAACGCCTCTACATCTTTCAGATGTTTCTTCCCAGGAGTCACTCCATGTGATCAGGTCGTCGATGTACGCACCCGTGTTTGGCAATCCGGCGATTGTAGACTGTATCATCCTTTGGAACGTGGCTGGGGCAATTTTCATGCCAAAGGGTAGGACTTCATACTGGTATAACCCAGATGGTGTGGCAAAAGCAGAGATGCTCTTGGCCCCTCTCAGTTAAAGGCACACACCAATAACCCTTCAATTAAATCAATCTTGGTCAGAAACTTTGCTTGCCCTACTCTATCGATACAATCATCAATCCTAGGTATTGGAAACACATCAGTTCTAGTTACAGCATTGACTTTGCGATAATCTGTACAGAATCTAGTATTTCCATCAGGTTTTGGAACTAGAACACAGGGTGAACTCCAATCTGAGTTAGAGGGTCTGATAATATCATGTTCTAACATGTACTCAACCTCTTTCTCAGCAATCTTTCTTTTCAGGATTCATCCGCACGGATGCTGTTTTATTGGTTTGGCATCACCAACATCTACATCATGAGAGGCTATAGAAACTCTCTTTGGAACATCAGGAAATAGATCTTTATATTTCTTGATCAACCTCTCAAACTGATCTTTCTGTGAGGGTTCTAAGTGCTGGAGTTTTACATCAAGATTTTGCAACACTTCAGAATTTGACAATTTACATGAAAGAACTTCAGCTTTAATTCTAGGTTCATCATCTTGACACTCCCCCTCATCTTCACAAGTCTCAGCCCTAGGAGGATCTGAAGTGACAGCTGCAACCC
This sequence comes from Gymnothorax javanicus, assembly GCA_029692085.1. NCBI lineage: Eukaryota > Metazoa > Chordata > Actinopteri > Anguilliformes > Muraenidae > Gymnothorax > Gymnothorax javanicus. The sequence goes on from CM056200.1 coordinate 41,322,711, forward strand.
TAGCATTTCTATCATGATAAGGCTTCAGCATGTTAATGTGACACAACTGTTTTGGCTTTCTCCTATCTGGAGTCTTCACAATGTAATTGAGATCATTGAGTTTTGTCAGAATTTCATAAGGACCATGAAATCTAGCCTGCAATGGATTGGACTGTAAGGGAAACAACACAAGGACCTTTGTCTCCTGGTTTAAACTCACGGCTTCTAGCCTTATGATCATACCAAGTTTTCATTTTTCCCTGACTTGATTTCAAGTTCTCTTTGGCTAGGTCACAAGCTGCACGCAGTCTTTCCTTGAACTTGCTAACATAGTCTAACAGACTGATATGCGGTTTTTTTCTCTTGCCATTGTTCACTCAACAATAGCAAAGGTCCCTCTCACTTCATGGCCAAACACTAGCTCAAACGGACTGAATCCAGTAGACTCCTGCACTGCTTCTCTAGCTGCAAACAACAGCAAATGAACACCTTCATCCCAGTCTTTTCATGGTCATAACAATAAGTCCTCATCATTGTCTTGAGAGTGGAATGAAACCGCTTTAAGGCACCCTGACTCTCTGGATGAGAGGCACTGGAAAGAATCTGCTTCGCACCTAGTTCATACACAACCTGCTGAAACAATCCGAAGTGAAATTGCTACCTTGATCTCACTGAATTTCCCTGGGAAGGCCAAACAACGTGAAGAACTTTATCAAAGCCTTCGAGATTGCAGTTGCCTTGATGTTGCGTTGAGGGATGGCTTCAGGGAATCTGGTAGATGCACACATGATTGTCAACAAGTACTGATTTCCAGATCTAGTCTTGGGTAATGGACCAACACAATCAACAATGACCTTGGAGAAGGGCTCCCCAAATGCTGGGATAGGCTGCAATGGAGCTACAGGTGGGTCTAACTGGTGTTTTCCAACTACCTGACAAGTGTGACAGGTTTTGCAAAAGTTGGAAACATCTTTCTGAAGTCCAGGCCAGAAGAAGTGTTTCATGATCTTGTCAACAGTCTTGTTAACACCAAGATGACCTCCTAAAGGCAAACTATGAGCCATTGTTAAGATCTCATTCCTGTAGACCTTCGAACAACAATTTGCTTGACCACTGCCCAATCTGCACTGGCAGGGATATCAGGAGGGCGCCACTTCCAAGATCAACACTCCATCCTTGAGATAATACCCAACTGAACTGCGCCTATTTCTTCATCAGGAAGGGCTCTGTTCTTTAGTACACAAATTTCAGGATCATTGGTTTGTTCCTGAATCAACCGCTTTCTGGACAGAGACAAGTCTCCAGACACATCAGAATCACCAGACCCATCTGGCTGGCTGAATAGAGAACTGATAAAAGTGTCTGATAAGTCCTCAAACGGAGAAACCATAGTAGGCTGAACAGAGTCATGAGGCTAACCACCTGAGTCATGACTATTCAAGGTGCTGGACGGCACCACATCATCTTCTTCTTGAGCCTTCTTGGCCATAGCACGAGTCACTGCACAGGAAGGATACAGAGATGGGTCTTCATCGCCACCTTCAGTGCTCGGCTGTGAAGTAAGATGAACAGGGGGAACTACATTGCCCCCAGCCAGGTCATTGCCTAGCAACAGAGAAACACCCTTGATAGGTAGACTTGACATAAGTCCCACCTTTACCTGTCCTGTAACTAAATCTGACTTCAAGAATACAGAGCACAGGGTACAGATACAGTCCTCCCTTCAATACTTTGTACAAGTATGAAATCCCCAGAAGCGGTCTCATCACGAACTCCAAGGAGTCCATCAACAAAAGTGACTGAGAAGCTCCGTATCCCTTAGGATATATATGGGGACAGGAAGAGAATGCTCATTCAGAGCCACAAATCCTCTGACACAAATGGAAGGAATTCCTCCCTTACAAAGTCAGCAGTATCAGGCTTCTTAGCCTCACAAGGAGCAGGCAATTTAGCAGATCGGTCATCTACTACAGGGGTTTCTAACCTTGTCTTCACAAAGGCATTGGGTTTGGTATCCTTTTTTTTTCTTTCTTAGCTTTAAGGAACCAACAGTTAGTTGTAACATGACCAGATCTCTTGCAGTAATTGCAAACTAGATCACTTTTGTTACTGTCAGCTTTCACACTTTGATCAGACCTTTGACTGGATTTCTGAGCACCATCACCAGATTTGTCTTTGTCTTTGGATGAGGAATCTTGGGTATCACCATTACCCTTTTTCTGAAATTGGGACCATCTATTGTTACTGCTAGACTGAAATTTGGACTTATGTGTGAGAACATATTCGTTTGCAAACTTGGCAGCTGATTGCAAATTCAGTGCTTGCTTCTCATTAAGGTAGGTCTTAATATCATCCTTGACACAGTTCTTGAATTCTTCAACTAACACCATCTCTTTTAGTGAGTTGAAATCATCCTTGACCTCCATAGAAGTACACCAGCCAAAGCAAACCTTCTTCTCGTTAGCAAATTCAACATAAGTCTGATTGTCAGATTTCTTCAGACCTCTGAATTTCTGTCGGTAAGCCTCTGGAACCAACTCATAAGCTGTCAAAATAACCTTTTGACAACCTCATAATCAGAGGAATCATCTGCAGACAAAGCCGAATAGGCTTGTTGAGCTTTTACCCTTGAGGACAGTTTGTAACATCAGAGGCCAGTGTTCCTTTGGCCACTGACAACTCTTAGCTACCTTCTCGAAGCACTGGAAATACTTATCAACCTCCTTTTCTGAAAATGGAGGCACCAGCTTTTACCTCCTGGCTAGCCCGAAATTTGTTTTCGCTTTATTTTAATTTTTAGTTGCTCCATTTGGAGCCTTTTCTTCTCTGTCTAATTTTTCTAAATCGAAATCTCTCTCTGTCTCTGTCTCTCTTTTCTTTTTCTTTTTTCTTCTCTTGCTAATTTTTCTAACTCAAACTGCCTTTCTTTTTTTCTCTTTCTGCTCTCTCGAACTCTCTTAGTTTTTTTTTTTTTCCTCAATTTCTCGCATTTTTAATTTAAGTTCCAATTTACATTTGGATTTTCCAATCGAAACTGTTCCAGATCTCCTGGTGCAAACACATTTTCATCAATGTAATATTCAACAATCTCTCTCACCAGTCTTGCTTTTTCGCATGGCTGGTTTTACATCTGTCAGCTCTAACTGTCTGCATATTTCTAGCAGTTCTGTCTTTTTTAAAAGACTTCAAAACCTCTACGGTTGGTGATGCCAAGAAATCATCCATTGCTGTTGATCTGCCAATATATATCTAGGAAAATTCAAAAAACAATTTCACTATTTGAAATTTTAGATTTTCAATAAATGACTCGCACAATGGTCTACCCCGGACCCGAGCCCCCAATTTGTTATGGCCCCAATTTGTTATGGCCACGGACAGCAAGGATGACAGACAAAATCCTTTAAGTTCAACAGATTTAATTAAACAAACACATAGAACTAATCTACACCTTACACTACTGACCAAGATTGAAAAAAAGAAAAAAAAAATGAGATATTTACAATTCCCTGTAATGGAGATGGGCTGCTATGTTGTGATGTCCTGGGACAGGAAAATGCTCCAACACAGGCAAAATCCACAAAAAGCTTAACAGGTCTTGAAAAGAGTGACAGATCTGGTCAAATGTATCCTTCTTGCAATTTCTCCTATTACTCTACTCTCTCAATTTTTTCTCCTTATATACTCTTGTCCAGCCCCCTCCCATTTCTGGACTTTCCCCTCTGGGCATGCCCTGGACATGCCCAAACTAGCTTCAGACTGGGCTTCACAAAAAAAAAGTCAATACTGCCATCTAGTGGCTATTTACCACATTACAAACCCCAAACCCAAAAGATCACCTGCTGACGAGGAAAATGAAATATAATTCATGGTGGAGGCAAACTGGTCCGTGTTAACCGAAAAATCAAATTTTTTTGCACACATTCACACACGAGGCGAATTCGCACTCGCACTACTGCAAAGCTCGGAGAACGTCCGAACTGCGTATGCCTGAAACTCGACCGAAGAATGACCTCTGCATGCAGATTACATAAATACAAAATCTTATAAAGTGTTTGGCAACATTATATTTTATGTCGGTCGTAATGAAAGTCGTCACATTTAGCTGTCAGCATATTATGTTTTAATATAAACCTTATATGAACGCAAACATAATACTCTCTAATGTAGTTCAAGGATAAACACACAGAGAAGGGGACATCAGTCAAATTTTTGTAAATATTTTATGGGCGCTGCAGATGTGTATACTGTAAAAAAGTCAAACCAAGATTTATGACTGAACTCATGGAATCAAATTAGGTGTAGGCCTAATGTTTTATCAAACCAGGAAAACAGGAAAAAAGGAGAGTAAACATTTATTTTTTTTTAGTATTGATTGAGGAAATATCAGTTTCACTGATTTCTTTGTATTAATATATTTCATAAATAACTATTTAAATTATTTGGAAATAATTGGGTTTTATTATTGTCACATCTATTTTATTGCACTTTAAACTGTATGGATACGATGGGAAATGGAAATCAGTTAAAATTATGGGATTTTAAGGGTGCTTCACATACATCTTATATTATGTTTTGCCAATATTTATTAATGAATTACTTAAGTAAAATCAATAAAATTTTTTAATTCAGTGCGTGACCCCTGCTTGTTGGACGCTGCAAATCACCTTGCAAAATATTGCAAAGGTAAGCAATAGATGCTCAACCAAATCGATAGCGGGTACGTAACTCTTCATTAGAGTAATCTACAATATCAAAGTCCAGTCCACGATACCCCCTATCCTTCCTTTGCTGAACTGGCATCATGAAAGCAGTGTTAGCAATGAACGCCATTTTGAGAGTTAACCACACTGTTAAAAAGTTAGCGCTGGTCCTTAGGTGCGTTAACTTTAACGTCAAGTTAACACCCTGTTAAAATTAACCGAGTTTTGAACAACAAGATGACAGCTCTGTTAAAGTTAACAGTCGGTTAAGTGTACTTAACGGCTGGTTAAAAAATAACCAAGTTTTGAACAACCGGGCCCAGACTGTTAACTGTTTACAGTAGGAAAAAATGGCAGTGCAGAAGCAAATTTCAGATTTCTTTATTAACGCATCAAAAAGAGCTAAAACTAGCGGGTCAACACCAACAACAGACAGCAGCACCTGCGGTACCTTGGTAAAGTGTCTGACAGTAGAGCAGGGGACCGACATTTATCAAGCTCGTGGAGAAGAGGAGGCTAACACTACTAGCTGCAGCACCCCAGTGCAAGGAGGGGAGAGGGAGGATGCTAACGTTAGCGGCGAGAGCCGGTGCAGCTCCCTGGTTCAAAGAGAAGGGGAGAAAGCTCACAGCGGCAGCAGCTCCTCAGCAGAACAAGGAGGGGATGACGCTAGCTACCCCGGTGCGAAGAGGAGAGAAAGCTGGCACCTGATGTTCCACTACCGAACCAAAAGCAGCCGGAGGGCAGTCACTGACACCAACACATCCCTACCAGCTTTGCAACCATGCTTTCCCAGGTAGGCGTTTTGGAGATGAAAACTTGTCCCGTTCTTTCCAACCTAAGTGGTTTAATAAGTGGGCGTGGCTGCGCTACTCGGCAGAGACGGACAGTGTGTTTTGTTTTGCGTGTCTTCAGGCAGTGGATAAAAAGATTTTGGGCTCTAATTTCTTGGCGCAGCGCAGGGTGGCGCAGCGTGGCGTAGCGTGGCACAGCCCACGCTGTGGTAATTTCGTTCGGCGCAGCCCGTGCAGTGGTAATTTTGTGCGGTGCAACACTGTGCGCAGCCACTTTGGCAATTTGGTAGACGGACGTGCGCCGAGATGGGTGTGGCGGCGTAGTAGGGGGAGGTATCACATATTCATCAAGACGCAGTGACAATTTTGTAGAAAAAAGTCTTTGCTGAAGTTGCGAGAAAGCTCGCCAGCTCCAACCTGGTTTACTTTCTGTGCAGTGGTAATTTGGCTGACCGGGCGACAGTGCACACACGTCACCGAAACCTCACAGGCAGGTTTCCAGAATGTCAGGCACATTTCAATGCAACAAATAATTACAGCAACCACTATTTAATGTAACTATTTGAATCAGGGCATAAATTATAGTATCTATATCGATTGTCCTGGTGTCAGATTAAAGGCGGTTGGCACACGTAATGGAAACTCCACCTGGCTTAATCAACGCAGCTGAATCTGTGATGCAAACTAACGACTTCACATCTTTCTCAGCCAACCACAAACTGCCTATATATAATACTTGTGTTCTACGCTCAGTAAGGCCCTTGCACACTGGACCTTGAAACAAATTTTTTCCCACGACTGATTACAGTCAAAGTCAATGCAAAAGACGCGAAAGTCGGACAGGGTTTTAATATATCTCCGTGTCCGAAAGTCATAAAAAGTTCAAATTTTTCGAGTATTCCAGGAATTATTAGGACGTGCAAACTTGGCCATGTTTGTGTTCGACCTTCACAAAATGCAAATAGATAGCTATCGACTTTTTCTTGGTCTTTTTTATTCGTGTGTTTTCTTCCGTAGAAGATAGACAACAGTCTTTATTCGGTCTCTCTTTTGAAAATTAGTCAGATGGATCGAACAGATTCACGCTTTATTTCCATACCAGAGATAAAATAGTGCTTGTCATCAGTGAGCAAATCAATTCCATGACCATTGACAGTGTGAATAAATTATCGCATGCACGATCAAGACTGTCCGAGGCGAAATGCAAAATACTCCATGTACGGCAGCCTGCAAATAGTAAAAGTATTAGTATGAGAACAGATTTATAACGAAACAAGTGTTTGCCACTAACATGGCAATATCCCCCGCCGCCTCAATTTTATGTGTTCGTTTGGACGGACGGACGGACGGACGGACGGACGTATGGAGCCCAATACTATACTATAGCTAAACGCACGGCAGGGGGATAATAATGAATAAAAATATATCACCAACAAACAGAGCATCCAAAAAAGATGGCCCGCAAATAAATAAATCGCAGTGTTCATTGGATGTTCTGTTTGTTGTTAAAATGTTTATTTTTATTCTTTATTTCGTTATCAATCTGTTCTAATCGTCCTTTTTTTTTTGGCTGTCAGACACGGAGTATTTTGCATTTAATGTCCAACAGGTATTGTACATTGTCCCGCGCCAATGTCGACTCACTTTATTGAGCAGAGCTTAAACAGAAACATTGATTGAAATTCTTGGTACTCATCTTGAAGAACTGAGCTCTCTTATCAAAACATTCACCTTTAATATCTAAAACATTCAGTACATTTGAAGAAATTAAAAACAATAATCGACTGTCGGACACGGAGATATATTAAAACTCTGTAAGACTTTCGGACACGTAGACACTGCGTTCAACGCAATCTGATGTGCGAAAAATTCATTTCGCGTCCAGTGTGCAAGCGGCTTAATGCTAGGCTACTATTTATTGTCACTTAGGTTTTATCCTTTTTAGTAGGGGAAAGGAATACAGCCTGATTGCTATGATCTCGTACTGAGTTAAGATCACATATTGAAAATAAATGTGTAACGTATCTTGCATTGTTGTCCATGTTAATCCCAAAATTTTAAGCAGCAACAGGGTGTAATAATAGGAACACGCCATCCATCGTTTCTCTTCCCAATGATGCGGGCAGAAGAAATAAATGAGCAACCGTTGTATTTCATTCCAACTTCATAAGTTTGAATGATCGGACGTAGTTTCGTTTTGAAATTCCATTCAAGTTCGCTAATGGTAATAATTCGAGAATGCCCTAGCTAGCCAGCTAACTCATATTCGTAATGCTTAATATAGACGTAAGCGGTGCAGAAAACATGCCTGAAGCAGCTAAGTAAAATGCAACATTAACACATCATGCAGACATAGGACAGAGGCTTCTAAATTCCAACACATTAAAGGTGAGGAGAGGAGCTCATTTGATTGGTGAAGATTTGACTCGGCTGTGTCATACCCAAACACGCCTTCTTTGCCACTTGCGCCGGCAGGAGGGACCGAGGCGGGACAGAGGAGTACTTGCGCCAGGCTACGCCGGGCATGAAATTGCAACATACGTCTGGACGCACCCCGTTGGCGCGGCGCACCCCCCATTCGCCGCGCCTGCGTCTGGTCTACGAATTTAGAGCCCTTTATCTTTGGATCATTATGGTTGGATGTTGCTTTTTGTGGAGAAGGATTTTCTAACTGGCATAAAGCCGCCGCAAAATTCGGTTTGCACGAGAAATCGTCAGTACACTTTTTGTATGAGCCAGCGCTCAGCCACTGTTGTGTAACATTTGTGTAGGCTTACTCCTCTGCTTTGCAAGGCAATAACAGCGCCCAACGGCCGTGGTCACATAGGCCTACGCGTGTAGCCCATATTGTGTTTGCTTTCTTGCATGATTTATTTTTTAATTGTTATTGCAAATATTGTGTTTATCAAAGTATACTATTTATGTTTAAGGGCCATAATCCTTTTAGAAAACATGCATTGTACAATTTAAAGCATGTATCACATATGCAGACTTTTTAAATTTTTATTTTTTCTTTTTTTTATGGGTGGGACTTGGAGCATATTATGTCTCTCCACAGCACCCCCCAACTGAAATATGTTCCCACGGCTATGAAGAGGCATACAATCTAACAAGTTAGTGCAACGCACTCTTTGACAAGTGGACAATGCCCACATTAACATGCGACACAGCCAATGCGCAATTGCGTAGTGCATAGGTAAAACGCCAGGAGTATGCTGATTGGTAATATGTTAATTAGTTATATTAAGAGCCCGGAAGCAGAGTGGGGACTACAATTTCGCTAGCGTGAATAGGGTATGCTGAGGCGGCTATGGCAAAATGCAACAGTAGCAAGCGATGTTGGGGAAAAAAAAATGAATTTGACCAACAAAATGTAGGCGGCACAGAAGGCTGTAGTAGGCGGCGAAATCACCACCTGCCACTTCTTATTGAGAAGTTGACAATACACAACATAACTGATGTTTCAGTGGAATAGGATAATTTTTACAACAGTGCAATCTAAACTGGAAAAATTATGATGCAACTCAAGCAGGTAAATACATATCCAAACCAACAAGCCAGCTAGTTTTCTTGTAAACTAATTTAGAATAAAATAACTTGCTAAAACACATAAAAAGATGGAAACTTTCATACAAGACAGTTATCATAACCAAATGAATTGAGTAGCGAAGGCTTAGTTATGAAATGCACAACAGCTCGCCAACAATCAGCAGCTACATGCAAGCAAGTTTGGCACCAACCAGAAAGGCACACTAGGGCCACACATGGCGTCAGAACATTTAGGCCAAAATGGATGAGCAGCCAGATAAATAGCAAACTACTGCTGCTAGCAAGAGCCAGGAACACAAGCCCTCCAACTTCCTCCATTGTTTCAGAGTTCGTGTTGCATGAGGTTATGTTGCGTTTTTGCGGTCCAAAAGATGATGAGAACTTTTTTGTTGATCCTACCAACAATTGAGCTGGTACTATGCCGCGGGGAAAACGAGTACATGGTACCAACATCGAGTAGAAGAGAGTTAAGAAGAGCCTGTACTATGCAATGGAAAAGCGGCAATAGTAAGCTACCCGGTGGCCCTGTGGTGCTTAGCCCCTTCATTGCTGCTTGCAGCTTTATTTCTGACAATGTGCTCTCAGGGACTTCCAGGACCAGGTCTGGAAAATGAAAAACAATCACAAGTGCAAGACATTGCATGACATCAGGCTTTTATATGTATTGAAATGTTTAATATCTATTTTACGGACCAGGGGCCTCATTTATAAATGGTGTGTAGGCACAAAAAAAAAAAAGTCACTTTCTTTGCAGATTTCTGATTTATAAAAACAAACTTGTCAATGTCAAAAAATTCCAAGTCCATCCTGATTAAATAAATGAAAATTCCATGCAGTTTATTTTACCCATAGGTTTATAAATGACAAAAAATGTAAAATGTCTCAGTTTCAACATTTGAAATGTTATCTATGTTCTATTATATATAACATATTGACTCGTGATCTGAAAGTCATTGCATTTTGATTTTATTCACAATTTACACTTTGTCCCAACTATTTCGGAACTGGGGTTGTAAATATTTAGCTAAATGTTTCATATATTTAGCTAAATATTTAGCTAAATGTTTCATACATTTAGGTAAATGCTTCATAAATTTAGCTAAATATTTCACTAAATGTTTCATACATTTGGCTAAATGCTTCATACATTTCGTTATATATTTAGCTAAATGTTTTATACATTTAGTTAAATATTTAGCTAAATGTTTCATACATTTAGTTAAATATTTAGATGAGATGAGGGGTCCGAGATGATTGAGGGTGAGCGCGAGTACTGTTTGATCCTGTCGATGTGAGCAACACATGCGTGCACACGAGCCCAACAGAAAACCCAGTTTTTGCCCATTTACACATGGCTGCCCTTACTGTGGTTGGTCAGCGACAGTCCCTGTTCTCCATTCTCAGACAGAAACAGGGAAATAAAGTGCCAAAAAATTACACAGAGGCAGGTGCCCACAGTCAGAAGGGAAGAGTTCCTACTCCTGTTGATGGGCAAAAAAAAGGGTTTTCTGTAGGGGCCGTGTTCACGCATGTTTTGCTCACGTAGACAGCGTCAAACAATACTTGCGCTCATCCTCAATCGTCTCGGAACCCTCATCTCATGATCAGTTTTGGTTGCTGTCCGGAATCTGTCACGTACAGGCTGGAACCAGATGTGGCGCTCTTGAGCTGCCATCGTCACTCATGGCTGCCCTAAACGGGGTCGGTCAGTGACAGTGCCTGTGTTCCATCCTCGGATAGACAGCCGTTGATTGTTGAACGGTGACAGTGCAAATGACGCACCACCTCTCAACGGCTGAGATCTGCCCGTAACATGCTAAAGGCTCTTTTTCTCTCTCCTGTGTCACAAGCCCTTCCATTTTCTTGATGCAGTAGCATTTTTCTTTTTTTTTGTTGGCTTTATGTAGGCTATTGACCACACCAAAAAGAACAAGTCAAGTGTCACTGTACACATCACAAACAGCTCATTCTTTGTTGTTACTGAAGTGCTTGGCGCGTGCACGTGGCGCGCGTCAGAATTACAATACCACGCGCTTTTCTTTATTTCCTATCGTACCTCACTGGAAAAGCAATAATAATCAATCGATTCTTCAATTTGCCGCAAACATAGTACATACCTCACCTGTGCATTATTAATGGCGCTAAGTATATTTTGCTAAATGCTTCATACATTTAGTTAAATATTTCACTAAATGTTTCATACATTTGGCTAAATGTTTCATACATTTAGTTATATATTTAGCTAAATGTTTCATACATTTAGCTAATTATTTAGCTAATTGTTTCATACATTTAGCTAAATGTTTTATACATTTAGTTAAATATTTAGCTAAATGTTTCACAATTTAGTTAGATATTTGGCTAAATGTTTCATATATTTAGCTAAATATTTAGCTAAATGCTTCATACATTTAGTTTAATATTTATTTAAATGTTTCATACATTTTGGTAAATGTTTCACACATTTAGTTAAATATTTAGCTCAAAGTTTCAAACATTTGGCTAAATATTTAGCTCAATGTTTCATTTATTTAGATAATTGATTCATACATTAAACTAAATGTTTAGATAAATGTTTCATAGATTTAGCTAAATATTTTGCTAAATGTTTCATACATTTATTTAAATGTTTATACATTTAGCTAAATAATAGAAACCACTAAATAATAAAACTTGTAACTTATATATAATTTTGGAATAGCACATTTAACATTTACGCAGCACATTTAACATTTACGCTTGCCACTTCAAAGTTCATAAATGTGGGGAAAATGAAGATTTCTTTCACTAAATGCGAGGAAAAAAAGGATATTTTTTGTTAAATGTGGGAAAAAATGCAGTGTAAAAATAACAGCATAAAATGTCCCATTCAGCACCCCATAAGAAATTGCTTGTTTTTGGTGATGTAATTAGTTTTTCCTTAAATTTAAATTGCCAGAATTGCTCACTTGATTTGCCTTTGTACAATAGAGGATTTTATTGTGCATGATGTGATGGGGGAAGATTGGATAGGTCTTAGTCATTTTTATGTGACCCAAAAAAAAAAAAAAAAAAAAAGATGGTGGCGGGGATGGGTTGGGCCGGTGGTGGGCCGGTGCAGTCAGAATTTTCCCAGTGGATTTTGGTGTCCCACTCCGCCCCTGGCGTGTACGTATTATTTAGGTACGAAATCCACATAAATTTTTATAAATAAGGCCCCAGAACATTAACAAAGTGCTGATAAACTTTAGCTAAGCTGTGTATACTTTCAATCAGTATCAATACACTGCATCAATACATCCATGCATATTCAGAATTGTTAATATTCTGGTCTGGCAGAAACAAAGTGCATATTAACTTTTGCTCAGCTGTGTCTATTTTAAATCAGTGTCAATGCACTGCATGCATACATTATGAAAATTCAAGATTGTTTTTGTAAAAAAAAAGAAAAGAAAAAGAAACAGTCATTGCAGCATTGTGGAGCGTATGGATTTAACTTCTATTAAACAGGTGGCCAATTTGTAAAATTCTATTTCTGTAAAATTTCTATCAGCCTGTGAGAGGCTTGTTGACCCTTATTTAACCCCTGAAGAATTAAAATTTCACAGGTAATTAATATATTTTGTTGTTAACTGTAATGCTTGTAATGCTGGGTAAATAAAAATGCCACTTATGATTTCCAGTCTATACAATGTTAAGTCACTTAGAAACAAGATGGGTAAAATAGCCACAAAACTCTGATCAAAAGACCATTAGCCTACCTGGGTTTAACCAACCAATTCACAAAATTAATGGCCATTAGATGTGGACCGATGTTTACAAAATTTAAACAGCCATTTTGTGCCTGACTGCAGAGAAAGAGCACCAACAATAAGGTTGAATTTGGACTGTGAAACGTGTACTGCAATCCCACATGAAGTCTCCTCTCAGCTTTTAATTGCAGATATAGGGAGTGGACAAAATATTGGAGTCACCCTGAAAAAAGGCTTTAAATTTGAAAACTCTAAACCTAATTTCTGAACAAGCCAGTGTCATTCCCATTAATATAAATACTGTCAGCGGTAGGGGTGTATTTAACAGAGGACAAACCCTCAGTACTTTGCTAGATAAATCTCAAAACGATTGGGGTACTAAGCAAAAGCAGTAAAATTGCTGGAGCCCTTCTTGCTTGTGCATTGTTCTCAGAAACAGTAATTTAATTGGGAAGGGAACTGCATCAACAATAATTGCAACGCAAAAAATACTTTTGTTGGATAATCGCTAATAGGTAGAAAATTACATCTCAAGAAATCACCAAAGAATTGAATCTACTCATGTCTCAACCTGTTTCAACAGAAACCGTTCTCCATGAGCTAAACAAAGTTGACCTTGATTCTAATGACAAACCCCAGTGCTTCCCTTTGTTTGTCAGAGCTGTAACTAACAGCTAACCTCGTACTTAAGTATAAAGTCTAGCATCCTTTTGAATTCAGAGACTGAGGTTAGTATATGACAGGTGATGGACACTATTCCTCTTGCTTGACCTTGAACATGTCAAAGAGACATGACTCAAGTACTCTACACTTAATTTCAATTCTTTTTGTGTCTTGTCCAAATTGGTTTTTATTTTGGTTACTTTTCTTATTGGGTGCATTTCATCAATTTGCAGGCAAAAATGCTTTGAATGCTGTGTTTGCTCATGGATTGTCAGCAATAAGCACAGGAATAGTAAAATCATTCATTTTGGGTTTGCGTATTTGTTTGACTTCAAGAAAAGTCTGTCGTCACAGAACGCTTTTCCTAAAACAAAACTAGGTCCCAATCTGGTATAATGAAATTAAATTGATATAATAAAGCAGACTTCGAAGCTATTGATAATTATCGAACATGAAAAATTGTCTCTTTATTTCGAATTGATTTATCATGCATATTTGTTTTTAAATAATCAAAATTTTGAAAGTTTAATTTACATGATGTGAAATCATGGTGATATAGGCATTTGGGTGATTCAAATAATTCATGCTTTTTTTTTTAATCAATGCATATGGTTACAGTTGTGTTGCCATCTTTTTTCTAATTAGTGATATCAAAAAAAAAAATTCCCTACCTCTTACTCAACATTCTTGCTTCGTTTTATGAACTCATTTTCACGAATTTATGTAGAACGTAAATACAAGGTACCAGACAATCACAAGCATACATCTCATGTGCTTACATTATGTCACTCAGAGGAAGGGCTTTGGCAGCAGATGCAGAGCAAGTTTTTCAGCCATTGCAGCGGCTCCATTTTGGAGATGTAGATTAGGGGCTCAACGCTGGAGCTGATGTCCATGAGGGCAAAGGCAATCATTTCAATTTGGCAGAATTCTGGGAAATCAGGTTTATATCTAAAGCTATAGACAGAAACTATAGGCAAGTAATTAAACACTGTGATGGCCAGAGTGATTTGCATTGTTCTGAGGGCTTTCCTTTTCATGGGGTGCATCTTCTCCTTGCCCAAGACCGACTTCCTCAGACTCCACATGATGGAAATGTTGCAGAAAACCATGATAGCAAAGACAGCCAGGATCAGCCCAGCGAAGATATGACCTGTGATGTTCGACGAAAATATCCTGATTAGGGCATAGGCTAGCATGAACCCCCACACAAGCATGGAAATAGCCACTCTGATCTTGGTATCCTTCATGCTTGTAAACACAATGGGGTGGACAACAGCCACGTAACGATCCAGACAAATGCAGGTGAGGAAGAGTGGGGTGATCTCCTTGATCCCAAAAGTAAAGTACTGGAAATGCCATATATATAGTCCAAGCATTTGGTAGCCAAAGTGGGTGATGGGGATCATCAGGCAGAACCAGGTATCTGCGATGGCCAGGTTGAAGATGAAGATATTGGAGGTGGAGGAGTCATTTTTCTTTCTAGCCACCAGCCACATCACTATGGTGTTGGCAGGGTAGCCCACGACAAGGTTGATGACATTGACAATAAATTGTAAGAAATACTCACCAAGTGATTGTATGCATCCTGTATACATGTTTGACAGTTGGAGACTGGATCCTGAAGAGGAGTGGTTGAAAGGTTGGATAGAATTGATGATAGAGCTGTTCATTTTGGTTGTAATTTACCCAGGAGGTTTGAGGGTTGATGTTCCTTAAAAAAGGAGAGTGAATGTTAGTTACATGGTTAAGCCTAACTGAACAGAGCAATGGTCCTCACCACTCAACCTGTCTGCAAGGCTAAATTACGTTCTTATATTTATGCTGATTCCAGCGTTATTTTACATTATTCTTTCACCAAAGTATTCCTCATCATGACACATGTACTGCATGATAGAGATGGAAACACTTAAGGCCTATTCACACCAAGCGTGGAAATTGGCGCGGATATTTAGAGAAGCAGATATCATAGGTTCTAATGTAAGCTTGCACACCGAGGCGAAACCTTTGTGCGGCAGAAGAAACATCAGCACGGACTAAAGCTTCTGCGAGAATCCGTCCGTGAAACTAGCCTTGAAACCAATGAAAAGCTTTGTTTCTATTCACGTTACAGCTTTCAAACCTCAAACTGCAAAGCCACATAAACTAGATGCAAAGTACAGAAGTATGGTGACAAACAAAGGAGAGCGTCTCATCAATATTGTTCTCCAGCATCCTGTCCTCTTAAGATAAGAGGCGGGATGATTACTTGAACAACGAGCTGAAAAATTAGGTCTGGACATCAAAAATGAAAATTCTTGGTGGCTACAGAGATGACGGTCAGTGCAAGAGTAGAAATGAGGCTAACGTTATCGTTCAGATACACGCAAAAATGTCATCATCAATGTTGCTGCTCTCATGGTCCAATTTGATAAAATAACCCGCGGATTTGTTTGTCTGTTGTGTGAAATTGGAATGCAAGATCGCAGAATATCGCACCGAGTTTGGTGTGCATGGTTTCTTGTGGAAATTTCGCGCAGCGAATATTCCGCAAATCCATGTCGCTTTTTTCGCTCCGCTCGGTGTGAATGGGCCTTTACACTGGCCTATTTTACGCGAAGTCAAGTTCACTCTTGTGAGAAATTATTCATGTCAAGGGATCCTTGCACAATTCTATTGCATTCTGGCATTGATGGATAATTTTTACTTTCTGAAAAGACTATCTCTCTTCTGAGACACCAGCTTTGTTCTTTGAAACTGCACGGGAGCTTCCCGAGATTGGAGACAGTGTTCCCAGAAGACAAGGTTTGCCCTTTGGGTCTGTTGTATTTCTGTCTGCAACAGTCTTTCACTCAAGCGCAGTGAAAGAAATGAAAGAGTGGTTCAACAGATTGAAAGAAAGAATAAGTAACTCACCTGAGAAACTGCAGTGGCTCTAAATACACTCCTTAAGGTCAGTCAGCCCCGTAGGCAACTGTATCCTGATTGCATGTGTCCAGGGGGGTTATGTTTTTGTTCAATATAGTTCCAGTTCATATAAGTATATACATTTGAGTTGTGTCAAAGTCATGCAGACAACAGCCAATCGCAAATCCACTGAAGAAGCAATAGAACTTAGTGTGACTGAACAATACCCCGTCACCACAGGATTATATTTGAGGATGGATGTGTGTGCAAAAAGTCTTGTATTTAGGGAGGTTGGCTTCCAGAGTGAGTTTGTGATGTGACCAACAGATCTGTAGTAAAACAGAGGAGGGGCTAAAAGGAGGGGTAGATGAGTGCCCCCCTATCCCTGTTCTAACAATATGTTATTCGTCAGTGATGCAATCCAAGAAGTGCATCCCAGACAAACAAGTGACGCAATGCAGTCAGCCCACTGGAGCACAGGTGAGACTGTGTAACCTGGTGTAAGGTCTGACACATGAAACCACAAGGTTTATCAAAGCAGACTCAAACAGTTCAGTCAGGTCACTTACGTCAGATTTCATTTATTTTTTTGCAAGCAATTTCAGGCAACAACATTCCCAAACAGACCAATCTATGACACCGAGAAAATAGGTATGCTCCAAATTAGTTTGCAGAACACAGTCATCCACTGTTCCTCCAAAACAAACTTGCCATTCCCAAACAGTTGCTTGCCTAATAAATTGTGGTTTTTGTGACAATTTGTCCACGGATTCAACTATTTGGGACCCATTGATTACTTTCTTTGATTGGTTAAATCTTTAAAGATGTTTTTTTTTCTTTCAGACATACAAACAAAATTAAGATAATTTCACAGGTCGAAACAAAAACAAAAAAAAGAGAGAGAGAAAAAAAGTGGGGGCACTACTCCATCATTGTAAACTTAGCTCTGCTCTTTCCAGACCTCCAGTGGACATGAGTCATCTTTCCTCTTGTATAAAATCCATTTTTCCCAATGTTGTTTGTGGGTCCTTGCTATGAACCTTAAATTATGAGTCAGCTTCTTCATGGAATATATTTCTTCTACAATGTCCAGCCACTGAGCTTAGTCTTGGAGGGTCACATTTCAGCCTATTCCTTGTGATGGCCTTTTTACAGGCTAGGGTCAGAATTTTAAAGAGGTAGATATCCTTCTTTTGAATTATATCACCAAGTATCAATCCCAGGTACAATAAACGGGGGTCCCTGGGAATCTCATAACAAAAAATCTCTTTGAGGATTTGAAAAACTCCATCCCAAAATGTCTGTATCTCTGCACAAAACCAAAAAATATGAGAGTGATTGGCATTCATTTTGCCCGCATTCTTTCCAGCATTGTTGTCATTTTCCTGTTTATTTTTTATATGGGGTGTAATAAAACGCGGATTAAATTTTTCCATCCAAATTCTCTCCATCTTTTAGAACTGGTAGAGGTTTGTTGCATTATACGCATAGAATGCCATTCACTCTTCGGCAGTTGAATATTCAATTCTAGTTCCCATTTTGATTTAAAAGCCATTCCGTGAGAAAATGGCACTTTTTGAAGAAGTTAAGGAGTTGACCCCCTTGGAATTGAATGAAACTTGGGATATACGTAGATATCGTAGTCGCATGGAAAAAGCCAAATTTTTAGGTCCGTATCTCACTTAGTCTTCCGGTGGCGCCACCTGGAAGCCACTAAAGTGGCTCAGTTTTGCAATTATTATGACTTAAAAGGTACACAGTACCAGATCTGTTATCATGACCTGTGACACTTCAAGTCTGGATAGACATCTGTACCACATCAGCGCCATGCTGGGTAACTATGTTATTGAGCCGGAATTATTTGAGAAATCACAGTAAAAATTGAAAGTGGGAATGGATATAAAATAATATCCCAGACATATATCAATCAACAATGCTGTATTATGTGTTTACTCACAAAACTATCATTTTCAGGAAATAGTACCTTGGTATCTTGCTGGGTTAGTGCAATGGATGGCCGGAAAGACGGTTGAAATAGATTTTTGGTGCATGTTTGTGGTATATTTTCTCAGTAACCCAGATATGTTCCATGGTGATAAATACCGTTTGTTGTGCTTTTGGAGATCTATTTTCAGGAATTAAGCATTTCTTTGGTAGTATCTACACTTTCAAGCTAGAAGGAGCCAAAGTTGGAGGAAAACTCTAAACAGACCATTTAATAGCAAATTGTGCCTATGTTTAGGCGGTATTATTTTGTTTACCCAGCAAGATAGAGATCTGAAATTCTCTAGATACTCAGGGCCCTATCATACATCAGAGTCCCTAAACCTGTTATTTGGGAATTTAGCATTGCGTAAGAGGCGTTCCCCCACAAAAATTGTGTAAAGGTGGGTTCTTGTGGATCAACTGGTTGCAGGACACCAGAAAGAGTCAAACACACTAATTGACAACAGACACGCTTTATTCAACAGGGGTTTCAGAGCCAGGGAGTCATGGATAGTCAGTCACCGCCAGAGGTTTACAAAAGCGCACAACACAAATTCTAAACTAAATAAGCAAGACCAATTGTGAGTACAAAATAAACCCTTTGAAAATGCAAGCAAGCTTCTAGATTCAAGCAACCCACCACACAACACCCAACTGCCCTGGCAGCAAGCAGCCACCCTTGGCCACAGCCAATAGCCCCTGGACTAATAGTTAATATTAAAAAATCCAAATTTCCTTTAATAATTTAAAAGCACTAGATTAAAAACTTCAATAGAACAAACAGGTACAATTACTAAAGGTCAAGGTATTAGTGGTCCTGGACCACTGGCTGAGCCACCGGGGGAGGTGAATGGCGCGCAGAGCCTCAGCACAGGTCGGCCGCCCTGACTGGGACTCAAATGAAGTCAAATGGCAAGCAAACAAAGCACAAACAAACTTCTGCTCCAAGAAATGGACTGACAAACACCAAAAGACCATACAGCAAACTAAACCAAACAGATTTAGTTCAAGGTTTAGTTCAAAACAATAAAATTGATAACCAAACACAAAGACATGACTCAAAACTGCAACAAAAAAACAATCAAATCTTTAGACTTCAGTCCTCTCACAGTTGCATAGTGATGTTACCGCTGATACCAAGGCTCTGAAGCACGCTTCAAACTTGACAGGGTATTTTTCTGAAGCACTGTGCCGGAGCTTGCTTCATATCGGGGAAAACCACGTGACTAATGATGTTCGAACCACTTCACTGCTTCATTCAGACTGAATCAGCTGACCGGTTTGGTTCGATAGGCAGAGCTTTGAGACATTGGCGCGATTTAAAAGTATTTAAGATAGATTAAACAGCGCTCTGTTATTGTTATTTTTGAATAAAAATGCCTAAGTTGCACAAGCACACCCAGTTTACACCAAACACAATCAAAAAACATAATAAAATATAATCAAAAACATAATAAAATAAAATGTTTTTTGGACAGAGCAAATATTTACCGGATTCAATGAGGCAGCAGATGCAATTAATGTTATTATAATATAATATGAATTATTATTTCCGTTTTATTTCAACAGGGTAACCCTTTCAGTTAGGAAACTGCTCTTCCAAGGGGCCCTGCACAATAAAAATAAACAAAAACATTAACCAAACCAACGAGTGACAAAGTGTAGAATACATAGAGATACATACTTATAAGACAAAGGGGGGGGAATATACATACACATATATACATACCTACACATATACATACATATATATATAGACACACTCATATATATACCTCCATACACACATTAAGGATTTCAACATAAACATTTGCAAAAGAGCACAACCAAAAAGTAGGGGCACTTGTACAGTTTTATATTGAAATAAAAAATATTAGACAAATACCAAGGTTTATCAGTGGTTAAAATCAGTTATACTTAATTCAGGCTATAGATAAAAGTCTACAATATTTCTTGAATGACTGTAGAGAAGTTATGGATCGAATATATTGAGGTAGATTGTTCCACATTATTGATCCTTGATAATGGAGAGATCTTTTGTAATAGTCAGTGCGGGGTATATTTATTTTAAGGGGGCAAGATAACGCATACCTTGTTAAAAATTTGATTTCACGAGAAATGAATATTGCCGTTAAGTATCCTGGGGCTAGTCCATGCATTATTTTAAAAATGACGAGGTGAAACTGATATTGCCATCTTTGAGTAATTGACTGCCAGTCTAACCGAGCTAAAAGAATGTTATGGGGCGTTCTAAAATCGGCCTGCAGTACAATTCGCGCATATCTATTTTGTAATCTCTGCAACCTAATTATATTATTTTGAGAACTTTTACCCCATACAACAAGAGCGTAATCAATGTGTGGTAAAATTAATCCATTATATAACATGATTAACATATTGTCTGAGAGATTCATTTTGATTTGACGAATACGCCCTATTATTTGTGAAAGTTTACTACAAACTTTATCAATCCATGTCAGTGACTCGTCCAGTATTACACCAAGGTATTTAAAATCACGCACCTGTTCAACTGTCTCACCTTTATATTTCACAATTACGGATGCATTTCGTATTTTCCGTCTCGTACCAATTAGCATACACTTACATTTTCTGAAATTTAGTTCCAAATTGTTAATATCTACCCACCGGCAGATCTTATTGAATTCCTTCTGTAGTAGTTTGGAGACTACATTGATATCTCTGTCCTTACAGAACAGCGCCGCGTCATCTGCATATAAACACAATTTCGTATTTTTGAGATATGAGACGTGACAAATATCATTAATAAAAATACAGAAGAGGAGGGGACCCAATATTGAGCCCTGCGGAATTCCCTTACGGATTGTTCGAAAGTCAGACATTTTACCTAAACACTTAACACATTGCTGACGATTGGAGAGATAATGATTAAACCATTTCAGCTCTGTACTATCAATACCATACTTTTTTAGCTTATCAAATAGAATCGGATGAGAGATAGAATCGAAAGCCTGCTTAAAATCCAAAAATAATCCTCCAGCTGCATACCCTTCATCTATGTTTTTTAGTAGGTATTCGTTTAAATCCAGGAGGGCTGTGGTAGTTGAGTGTAAAGGACGAAAACCAGATTGACAATTACTTAACAAATTATTCGACATAAAATAATCATAAAGTTGCCCATGAATTGCCCTTTCAAGTATTTTCATTGGGTGACATAAAACTGAAATCGGTCTGTAATTACTAACGTCCTCTTTTTTACCACTTAATTATTCAGGTAAGGAAGAAAAACAACAGACACATGTAAAACGAAGTCAGAGTTCAGCTTTATTTAAGAATTTTTCACAATACAACAAAACTCAAAGTGCACACGCAAGGTGCGACAGTGTCACCTTTGCAAGGCTGTACAACAATCTCTGTGCCAGCAGATGTCACCCACGTGCTCAATGAATGAAGCTTCGAGTAGTGGACCAATTTTCAATACCAAAAGGGTTGATAGTTTCATAAAGCCTTGTTTGGCCATCACTACAGTCGCACAAACAAACACCATACACCTAACAAAACAATCCAACATCCAGAGCACACCATCCACCTACCCTCCGCAGACACCCAGAGGAGCAACAAACAAAAAAACCAGCCCTAGGCTTTGGTGGTCACCCTTTATATAGGATACACTTCTTCCATGGTTACTAAACTTAAGAACTCATCCAACTGCATAAGTGCCCCCTACTGTACTGGCCTGTATTGGTATTGCATCCTCAAACCAATCAGTCCTTCCCATTACAGTTGCAATCTTGCACACCTTCCTTTGTCCCTAAAACACCTGCGCTACTCGTTATATTATGCATAGGCGTGGTTTGGGCGTTACACCAGTTAAACCAATCAGTGTGCCAGGTGCCATTGCCTTTAGGAGCAGGCTGCGCTATCCCAAATCCTCAAACCGAAACCTGTGATGGAGAGAGGAAGGTCGCCACGTTTCTCTGAAGACAAAGTTAAATTGCTTGTGCATGAGGTCAAATCCAGACAGGGGAGGATCTGTTTTTGTTAAGCTAATCATGAATTGTATTATTTTATTATTATTATTATTATTTGACATTGAAATATTGTTTAATGTTTGGTATGTAATAAAAAAAAACATCAAGCCTACCCCTTTTGTGAAAAAAAAAAAAAATAAAAAAATGCGTTTCGCCATGCACTTCCAGCTCCCTCTCCTGTCTGAAATGAAGCATAGAACAAAATCCCATTTTAGAAAATACCCATAGCCAAATAAATGCCTACATTGACTGCAATCATTGACACTTTTTTCTTAATAAAGCGACTTTGAGTATTTAATAAAATGCTATATGAATGACATGTATTATTACATTATTAGTAGCCTACTGATTGCACAAATTACTTACCAGGCAGGCTGCAGATGACATGACCAGCGGAGTCGCAGCTCTGCTGCCAGCTGGGCCCTCATTGCCCCTGCTACTGCTGGCGCTATATCAGCATTTGGAGTCGGCACCTGCACTTCAGCTTGCCGCCTTCTATAGTCCGGTAATAATCTATCCTCAAACTCCAGCATCATTCCATGGCGTAGGGCAATGTTGTGCAGCACACAACATGCCACAAAGAAAGATGCTACTTTCTGAGGACCATACTGTAAGACCCCACCTGACCTGTCCAAGCAGCGGAACCGCATTTTGAGCACGCCAAATGTTCGCTCAATGACAACTCGTGTGTGTGAGTGTTTTCCATTGAAAGTGAACTCACGCACACTTGTTGGCTTAATGTATGGCACCATGCATCACATCTTTAATGGATAGCCATTGTCACCCAACAGCCACCCATCCAGAGGGGGGTCCCTCTGGAAGACTGTTCCATTATAAAAGCGTTGTGGCTACCTCCAGGATGATATGCGTATACAGTCAAGATGTAACCCCATGCATCGCAAATCACCTGGACGTTGATGGAATGGGTTCCCTTACGATTCACATAGGCGCCACTGTTCAGAGCCGGAGCCCGAATCAGAACGTGTGTGCAGTCGACGGCACCCAGAACCCTAGGGAACCCATATCTTGCCAAAAAATCCTGCTTTACCCTGCGTTGTCTCTCGGGTGTAACAGGGATGCCAGTGATGTGCCTACAGGCATGTCAGACTCTGCTGGCAGTGACTGCAGTTATAGCCGAGCTTACGGCAGATTTGGTCATGCCTCCAACTGAGCTGAGTGGGTGTTGGAATGACCCACTAGCATAGAAAAATAGTGCCACAGTAACCCTAACAGCAACGGGCAAGGCATACAGACAGCTGGCAGCGGTGTCTACATCATCTGCAACCAGGTGACATAATTCCGTCAGTGCCTGACAGGAGAGGCGCAGTTTTGTCACGCATTCTCGTTCTGTGGATAATAATACTTGTATTGTATTATTATAATTTTAGAATATTATCTATAATATATATCATTAATATATATTATATATAATAATTATATATTATTATAAAAGCAGAAAAAATGATTGATACAAAATACAAACAATATAGACTTACCTGAAAGGCCCAGGTAGCTGGTGCGCTGGCGGTACACGCGTTCTGGGCATTTTCTATTATTTAACCCTTAAATGCCCCCTGTGACAAACTTGTCACACGATTTTGGGGGTTGTCAAAACCACTGACCCCACATAAATTTTGCAACCTAATTCCCACAGTGACATATTTAGACCATCAGTTCTGCCATCTGATGCATAAAAGTGGAACTGACACTACACTGGCTGCACCAGCTAACCTTTGCAATATGGCCGCCCCCATGATGGAATCCACACGATAGATCAGCACCCATTCATCACTGGATAAAGTACACAAACAGGTAAGCTAATGAAAAATAAGCTATGCCTAATACTTCAGCTATATGTCAACTACCAAAACAATGATGGACAAAAGTTCTCTTTATATCCTTGAAACTTAGAGTGACATATATGTCGCAAAACTAAAATGAGGTCAAAGGTCACCAAAAATTAAAAATTGCTATTGGGTTGTAATTAGCTCCTCCCCAGGACATATTAACAGAATACATAGATTTTTCTTTCAACTTATACTATAGTTGGGCATTTAAGGGTTAACTGGTGATCAAGGCGATTTAGTACTATCTCTGCCATTTTCTCAGGGGTTCAACTGAGGCTAAAGCAAGGTGGCTTTTTATAGGCGAGTTAATTCGGGAAATGGAGCTACATGTGCACATCCACATGTGTTCAAGATACCGTTTAGGAATAGTGGAAGCTGCTAAATGCGTAATTCACGGGTAGCGGGTAGTGGCAACAGGTAGGGCAGTGTGAAAGATAGAGCCCATAGGGATTTAGCAGCTTCCAGCACAAATTGGAAACTACACATAGGGCTCTATCTTTCACACTGCCTTACCCGTTGCCACTACCCGCAACCCGTGAATTACGCATTTAGCAGCTTCCACTATCCCTAAACGATATCTTGCGGCCACACTACCCGCTATGCATTATGTCTAATCCCTTATTTGCGCCTGGACGTGTGCCCGTGGGCATGTTTATGCGCTTTCCCTAAAATTGCTATCTTGACCACACACTTAAGGGAAAGCGTGTAGCGGGTCCTAAAACCACGCGCTACCCGCATTTGGGCTTTCACAAGAGCCCTATGCATTAGCACTCAGCAATGGAAATTTTTTTCCAGCGAGAATGGCATTTCAGAACTCTCTTGCGAATGAAGGTAATTTCGGCGACAAGTATGTACACCTGTTTTTGCAGCACGGTCACGCAACTTGCTGTAAAAAAAAAAAATAGACAACTGTCCGATTGGAAAATGTAAACGGACAAAACCACATACTTGTCACCAGAATTACCTTCATTCGCTGAAGAGTTCTGAAATGCCGCTCTCGCTGGGGAAAAAAAAAAGTTACGTCGCTGAGTGCCAGTGCATATACCGAATTTTATTTTTCTAAAATGGGATTTTGTTCTATGCTTCATTTCAGACGGGAGAGGGAGTTGGAAGTGCATGGCGAAACGCTTTTTTTTTTTTTTTTTGAAGTTTCCATCACAAAAGGGGTAGGCTTGATTTATTTATTTATTTATTTTACTACATACCAAACATTAAACAATTTGTCAATGTCAAGTAATAATAAAAATAATAATAATAATAATAATACAATTCATGATTAACTTAACAAAAACAGATCCTCCCCTGACTGGATTTGACCTCATGCACGAGCAATTTAACTTCGACTTCGGAGAAACGTGGCGACCTTCCTCTCTCCATCACGGGTTTCGGTTTGAGGATTTGGGATAGCGCAGCCTGCTCCGAAAGGCAGTGGCACCTGGCACACTGATTGGTTTAACTGGCGTAACGCCCAAACCACGCCTATGCATAATGTAACGAGTAGCGCTGGTGTTTTAGGGATATAGGCAGGTGTGCAAGATAGCAACTTACGCGGGGGAACGCCTCTTACGCAATGCGAAATCCCCAAATAACGGGTTTAGGGACTCTGGCGTAAGATAGGGCCCAAAGTCTCCACTGAGAATGTAATGGCCGGTGGAATACGGAGGCCAGGTGCAACAACCAGAGATAAAGAGAGTACTATGCACACAGTACAAACACAGAATAATACTCACTAAAAACAGTGCTCGCGCTTCCAAAGGACGTAGAATAGTCCGAACCACGGAAGCAAAGCGAGACAGAAAAAGGGAGAAGAAACTACAAACAGACTCTAGCAAAGAGGCGTGGCGAACATCTGTCTTATATAGAGTCCGGGGAAGTGCCGCCCAAGTTCAATCAGCCACCTGGGTAAAAAATTCGATTGAACAGGAATACGATATCGTTCTGGGATGAGAGCCACAAAGAAAAGTCCAAAACACACGCACAAACATCCAGAACCATGGCAGAGAAGAAGGGAGCTCAGAGCAAATGTTATCGATGTGACAAAACGGGACAAATTTTTCAGAAGAATGCTGGAGCAAAGACCAGGATTGAAAGAAATGTGGCAAAAAGGGGCATATGAACATTCTTGTGAAAGCAAGGGATTTAACAAAACCGCAGAAAGCCTCAACAAAAAGTCAAAATTTACAAAGAGACATTCTGTTCATAATGTGCAGCAAAGCCACACTATGGCTGAGGATAATAGCTCATCAGATGAGGCCCCAGCGTATGTGTTGTCAGTTACTGGGGGTGCAGAAGGATACAGGATTTCACCACTGCTGGATGGACAACCAGTGCGAATGGAAATTGACACTGGTTCGGCAGTCTCCCTTGTATCTGAGGCTTTTTACCAAAAAAAAAATTTACAGCACCTTCTGTTACAGCCATCCAGCCTCATCCGGAAAACTTACACCGGTGAGCCAGTACCAACCAAAGGGTTCATCGATGTTACTGTCCAGGTACATAACCAAACAGCTAAACTACCAATGTATGTACTGGAGGGGAACTTTCCATCGTTACTAGGCCACTCATGGCTGGAGAAGATCACACTGGACTGGTCTGCAATCCACAAACTGGGCAAAGAGGACGCAAGTTTGACAGCAGTCCTGAACAAACATTCTGAGGTGTTCAAAGATAATCTTGGAAACATGAAGGAAATCACAGTCAAACTGAATATCAAACCAGATAGCAGGTTCTTAAAAGCCCAACCTTAGCCTTCGGCAATAAGACTGAAAATTGAAAGAGAGCAAGAATCTTAGGTTAAAAGTGGGGTTTTAAACCTGCTAGCCATGTACCGGTCATAAAAAAATGTGGCTCTGTAAAGATCTGTGGGGATTTTAAAGTCACCATAAATCCCATGCTTGAGGCTGAGCAGTATCCACTTCCTCATATTGATGATCTCTTCACTGGCTTGGCTGGAGGGAAAAGGTTCAGCAAAGATGACCTCAATCAGGCCTACCTCCAGATGCATGTAGATGACAAGTCGAGAAAGCTGATACAATCGTCACTCACAAAGGCCTCTACAGGTACCGCAGGTTACCAATCGGGATAACCTCAGCCCCAGCAATCTTTCAACGTGCAATGGACCAGATACTGAGAGGACTATCAGGAGTCTTATGTTATCTGGATGACATCCTTGTCGCTGGAAATACCAAGGAGGAGCATCTACAAAACCTTGATGCCACACTACAGCTGTAAAAAAAAAAATGGACACCTCAATTGAGTATTTGGGGCATGTGATTGATTCTGAGGGCTTACACAAAGCTCCATCTATGGTGAAGGCAATAATGAATGCCTCAGCTCCCCAAAATGTGAGTCAACTACATTCCTACCTTAGCCTTCTTAACTACTATGGATGGTTCATTCCAAACCTGCCTTCTGTGCTCAAGCCACTTCATCAGCTGTTGTGCTATGACAGAGCCTGGAAATGGACAGATCAGTGTGAAAAGGCATTGCTGAAGACGAAAACTGCACTGCTGGAGTCAGACCCAGAATCCCCAATGTCCCAGTGCAGCGATGGGGACACTGTACTGAAGGAGACGCTGCCTTTCGGATGAGACGTTAAACCGAGGTCCTCACTTACTGTGGTCATTAAAGATCCTATGACACTCTTCGATAAGAGTAGGGGGTTCCCCGGTGTCATGGCAAAATTCCCAACCTGGCTCTTTTCACCTGCCACCTAATCATCCCCTGATCTAATTGGCTATGCAACTTGTCCTCTCCGTCTCCACCTCAACCCCCAGGGCTCCCTTGAAAAAGAGATTTTCAATCTCAATGGGACCTCCCAGTTTAAATAAAAAAAGACACTCTGACACATTTTGACCCCAAGCTGCCCATTCAGCTTGCCTGCGATGCCTCTCCTTATGGGGTGGGGGAAGTTGTTTCTCACATTATGCCTAATGGTGAGGAACGTCCCATTGCATTTGCTTCAGTGCTGCAGAG
Organism: Gymnothorax javanicus; assembly: GCA_029692085.1. Lineage (NCBI taxonomy): Eukaryota > Metazoa > Chordata > Actinopteri > Anguilliformes > Muraenidae > Gymnothorax > Gymnothorax javanicus. The sequence continues at coordinate 41,350,831 of CM056200.1, forward strand.
AGCAAATATGCACAAATTGAATGAGAAGAACTTGGAATTGTGTTTGGTGTGCGTAAATCTCACCAATATCTGTTTGGGAGGAAATTTATTCTATTCAAAGATCACCGCCCCCTCACCACAATTTTTGGCCCCCATACAGGCATTCCACCATTGGCCGCTAGTAAAGATAGGCCTTGCTCACACCTACGAAATTAAATATTGTAAGTCGGAGTTGCATGCAAATGCAGATGGCCTCTCTAGGCTGCCACTTCCTGCAGTCCATGGTGAGCCACAACAGGCTGGAATTTTCTACTTCAGACAAGTAGAGGATGCACCCATCACTTTGGCTCAAGTGAAATGGCACACCAGAAATGTGTTATCAAAGCTGTTGGATGTAGTGATTAAATGAGAACATATAGATCTTCCAGAGCTGAAACCTTACATCACCTTACATCACAAGAAGGTGTGAACTCTCTGTGCCAGATGGATGCCTCTTATGGGGATGCAGAGTGATTATTCCACCAGTGTTGCAAAAAAAGTTACTACAGCAGCTACACACTGGGCACAGTGGCATGGTGCGGATGAAGAACTGGCGAGGAGTTGCTTTTGGGGTCCTGGACTTGATGCGGAGATTGAGGAAACTGCAGGAACATGTCAATCATGTTAGAAGATCCGCTGCATGCCACAACCAGCCCCTCTCCACCCATGGGATTGGCCAGAGGAACCCTGGCAGTGCACCCATGTTGATTTTGCTGGCCCATTTGAAGAGAGGATGTTTCTGGTTTTTATTTTTTATTTTATTTCACCCATATTTTACCGAGTAGTCCCACTGAGATCAATGATCTCTTTTTCAAGGGAGACTTGGCCAAAATGGCAGCATAAGGTGTTACAGACTTCATGACAATAAGAAAAAAAATACAATGTACACACTAAGATGTAGACAACTTCAAGCACCAATGGTTGTCAAAAGATATTCAATTAACTGTGGACTTTCATTAAATAACTATGGGCATAAACAAGTACCAACCGATTTATTCACCATTGTACTTATAAGAAATTTAAAATTAGACAAAGAAACTAATGCCCTTAGTATCAAACCTTTTTTGAAGATTATTCCAGGTGAGTGGAGCAGAGAACATAAAAGCTTTCATTCCCAAATTGGTCTGTGTACTTGGGACAGACAATAAAATCACATCTTTAGATCTCAAATTATATCTACAGTCAGATTTCAGTGCAATCAAGGAACAAATATAAGAAGGGAGTTTACCTAAAATAGCTTTATAAATAAACAAATACCAATGACTGAGCCAACGCATGGTCAAATATGGCCACCCAGCCCTGGCATAAAGAGTACAATGGTGAGTGAGGGCTTTACAATTGGTCACAAATCTCAATGCACTGTGATAAACACTATCTAACTTTTGTAAGCAATGTGCAGGTGCATGCATGTATAAAAGGTCACCATAATCAATAACTGATTAAAAAAGGTAGCAGAAACCACGTTTTTTTCTTGCCTCAAAAGAGAAACAGGACTGATTTCTATAATAAAACCCTAACTTCAATTTGGTGAGAGCCTGTATAATAGTGGAATCAGTACAATAGATCACCGTATCATCTGCATAAAAATGAAAATTTGCACCTTCTACATTTTGTCCCAAATTACTAACATAAATTGAAAATAACAGAGGACCCAAAACAGACCCCTGGGGTACTCCATTTCTAATAATTAACCAGTTGGAAGTGAGCCCATCAAATTGGATACATTGAGATCTTTTGCAAACCATCCCACAGTCTGATTGGATATTCCAATATTAGTTATGCTGTGTTTCAGAATAGAAAGGTCAGCAGTGTCAAAAGCTTTGGTCAGGTCAATAAACAGAGCTGCACAACTCTGTTTCTTATCAAATATGCCAATGATGTCATTGACTACTTTCATAGTAGCAGTAAAAGTGCCATGTTGCTTCCTTGAAGCCAGATTGGTGAATGCATAGTAAGTTATTTTTGCATAAAAAATCTTTCAACTGGTGACAGTAGATGCTCATAGTAAATGGCCAGAAGTGTCCATAATGAGATCTATGACAGTGGAGAAAACCATTGAGAAACTCTGTGAAATGTTCAGTCGATTTGGTTTTCCTGAACAACTAGTGAGTGGACCTACAGTGCTGTGTAAAAGTATTTGCCCCCTTGTTGAGCAGCTGATGGAGGGAGCCTTGTCCCTGAGAGGCCTTCAAGGCATGTTTCACGCTCTGTACAAATCTCTCTGCTAGGTGGTACGGGGCAGAACGAATGTGTTGTACACCATTCACCAGGAGGAATCTTTCCAATTCTTTTGAGAAAAATTACAGTGCTGTGAAAAAGTATTCGCCCCCGTCCTGATTTCTTATTTTTTTGCATATTTGTCACGCTTAAATGTTTCAGATCATCAAACAAATTTTAATAATAGACAAAGATATCCCGAGTAAATACAAAATGCAGTTTTTAAATGATGATTTCATTAATTGAGGGAAAAGCTATCCAAACCTACCTAGCCCTATGTGAAAAAGTAATTGGCCCCTAAACCAAATAACTGGTTGTGCTATCCTTGGCGACAAAAACTTCAATCAAGATTTTGCGATAACTGGCAATGAGTCTTTCACATCACTGTGGTGAAATTTTGGACCAATCTTCTTTGCAGAATTGTTTTTAATTCACAACGGGTGTTTTAAGGCAATTTGTCAGTCAGCATAACATAACATGAGTGGCGAGAGCAGGTCATTCAGCCCAACTAGGCTCACTAGTTTCTTATTACTATAATGAATCTATCACTTCAGATACTCAATGACTCGATGGTATCTAGTGCTAAATCAAGCCTGTACTTGAAAATTCCTAAGGTTTCTGCCTCAACAATATGGTCAAGCAAGCTATTCCACATCGAAATTACTCTCTAGGTGAAAAAATATTTCCAAATACCAGTGCTAAATTTTCCCTTGGCCAACTTCCATTTGTTACCCCGAAGTTCAACTAACAAAACTTAGCCAAAGCAATTCCACATAATTGACTTTGTTAATCCCTTTAACATATTTAATGACCTCTATCAGATCACCCCTAAGTCTCCTGTTCCTAATGCCGGCTACACACTGTGCGATTTCAGCAATCTTCTATGTTTAATGCAAACCACACTGAGCGACATGGATCTAGTGAACTTGGTTACGACATCCAGGTTTGATGTATGTAGACTGGCGTGTAATTTCCTTGCTCAGTATGGTCCCTTTTCTTATATATTGGTATTATATTGATCGCCCTGCTTCCAATCATTTGGTACCTCTCCAGTTTCTAAAGACCGTCTGAAGATAGCTGAGAGTGGTTTAGAGTTGATCTCACCAACTTCCCTGAGCACTCTAGGGTATCAGCCATCAGGACCTGCCGCTTTATCTGTCTTTGGTTTATGCAACTTGTCTAGTACTTCATTATCCCTAACCTCACTTTCTGCTAAATAATCTTGAGCATTGGACATGCCCTTTGGCCAAATAAAAATCCGCTCTGAGGTAAAATTCTCAACAAAGTAACTATTCAAGGTATCAGCAATATCCTTATTCTTGTACAGCAGCGATCCATCTTTATTCAAACACTTTTAGTGTTTGCCCCTTCCGCAATTTGCCTTTCATACAGTCTCCTCGCATTCCTCCGCGGTTTTTTGACCAGCTCGCATTTTACTAACCTGACACTCCAGATGGACAGTTCCATATATCCGCCACGGAAATATTTCACAAGTCCATCTGGGAAAGAGCAGTTCAAAAAAGTTTTCAGAGGAGGAACCTTCAAAAAAAATCTGCGGATGCTGATTGGACGGTGGTTCTTCTCGTCACACTCATCACCGACCAATCCACATTAAGCCATTAAGGTTTGGAATCCTTCCCATCTTTTTCACGACCAGAGGAGCTAGCTGGTAGATCAAACTCTTACCGAAACCGGAAAGAAGAGCAAAAACATTGTTTCCCGTCAGAAAAGCTTTAAGTGACGTTCTTTGCTCCTCTTTTAATGAAGAAATTGAGTCTATTTCTGATAAAACTGCTGATATTGACCCATCCACAGGAACCGCTTCGCACGCCGCCATTGTATTCAAACATAAAGTCGCTTCCTGGTGATGTCACGTCTGCAGCTCCCGCCTCTCTTTCCCCTGATTGGGCCGTAAAAAATTTAGCCGTGAAATTGTTGGACGACGGTAGTTGGCAAGACAGACCTGCAGGATTTCAGACAATGAATCAGGCAGGGCCGTCTGCTCTGCAAGGCTAGCATTTTACAGCATTCAGCCTTAGTATTCTCATTGCTGTCCTTCATGTACATCTTATAAAGATTCCTCTTTTCCCCTCAAACTCCTACAAATAGCTCTGGTCATCCACTGAGGATTCTGCTTTTTCAACTTACTTTTGGACACCTTTGCAATTAATTTGCATTGTGAATCAATTAAAACCCCCTTGAATCTATCCCACATCTCATTTACAGACTAACAATCTAGGAGTGTCTCCCATTTTATTTTGCTTAAATATGAGCGCATCCTGTCAAAGTTTGCTGCCCTAAAATAGAAAATGTAAGTTTTTAACTTAATTTTAGTTTAATAACTTTTTAACCTGCCACGAAACATTAAAACAGTAGAATGATCACTAGTCCCAAGTGGCTCCAGTTCCTCTACATGACAAATTATATCAGCGTCAGTACAAAGCATTAAATCTAAAATTGCCTTCTCTCTTGTAGGTTTACTAACCAACTACACCAAAAAATTGTCATTTATAACATCTATAAATTCTTCCTCCCCTTTAACATGCCCTTTCATCATTTCCCAATTGATATTCGATAATTGAAGTCTCTCATAATAATAGTCCCTCCTCCTCTACAAGCTTGCCTAATCCTCTTAAAGAGCATTTCATTTACAATACTGTCTAAAGCTGGTGGTCGATAGCATACTCCTATGTTTAAACCCGTCTTGTGTTTGCAAATGAGCCTGACCCAGATATCTTCACAGGGCAAGAAATGTTCATTTTCAGGAATTTCCTGCACATTAATGTTTTCGTTCACATAGTGCTACACCCCCTCCTCTCCTATTACATCTATCCTTCCTTAAGAGCTTATAACCTTCTATATTATATTCATCTCCATCCTCTTCACTAAGCCATGTCTCTGTATTCCCAACTATGTCATAGCCCTCACTAATCATTTCAGCCTCAATTTCTGGAAATTAATTTTTAATGCTTCTAGAATTTAAATAAAAACATTTCATGCTATTTCTACTGCACTTATCTGCTCCCCTCGCTATGGTTTGTTGCTTTAAAAAGATATTCAATTGTGGATGTAGCTCTGTCAGCTTCCATCAGGGCAGTCTGCGGTTGAACGCTTACTGCAGAAACCATGTTGACCCTCATACACCTGCGGGCGCAAAATCGGGTAAATTCTATTATAAATACAACATTCCACAATTTTGGAAAAGATAGACAAAAGCGAAACGGGTCTGTAATTGGATATAATATGCTTATCCCCCTTTATAAAAACAGGTGTGACATTGGCAAGTTGCCAGATGCCTGGATGCTTGCCAATTTGCATTGAAACATTAAAAATAAAAGAGGAGTAGGCCAGACGCGCTCAAAGCCCGCTATGGAAAAGGACTATAAAGGTGCTCAACAGCATGGACAGTCAATGCAGAGAAAAGCGCACCTCACCGAAAAAAATCACTAAGGACTATTCCGGTAAAAAAGCAAAACCTGGAGCACACAGAGCTCAGGACACAATCTCTTTATTGAAAGGACTGACGTTTTGCTTTTTACCGGAATAGTCTTTAGTGATTTTTTTTCGGTAAGGTGCGCTTTTCTCTGCATTAAAAATAAAAGCCAATGAGTGGCTAAGCTCCTCTGCTCAAACCTGCAAAACCCTTGGGGATATTTTATAAGGACCACATGCCTTGGATTTGCTCAAATTTGTCAGAACTGATCTCACATCATTAGATAAGACATTAACATTTTCTAAATCATAATTGATATACAAGGAAATATCTGGCAACACTCCAAAAACATCATTTGAAAAGTTTGAATAAAAGTAGTTGTTAAAAGCTTCTGCCTTGTCCAAGGGTTGGTTATACGAGTGATTTTCCAAGCTAACCATTACAGGTATTGACATAGACTTTGTTTCCATGTTAAGAAAGTTCCAAAACTGTTTGGGATTATTACAAACTGATTGACCCAAACCATGTATATACAGTACATGTCATATTTCTTCCTAGTCATTTTCCTTAACTTATTTCTCAGGTTTTTATACTTCTCCCAACTTTTGGCCGTATTCCTTGACTTTGCCTTATGCCTGGCAGTGTTTACTTTGCTTGACAGAAATTTCACATCACTATCAATCCATCTGGGTCTGGAATTAACCCGTACTACTCTAGTAGGAACAAATAAATCTATACCAGAATTCAGGACATTCACTCAATCATCCCAAATTGCATCAATATCAAAATTATTATCATCAAAGGAACCAAATTTGGAAATGAAATTCGAGTTCATGTCAACAGATGTATCAAGGTAAGACCGTAGACCATCAAAATCTACGTGTTTATAGTCATACACCTCACGTGGAACTCCCGTGACCTTCGGCATTTCTGCCTTTGTATCAACAATCACAGGATAATGGTCCGAGTCAAACATATCTGGCTAGGTTTCCAACTCAGCGAATTTCTCAGGCCTGTTGGTCAAGATCAAATCTAAGGTGTTTCAACTCCTGTGCGTACGATCATGAACCAGTTGTGTCAAGGAGAACTCATTAACTATATCACACAAATGGCCCTGTAGGGCACCACCAGCACCAGAAACACCGGCTGTGAACTCCCAGTTAATAATAGGAATATTAAAGTCACCAAGAATACACAGGTGACCATTTCTTATCACAAGATGTGATGACACCATTTAATGCGGTAATAAAATCAATTCCTGTCTGCATGCTGTCAGGTGGATTATAGCAAACAACAATGGCTAATTTCTCACCCCTGTCTGGCTGAATCTCACAGACCAATATTTCATAACCTTGTTTTTCTAAATTCTGCCTTCGAAAGGACTTCACACCTGACCTACAAGCAAGCAGGACACCGTCACCACGCTGTCCTGAATCTCTGTCAAGACGGTGAATTATAAAACCTGGAGGAAGGATTTCCGAATCAGCGACATTTGGGGTTAACCAAGATTCGGTCACTGCAACAATGTCGAAGTCATTACACAGGACTAATTGCTGAAATTCTGCTAAATTATTCTTACTGTTATTTACACACTTAAGACTCCTAATATTGAACAACAAAAGGCGCTGGGTAGTCCCTACTATACCGGTCCGCGCAGTTGTCCTCGTACATGTCGTGGGTACCGTAGTCCCTGTTTGACCAGGCGTTGTTGTCGTTCCAGTGTTCGACGTTGTACCTGTTTCGGTGCGAATTATGGGATCGGACAGTCTGCCTCTGTGATCGAAAGTGGTTGCTCTGGTGGTTAACTTGACGTCTAGGTTGCCACCGCAAACTCCTACCATTCCGAAATGGTCCCCGAGAGCTCACTGTGTCGGCTGCACGCAGATTACCACCCGCCCCCTTACTGGGCGGATCACAAACCCATCTGGCCAAATATCTCTAACACGACACTGGCTGCACTGCTAGGCGCAGTGACTTTAAACAATCTATAGAACTGCTTGTCGGCAAGCAAAGACACTTCGACGTTTTGGCCGATACCCATCGCAATAAGGCAGCTGGATATATTTGAATGAAGCCTCTCCATCTGGTTTTATATACACTCAAAACCCCGGCCTAGGCCGAAGAGGTGGGGGTGTTGCTGCCATTTATAGTGACTCCATTCACTCAGTGCCAAAACTACTGTATAAATTTGATACATTCAAGGTTCTAGTGATGAACTTTTCAGTGCTGGATGCAGGTGCGAGCCCTGTCCCTGATCAGCCTTTAGCCCTGGTGACAGGTGGCCTTTACTCTGGCTTTATTCAATATTTTTCAGAATTCCTTTCAGACTTAGTTTTAAGCTATGATAGAATAGTTATATTGGGTGACTTTAACCTGCATTTTGAGAGGGCAGATGATCCTCTAACATCTGATTTCACCAACATTTGGAGTCAGTCGGCTTCGCTGAGAGTGTTGTTGGCCCAACTCATTTTCATGGTCATACTTTAGACTGGATCTTAAGGTTTGGCATTAACATGGGGCAGGTCAAGATTAATTCACATAATCCCAGTTTGTCCAACCATTTTCTTATCACATTCTGTTTACAATTGACCCACCCTGTATTGTTATAAACTAGGATGTACACTGGTCATACTTTTACTGCAACAACTTCTACAGAATTCATTGAGGTTTTCCCATCTTATTTGAGCGTCCAGTCAGCCCCCTCTGCATTGATGATATAGCAGAAAAGTTTGCTGATGCTCTCTGTAGTAGCCTTAGTAGTTGCGCCACTGAAATACAATAAGGTTACTCAGAAGAAGAGGCCAGCCCCATGGTACACTGACCAGACACGGACTCTAAAGCAAAAATCTTGTCAACTAGAATGCAAATGGCGTTCCACAAAACTTCAGGTATTCAACGGCACTTGGAAAGAGAGCCTTGTTGCATATAAGCATGCTCTCTCTTGTACAAGGTCCTGTTATTTTGCAAATCTCATGCAGGGAAAAAAAAATTCTTGATTTTTGTTCAAAACCATGGCTAAGTTAACTAACAATCATGCTGCAAGTAACCCTCAAATTCCAGTCTCTTTAAGCAGTGATTATTTTTTCAATTTCTTTAGTGGAAAAATTATTGGAATTAGAGAGAAGGTCACTGCTTCCCTACCAGTTCGCAATGGCGTTTCTGATTATATGGAGTCTTCCGCAATACGCAAAAACCAGTTTGAATCCCTTTCTCCTATATCTCTGAGTGAACTAGCCAAATTAATTACTACTTCCAAATCATCTACTTGTATCTTGGATCCCATCCGCACAAAGTTAATGAAGGAGCTCCTGCCCATTATTGGCAGCCCAATTCTTCACATGATTAATTCTTCTCTGATTTCAGGTTTTGTTCCCACTTCATTTAAGATGGCAGAAATCAAACCACTGCTTAAAAAACCAAATTTGGATCCCACAGTTCTAGCCAATTGTAGGCCAATCTCAAATCTCCCATTTTTATCTAAGATCCTTGAAAACTGTGTCGCCCAGCAGCTCTCTTCTTTCCTGCAAACTAATAAGGTATTTGACAGTTTTCAGTCTGCCAATAGAAAGCATCATAGCACTGAAACAGCTCTCACTGTTGTAGGAAATGATTTACTTCTCTCCATGGATAGCGGCTGCATCTCTGTTCTTGTTCTTCTCAATTTAAGTGCTGCCTTTGATTCTGCAGACCACCATATTCTTCTTCATAGGCTAGAAAAATTAGTTGGTATTTCTGGACTTGCCTTTTCGTGGAAGTCTTACCTGTCTGATAGATCTCAGTTCGTCCGGGTAAATAACAAATGTTCAGAGTATTCAAAGGTAAACTTTGGAATACCTCAAGGATCTGTTCTGGGCCCTTTGCTTTTTTCTCTAAATATGCTTCCCCTTGGAACTATCATAAGTAGACATGATGTTAAATACAGTTGTTATGCAGATGACACGCAGCTCTATATATCCTTTAAAGGTGTTCAGAAAAGGAACATGAATTTGATCGCACTGTGGGTCTTAAAATTAGTGTAATCACTCATCTATCAGACGATTCTATTTTCAAGTAAATCTGAGGTGAAAGTGGGGTAGTTTTTTTTTCGCATTGGATAATGCAGGCGCGTGAATTATGCGTCACGTTGCTCACGATTCATCAGCCAACAAAGTCAGGATCCGTCATACGTCAATCAAATGGCTACCGTCGTTGCAATATAAACGTCTGAGAAAAACCGGGAAGCGTTGATAGCGAGTAGTGGTTTTTGCAGGAGTAAGTGGTTTCGAGTTTTAGTGAGCGGTTTCATGGTTTGTAGAGAGTTAGTATCTAGTGTGCAGTTGCAAGAGAGTGAGTGAGGGACACGTTTGGGTCAGTGAGTGTGTGGTGAGATTGTGAGTTAGCATGTGTGTGAGTGATAGTGGTGTTAGTAGCAGTAGCTAGGTAGCCTAGCACACGTGAGCTAGCATGGCTGGAGGAGGACCAAGGAGTGTTTGCTTGGGTGTCTGTCCACCCTAACTACTTTGTTCAGCCTCCCTTCGGATGCAGGGATACAAGCCAGCTGGCTTGAATTCCTGCACTTCGACGAGAGCGGGCTGTCAGTGAGATCCAGGGTGTGTGGAAGGCACTTCACACAGTCCTGCTTCTCAAACTACGGGCAATACTCGGCTGGGCTGGCGAAGGATCTAATCCTGACGGATGCAGCGGTCCCTATAGGCCATCAGCTGAAAGCCATAGGATGCCTAGAAAATGTGTTTCGCTCCCACATCAGGGGGACTATTTTTTCTCTGCGGATTATTGTAGGCAAGGACCACCTGGATCTTGTGTTAAAAGTTCTCCACGAGATATCCTACAGTATTTTGTCACGAGGCTCGCAAACCCACCAAAGTCGGGCAAAAAGTGCCATTTTTAGCTCTGAAGCAATATTGGGAGGTCTGATGCTCCAAAACTGTGTAAAATAATGCATTAAGGATTCTTCTCCTCCTAGATCTTGGTACTTACTATGAGTTTTAAAGGAGCTGTGCATTTCTGATGAGTAACCCCTGCGAAATCAAAACTGTAAAATTGAGTTTATTTTGTAAAATTGCTGTGGGAGGGTCTTTTGAAGGGGATTTTCTCAGGCTTGCCATTGTCTAAGGAGGTTATAAATCAAGGTTCTTATACTTCTAGGAACTGTAGCTGGGGTTCTTGATTGAGAAGTATTTATCTCAAGCCATTTATGATTTAGAACGCTTTAAAAATGCACTTTTTTCCAATTTGTGACAAAAATCCGTGCACGCATTGTCTCGGACGGGGTTTTTGGAGCTTCATAGTGCCATAACCAGACAACCTAGAAACTGGACATTAACAAGATCTTCAGACAGTGGAACTTTTAACAGGTGTAAAGATTTGCACAGGCGTGACTCTTCTGGTTTGTCTGAAATAACCCTTTAAAAATGGAAATTTCTTTGTTAACCCGGTTACCCCATTACTTGCTAATGTTGATATGTTGCAGAAATTTCAGAAGTCCAGCAGTCTTCTAGTTCCAGGATATGAAAGGAAAGGGGCTTCCACACACACAAGCTGGTTTCCAAGCACCTGGCTTCAGTCTTCATCTAAAATTTAACCCCTTAAAATCCAAATCAGATTAGAGTAACAGGTTTCCAGTCTTGGACAATTGAAGTCAGTGTAGTGGCACCATCTTCTTACAACCTACCTTTCCTTGATATAGCGTCAGTACTGTGGGATATTCTAACTCCCAATAAAAATCTCTTTTTTTATTTCATTTATTCTCTTTCTTAACCCTTTATAGATCCCGAGTGGTGCGTCATTGGCACCAAAGGCATGAGTTAAATATCTGAAAAATTGAGAAAATCACCCAAAACCTAGCTTGTAGGTATTCATTGGTAAGCTCTTGGTGAGAGGTCTCCAATGAATACCCACAAGCTAGGTTTTGGGTGATATTCCAGGTTGTAGACATTGAATATGACTCTGGATTTGAGCAGGAAATCGGCTGCTTAAGCAGAGGTAATGTTGAACCTTACCAATCCACAAAATGAACAAATTATTGTTTCAGGCACAACGTAGACTATATTAAAAATATATATAATCCTCAACATATAAAACAACACAATACTAGTGGTGACCTTCGGCACCTGACTCTAGTACTGCAGAGAATAAACTATCGTTTTAACCAACATTTGGAACATTTGGAAGGATACGAGTAGAATAACATTTACTGGAATTCTGGACGTAGAAGTGCTAAAAGACTAACTTCGTACTTCAATATGTGAGAGATGGAATACCCTAACTTCAAAGCCAAAGATGAAAGAGTTACGTTACCTAGAATTCCATTCAACAGGAAACTCATTCATCACCATCATCCTCTCTGACATCACCTAGATCATCAACAATATCATCCTCATCAGCAGTTGTAACCCTGTTCTCACAATTAGTGCATTTGCACAGGTCTGTGCATTTCAGTTCAGCCTTCTGACAAGAACATCGACCCTTCAAACATTTCCTGGCTTTGCAACTGCAAGAAGCAAGCTCTAGCATGGCTTCAGGTTCAGACGGTTGGGTCATCCACTTCACTGTCAGTTCGTCTTCGCTCATGACCCAACCATGATTGCAAGGGTCTGGTGCAAGAATGAACTGATGAAGGGCCCTCCTGTGAATTGCCACTTGATAACTGGCTCGCTTGGAATGCATTGCCAGGGCAACCTTTGTTGGTGGCAAGGACTGTTCAGAGACTGTCGACGTGTAAAATAGCTTGTACCTAGCTTCATTTACACTTCCAGTCTTTTGCCCATACAGTTTACACACAAACCTATCCAACATAGTCAAAGTGGACTCCTTCAAATCAAAGCCATCACCAAGCTCAACAAAGACATCTCTGAAATGTTCATCTTGCTTGACTAGGGCAAGAGCTTTCTTCTTTCCTTTTCCATAAGTTGATTTCAGGCAAATATGCACAAAAATAGTTAGACTTAGGAGACCATTCCCTTGCTCCCGGCCTCCAAAGAACATTGTGGGCCTACTACCCTAAGTAGGATACTGCTTGCATGTTTTGAAGTCCAGTTTGAAACTGTCACAACATGACCTAGGCCTAGGCTAAAGATATGTATTTATTTATTTATTAAGCATTATGGATACAACAATGAATTTAAACATAACATAAAGTACACAAATTAAAAACATGGAAACAAAATAGACACAATATAAAATAAGTTCAGGTTCAATACAGAAAGTTGTATCCAAGGGGTAACCACAAAGGACAAAACCTGTATCAGTGGCTCACAAAATCATGAAATCACAATGCATAAAATCCTATAAAAGTCACATTTAGGCAGGCCTATATCTTGAGCAGCGACAATAAGTAACAAAGTTACAAGAATGGGACAGATCAACAGAATCAACTCTTAATTTATCCATTTCAAATACCTGATTTTTAAAAGACTTCAAGGAAAAGGTGACTCCAACAGGCAATGGAATACCATTCCATAGCCTGCAAGCCCTATTAAAATAACTAGCACCATACTACTCAGTACGAAAGAAACGGACCTTTAATTTTGAGTGGATCAAATGGCCAAGGTTAAGACCAGGCTCTGAGTAACCTTATCATTTACCTGCTGATTCCGTTACTGTCAGGGTCAGCTTTTCTTTTTGCCTCTTGTGTTTGACTGTGCTGAACTTGTCTGCTTTCTTGCAAATGATGCACATCGCCGGCAGGACACTGCTACTTCTCTGTCTCAAGCTGGAATGCAGGCTTCAAGGAAGACCGCAGTTTCTTCGGTGACGGACCGAGTTCTTCCTCCCCAGAACCTTCTTCCATAGGTGAAGCACATTGTTTTTTGGCAGCATCGATTCTTTTCTTGTCAATAAATCGTCGGTAGCAAAAAGGGTGAAAACCAAAACTTACATCCCTGGATTCAAAATCGGATTCAAGTTCGTGGGCACAGTTCCTCGCTACAACACAGTCATCACCATCTAAATCCAGCCATTCCTTCCATGGGCGTAGGAACTGGCCCGGCAGACCTGGTGATCGCCGGACCAATATTTTCCCGAATACGCCCCTCCCCCTCCCCTCTCTCCCTCTTGTAATGCCAATCTGAAGTCGCTTTCACACTGGACGCGAAACGATTTTTCGCACACAGATTACATTCAAAGTCAATGCAAAGTCTTTGCAGTGACTTTGAATGTAATGTGTCGTGCGAAAAATTTGTTTCGCGTCTGGTCTGAAAACAGCTTTAGACCGTCTGGCTGATCCCAGCTGCTTATCACCTATCAGATTATTGCACTGCCGCGAGACCAGTGTCATTAGCGTTCGTCAGCGATACTAATGCTACTGCACACTCTCATAAATTATGATCCAGTGCAAAAAAAGTTCTTATTTCTTATAAGTTATTAATTTCCGCGCAATTTTGGCATTACAGGGCTTTGGTTGGTGACCTCACGCGCTTGTTTTATGCAAACAATTTGCATTGAGAGCGATGGTTTACTAATTTATTTAGACAGTTTTGCCCCGGAGATAAGGACTATGCTTGAAGGGCAGTCAGTCTCTCGGTGATCACCTAAAATTGCTAAACTTCCATCCTCACATTGCAACAGACAATCACAGAGTGCAATGTTATTTTAATTTCAATGTAATGAATTATTTACCAGACCTAAGCAGCGCAAACTATCGTTATCCCCATATTTGCATTTAACTGCTTGATCTGGATGCACTTCCTTGTATGAAGAGCTCCCTTTCCATTTTTTTTTTTTTTCCATTTTAATTTTTAATTGATTTTTTTTTAATGACAAAGCCCCCACCAAACGCCGACTGGCATCTGTGATTGGCGTATGCCGCTCAGATCTTTTCAAATTGCTGGCCATCACGGATGCGCACAGAAAACCGAATGCTCTGGAGGCGCTCTGTGCTTTAAGAAGGGCCACGTGTCCGCAAGAAATGATTTTTTTACGCGACCCCAAGCTGGGTGGAGGGCGCGAGTGAGATGGGGCTTGTGTGCGGAAGCAGTGTATTCTAAGTGCGTCTAAGAAAGCGCATGAAATCCTGTCTCTTTATATTAACTAGGTTAAAAACTAATTGTTGCTAACACGTTTTAAACAGTTCATCCTGAACTGTGTTTGTGGGTATCCACCTTCCGAGTTCACACAGTTATCATCAGCTGCACGCCCTGGTTTGTGCCCCTACATTGCCGGTAAGATTTCAATCCGTACAATATTAATGCAGCTTGTGTTTTTACTTCGTATTTCTAGAGCAAGGGGTTAGTTACCTGCGTGCGTATCGCATGTCCAAATATGATACCTGAATTAGCCTATGACGGGATTTACCCGTTCTTGGTAATCTTGTGTCAGTGTTTTATTATTTTTTTTCTTAGGTAGGTGGCCTAATTGCATTATATGGGATGAAATAAATAAGATAAATCAGTGAATGTAAAAAAGCGAGGGACAAAAAAAAAAAACATAAGGAAACTGAGTGTCAGTTTCTATGGGTGGATAACCCTGACACCATTACTCTGGACGTCACCTTCTTTTATATATCTCAATTTATAAGGTATTCTATAAGCCTCCAATTCATTGCTTGAACACTGTCACAAAGGTTTATATCAAGTTCATGGATGAACTGCTTCAAACTGCTAATGCTGAAAAGTGCATACTATAGCCAGACTGAACTAATCTGCTATTGTGAACGTGAAGAAACACCACCCAAAAGTTGAAACTGTTGAGGCTAAAGATGAGTCTCGATGCTACCACAGCTAACCAAATCAATTCCCAGTTTCAAAAAAATTTCTAATGATGGATACCATCCCCCCAGCGCCGTCTGCCAGACCAATATGAAATTGCTTCCTACGCCCCTGTTCACACAAATTTTAAGTTTTTTCCAACGCACTACTGTTAAATCTTCTACCCCTTCCTTTGACGCGAACTGATAGTGCACTACACACTTTAAATCGGTATTTGACGAAGGGTCTTGCATTTTCTTTCTGCCATTTGTTTGCAATGAGTACATCCTGAAGCTGGAGAGCGGGCGAGCTTACCGCTGATTGGTTAATGTTACGAGATCACCTTCTGGGGCGGTTTGCGTGCCGGTAAATTACAGTGCCCCTACGCGTTATATAGTTCGCAATTAAGAGGGTAATTGAAAATTAACTGCAGGATTTTGAGTGGAGAACTTTTTATTTTAAATAAAGTGTGTTATATTGTACAACGTGGTATAAATGAAAAGTAGTCCCCCAATGGTGGGAGCGAACATACACGGTACGCGCCTCAGCTGGTGGCCTACTACAGTGTACACTGTTGGGGCACCTTCTTCGAAAGTACCGGTAAGTTGCTAGCTAGGCTACTAACGTAGACATTTGCTCTTTTATCTTCGAAACACTGTGTCCCGCCCCAAACATTGAATATCCCGCCCGCTCGATAACGCCCAATCAAATTCATTTTCCGTACTCGTGCAAACTCGTGCGGAAGCTCGGGGAAACTCGTAGAAGGAGGCAGGACAAACAGGATAAGCGGCCATTTCTGAGCATCTTTAAGCCGGGTGAAAATGATCCGGTAACTACATGAGAGATGTGTCTTAAAGCTGTTGAAGCTTGGATGACGCTAATATTTTCTTTCACTAAATCCAGATAAGACTGAAATATTGGTACTGGGTACCAAATCTCTCTCATTCATTAAGTTTTCTCTCAACTTAGACAGGGTTGCCAACTTTGGTCATTTGGCTGGAGTGAGATTTCTCTCCAAACATGTGCATGCAGCGGCCTACAACGATTATTAACCGAGGTCATAATCTTTGAGGTTAATACATGGGTGAGGGCTATACATCTTTTCATCACTCTACCTTGTCATTAAATCATGATCTGATTCTAATTCAATAGGTAATGTTTAGTAAACTGGGGTTAATACACTGGTGAGGTTAATACATGGTTTTGTTTTTTTAGTTTGCATAAAACACTGACCTGAGGTTGATACATGGTGCAGCTTATGTTCAGGAAATGATTGTATATTGGGCCCTCAGAATGGTCCAGTATGCTCTTGCTATCTCAACAATTTTGCTTTGGCTAATTTTACTGGGAAAAAAAATTAGTGGGAAAGTTTCTTGAAAACCTCCAGTTCATTTATTGATATAACCTTGTTAACAACAAGTGTCAGTATTTGTGAACTGAAGGAACAATGCATGTGCTCACAAAAAGTCCTGTCTTTACAAGAACCTTCTCTGTAAAATGGAACAACAAATAAACTGGCAATGCAGATTCGCGCGTACTTGCTTACAGGAAGCCGAAGCAATTTAATCAACAAATACTAAAACAGATCGACTTATGCAGAGTTCAATACTTGATCAATATACAATGTATTCTCCTTTAAATATGCGCTTTTACACCCAAACAAAAAGCGGACATTTATTTTCAGTCTTCTTTCATAATCCGATTAACAAAATGTTAAAACGATATACAGAATTACCGAGAGCCGAGAATTTTTCCTAATTCAGGAGTGGATCCAGGAATTTTGAAAATTAAAGTGCCAAATACGTGTTTTCCTGGCATCTGGGAACAAAATTCAAGGTCTTATAGTTAGCTGAAAAAAGCATTTTTTTCATTAACAATTATCTCTATTTAAGGTATAAGTTTGCACTTGACTCTGCAAAGACAATCAAAACAAAGAGACTTAGGTCCTATTCCGATAGAAATGGACGAACTGTGAAAATTATCAAAGCATCCATCAGGATACATCATGGATTAAACATCTAAAACACAAAACACTAAAGTTGTTTTCTTTCATGGAGAATGGTATTTAATTCACTTTGAAGTGAAATTCCTACTTGCACATTAGGCATATTCAGTAGGCATGCAGAGCTACAAAATCATCTTCTGGAAATTTTTAATTCTAACTGAATGGGTTGATGAAGAGCATTCTTCGGGGGTATCTACGGATGTACATATCGATCACTTTGTGACTGCATACAACAGACAGTGTACAGTTGTCAGAGTTGAATAGTCACTTGCTATTTTACACATTCAGCTATAGAAATCATTAGTATTGAAGAGGCCTATTTGTCCCGTGTTAAAATATAGCATTTAAACTGTAGTGCAATAAATACTCAGAGGTTTAACTTAACTAACAGTGTCAATATGATAATGTAAATGCTTTAATACAAGTAGAAATCCTGCATTTAAATTAGGAGTGAACTCATCCATAAAACCGTGTTTCAGTTTGGCTTGCTTGTGAGTATTCAATAACTGATCCTGGTGTGCCATCTAGTGATAGAATATTGTAACTGCGTGTATAAATTTGCAGCTTCATGTCCGCTGGCATCAACATCTGTACAAAGATACCCTGCCGAGCACCATTGTTCTCGAACGCGCCAAATTCTGATAATCCTTATGATGAATTACATTCATATTTTAATTTGTAACGAGTAACGAAGTGGCCAGTGTCAACGTAACGAAGTGAAAGTATACTTTTTATCTTTCAAATGTACAAAAGTAGTAGAGTAAAAGTCAAAACTCAAGTACAAATCCTCAAAAAAAAAAACTACTTAAGTAGGCTACTGTAACGAAGTACATGTACTTCGTTACTATAAACCTCTGACCATCACAAAGTGCGTTAGGACGCAACTAATTTTTTTTTGGACGAACCCCGGTAATTTCATTTTTCCGGCATGGCAATTTTTCGAGCTTTAAACCCTGTGTGTAATGTGCGAAAAAGGCTGTCTTCGAAAAGTCAGTCTGCAGAAATAAGGGGAGGGGGCGCGCGCCGCGTGGGCTCCCCCCTCCCCCAAAATCCGCCTCTGTAATTGATTATTCAAATTTCCATCCTTGCAGTCTCTAATTGAAGCGTATTCGTGAATTAATCTTTTTGTCATTATCTGCTCTATCAGTATACAGGCTTCCTATAGGCTTGGTCTTAATTGTTTTGATTGTCAATCAGGCATAGTACGTGGGAACAGGTTCACAAAATCCAGTAGTTTGGGTCACTGCCTCACCTCACCGCACGTCTCTGGCTTCCTGTAAGCAAGTACGCGCAAATCTGCAGTTTCGTGAGCATTTCAGGTTCGATGTACTGAGTAATAACACCGCGGAATCTTAAACTGGCCCGTCATTCTGCCGAATAGTCTTACTAAACTAGTTAATCGTCTGATAGCTAATCAAGCAAAGGGGAGGATTGTGCCTCACCAAACAAACCTCCGACCGCACGTCACTGGTAGCTACCTAGCTGACCTATACAAACTAGCTTTCATTACACCTAAAACTTTACCGTTTCCTTACTACGCTAAGAGTACATAATGCGACTTTCCATCAGACAACGTTGAACTATGAAATACAGTCGAGCGAGTAGGCCTATCTTGTTTTGATAAATCATATTTTCCTTACCTCGATAACCGCTTGGATATCACACCTCGCCACTTCTAGCTCTGCTTCACTGGCTCTGACCCTCTAACGCTTAAGTTTATGCCAATAAATAGGCAGCAGACGGACGTCACTGCCGTAATGACGGCAAATGTTTTCAGCGAATCAACAATCAGAGAAAAGCGTAAATAACGCATTAGACACTGGAGTGGTCTAATTAGGAGTTTAGAGCCTATGTACAACTGGAGCTTGTTTATAGTCATTCGGAAATGAGTGCACATGAGTGGAAACATTTACAACATAAAATAATGTCAGATTTGGTGTGAGATTTCTTTCTTGAGCGTGAGACCGTGAGATTGAGGCTGAATGCGTGACTGTCATGCCAGATGCATGAGAATGGGCAACCCTGACTTAGATGGCCTCTCTGTTTCTGCCAAAGCTGTTGTTAAAAACCTTGGCGTGACCATTGATTCAGAACTCTCTTTCCGGGCTCACATCAACAATATCATTCAAGTGGCTTTTTTCCATCTAAGAAACATATCTAAACTCAGAAAAATGTTGTCCCTTCAGGACGCTGAGAAAATGGTTCACGCGTTCGTGTCTTCTCAGCTGGACTACTGTAATGTCTTACTGTCTGGTTGCACTAGGTTGCCCTGAAACGCCTTCAATTAGTGCAGGATGCTGCCACTAGGGTTCTGACTAGGACTAAGAAATATGATCACATTAGCCCGGTGCTCAAATATCTTCATTGGCTGCCTGTAAAATTTAGAATTGAGTACAAATATCACTACTAACGTACAAAGCCTTAAATGACTTGGTCCCAGAATATCTTCGCAGTCTTCTCATTCCTTACTCCCCGCCAAGATTACTTCCTTCACAAGGTGCTGAGTACTTGAAATCTCCAAAATATATCCAGAGTTACAATTGGAGGCAGAGCATTCTCTTACAAAGTGCCAATTTTATGGAACAATCTGCCAAGACAAATTCAGACACACTCTTTGTCTTCAAGAGAAGGCTGAAAACCTTTTTAGTCAAGCCTATGATTAGTTCATGATTAGTTATGTATAAACATTTATTTGGTTCTGGTGGGACTGACTACAACCTAGTTTTATGGTAGGTTCACATGTTATTTGAAGCCAGTGTTAAGTAAATCCATGTGGAACCAGTGGCACTGGGCGTGCATTAACGGTGCCAGTGGGGCTTGCTACAGCCTTCGTCACTGGGGAGGTCCATATGGTACTAGTGTTGAGAAAATCAAAGTGATCTTGCAGCCTGGTGTAAGTGTAGAGCCTCTGTGCTGCAAGAAGTGGATGGAGGGGTGTTGACTGTTTCCTGACCAATTGCTCCCAAATTCTTACTTGGCACATGACACAGGACAGTATTTTTATTAATATGCAGTAGTTTAATCCAGTGTCTCACCCCCCTTTTTTCTGTGTCTTTCTTCCGGTGAGCTTTTCCCTCCACAACCCTGAGTCCTGGACCATCCGAGCCCTGTCCTTCAACATGAGCGCTGGCTGCTGCTGTCCTGCTGTCCTGATCCAGTTCTGCACCATCCTCGACAAGCCACTTTCTGGAGCAACTGATCCCACTGTTTAGATGGACTTTAATGGAACTCTATTGCTATTTTATTCTATTATTACTTTATTTTGTTATTAATTAGCTAGCCCACAGAGGATGGGCTTCCCCACTATAGCTGGGTTCCTCCTGAGATTTCTTCCCACTGGGGATTTTTTCCTCACCACTGTTTGAGGATTTTTCTCCCTACTGGGAGTTTTTTTTGCCTCATTTGCTCTAGTGGGGAATAGGCTGGGCACTGCCCTTTCATTTATTTAATCTCTCACTGTAAAGCGTCATTGTGACAGTCAATCTGTGAAAAGCGCTATATAAATAAATTGAATTGAATTGAATATGTCCTCAGTGGTGTGACTGGGATGCACCTTGCCCACATAAAAATCGAAATTCCTAGAAACGGCTGATCCTCTATTAACCTTATGCGGCTTAGGGCCAGGATTTGCACTTGTGACATGATCACCTCCCTCAGATCTCTTGATCCGGCGCTGCTTGCAACGAATCTTTCTGAGCTGCACTTGTGGTAATCGAAACTCGTCTGCGGGAATGTCTGAATCCTGGTCCTTTGACTCGGTGCCTGCCTGCTGCTCACTTCCGTGAACCAAAGTCTGAGATTCAGTCGAGACGAGGACTGCTTGAGGTGTATCCTCTATGTCGAAGGAGGGCTCCAACTCTAAATCACTAGATGGCACTGAGTTACGAGATGAAGGCTGAGAGGCCTGGCTTTCCCGGCTGTCCTCGAGCACTTTCAGCCTATCCTTTAGCGATTCATTCACCATTTTTACACCACTTTGGAGTTCCCTCTCCATATTCTGGATTTTATGTGAGAGTCTTGCAATAGTGTCTGCCAGACTTGCAGGAATGCTGGACTTCGCATTCTCCGGATCATCAAGACGTGAGTCCACATGTCCCTGACCTGATTTGGCTACATAAATCTTCTCAAGATCCTTTGTAACCTTATCACTGGCAAGTCAGTGATCCATGTTGCAAATGTCCGACATAAGTTTATGTTTAGCTTGACGATAAATAAACTTGCGATCTTTAAACTGTGGGAACTTGGCGACCACACCCGCGTGTAAATTTTCATGAATATGAAACAGACTTTCCATTTCTAGCTTTGTTATGACATTCTGAATGTCCATTAGAGGATACTGATAGATAAAGGGAAGCTCCAAAAACTTCAGCAATATTCGCTTCTGAAACTTTAAGAATATCTGATAACTGGGTCAATGCGTCCGAGTTTAAAGCAGGCATGGGAGCACTCGCGGTATGGCTTGGAAAACGGACCGCAAAACACCGGGAGCAGAGCCATAAATCACAGACACACCATTGAATGTCCGATTGAGGTGGCGAATGCGAGCATTGTGTTCCATCTGGTAATCCTTCACACTTGAGCGTCATGGCTGAGGTCGAGGGTGAAAAAGTGAAAATGAAACACACCTCAAAATGGTTGTCACTGTTCATAGTTCACTATATAGTAAGTTGTTACCGTCAAAAAGAAACCGTTTATCTGCCAATAAAAGAATAAATGACTTGCTTCCACGCTGTCCGTTTTCCAATTCCGCGTGCTTGTTGTGAAACTGAGGCTGCGTCCAAACAGTCAAAAAAATTAAGTCCTATCCACTGATTCCTAACCACATTTCTTTAACCTTTGTGAAGAACATGATAAGGTAAAAGGAAGGTGTAAAAGGGAATTCCTAACGCCTTAGGAAGACAACCGCGCTAATTAGAGAATCCATGTTAGTCCAGGGAGGGCAGGGCAGCTATTTTGCAGATGCTGGAACAATGTCCAGCATCAACAGTCATTCTGTTATACCTCTCACATCTGCATGACATCTGATTCCCTCTGCCAGTGGCTCAAGAGCTACTCAAAAAGCAATGGGCAGCCCTGGCGTGTAGACCTTTCCAGAGGAAAAGAAGCAGAGCGTGTACCGTTTGTAATAAAGCAGGCTGTAGAAGAGTGGTAGATTGTTTGGATACACTTTAGAAAATCACCTCCTAAGCCACACCTCTCAAGGACATCATATAGATAGCGCCACTCAACTCTATGAAATGCCTTTTCAGCATCTATAGAAATGGCAAGGGCTTTATGCTTGTATTAGTTTGTATATTGTATGATGTTCAGCAGACATCTAACATTTGTGAGTGAGTAGCGTCCTTGAATGAGACCAGTTTGGTCAGCATTAATAATGCATTGTAGAAGAGATTCTGACCTCCTGGCAAGTAATTTAGAGTGCCTGCAGTTGTTTTAATGTTGTTCTGGGTTCTTTTGTGACCTTTTTTTGATAGTTGTCGATGCGCTCTTGGAGTAATTTTGGTAGGCCGGCCACTCCTAGGAAGGTTCACCACTGCTCCAAGTTTTCTACATTCGTGGATAATGGCTCTCACCGAGGTTCGCTGGAGTCCCAAAGCCTTAGAAATGGCTTTGTAACCCTTTCCAGACTGATAGATGTCAATGACTTTGTTTCTCATCTGTTCTTGAATTTCTTTAGATTGCAGCATGATGTGTTGCTTTTTGAGATCTTTAAGCCTACTTCACTTATTCAAACAGGTTCTATTTAAGTGATTTCTTGATTCAACAGGTCTGGCAGTATTCAGGCCTGGGTGTGGCTTGTGAAATTGAACTCAAAAAATGTGGTTAATCGCACTTAATTCATGATTTAACAAGGGGGGGAATTACTTTTTCACATAAGGCCAGGTGGGTTTGGATAGCTTTTTTCCCTGAAAGCCTCTGGAAACTTGTCTTAACATAGTGAAAATTCACGAATAATTTCAAAGCTGAGTGTCTCATAAAGCATCTACATAAAACTGAGTGAAAATTAACATTCATAACTATTAGAAAACTTAGTTCAAAAACGGCTCATTTTGCTATTCAGTCCATTTCTCAAGACAGTGTGGGCGTGGCGCATCGCAGTGTGAGTGGCCACTCCCTCGATTTGAATGAAATCTCACTGGCTCTGTGAGCGTTGGTCACAGCAATGGCGCAAGGGTCAGTCCAGCCCTATCTGGAAACACAGTCCAGCCAGTTAGGGAATGGTATTTTGTAAAATCCTTTGCTGTTTTTATTACTACCGAGATAGCGCATCTCCGCAAAAATTCAACGTTAGCAGGGATGCACCCAACGGCGGCCTGATGGTACTGTAACGTCAGCTAGTACTGTACAATATTATTGCATCGTAATTAGCTTGCCACTCAATCGGTTCCTCTCAGTGAAAATAATTTCCATTCAGTAATGTTTTACCCTCAAGTATGCATGTTGTGAAATCAACGCTCACTGAACAATAGAACTACATATTGTGCTTGCAGGTGTTCCTGTGGATAATGCCAGATGATGCCAACAATGGCAGAAAATATACGCTGTCAGGCGCTTACACCGGTGTGTAGTATTAGTCCACTATATAGACTACTAATTAATTTTTATTGCTTTGTCCAGTGAGATACGAGTGGGATTACAGAAACCGTGGACACACCCAGCACTTCAATAATGACGAACATTTGCGTTTTTTCTGACGTGAACAATGATGCTGGATTTGTTCTTTTGAGAGTGTTCAGTAGCCGACATAAAGCCAACCAAGAAATAAAAAATGCTACGGCATCAGCAAAATGGCGTGGCTAATGACATGAAAGAAAAAAAGCACCATTTGCACTGCCACTGGTCAACAATTGGCTGTCTGTCCGAGAAGGTAAAACAGGCCCTGTCGCTCACCGACCCCGCTTATATCAGCCGCGAATGACAACTGTACCTCAAGGGCGCGATATCTGGTCACAGCATGCACGGTACAGATCCTAGACAGCAACCCAAACTCATTGTGAGATAAGGGTCTTTTGCTGCGTTCGTACCACTATGTTGAATATGGTGAAATTACCACTTACCGGCCGCGAAAAAGACACATGGAGAGCATTCATTTGCTGCCACTCAGTCAAGGGTGACATCATGGGCGATAATAAAGGTATCAAAATATTATGTTAACTTTCCAATGACAAAACGACAGAAACATTGTGATATGGAAATACAACAAACTCTGGGACATAAAGGTTCATAATAAGTTGCTCCTTTTAACATTTGATAGAACAAACATGAAAATAAATGTACTTTTCTGTTTAGCTCACAATGTGTTGGTCTGGCCTCATTTTGCTCACGAGTGGTGAAAATTGATCCGCTGAATTAATCACCAGTTCACTGCTTGTGATCATAGGTCGTAAGGTTATTTGAACACAAGTCACTGCTTGTGTTCTGAGAAACACCATTTTCACAAGCTAGTCTGAATGCAGTATAAGACATTCGAGCCAGAGCGGAAGTATCCATTCCACGCTAAGTGAGAAATGCATGCGAGCACACGTCCCATTCAGAAAATCATTTAAATCAATCAAATTTAAATTTATTTAAAGGATAATCCCTTGAGATGCAACATCTCGTTTTCAAGGGGGTCCATATTACAAACAAACCAGAAATACACAAACTAAACATACAATGATAACAAATAAACCTTAACAATACAATACAATCAGCAAACACACATAGATAGCTCGCCTAGCCCTATCATACCCCCAACAGTCTAATTCCCTAATAATGTGAAATAGAAAAGAAAAAATTGAACACAATCCATGAGAGTACAGTCATGGAGGTCAGTGGACAAACATCTGCAAATAAAATACATACATAAAAGAGAGTAGACAAATTGTTGCAGTCATGGGTTAGACACAAATTATACTTAGAAACAGGAGCAAGTAGTTCGCAAGTAATCGCAAAACAGGCTACTTAGGGACAATGTTTCTCGGGGTCAAAAGAGGCCAAACTGGCAGGAGCAGAGAGCTTTTATAATTTCAGTTAGGGGTGGGACAAATGACGGAGTTTTTTAAAATTGGTTTGGCTTACTACGTAATAACCCACTTAGAAAACTACGCCCAATTCAACCGCAGTAAGAGGTTAGGCGCTAAAAATTAAATGACAAAATTTCGGATTTGAATTGAACATAATTTCTAATATTTTAGTATGCTTACTATTATGCACATACAACTGTAAATAACATAATTCAAAGGTTTGGACTTGGATTTACAGAAGCTTTAATAAATGAAATCATCATTTAAAAACTGCATTTTGTATTTACTTGGGTTATCTTTGTCTCATATTCAAGTTTGTTGGATGATCTGAAACTTTTAATTGTGACAAATATGCAAAAAAATCAGACATCAGGAAGGGGGCAAATACTTTTTCACAGCACTGTAGTTTTTGGGCGGGACCAAGCAACAGCCTGGCCCTTATAAATGTGAATGTCGCTGTCTGAGTTACTGCGTGAATGACTGACTGACTGACTGCCTGAGTGATCAAGTTCAACGATTGGCTGGCCCGCGGGGAAGAAGTTCAGCGATTGGTCGGCCAGCAGGGAAGAGGCGGCCCAACCATTAACTAGGTGCACCTAGTCTTGTTCTCAAAAGAATTGGAAAGATTCCTCGTGGTGAACGGTATACAACACATTCATTCTGCCCCATACCACCCACGTACGGTGGCCCTAAGACGACATCATCAGAAAACAACCGCACAGTTCACGTACCTCAATCCGAGGAAAACATGTTTCAATCCGAGGAAAACTTGTTTCGATCTGAGGAAAACATGTCTCTATCAGATGAAAACTTGTTTCGATCCGAGGAAAACTTGTTTCGATCAGAGGAAAACTTGTTTGATCCGAGGAAAACATGTTTCGATCAGAGGAAAACTTGTTTCGTTCCGAGGAAAACTTGTTTCGAACCGAGGAAAACATGTTTTGATCAGAGGAAAACATATCTCAATCAGAGGAAAAAATGTTTCGATCAGAGGAAAACATATCTCAATCCGAGGAAAACATGTTTCGATCAGCGGAATACTTGTTTTGAACCGAGGAAAACTTGTTTCGATCAGAGGAAAACTTCTATTTAATGGCTAGTTCGCAAGCTAGCCGCAATTATCTTCGTGGGCACTGCCATGTTTGTTTACTCGAGTCTAACCCGGAACCGGAAGTTGCTTTCAAACCTGGTGAATAAAGCTGGGCACTACAGATTTTAATAATTGAAGAGATAATAATGATGCCCAGTAATAGATACTGTGAATGTCCTCCTGAAACGAGGAAAGTTAGGATGTTGAATACATTGGCATGCTAGCTATAACATCATAGATTTCGATGTCACTTTATCTCGGAAAACGACGGTCAAACTACCGCCGCTAAAAATTTGATGCCCAAATAAAGCGGATAGCGCAGTAGTAAAGACACGTGATACAATTGCTGTCATAATCGGTTTGAAAAAAGAAATAACATGGCTTATTCAATGAAAGAATGCATGTATTTTGTTCAGAAAAAAATCGGAAACAACTTCCATAATTTGGTTTGAATATGATTTTTAATTAGTCCTTTTTTCACTTAATCGTTGACATTTTGTGCAGATTGAAATGTGAGATTTTGGTGAACTGCTGTTACTCCAGATGACTAACAATTGCATGTCACTGTGCCAGTGTTTTACTTAAAGCAAAAGAAAAAAGGTAGATATTACTGCCATTAATGTAGAAATTGCCATTAGAATTGGTATTTTGAGGTGGACATTAAAGGAGAAAATTCAAGTGGGGACCATAGTACTTCTGTTATTCAAAATGTTTGTGGAAATTAGTGGTCCCAAACCATACTGCCTACACTGTAGTAAAAGCGTATTGAAAAAAAAAGAGAATGCATGGGTGAATCATCAAATAAACAGCCATTGAAGTATGTACTTGGCAACTGGACAAAACTAAATGGGGGCGTGTCTGAGGGCCTGTAATGGTTAAAATGGAAAAAGTTTGTGAAAAATGGCACTTGCATACAACAATGCATGTATTCCAGTACAGGATATCTGCATATGAAGAGACTCCATATTGGAAATATTACAACCCCAATTCAGAAATAATTGGGACAAAGTGTAAATTGTGAATAAAATCAAAATGCAATGACTTTCAGATCACGAGCCAATATGTTATTTACAATAGAACATAGATTACATTTCAAATGTTGAAACTGAGACATTTTGCATTTTTATCCACAAAATGAGCTTATTTCAAATTTTCTGGCTGCAACAGGTCTCAAAAAAGTTGGGACACAGGCAAAAAAGGGCTGAAAAAGCAATTAATATATAAGAGAATCAGCTGAAAGAACATTTAGCAAGTAATTCAGTTTACTGGCATCAGGTGTGTAACATGATTGATAAAAGGGATGTCGTAGAGAGGCTGAGTCTCTCAGAAGTAAAGATGGCCTTCTCAACCTGTGAAGGCTTGCATAAAAAAAATTGCAGAGTACTTTAAAAACAATGCTCCTCATCGTCAAATTGCAAAGGCTTTGAAGGTCTCATCATCGACAGTGCATAACTAGTGATGGTGAGATGAAGCTTCATGAAGCATTGAAGCTTTCCTGCAAATTGGTTCAGAAAAGGGTTCATTTCTCGAGGCTTCATGTGCTCACGAAACCACCTGATGGCCAAAATGTGTAAAACAGGCAGCTGTGATCTTAACCGTGTAATCTGTGATACACTGCATTTTGTGTAATGGCTGTTGAGAATGACTATAAATAATTTAAAAAATGTATGACCATATAATTTGTTTATATCAAAATCGTGTGTTTTCTAGTGGGAATATTACGACTATACTGTATCACATGTGTGTGTAATAAACTGTAATTGTTTTGTGAATGCATCCTATGTGTGTAAACCAATCATTTGGCCAAGAATTATATTGTGGTGTGGTGTCATATAATATCATAATGGCAGGAGGGGTAATATTCGTGTTCTGTGTCACTTCTGGAAAATGGCATCGGTTTAAGCAGGCAGAGGGCAGTGAATGTGCTTGTGTAACTTGGAAGAAGGCACTGAATATGCTCGTGTAACTAGCACAATGATGTACAGTACAGGGGAGATTTTATTCATTTTTATTAAGAAACAATAGTTTTTCAACTGTTTTTGGGTTTTGGTGATTTCTTTTTTTAGATACAACTTCTCCAGCCTTTGAAAACACCCTTTCACATGGCACAGATGAGGCTGCTGTACACAAAAACTCAACAGCAAGTCTGTATACATGTGGATAGATCAATTTCTGCCTCTTCCAGTACTCGAGTAGGTCCTCCAATCTTCCAATATTTGGCTCGGACAGGTAACGCTGGACCTCCACGGTAGCATCTGCAGTAACATTCTGTGTTCTCCTTGTTTCCCTGACAGTGTTGTCGAGATGACGCCACAGCTTGTTACCTGAGAAGAACACAGATCATGTTAGTGAGTGTTTAAACAATTATAATTGACCTCAAAACCAAAAATTATACATTACCTTGGGTTGCAGGTTGAACATCCTGTGATGTTGATGCCTGATCTGATTGTACTGAGGTTTGATCCGACCTAATTATGGCAGCACACTCTGATGTTAGCCTTTTTATGGCTTCAGTGGCTTTTGTCGGACTTTAAATCCAATAACCTTAAACCTTAGATCCAATAATGTTGCCACTGACATTATGCTCATGGACTGCAGGGTGTGGAGTCTTTCTCTCAGCTGCCTGATCAGGTGGTCTCCCATTTCTCTCGCCACTGCAACTGCTGTATTTGTGACATCTTCCTGAAGCGTCTGCTCCAGAATCTTCAGAAGTGGCACAACCTTAGAGCCAGAAATGTTCTCCTCTGCTGAGAGCTCCACAGTGGCATCATTAAAGGGAGACAGCAAAGACAGGCACCCACTAACAATGCTGAACTCATCTGAGGTCAGTAACGGGATGTCAGTTTGGAGATCAGCTAAAGCTGCCCCGATTGGCTCTCTGTGCTCCACCAGACATTGAAACATTTGATAAGTGCTATTCCAGCGTGTCTCCACTTCCTGAATTAGCTTCAGTTTCGGCCTTCCCAGATGTTGTTGAACCTGTGCAAGCTTCTCCTTAAAAAAAAAAAAAACCAAACATATGAGCAGTTAATTCAATCACTGCAGCAGTAACAAACAAAATATAAGCATTATCAAAAACTGGAATAAAGTCAAAGAACATACCTTAGCAGTGGTGCTGCTTCGAAAGTGTCCAACCAGCCTCCTTGCCTTGGCCCGGATGTCACGGAGCACAGGGATTTGGTCAAGAGCCTTCTTCGCCATCAGATTAAGTGTGTGCGCTATGCAGATACTGTGACGAAGCCTCAGTTCTCTACCACAGGCAAGCATGTTGGCAGCACCATCGGTAACCAGACATGTCACCTTATTGGTAATTCCCCATTCCTCCAGGAGGGAGGCTTTCACAAGGGCTAAATTTTCAGCAGTGTACTCCTAATAGTACCGAATTTAGTCTGGTCTCATCATCAACAAAATGGCAGGTTACAGCCAGGTAGGCATCCATGTTAATGGATGTCCACATGTCAGAGGTAAGGCTAACTGCAGCCACCTTCTGCACTTTAGCCTAAGCCCTCTCCTTAGCTGTTTCGTATTTGGCCTCCACCATGGCCTTTACAGCCTAAAGGAAAAAAAGTGCTGAACTGTCAGATGTTCAATGAAAGTACTTCTATGCTTTATGCATGCACCCATACACACCTGCCTTCTGGGGAGAACATAGGTAGGATCCAGTCTGGACACAAATGCCCTAAATCCCACATCCTCAACAATACTGAAGGGCTGTGTGTCCTGTACTATCATACAGATTAAGGCCTCATCCAGCTCTTTTTTTCTGGTGGTGGAATAAAAGAGAATTTATGTAAAAACAGTCTCTGTTACTTGTCTTTCATTAGCACAATAAACAAAAGTCAACATAGTAACATTGTGACAGTATATTTGTAATATACTTACCTTGGCTGGATGCACCTCCAGTGCCCTCCTTATTCTCATGCAAGGCACGGAAATGCCTTAGCATGGATGAGGTGTTGTTATTATATCCCAACTCCTTGGAACACAATAAACACCTCACCTTTCAATAAACGAAGAAATTGTGAAAAATAAAGTTCTTGCTAAGCAAACTTAATGCATCTGTAATAATGTTATGATTAGCTTACCTTATTGGGAGTAATCAAATCAAAGTGTTCCCACACAGGGGAAATCCTCCTCTTCCTAGCTGGCTCCATCCTAGCAACTATCCTCCTCTCCAAACTATCGAACCTATGGGGTTTATATTGCTGTCAAACCTCGCGCCAAGATCTGAACCACTTACGGAACCAGTCACGCGGTACGGCCGGGCAGCGAGGCTTCGGACATCATCTATGACGTCACTCATCCGAAATTATACAAGCCTCAGTACACGCCTCGCAGAAACACTTCATTGATTACTCAACACACGCTCCGAAGCATCGGTATGGCACGTAACATCACTATGCATAACATAATCAAAAGATTCAGAGAAACTGGAAAAATCTTTGTGCGTAAGGGACAAGGCCGAAGACCTTTACCGGATGCCTGTGATCTTCGGGCCCTCAGATGCCACTGCATCACTCACCAGCATGATTCTGTCATTAACGTTAGTAAATGGGCCAAGGAATACTTTAAGAAACCACTGTCAGTAAACACAGTCCGCTGTGCCATCCAGAGATGCCACCTGAAACTATCATGCAAAAAGGAAGCCATTGTTGAGCATGATCCAGAAGCCCCGCTGAGTTCTGTGGGCCAAGGCTCATTTAAAATGGACTGTAGCAAAATGGCAAAGTTTCCTGTGGTCAGACGAGTCCAAATTTGACATTCTTGTTGGAAATCATGGGTGTCGTGTCTTCCGGGCTAAAGAGGAAAAAGACCACCCCTCTTGTTATCAGCGTTCAGTTCAAAAGCCAGCATCTCTGATGGTATGGGGATGCATTAGTGCATATGGTGTGGGACACTTGCATGTTTTAAAAAGCACCATGAATACTGAAAGGTATATAAAGGTTTTAGAGCAACATATGCTCCCCTCCAGACAACATCTATTCCAGGGAATGCCTTGTGTATTTCAGCAGAACAATGCAAAATCACATACTACAGCTATTACAACAGTATGGCTTCGTAGTAGAAGAGTACGTGTGCTGAACTGGCCCGCCTGCAGTCCTGATCTTTCACCGATTGAGAACATTTGGCGCATAATTAAACGAAAAATCCGTCAAAGGAGACCCAAAACTCTCCAGCAGCTGGAAGCCTGTATTAAACAAGAGTAGGATCAAATTCCAATGGCTGAACTCAAGGAACTTGTCTCCTCAATGCCCAGATGCCTCCACTCTGTGTTAAAAAGAAGAGGGGATGCTACACCATGGTCAACAGGCTCCTGTCCCAACTTTTTTGAGACCTGTAGCAGCCATCAAATTTGAAATGAGCTCATTTTGTGGATAAAATTGTAAAATTTCTCAGTTTCAACATTTGCCATGTGATTTCTGTTCTCTTGTGAATAAAATACTGGCTGGTGTGATTTGAAAGTCATTGCATTTTGATTTTATTCACAATTTACACTTTGTCCCAACTATTTCGGAATTGAGGTTGTAAATAAATGGCTATCAAAGTTGATACTGTGCGAATGCAGACAATTGAATGGGATGGGGCATGTTTGAGGGCTTATAATTCCTGCAAATCAAAAGGTTTGTGAAAAGCAACACTTGCACGCTATAATGAAGCTTAGTGAAAGTTCAGTCAGGAAGACTCTCTCTCTCTCTCTCGTGCACGCGTCAACTCTGTTTATTATATTAACCCACGTTCACTCGTAAATCTCTGCAGTCAAAGTCTGGGGCTGTCAGTTGAGCAATCAGCTGGCGTACCAGCTGATCTCTTCTATCCAACCAGGGCACACCTCAGTTGCATTGCTAACCAATCGTTCTGCTGCCACTTTTTTAAAAATGTCATTCTCTCTACCCTAGTTCACCCATGCTGCCATTCGCTGATAGCCAGTGCGCATCGCTTATGACTCTCAAATTTTTTTCTTTCGTTCGTCGGGCAAATTTTAATTCTTGGCATGTCCGCCTCAGGTTCCGAGCTGTTGGACGCGACCGAACCAGCTTCCACACCTTCTGCGGCTAGGCGCAGCATCCGCCTAGCAGCTCGCCAGGACCCCGCATCAGATATCCACCTTATGCTGTGGGACCAGGGCATCACCCCGGATCCGGACCTGCCGCTTCCTCAGCTCCAAGCTTTGGCCGATGACGTGGTCCGTTCCTCCCCAACCCATAACGCCCCTGCTGCTCCCCTCGCCTCATCCTCGGCCGGTGGTCGGAAGCGCTCCCAGAAATCGCTCCACTCGGCTCCGCAAGCAAAGCGCCGCATGACCCCTTCCAGCTCCGCTCATATGCATCCCGAAACCGCCTCCTCTTCGCAGTGCTTCGCCTTTCCGTCCCCACTCCAGTCCCTGCTCAACTCTGTGCAAGCCATCGATGCCCGCCTCCAGCTTCTCGAAAACACACAGCCTGCATCTTTTTCAACTACACATCCGGTCGCCCCTAACCTATGTGCGTTAGGTTCGGCACAAGTTCCCCAGCCTCCCACTCCAGCCGCAAGCTCCCTGAATATGCCTCAATACTCGCTCACCTCAGCTATCGCCGCCCCCTCGCAAGGTAGGCCGTACATTCCCTTCGGAGCGAACATATCTCCTAGCTTACAGTCAAAAATATTGCTAGGAAAAAATGTCAACCTCGTCAGTCTAATTCTCCCGTCTCCGGAATGTGAGAACAAAATTGTCATGGGGGAATTCGTTACTGCTGCCATCAAAACTGCCGACCCCAGGCTGTCTAAAGATCTCTCTTTTCCCGAATTCTTTGTAGCCTTCGGCATATTCCGCGACGTGATCTGCTCTGTATACCCCGAACGTAGACAAGAACTGGACACCTACCTGGCTTTACTCGGCGACTTGAGATATGGAAAAAACCTATTTTACCAATATCACAAGAGCTTTTCAAAAAGGCGGCACTCTCTATTTCCCAGGCTAACGTCCGGTTAGACTGGTCCGTTCTGGACACCGAACTCATAGTCATGATAGCAGGAGGCTCCCAGGCACTGTCATGCTCATCTTGCGGTTATGTGGACCATTCTGAGTCCCTTTGCCCCCTGATTCCCATTTTTCCTCATAAACTCACTGCCCTGCATGCAACGCGATCCGATTCCGTTTTCCCTCAGCCTGATAAATACAACAGCCGCGGTCGCAAGGTATTCACATTCAACAACAAACCCATTTGCAATAACTTCAACGAAAACGTTTGTACTTACCCCTCCTGCTTATTTCTCCACATCTGCAGCATCTGCAAAGACGCACACCCAAAATCCGTGTGCCCACGCAGGTTTCGCCCTCAGCAGCAGCGTCACGGTGCCAAGACTTCTTGAAAATTCACGCTTGTACTCCAATAAATGTCCCCGCTTTAGCATCTGAACTGTCTTCTCACCCTGATCATGTTTTTGTAAATCATTTGCTGACCGGCCTCTCTCAAGGGTTTCAAGTCGGGATCGTCTCGCCTCTGGTCGCCTCCAGTGTTCTTAAAAACCTTCAGTCTGCTCTAGATGAGCCAACCACGGTTTCTCAGCTCCTTAAAAAGGAGCTAGATAAAGGCTATATAATTGGCCCGTTCGACTCCTCTCCATTCCCCGATTTCGTTCTAGCCCCATAGGTCTAGCTACAAGGAAGTATTCGGGTAAGAAAAGGCTTATTTTAGATCTGTCCGCCCCTCGCTCGGGCCCAATTTCTAGCGTCAACAGCCTTATTCCGCTCAAACCTTTTTCTCTCTACTACGCTACAATCAACAATGCAATTAAACTCGTTAACTAGCTGGTCAGGGCGTGTGGCTTTCGAAAGCCGACATCACCGATGCATTTAAAATACAGTAGTTCCTATTCATCCTTCTCAGTGGCATTTCTTCGGCATGAAATGGGAATCCAAATTTTACTTCGCAGTTCGTCTTACGTTCGGGTGTAAAAGTAGTCCTTCAATTTTTAATCAGGTTTCCGAGGCCCTTTGTTGGATCCTTCTAAATAGAGTTCGTATTCCCTCTCTCCTCCATCTCCTGGACGATTTTTTTTTAATCGATCCGCCTCAAGACAACTCGGGACAGTCTCTATCCAAACTGAAACACCTGTTTGCTGAATTAGGCGTCCCTCTCTCCGACTCTAAAACTACTGGTCCGGCTACTCGTCTAGAGTTTTTAGGTATTACTTTGGACACGGTAGAAATGAAAGCCTCCGTTCCTACCGACAAGCTCAAGCGCATTCGCTCGATTATTAGGTCATTTATCCCGGTAAAGGTTGTTACTAAACAGCAAATGCTTTCTCTCCTTGGCCATCTTAATTTCGCAATGCCATAGTTCCCCAAGGTCGCGCGTTCATTTCCCATCTGCTGCTTTCGGCCTCATCCGTGCCTAATCTACATGACGTCATTTCCCTGGACGAGGGCTGCCGCTCCGATCTGAATTTCTGGTCTAGACTATTGACCCATTGGAATGGTGTAACATTTTTTTTTATGACGATCTGGTTCGTTCTTCCGATTCACTTCAGTTCTTCACCAATGCTGCCCCTTCCGTGGGATTTGGGGGTTATTTCCAAGATCAGTGGTTTGCATGCAAATGGCCTCGCGCCTTTCCCAAGCTCGAATCCTCCGCACTGCACGAAATTTATCCCGTCGCCGTAGCCTGTTGCGTTTGGGGCAAGCTCTGGCATCATAAACGCATTGCACTTTTGTGCGACAACAAAGCAGTTGTTGGCATCATTAACAAAGGTCGCTCATCCTCACCCAAAATTATGCAGTTCATGAGACGCATCACCTGGCTATCGGTTTCCCAAAATGTCATCATTTCAGCTCGTCATGTGCCGGGTCATGTTAATGTAATTGCCGATTCTCTGTCACGTTTTAATTTCCAGGTTTTCAGGAACCTCTGCCCCAACGCCAGACCAGCACCGGTTGCAGTCCCCCCTCTAGATTTGGTAGCCCTTCACTAGTTCAGCAGCCCCCCCCTGCAGCCTTATCTATGTAAGGTGAAAAGCAGTCTTGTCTCAGAACTACTAACATCCTATGCAAGATGGAGAGAGTAATGGGGAGTCTGTTATCTAATTTCGGGGGATGAACCTTGGCAATACCTTTGAGCAGTAGTTTAATAGAAGGATTGGAAAATAAACTTGGAAAGGATGGGCCAGAGCATCTAGCACCAAACTGAACACCAGCTACCAGACCTCTTATGTAATGGAGCGTGAAGCGACGAACATCGACACAATGACAAATGTTACTTTCTCAGATTTGACCTTCTCTCCCGACTTCTATAGTCTTCATCTGAAACACTCTAAAGCTGGCGGTGCTTGTAGTGTTCTTACTGCTCGCACAGATTCTCAATTCTGCCCTTTTAGATCCATGTGCAAATATTTAAAGTTTAGGCCTCCGTCAGAAGCCTACTCTCCTCTCTTTCTCACCCCAGACGGTAAACCCATGTCTAAATTCTGGTTTAGCTACTATCTAAATATTGAGATGTAACTTGGCTCCTAAGCATTATTCAGGCCATTCCTTTAGAATAGGTGCTGCTACTTCGGCGGCTACACAAGGGATATCTACTGCATCTCTCCAACAACTGAGCCGCTGGTCATCATCTGCATATGCATCATACGTGCGCCCCGAGGCATCGGCAATCATCGAAGCCCAAAGATCCCTGAAGCCTTAACAATCCACGGTAAGCTTGCAAATAACTGGTGGTTGGTGGTTGGCATTTCGGCTTCATATGCTACATGCACGTGGGGCCTGCAGCCCCTTAGCCAATGCTGGCTATTATGTTTTCGCAAACAGGGCTTTGCAGCCTGAGCCATTGCTGGCTACATCATCATCATTCCCAAAAAAAAAAAAAAAAATGCAGCATATTAGCCAACACAGGCTAACAAAAAAAAAAAAAAATGCAGCATATTAGCCAACACAGGCTAACATCAAAAAAAAAAAAAATGCAGCATATTAGCCAACACAGGCTAACATCGAAAAAAAAAAAAAAAAAAGCATATTAGCCAACACAGGCTAACATCGAAAAAAAAAAAAAAAAATGCAGCATATTAGCCAACACAGGCTAACATCGAAAAAAAGAAAAAAAAACGCAGGGCTTTGCAGCCCTTAACATTGCTGTCTTATGTCTGGATTTGTTGTTTAGACCTCTTTGGTTTTCTGTCACGCTCATCACGTTTTCTTCTCTCAGCAGCGCGTGCTCCTCCATCTGTTATGTTGTTCCTGCTTGGTGAGTATTCCTTCCTTCCTTTGGGGGATTCATCAGGCTGTGCTTCCGGGGGGCTTCCGCCCCTTATTTTGGGGGATTTCCTGCCGCTGCTCTGAGCAGTGCTCCTGCTCTACAAGTCTTCCCGAAGAGTCCAAGCGCCAAAGACTTGTTTGATTCTAAGCATGTTACTCCTTTATGCTCAAAGCATAATAAATATTTTTCTGATTTCACTTGAGTCTCTCCTGATTGAAATGAAGCTTAGCAAAAGTTCAGTCGGGAAGACTCTCTCTCTCTCTCTCTCTCTCGTGCACGCGTCAACTCTGTTATTATATTCACCCATGTTCACTCGTAAATCTCCGCAGTCAAAGTCTGGGGCTGTCAGTTGAGCAATCAGCTGGCGTACCAGCTAATCTCTTCTATCCAACCAGGGCACTCCTCAGTCGCATTGCTAACCAATCGTTCTGCTGCCGCTTTTTTAAAAATGTCATTCTCTCTACCCTAGTTCACCCAAGCTGCCGTTCGCTGACCCTCCTCCTCCCCAACACCACCCTACTCTTCGGACCTCCTGTACTGCCGCTCCAGCTCCACCAGCCTTCAGCCACCACCGCCACCAGTGTCTGGACTCTTCGGGGGATTTCCTGCCGCTGCTCTGAGCTGTGCTCTTGCTGTACGAGTCTTCCCAAAGAGTCCAAGCGCCAAAGACTTGTTTGATTCTAAGCATGTTACTCCTTTATGCTCAAAGCATAATACATTTTTTTCTGATTTCACTTGAGTCTCTGCTGATGGAAATACATGTATACTAGTATAAGCTCACAGAATATGAAGAGATTCTGTGGTGGAATCATAAATATAAAAGCAAAGTGGACTCTGTGTGTGTGCATACACTGTGTGTGTGTGTGCATACACGCACACAGAGTCCACTTCGCTTTTATATTATACTAGTGTGTTGCCCGTGGGGATCCACGGGTTCTAGAAGTGGTCGTGTCTATGTTTGGGAGAGCTGACTTTAGCACATAAGATAAATGTTAAACTTTATGCTATAAATTTATAGACAGGAAAAAATTTGTCTTGTGAATCATTAAATTTATTATTTCACATGATGATTTTACTTATGTTACTGATTAATCATGAAATGTATTGTTTAATGTATTTTTTTCACTGATTGTACATGTTTTTTGGGATTCATGACTCTTGTAGATGAATTGGCTTGGTCATGTGATGTCATGCTGTTATGGAAACACCATAGCAACGTGATGACATCATAATGGTGCATTGTTCACTTTGGTCATGTGACTCAGTCATTTCCAGGCCATTGTTCACTCTTGCATTGAGGTCGCAAAGTGATTCTGAGTCATTTCTATCAAAAACCACTTATTTCTCAAAAAGTATTGGTCCTATCAACTTGCTGTTTTCGCGAGGGTCTTCCTTGACCCAAAATGCATAATTATGCTAAAAGGCAAACATCGGCTCCACACGGTTTTCCACTGATTGGCCAGACACATATGCATACACGCACGCATACACACAGAGTCCACTTCGCTTTTATATTTATGATTCCACCACAGAATCTTTTCATATTCTATGGGCATATACTTGGATCCTTGTATTATAGTGTGTAGGTGGTACTTTTCACAGACGTTGTGATTTGCAGGAATTATAAGCCACCCCATTCAATTTTCTGCATTCGCACGTTGCACTGTACCAACTTTGATGGGCATTTATTTAAAAATTCCACCACAGATTCTCTTCATAGATCCGTAGATCCCCACAGGCAACACACTCGTATAATATAAAAGCGAAGTGGACTCTGTGTGCGTGTATGCACACACACAGCGTATACACACACACAGCGTCCACTTTGCTTTTATATTTATGATTCCACCACAGAATCTCTTCATATTCTGTGATCTTATACTAGTATACATTTATTGTTGTATGCAATGCCAATTTTCACAAACTTTTTCAATTACAGGCCCTCAGACACGCCCCCATTTAGTTTTGTCCAGATGCCAAGTACATACTTCGATGGCTGTTTATTTGATGATTCACCCATGCATTCTCTTTTTATTCAATACGCTTTTACTACAGTGTAGGCAGTATGGTTTGGGACCACTAATTTCCACAAACATTTTGAATAACAGAAGTATTGTGGTCCCCACACTTGAGTTTTCTCCTTTAATGTCCACCTCAAAATACCAATTCTAATAGCAATTTCTACATTAATGGCAGTAATATCTACCTTTTTTCCTTTGCTTTTAGTAAAACACTGGTACAGTGAAATGCAACTGTTAGTCATCTGGAGTAACAGCAGTTCACCAAAATCTCACATTTCAATCTGCACAAAATGTCAACGATTAAGTGAAAAAAGGACCAATTAAAAATCACATTCAAACCAAATTATGGAAGTTGTTTCCGATTTTTTTCTGAACAAAATACAGGCATTCTTTCGTTGAATAAGCCGTGTTATTTCTTTTTTCAAGCCGATTTTGACAGCAATTGTATCACACGTCTTTGCTACCGCGCTATCCGCTTTATTTGAGCATCAAATTTTTAGCGGCGGTAGTTTGATCGTCGTCTTCCGAGATAAAGTGACATCGAAATCTATGATGTTATAGCTAGCTTGCCAATGTATTCAACATCCTAACTTTCCTCGTTTCAGGAGGACATTCACAGTATCTATTACTGGGCATCATTATTATCTCTTCAATTATTAAAATCTGTAGTGCCCAGCTTTATTCACCAGGTTTGAAAGCAACTTCCGGTTCCGGGTTAGACTCGAGTAAACAAACATGGCGGTGCCCACGAAGATAATTGCGGCTAGCTTGCGAACTAGCCATTAAATAGAAGTTTTCCTCTGATCGAAACAAGTTTTCCTCTGATCAAGACATGTTTTCCTCGGTTCGAAACAAATTTTCCTCTGATCGAGATATGTTTTCCGCTGATCGAAACATATTTTCCTCTGATTGAGATATGTTTTCCTCTGATCGAAACAAGTTTTGCTCGGATCGAAACATGTTTTCCTCAGATCGAAACAAGTTTTCCTCTGATCGAAACATGTTTTCCTCGGTTCAAAACAAGTTTTCCTCGGATTGAAACATGTTTTTCTCGGATCAAAACAAGTTTTCCTCTGATCGAAACATGTTTTCCTCAGATCGAAACAAGTTTTCCTCTGATCGAAACATGTTTTCCTCGGTTCAAAACAAGTTTTCCTCGGATTGAAACATGTTTTTCTCGGATCAAAACAAGTTTTCCTCTGATCGAAACATGTTTTTCTTGGATCAAAACAAGTGTTCCTCTGATCGAAACAAGTTTTCCTCAGATCGAAACAAGTTTTCCTCGGATTGAAACAAGTTTTCCTCGGAGCGAGGTACGTGAACTGTGCGGTTGTTTTCTGATGATGTCGTCTTAGGGCCACCGTACCCACGTTGCAGCAGAGAGATTTGTACAGAGCAAGAAGCATGCCTTGAAGGCCTCACAGGGACAAGGCTCCCTCCATCAGCAGCTCAACAATTTCCTGAGATTGCAGCATATTTGGGTTTTATATGGTACATTTAAATTGTGTTTATGTCCCATACTAATTGCCATATGGTTTTTCAGCACTTGTGTTTATACCGAGGTGGTTCATTAAGTGGGGAGGAGTATGTCATATGTAGTGATTTATGGTCTTAGAGTGTCACCAGTTGGAGTTAAAAGTCATTACATGTTAGCGTCACTAGAGGACGTACGAGACGTATGTTGCGGGGGAAAATAAGGAAAAATGCAGTAAAGCTTTCCACGTGCTGCACGTGCGCACCATTGGCTGCAGTTCGTGTTATTTTCTTTGCAGTCGGCTATTATATATAAAACACAATCATTATTTTGTAATTGACCTTGAAATTCCAATATCCCCAACTTTTTTTAATTTACTGAGACAAATGGGCAGAATGGCGGGCCAATTTGAGTTTCCAGGGCATTATTGTTCAGTGCACCGGGCTTGAAATGCTCAAGAGACAGCAAATTTGCTCATATTTTCTTACAGGAAGCTAACACAATGCCATTAACAAATATCAAAACCTTTTTTTTTGCCGCGTTCAATGGTTGGTCAATATGTTTACAATAATGATTTTCCCCTTAAAGACATACTTTTTAATGCCATTCAAAAAAGAATAGGGAAGTCATTCTCAATCTTCTTTCATAATGCGATTAACAAAAGGTTAAAACGATTCACGGAATTACCAAGAAAGTTGAGATTTTTTTCAAATTAATTATTAAGATTTCCATCCTTGCAGTCTCTAATCAAAGCGTATATGTAATTGAATCTTTTTGTCATCGCTTCTTAATCATTACAGGCTACATGTAGGCTAAGTCTTAACTGTTCAGTAAAAAAAGTAAAAATTGAATGATTGTCAATCAGGCATAGTACGCGGAAACAGGTCGACAAAATCCAGCGATAAAAGGTGAAGTCACTGCCTCCCCTGACAGCACGTCTCTGCTGTATTCCAAGAACTGAAATTACTTTATGTCAGTATGAAATGTGAAAGGCCATACAGCTTAAAGTGTTTGGAGATGCCGGTACGCATTTCTTATAGTGTTCGCAAGTAAGTGAGTAGACAGGTTATAGGATCCACTTGAACTGGAGTCATGAGCAGTGGGCTGTGTGTTTTGTTCATGGGTTTTAAGAGTTGAACTGCGAGTAAAGAAAGGATTGCTTGTAGTAACATTTAAATTTAGCATTTAGTTCTAGCTTTTACTGTGTGTAGTGTTTGTGGGTATGTTTTTTTTTAAATTTACTTCATTTTTTAAAGTAAAGTTGCGTTAAGCTGTTCGCTAATGGAGTCAGCATTGGATTTCTTATCGCTGTATAACTATTCATAAGAAAATGGAACACCAGATAATGAAAGCTTAGTAAGACGAGGTCAAGGAAAATGGCCGACTAAATTTGATGAATAATACTTCGAGATATTTAGAGATATCAAAAATGCTACTTTTACAAACCAGTATCAAAACATACATCTTTAAGGGTACCATTTTCACACCCATCTGATGAAATATGTGGATTTGTGGTTATATCAGCTATTCGCAATGGTCAAGAGGTTTCTATGGCCACCAATTACCCTCTTAAACCCATAGACTGTATAAAAAGATGGGCGAAGCAACCATGACGTCACCCATTGGTTTCAGCGTACCTGTCATGGTTGGCTGCGGATTGCAGCCAGACCAGCTTTCGCTAATCACGTTCTTAA
This sequence comes from Gymnothorax javanicus, assembly GCA_029692085.1. Taxonomy (NCBI): domain Eukaryota; kingdom Metazoa; phylum Chordata; class Actinopteri; order Anguilliformes; family Muraenidae; genus Gymnothorax; species Gymnothorax javanicus. The sequence goes on from CM056200.1 coordinate 41,392,701, forward strand.
TTGCCTCGTGCAACACTCAGCTCTGCTGTGCGCTGACGGGCCAGTTGACTGGGCTCCGCCCTGCAGGAGACCTATTTCAGGGAGGGGTCTCCAGCTGATCAGCGCTTGACTGTCATTCTTACCTAGACTGTTTGACAGTTTGCGCATTCTATTCTTCTTAGGTGGTTTTCTTGGTCTCTCTGGTAGCTGGGTAATTGGAGTCATGAAAGGAGCTGAACACGCAGCGTTCGTGACTTTCGGTTCCCAGTAGGTACTTTGTGTTGTTCCGCAACACGGAGGAGGTAGCGAGACCTAGTGTTTGAGTTTCCTTTGTCTTAGAATCCCCGCAAGGTTTTTAGCCGGGGTTCTATAGCGCTTCTCTCGGCTGTTTAACTGAGCCGTCTCGTTTTCTTACCTTAGTTTAGACTGTACCTATGCTCTGTGCAGGGCAAGTCTGTGAGAGTAGTTCTCTTTAGAGTTTATGCCGAAGTACGGTATTTCTCTCGTCCGATTTCTGTGGGACGAGAGGATTCTTTGTTTTCATTTTCACGTAACCACTGATTGGCTAGTGGAAATTAGTCCTCCAGGCTTTTGTTTCTGTCTCCGTTGGAGATTTATTATTTGAGGGTCTACCCTGGGAGGACTTATTCTAGGTTTTATTATCCCTTGCCTAATTAACGTCTCACTAGAGATCCAGTGGCGTCTTGATCAGTTCGAGTCGCTTTTAGAATCCTTCAGCATTTGTCTTAAGCACACACGCGGCTCACGCCGCATCACAGTACGGTCAAGCCATTTAAATAAGACAGCTGTTTTAGATGGAACTAGATTGCAAGCAGCACTGCATACGGAGGTGCAAAACTTGCACGCAATGCAAAACGCTACTGATCACAGGCAGAATCAGCTGTTGTCACAGTTAAACCAACAGGGTGATACTTTACGAGAACTTACTGCTAATATGCAGCAACAGGCTGAGGCTATTAATAGTTTAACTGCCAAACTGCAGCATTTGGCTGCTACCTTAACAAATGTTCCACAAGCAGCTTCACAGCCCCCGGTTCTCCCAGATCCCATCGCACCTATTTTCAGCAGAGAGCCTAAACTACAGCTCCCTAATAGATATGCTGGGGAACCCGGTGAATGTCGTGGATTCATCGCACAATGCAAGATTATGTTTAAAGCACAGCCTTCACATTTTGGCACTCAGGAATCACGAGTGGCGTTTATTTTATCCCTTCTGACTGGAAAGGCGCTGAAGTGGGCGGAGCCACTGATCAGGTCGCAGTCTGCTCTTCTTGCTAGTTCTTCACTGCTTACAAATGAGATGACAATAGTTTTTGATCATGACATCTCCGGAAAGGAGGCAGCTAGCAGGTTGACTCAGATTCGGCAGGGAAGTCAGAGCGTGGCTGAATTTTCTATTTTATTTAGGTCACTGGCTGGGGAGACAGGCAGGCCAGCGGATCCATTAATGACTTTGTTTACCAAGGCTCTCTCAGACCCCGTAAGAGATGCTTTAGCTGTTGTAGAATCTCCAAGCTCATTAAATGCTCTGATCTCCACAGCCATCAAAATTGACAATCGCATGACAGAACGTAGACTGGAAAGGCAGCGTCTAAAAGGCGAACATAAAATAGAATGTTGCCAGTTCCACGGCGCTGGTTCACAGGGTTCTCGTCATGAGGGTCAGAGTGAGGGGGAACCTATGCAGATTGACGGTTCTTACGTAAGGGGCAAGAATAAAATGCCTATCTCCAATGTGTGTTGGAGATGTGGACAGAAGGGACATCTGAGACGAAACTGCCCACAGAGGAAGGGAAACTAAGGGTCTCACTGATGAGACGGAAGACTCACGCCGCATCACGGTACCATTCAGGAAGCCTCGATTTTTGGCAATTTGAACAGCACCATTTTGTCATTTTGAAACCGGATGTGACTCCTATTGGATGAGACCGCAAATTGAAGATCCAGGGAGGAGCGAGGGGTGGATTCATGGGTGAATCTGACCGAATCTGATGAGGACCAGAGGATAGCCACGCCCCTAAAGCACATTTTGGCTTTATCCTTTATTCTAGTCTATCTGGGACCATACATTACAAAAATGAACATCATGATATATCGAAGAAGACTTGAAACCTGCGATATATACCATAAAATAATGTGGAAAATCATTATTGAAATAATAAATCAGGTGGCAAAGTAGGGTCATTTTCTCAGACTTCTATATCATTGAACTTCTTTCTGCAACCACCGACATCGCCATCTGCTGGCCATTAAATAGAATGCAATTTCCACATTGGCCTCACTTTTCAGACCCGGGTGCTGCGTCCATCTTTTTATACAGTCTATGCTTAAACCTGAATGCCCCCAGTACCGGGGGTGGTCATTACACATAATAAATACAGCATGTTTCCGAAAAGCAACATGGTCAAACAGATTATCCAATTAAAGGGAAGAAACTCGACGAAAAGGGAATGATGTCCATTCTTACCTAAACCGAACACAATTCAAGCACCAAGCAAGTAAATAAGCATGTAGCAAAACATAGGATAAAATATCAGCACTCGATTGCTCGAGTTTCTACTGCATTTGTGCTATGCATACAAACGAAATATCAAATGAAAGAGGAAAGTCCTTAGAATTTAACAATATAAGACTTGTCATTTTAACCTGACACCACACTCAAAGAACAGCAGGCATACACTTTACATTCTACGGAGATGAGCAAAATTTTTTTCTTACCTTTTGATATTTTATAATTAAAAACTGTGGAGGGGAAAAACTGTGCTTGCTATTGTTAGCCCAATGTGTCTGTGTTGTATCGAAACTTGATCTGCTAGTCTCCATGCATGCTTTTTCCAGGGAACTGCTTCAAAGGGTGTTAGGTCCTGTGCAATCAGCTTTCACTAAATGTATTTTCCTCTCTGTGATCGGCTTGTGATGCTGTCAGTAAGACTTTGATGGTAGCCATTTAATTCTATGGGCTCTGACATTTCCAAAAAGCTTTAAACCACCTTAATAGCACAAACCTAAGAGAGCCTTGCATTCCCGGTGCGTCAACTGAGTCCATGGGCCATTCACATGTACTTAAATAGCATGACAATATAAACGCTTAACTGGTTTGTTTGTACTAATGGAGCGCTGTCGTAAATTCTGATTCAGGAGTCAAGCCTGCGAACACAGAGAAGCTGCTTCTACCACCGGTGAATCACCTGAATCACCTTTTTAAAAAAAAGAAAAAAAAATTTGGCATCTCTAATCCCACCCGAATCTGGAATGCCCAATTGGGGAACTATGTACAAGACCTGCTCGTATGCGACCCCTTGTTGCCAATTCAGGAGCGCGAAGACAGTTTGAGGCTCTCCTCCAAAGCACGTGCCTATCAGCCACTGCTTCTTTACACACATTGGTTTAATTCTCGCAAGTTCAGAGTGAGGGCAGAGGATACCCGAACATAAACAAGCTTAGAATCTTCCTGACGAGCGACCGGCTGGCCAACAGGAGGCGCTTGAGCAACTAACAAAGCAACCATATTATATGACCCTTCACGGCAGCCCCTTCCCAATTTGCATCCCTGTAGCGCAACAGCCAATTGAGCGCTACTCTGAAAAAGCTGCCGACCACTCCCGGGGCTCGAACCCGCGCCGTGATAGTCACTTCTGCTTTGCAGTGCTTTAACCGAGTGAGCTGTTCGGCAGCTGGTTCGTGGGGGTTTTTTTTATGGCTGCAAACTTCTATAACAATGTTTGTTTTGGTTGCGGAACTTCGGCACAGTTGATGCGACTCTTGATCTTTGATTTCATGCTCGCCCATGCTGCCACGCTGGAAGCGCTCAGTTATGAAGGCTAGTTTGAGCACAAGCTTACTTGTTTAAAAGAAGAAAAAATGTGGAGCTTGTTTCCAAAACATTGCCTATGCGTTTGCTGAAGATTCAGATTCAGATTAATTTTATTGTCATTGTTACAGAATAACAACGAAATTAAGTTTGGAGAGAAAGTGCTCCGAGCTGCTGCAACGTGCGTCGCGCTGGCAACTCCACTGTCTTCTTCGAAATTAAAGGTTGCAGTTAACACAGAAAAAACATATTGATGACATCAGACATGATATTACACATCAGGTTTATAACACGACACGCTGGAAACACGTAGGAACTTTTTCATGGGAATGGGGGGGCATGGGAGGTGGGGGATGAAGGGGTTAATGAAAAAATGCGGAGGCAGCCTGTGGCGGGGGGGGGGTGGAATGCAGAGTCCAGAAGTCCTTATCAGGGGCAGAATGTTCTGTCCTTGCCAGAGGAGGGATAAGGGAATGTTGTTGATGATGAGGACCGGTCCGTGGGAGGCTGAGGCAGACAGAGGGGAGACGCGGAGTGGGGGGGGGTGCCGAATTCTATTCAATTTCGGGTGGAACAAGCAATTTCGATTGATCCGCTATTCATTTTGTAAATTTTTAACTTCACGCTTCAGGGCCACCAGTTCTCCCATCATCTCATCCAGTCTCTCGCCCAAATTCACAGTCAAACGCACAAACTCCCCACACTGACTCAAAACTGTGCATTTCTGCAGATGATCCCAGAGTCTTTTTGAGCAGCTCACCATTCTCTGATACTCCACTGAGGCGCTCCATGATAATTTCGGTGCTAGGCAGCGCGTTGGGCATTTTCCTCGCTTCCAGCTCGCGCATTTTGCGGTAGATCAGAGCAACTCCCATGCCAATTAGGAGAAATCCCATCACCATAAATCCAAATAGCTAAACATCCTCCACGTCTTCAAGGGATAGTGCCGCCAGACAAAGAACTTGTCATCTCGACCACGCGTCCCGAACGTGGCCAGCAGCAAAAGTCGCGTCCGGGCAGCGCGGTTCGCCAGGTGCTTAGCTTCTTGGTGAAAAAAATTTTGTCAATCGCATTCAGGGACCAGCTAATTAATTATCCCCCGCAACAACGTAGTTGCGGGGGGTATTAAAATGGGGTCCGTCCGTCCGTCCGTCTGTCCGTCCGTCCATAACATTTTGTGTCCGGGCTGTAACTTTCTTCCTAATCACCCGATACTCATCATATTTGGCATGGAGGTGTAGAAACACATAAAGGTGTGTCATGAAAAACAATTTTGAAAATATTTTCATAATTTTTTTTTGCGTTTTGGGGGCAAAAAGTGACAAATTCGTGAGATATCTGTAAAGTGTCCTGTCCGGGCTGTAACTTTCTTCCTAATCACCCGATACTCATCATATTTGGCATGGAGGTGTAGAAACACATAAAGGTGTGTCATGAAAAACAATTTTGAAAATATTTTCATAATTTATTGCGTTTTGGGGCAAAAAGTGACATATTCATGAGAAATCTGTAAAGTGTCCTGTCTGGGCTGTAACTTTCTTCCTAATCACCCAATACTCATCATATTTGGCATGGAGGTGTAGAAACACTAAAAGGTGTGTCATGAAAAACAATTTTGAAAATATTTTTAAAATTGTTTTGCGTTTTTCTTGACAAAAAAGTGACAAATTTGTGAGAAATCTGTAATGTGTCCTGTCCGGCTGTAACTTTCTTCCTAATCACCCGATACTCATCATATTTGGCATAGAGATGTAGAAACACATAAAGGTGTGTTATGAAGAACAATTTTGAAGATATTTTTACAATTTTTTCGCGTTTTTGGGGCAAAAGTGTCAAATTTGTAAGAAATCTGTAATGTGTCCTGTCGGGGCTATAACTTTCTTCCTAATCATCCATTTATCATCATTTTTGTCATGTAGGTGTAGAAACACATACAGATATGTCAGGAGAAACAATTTTGAGAATTTTTTTTTTTAAAAACTCACATTTATGTAGGAAATTTGTAAGCAATCTCTTATGTGTTCCGTCCAGGCTATCTGAGGTATCTTGGAGATATGTTGTCTTTGTAGTGTAAAAAGACATGTTAAAGGTTTGTGACGATAAACAATTTTGAAACTATTTCATGGTTTTCATTATATACTCCGAAAGTGTTTGATTTTGTTTTTCATAACATTGATTGAATTGCCAAAGTATTGTTAACAAAGTATACTATCTAAGAGAAGCTAACAGATGTGACAATCTTCAGGAAAAAATAATTTGTGAGTTGCAGGGGATATTGCTTGACAACGTCAGCAGCTTGTTCCATCTTTACTTGAGAGCCTCAGAAGCAGACGGAGGGTCCAAAAAAAGGAAAAAAGAGGGGGTAACAGGACAAAACCAGACAAAGAAAGAAGACGCAGGCAGGAGCAGAGAGAGTGCGACTGCTCTCAGAAGGCGGAAGAAGAAAGGAACTTTTGGAAAGGAACTGAAGGAACTTTTGTAATTGGAGTGTCATTAGTTAATCCGTAATTTAGAGCAGCACATTCTAATCTGGAAGCAGCCACGAATGTGGACTATTTCAGTTTTCATTTAACTCAGCAAGACTCTTTTCGTCATTTAGTAATTTCCTCTGTGGTAAGAATGGCGATCTGCCCGATGGCAAATCATCACTGTTCGAAAGCAGGTCTTTTCGGGTGTTGAAAAACACATTTGGATGCGTCAAAAAAAAAGCGCACTAGAGTATTGTCTTAAAACGGGAGCGTACTAAGTGGACTTGCATGTCTTGCAATTAGAAATGTGCTGGAGCAAAAACATAATCGCAGCGTGCTTGTACTGGCGGTGCAGTAAGCTGCCATATTGTCACGTTTTTGTGGAGTGACCCGAGCTGCTAGTAACCCCGTGTTTTTTCATATTCGGGACTCGCTAGCTTCTTTCCTATGGTCAGGGTATACGAGGAAGCCTCATAAAGCGCTGCGTAAATGTTATCTGACTGCAGCACTGAACGAGCTCACAGCTTTTCTTTATCAAAACCCTTACATTGAGATGCTCGATGCTTTATCAGGTTAATGGATTACTGCAAATAACTTTTGGCCTTCCAGCAACACCTTATTCAGTTGGCTATAAAGAAGTAATTTGAAATGGTAAATTCAAATTCTTGTTACAGCTTCTGCGATGGATGCTATCTTGGTCAAATGTCTGTTTCAAAAAGTTTCAAACTGCTTGGCTTAGTTCAGTTGGTTAACTCTGTCTCTACCTGGGTTCATGGATGTGATGTCACATGGATTGACTGTGCATGCTCAATCTGAGTTTCGCTCGAACGCGCCATAAGGTCTCGTGGTTTGTGGATCCATCTTCATTTGCCTTGTCTCAGGCCTATTAATAGCAATTTATGGGCAGAATTACAATTTACCAGTTATTTTAATCCATTTTAATATGCTGTGGATTTTCTTTATGCTTCTTATCGTAGATTTTGCATAGCTTTGATTCACTTTATGCTTTTATGTATCAGGGAGATAAAGTTTGAAATTTGCAACTTACTGTGACGTCAGTGCGGCATGTTATCCTGTTTTCTTCAACCTCCCCAAGATGCTTAAACTCCAGTAGAAAAGTTGCATCAAATGACGTCATTTGGGTAGCAAGCACGACGGTTCGGTTGCAATACGGACAGATCGCGTTGTACACGAGTGGCAATCAAACTAAGCGCTTTTCTATCTGTTTCAGAAGTGTCCAAGTGTTCGAAATGAATCGCACTCATGTATAGAAATTGCCATCTCTCAACGTATTCTTTATATATTATGGTATAATGCTGAAGTTCTGCTCATTTAGCGTTTAGCAAAGTCTGTCAGAACACTAGCCTTATGTTCTATAGTCTGCTACGCCTGAACCAATGAATGGTTTCCTGGTGCACTTCATCTGATGCACCGCATTGGACTTCGTGTCCTATTGTCTCTTGGCACCCATGGTGGTCAAAGAAGTCGAATGTCTATCGAGCAATGGCCTGCTCTTCCGGATTTGTCTTTGACTCTTTATAAAAAAAAAAAAAAAAAATTGTATTCAGTCGATGTGTTCTCAATGAAAATTTCTATTAAATGTTATGGAATCACGAGGGCTCCAAAGCAGTCATTCTGGTTAACATCGGAATTTCTGTGATCAAGCAGGTCATGCTCAACCTTGTTTGTAAATGAACTAATATCATATATGCATTACCTTTCCAAATCGGCATGTTTTCACCATAATTTTGGCAGTAATGTTTTTGCATATGTTATGGCCATATGTTCTGTTTCTGCCCCCGAGTGACATCTTTTCTGAGGATCATCGTTAGATGCTGCCTCGCTGATTTGCTGATTACTCCGGTGTCGTGGCTCCGGTGATTGGCTGTTGCAGGGGCTTGGCCCATTTAAACTTCCGGCAAGCTGTCAAACATCCAAGCGACGCTGTCTTGCCTTAGTTCCGTCGCCTTCTCGCCTGCATGTGTTTCCTTCAAATTTGTTTGCTGATCGTGTAATCCATGTATCGAGCCTTGTGTAAATTGCCAGTTGTCAGTGTGGCTAGGCTGCCTTTGCTCTTTCACCCGTTGTTGTACATTTCTGTAAATAGCAACACTTGTAAAAATAGACACAAAGCGGTAGGGGTGAACTGCCTTTTTCTTCTGTGCAATTGTCTCCTGTTTTTCTTAAATTTAGGGAGTCAGGTTTAGCATTGTCTTTTGTTTATTTTATTTCACTTACAGTTAGTGTGTTTTAGGTTAAGGCAGTTGGTGTTTATTATTTTGGCCAGGGTTCACCCTGAAGGGTTGCTTCACTTTGTGCGCATTGTAAAAACGGACAACTTGACTTTGTAAATACATTTCGTACCTTGTAAATAGTAGTAAATTGTCACTTTGATTGCACACTCATCTCTCTCTGCCTTTTTTTATGTGGCGTCCTTGGACCCCCTAGACGAGGACGTAACTCATAATTGTAAATACTAATACCCTAGTTTGTGTAGAATTGGGATTGCTGTGTTTTTTATTTAGCAAGTAAGCTTGAGGATGCTTGCCAACATCAAGCTCACATCCTCAAGCTGTGGTTTATCTTGCGCACGCACACAATGCCTTCATGTGGTGGCACGTTGCCAATACTTCACTAATATTTAACCCCATGTCAGCAAATTAGCTTGCGATCATGTGCCTATCATTGATCATTGTTTCTTTCATTCTTTGCTTTGCTTTGTCTCAGCCTGCTCAGAATGTCCTATAGCCTCTAACTGCGCCAGTTGCCGAGTTAACCCTGTAGACATTGCATATTTCATTTTACAAAAGTGTTCCATTTCTAAACCAGTAAAATTCATCTGTGCCTTGGGGTTGGGTTCTGAGCGGCACCTCCGTAGGATCTGCAAACGCTGATGCGTGGGGGAGCCCAGAGGCTGTAAGCGACAAATGGCTGATAAGCTCAGTCCAGAGCCATGCCAGATAGCAATAAAACCTTTGGACTTCCAGGATGCTCACTCAGCCTGCATGGGGAAAGTGGCAATGGTCTCACCACGGGTGGGGGGGGTAGTTGCAAGGCTCTGGCTGACACAATGCCCCTGTGGGAGTCATATTACTATCCTTATTCTTAAGTTGAAGTCCTGTTATATTAATCTGCTTAAAATCTAAACCTCTGGGAACTGCATAATATGCTTATATGTTCAATATTTTGCTAAGAAATCACTTCTGGTCTTATAACCCAATTTACCTATATATTAATTCATCTTAAGACTTTTACATGACAACTGCATCATATTAGTACATATTCATATCATGTTTGGTCTTGTTGTTCTCGGGAGAATCCAAGGACTTGAATGGAGTATGTTTCATTCCCATTGAAATTATGGTTCATTCCCTTTTGAAGACTCCTGAGAATTTGGCCAGAATACTCTCTGGTAATCACCCTATTCTCCTCTCTCTGCTGAGGTGTTTTATTACATCCTCCCAATGGTGGAAACCCAAAAACCGGATTCGACCCCCCCTTCCAGGTGTTTATGGCCATGCCGCCTGGATCAAAGGCGTGATTTGGCTTAAAGCAAAGAGAAACAATCCATTATGGGAAGATCGTATCCGATCTCTCCCGCCAAGACGTAAGTCGCGTGAGTAGACTCTATAGCTATGGCGGATCGTCTCTCTGATTTCGCACTCACCCAACTCTGTGTGTGTAGCTGTCGCCAGGTATGACTTTTATATTGGTCTAAATTCGTGGTAACTGATATTTGGTCTGTTGATTTAAGCTCTTGCCTACCTGGTGAATAAATTATTGTTATTCCTTTAAACTTGCGTGGTCTCTGGGACTCTTAATCCTTTTATTCTTTCTAGCCGCGTTGCGACGGATACCTAGGGGTACAATCCCGACCGAGGTGCGACTGGCCAGCGGTCTGGTCTGGGAATTGGTTTTATTAAGTTGGAGAGACGATCATGATCTACTTACAGGGTTTGTGTATTGCCGGTTCTGGGATTCTAGCTTTAAGGAAACCCATGGACGAAAAGTCGGTTGTCTGCTAAAATTCCCTGAAGGAACCCATGGGCGTGCATCGATCTGGGTTCGCTGTATTCACGCCAAAAGATGCTGTTGCAGTGATGGCCGACTTCCAACCTCTAATCTAATCAATGAACCTAGGATCTGGTAACAGTACTAAAAACCCGGGAGTACATGTTTAGCGACGTCGATAGTCTCCCAAGAGTTTGAGGTGTAGTCACTTCAAGACCCACGCAGGTTTCCCTAGATTATGGATTCTAATTCTAATTTGGAGTCAGATATTTAACGAGGGTATAACTAAATTCATTATTACAAATTTATTATGAGTCAGATTAATTGTAACCGTTGTGCTTTTGTGCCCCGTCCTTCGAACGGAGAAAATAGATCCATTTTATTGCGATTCACACCAGCCAGGAGGTCGCGCTTGTCAACACCAGCCAAAAGAACACGCATAAACCTTCGCCCCTACAATTTCCGTAGTTGGTCTTGTTTTGTGGGTTTTACAATCCAAAGGTCATGAATACAAGAACACATGTTCTCTGGCTCCAAAGGCACATTATCATTTACCTCTAGTCTTTGATTTGTGCCTGCATCATTGGTTTTTGGGGGGGATTCTTGCAGCTCTGTTTTCAGATTCACAAATGCTCTTGTAGTTTCCTATCATGTATTTTTTCCATGATTATAATTTAAACTTTGAGTTCACAATATTATCGCATGGTATATTCCCAGCAGTACTTCCACCTGCTGCTCCCCAGTAATTGCCTGGTTTTGTGTTCTCCATGTCTACGGCAGGGCCCTGCCCCGAGTGTGCTACTACTGTCCTTCGCCATCCTCACTATCTGGCTCTGTGCCCAAAGTGCTGCCCAGTCACCACCTTCGAAACAGTCTGGTCCGTGGCATCTATCCAGCGAACTGCAAATCCTGGACTGCTTTCCTACTGACTTTTTTGCATTATGTCAACCATGAACTCATACCCTGGGCTGGTCAGAGGAGGATGGACTACTTCTCTTAAGCCTGGTTCCTCCCAAGGTTTCTTCCTATTTTTGATCCACATCGGGAGTTTTTCCTTACCACTGTCGCCGCTGGCTTGCTTTTGAGAGGGTTCCAGCCAGGGTTTACTGTGACGGGCATTGTGGCAATATTTTGAAATGCGCAGTTCTGATAGAATGGATCCTTTGCTCAGCTCAGAGGCCAGGAAACCAGTCGCTTATTTCTGGTTTGCTGCCGGCTCCGGCTTGTTTGTCAGTCCTTTGGCCTCTTCCCTCTGCTCTACACTCCTCACTCATTCCGAATTGGAGCAGCAAAAACTGCCGCCTCAGTGGCCTCTATTACGACACGGAAGGCTATGGGACATTGCACATCTTCAGCTCACGAATGACACCTTCGCCAGGAATTTAGGACATTTTGGAAGCTCAAAAATTAATGAGTAAGATTGTGTAAGTTATGTTCGATGTTCCAACTGTTACCATGTTTTTGCTTGTTAAATCTCGTGTACTTTCATTTACATCTGGTTCACACGTCGTTTAGATCAGTTTCATTCACATAGACATGGCACGTACCTTCACTCCTCAACACCATACCATTTCATTCACCACCACATATACTATATATATATATATACTGACCCAAAAAAGAAACGCAATTACGTAATCCGGTGCCAAACTTCGGCAAACCCATTGAGAAAGATGCTTTTGCTCTGAGTTATTTTTGGAGGTGAGTACTTCTTCTATATAAATTTTCGTGGTCACACCGTGTATTCTGGAGCCGCCATTCGTCCGGAACCAAACAATCGGCAGTGCTTGGGTTCAAGTACTACCGTTGTCCTCACACTCACATTTTTGTTTGAATTCCTCGTAGGCACCGGGGCCTATAAAAGTCTGACCAAAAATGAGTAAAAATCAGACGGGTTATAATGCCACGACAAACGGAAGTTCAACGAGAATGCGCGATTGGGATGCTACAGGCCAGAAGTTGGGTAGATAGAGCTGCCCATCAATTCAGCATGCATTCTGCGACAATTAGTCGCCTCAGAACCAGGTTTAATGCCACTGGACACACGGCCGATCACCCCAGATCCGGTAGGCCATGTTTTATGACTCCAGCATCTGACCTTCGTATCACGACCGACCGTCTGCTACACACCGAACCAACCTTCATTTTGCTGAAGGAAACCCCAACGCCGTCCGTTACCGCGATGAAATTCTCCGTCCAGTCGTCCTTCCGTTTGTCTGATGTCACCAACTGACTTTCCAACAGGACAACGCACGTCCACACGTGGCATGTATCTGCATGGAGTTCCTTCGGGCCAAAAAGGTGCAAATCCTTCGCTGGCCAGCGTTTTCTCCCGATCTTTCACCTAGAGAACATTTTTGGGACATTCTGGATAGAGCAATCCAGAGACGTTAACCACCACCAGCTACAGTACATCAGCTAAGACAAGCACTGACTGAACAGTGGAACAGCATTCCACAAGCAATAATCAGACGTCTGGTGATATCTATGAGACGCAGGTGTACCGCCGTGCGCAACGCTAATGGGGGACATACTGAGTGTCATTTCTGTTTCGTAATGTCGAAATTCACCTTGTTAAATAAAAGCCAACATGGCGATATTTCAACCCGATTTTCTGTTATATCTATTGTCTGAGATTCCCTATTTCATTTGATTCCAATGAAGTGTTAACAGTTACACTCAATAAATTCAAGAAATAGAAAATTGCTTTACTTTTTTTGGTCAGTACATACAAAAAGAGTCCAGCTGTCAAGATGTCTGCCTTATAATACTCATCAATCATATTGTATATTTCCCTTGTATTTGGCTTCAAGAGAAATTATGCCAACCGCCGGGTTGTGACTACACATAATACACTTCACATAGAATATTTCTCTTGCATTTGGTTTCAAGACAACTGTCAGCTGCTGGGCTGTCACTTCACTTAGTGCACTTTACATCGAACACTTCCCTTGTATTGGCTTCAAGAGAAATTGTGCCGCCGAGTTGCCACTGAAGATATGAAAGCTTCAAATTTTTACTATGGCTTATGCCGGCATGGTTCTGTTTGGGGGGTTAGTTGCAGCTCCCTGCCTTCCGTTCCATGCTTGGACGGGCAGGGATCTTTCAGAACAGAGCCATTTCGCCAAACCTAATGTATGCTTGTATGCCTGTATGCTTCCAATAAATATTCTCTTTTTGACAAAGTGGTCCTATCAGAAATGAAGCTTTTTCGTAAATTCTGATAGGCCATGGAGTAAAGCCTGCTAACATGGAGGTTGCCATTTCTCCCTCTGGTGAATCACCTGAGTTCACATGATTGTCAAGTAAAAAGAACGCCGGTACAGCACAGATATCCGCTTAATTCTAACTTTTTATTAATAAAGGTGCATAACAATAAAAGACTTAGGACTCTGATGAAGATGTAGTTTTAAGTCATTTATTGTTATGCACCTTTATTAATAAAAAGTTAGAATTAAGCGGATATCTGTGCTGCACCGGCGTTCTTTTTACTTTACATTGCCCTGGTCCTGTCCTGGTTGCACCGGATTGTCTGGATTGACTTAATTGGCAGAAGCGCGGAGAACACTCTTTCTCTATTCACATGATTGTCATCTGACTCTGCTGTCAGATCATTGCTTGACCAATTATATGCAGGCTTACTTAAGCTCATCCTAAGAAGCGGCTCCTCAGCGTACTCGCTCAAAAAACCCTCCTTCTACCCAGCTCCACCTGGATACTGTTAGCATTCCTTAATCCTGTTCCTTTATAACTAAACTAAACCGCTGTTCAATAACAATGTTTCTTCTCTTGAGATCATTGTTGCTGTAGGCTCTGTTCCATGGAGGGGGGGTTAGTTGCAGCTCCCTGCCTTCGGTTCCATACTTGGACAGGCAGGGATCTCTCAGAACAGAGCCATGTCGCCAAACCTAATGTATGCTTGTATGCCTGTATGCTTCCAATAAATATTCTCTTTTTGACAAAGTGGTCCAATCAGAATTTTCAGTATAATTATCCGCTAAATATTCAACAGACATTTTTAAAGAAATCTATCGAAAAAATCCATGCTGTTATGCGCAAGTGTACAAAAAATACAAGCGCAAAATCGGGGTACATAATGTGTTCTGCTGACTCACTGTTGACAGTTACAATGTGGGTGAGTGGCTCCTGCCCACTCAGATAGTACAGTGGTGAAGGCGTTGCACTACAATGAAGGGCTCCTTGGTTCAAATCCTGGCTCTGCGGAGTCTTTCTTTTTGAGCAGCAGGGTCATAGTTCGTGTACAAGTAATTGCTAGGGTGTTTGTTGTTTTTACATTTTAGTATTTTTTTTACCTGATATTTGTATTAATAATTTTGTTTTATGTGCTTGTTTTATTGAGAATAAATCTTCTCCAGTGGAGTCAAACTTCATTTCCTTTGTATGAATTGCCTATGCCTGAAATTCAACTGTATCCGGCTTTGGTCGCTCCAAACGGTCACTTGCCGATACGACTGACCCCAGTCAGTAGGCTAGCGTTTGCCTTTCAAATATGCGCACAAAAACCATGCAAGATCTGTGATTGGCTCACAGTCGCAAGGTCCCTTTTTGGGGGAGGTATACTAACATCATCACCATGGCCAAAGACAATAGAGAAAGGAAGACTCCTCACCGAGGAGCAATTTTTGGTATCAGTCACGTGGGTGCCCCGCCCCTTTAGATAGACATGCGGTGGGTCCTGAATGAATTGATTCCAATGGGGAGAAGTGAACGTGAGCACAGATTATCACTGATTATTTTGCCCCATTGTCACAGAATTAAATATTGGTCTTATTTTCACAGGCCACATATCTTCCAAACATTCTGGTGCTGCAATGACATTTTAAAACCAACAGATCAGGAGAAAATGAACTTTGTTCGAGACCTGTGTCTCTCTCAGCAGTGGTCATGTAACATCTATACAGTATGGACTGCGGGAAACTATGAATTAAACTTTCAAACTGAAATAATGCTTGTGTTTTTATGTTCAGTGATACTGTTATTGCCATCGATGTTTAATCTTTAACGGGAAAAGGAATATATTTGATCGCTATGATCTTGTACAGGATTGATATCAGACATTAAACAAGCGGGGGAAAAGCGGCAAAATAATGCGCAAAAATTAAAGGCCGATGTTATTCGCACTTATATGTATGGCCAATGCTGCATTTTTTTCTTGGCTACACTCATAAGTGCGCGAGTTGATGACCATTCCAGTTTTTAGAAAGTACTGCTTAAAATAGCTGTTTGGACAAGAAATTTTTTAGCTGTGGACACACTTAAAATAAGTGTGGGCAATGAAGCAATGTGCATATTGGCCACACTTATAACTGCGTCTAACGCGAATTTCGATCAATTTTTGTGCTTGGAAGCACTTAAAGAAGTGCGAATGGTCACTTTGAAAATTTAAATGTGAAGCGTATCTTGCGTTGGCCATCCACGTTAAAAATGCCGAAATGTTGTGCAGCAATAGGTTGCAATAATAGGAATAAGCTATCCATCTTCTCTTTTCCAAAGAAAGTAGACAGGCAAGGAATAAATTAGTAACTGTCGCATTACATACCAGCTTCATAGGCTTAACCTAGCTGATGTAATGCCCTTCAAGCTATAGCTAATGCCAATTACAGTGGAATACGTTACATAATTTGAGTATTATTTAATTTAGCCTGTATTATACCAGGGAATCCCACTGAAATAAACAAAATGCAGATATGGCCAAACATTATCCTGTTCAAAACCTAACAACCACTCCAAGAGTAAATGCCAGCAAGCCACAATCTAATATTTAAGCTCATGTCAAATAACATTCATGAATGCCGTAGCTGGCCAGCTAACTCATATTCGTAATGCTGAGTACAGCCGTTGGCTGTGTTAAATGCCTGATGTAGCAACGTTAAAGGAAATATACACGCAACATGCAGATATAAGAGATACTTGTATATCCCAACGTTTAATTGCTTGCCTACTTAGTTATCACTTCTGACAACAAGATGCGACGGATAACCCGGTCAGCATTCATTCTGCAAATGGCGCAGTGCAATTGGTTTTTCTCGCCAAAAGGTCACCCAATCAGCCAAGGGCAGAAGACATGAATATTTATATATCCAGTTCAATGTGACGTAAGGGCTAAACGCTGGCCAACCGACTGAGGTCGGACTGTATGGGCAAGTGACCGTTAGCAGCGACCAGAGCTGGATACAGAAGAATTTCAGGCTAGTATTTTCTTTGAATGGGAAAATGTATATAAGACTGGCAGAAACAAAAAAATAAAATTTTTGTAAGTAGATGGAATGCATGCCTGTAGTGACATATGTGAAATTAAATGAGTTTTACAGTTTGGTACCTGAGAAATCTGAAATTCCACACAGCGCCAATTTGGAGAGGCCACCTACACATTCCCAAAATAAAACCTCTAATTTTGCTCTGGTTTACTTGATTAGAATAAACTTTGGCAAAGATAATGGTGAGATTCCGCGCTGTAATTTTTTACAGGTTTTAGACTGCAACCGAATAAATTCAAGAGAGATAAAAGTAGAACTTTGTTTGGTGCAAACAAGATCTTTCATTAGTGCTGCGTTCCATCTTCATTTACTCTGACTCAGTGACATATACATTGATTTTTACACCATGTTTAAAATCTCCAACGTGCTACCTTTATTATGATACCAAGATTATCCAAATCGACTAAGTTGTTTCAAAGATATACTCATTTCATTTTGGGACTGTCATTTTCAAGCAAGCGGTTCAGGGCTTTAGAGGTTAATCCAAAAGAAATAGAGGTGAAAAACCCATCAGTGTTAGATTTTATTGATACGCCTTTTATTTCAGTATTTCCCTTGCATGTTAATTGACTATAAACAAACACATCTCATTTGAAAAAGATTTACTTTTGATTGGCATTTTCAATACATTATTGATTATAAAACTTATTATTGCTTTTCACTTGTTCAGTGTCTTTGTAGCATACATTAAAGGGGACCTATTATGCTGATCCTTCTTTTAATACATATTAGTAATGTTATAATGTTGTCCATACTCAACCTCTGAAAAGTTTCTAAACATAAGATACAGGGGTTTTGCCGTAATCCAAGAACGTGATTTCGCGAATTTGATTTCCTCTCTGAACAGCTCCTTCCGAGATCTTCACGAGATCTGCGCAAAACCTGACATCAGGTTGTGCCGTCCAATTAATACAGACCTAGCCAGAGCCAACCACGGCGCTGGACCTGCCCACACCGGACACTATTCTAGCAGGCACTAACTACGGCAGATCATACTATGCCTTAGTAGCGTCTACACTTTTGGAAATACAAAAGAAGAACCACAGATCATTTGAGGTGCAGTTTTGTCAGTATCTCTCCCAAAGCTGCTTGCCCGTTTACTTTTGGACGTGAAGAAAAACACCTATTTCTCTTCCAAAAGACGATGCCACCAGAAATCAGTGGGTATCTTTTTTTTGTTTGCTGGCAGCAAACAGCCACAGCCAAAGGGAACGTTAGCTGCTTGTGCTCAGCATTTCACCAAACACAGCTTTGTTAATAAAGGATAATTCGACACAGGATAAGCGTTTCAGCTGCTTCTCAAACCTGAAGCAGCTGCATCGATCAAGCGCTTGGAGCCACAAGCAGTAAGTAACGATATAACAGCGAATAATGTAAGTGAGGCTAACGTGTTACGGGTGGTTACTGGCTAGCAGGACCGCTAACAACTGGCTTCAAGTGCAGGCTTTCTAAAATATCTGAAGATAAATCCTGGATCGGTCGTGACTGTCCGTGACTCACAGATACAGAAGCTACAAGTTGCTTTTACTGCATAAGCCAACCTGATGTGATTGCCAGTTGATTGTGGCTGTAGCGCTGCGGCTAACGTAGCCAAGTTACTGTTGCTAATTTTTGTGTCATAAATATGCAAGAGTGATATCGGGAAATTCTACAGAGGGTGTGTGAACATAAACCTCATTTGAAGCTAACTTTTTATACTTGTTTGTAATTTGGATGCGTGGTACAACTGTCCACGGTAATGGAACTTGCTGTCTGTAAAACCTGTATTGCAAGGGTTTGTCTCTGTGGTTGTTATGACCGCTCAGTTACCAGGTACTGCATGTTAGTTCGCGTGCCGTGCAAATTAAAAATTCTCCTGGTTAACTTATATGCAATAATTCTGATCGGTATGCTTGTGTTACTTTGGTAAGCATCAATGTGGCAGTTTCATCATAACCTTGCCCAACTGTAGCCACCACAGTTGAAGCTAACCGGAGAGGTGCTGTATGTGTCCGCAAAGTTGGGCTGAAAAACACAGTTGGACCAGACGTAGGTTTTGCAGAGCTTGGGATACGTGTTTGGGTTTGTTTACTGCTGCTTGTGATCACTTCACTTATCCATAACCGGGATCAGCCGGATACTTCACAAATGTCTGGGCAAGCTCTCTGGTGCTACCGAGAAAGCAATGCGAAATGCAGAAGCTCTACCGTGTCTGGTATAACAAATGATTTCTCTGCACTACCGTGACATAATTTCATCCCCTTTTAGAAGTTGTTGTGGCTAATAAAAAGCCAAAAAAGGCGGAGATTAAATAGGAATTTTTTTCCTGTAGAAGTGATCGATTCGCTAGCTCCACATAAGCAACTTGTCCACGCTAACGGAACTTGCGGTCTGTAAAACCTGTATTATGTTCATAACATAACCGAACTCTCTCTAGCTGTCGCGTACTATCCATAAAGCTGCAATCACATCGGATGCGAGACAAATTTTTCGCGGGACAGATTAGCCTTCATTCAAAGTCAATGCAAAGAGGCGAATACGCACTTTATGGGCGCGTTAAGCAGCTTTCACACCAGACGCGAAACGAATTTTTTGCGCGACAGATTACATTCAAAGTCATTGCAAAGACGCGAATACGGGCACGTCAAGCAGCTTTCACACCCGACGCGAAACGAATTTTTTGCGCGACAGATTACATTTAAAGTCATGACCGCTTATCAGCTACTGCATGTTAGTTCCCGTGCTCTGCAAATTAAAAATGCTCCTGGTTAACTTATATGCAGCAATTCTGATCGGTATGCTCGTGTTACTTTGGTAAGCATCAATGTGACAGTTTCATTATAATGTTGCCTGATTGTAGCCCCTACAGTTGAAGCTAACCGGAGAGGTGCAGTTAGATCAGACATAGGTTTTGCAAAGCTTGGGGTGCGTTTTTGGGTGCTTGTGAAACGATCGCTTTACTTATCCATGACCGGGGTCTGCCTGATACTTCTCCAAAATCTGGGTAAGCTCTCTGATGCTACCGGTGAAACCAATAGGGAAACGCACAGGCTATAACGTGTCTGGTATCACAAACGATTTCTCTGCATTGCTGTCGATTGAATATTAAATCGGCGACTAAATATAAAATTCTTTCCTGTAAAAGTGATCGATTCGCTAGCTCCACATAAGCATGATCGATTCGCTAGCTCCACATAAGCAACAGTTAACGCAAACGGAATTTACGGTCTGTAAAACCTGGATTATGCTCATAACATAACTGGAGCTCTCTCTAGCTCTCGCGAACTATCCATAACGCGCCCATTCTCCGCGAGGAAACGCTGGTCATTCCGACGCAATGAGTACAGGGTGGGGAAGCAAAATTTGCAAAATAAATCACCATCCATAGATTGGTTGTAAAATGAATAATATACAAACGACTAAAGCGCAGACTCAGATTACAGCTTATAGTCTTTGCTTTTTCAAATAACAGGTGCACACAATTCAGGGGAGTGGTTGTGGGATTGTTTGTACTTTAAATGTCAGTGCAAGTTTTGCTTCCCCACCCTGTAAACCATTACCAAGGGCATTACCGAAAAGGCCGTTTAGCCTGGAGCTTTCGCCCCTCCGTCATATACCAGCGCAAAAGCTGTTCGTTTCTCCACCCTAACAACACACCACAGTTATGCACACGAACCAGCAGGTCCTTATAATACACACCGAAGCAGTCCATAAGCTGTTGGACCACTTTTAGCTGCTCCTCACTGTATGTTTCCCTCTAAACTCAGACCCACCGGATTTCTACGGTCTCTGGTCTACACGTGGGTATGTCAACCCGTTCAACAAATGTGTGTGTATGTAGTGGATTCTAGCTTTCCCTGCATCCTAGCTATAGAGTAGAAAAACCGCTGTAGTCACCACTGTTGCCGTAGAAAACTGTAGCCGATAGCAAATTTGAGCTTGAGCTGCCAGATTTTCGCACTGCGTCCTCCACTTTCGCTGCTGTGTTTATTAGAAACAAGTTCATTTCATTAGATCTTTATTCAAGTATAATGTTAGATTGCGGAATTTGCCCGCTGCTTCCTTATCAGATGGCAGACATGTCTCATGTTTCACTCTGGGAAGACGGACCCGGAAAACTGCGTTCTGCAGCCTCGTCCCGCCCAACTCCGCCCTCCACAGAGCTGGCCAGTCAGAAGAAACTGGGCACGGGGGCAGTGGGGGCCATAGTGGAGGAGCCACCCCAATGAGGCGTTTCAAAATATAACCTTGGAAATATCGCAAAATAGGTCCCCTTTAAATCAATTACATATGCTTCAAAAAGGAAGCAATAAAAATCATGAATATTTTAGGTTTAAAGCCAGAACCTCACCAACTTTGTGCAGGTAGGATAGATAAATTTTGTTAAGGAGTGCCTTGATAGAAAACTACTTTTTCACTTTTTGGGAGTACTGCTCCCATAAGTGTGGAAATGGCTAAGGTTACTGAAGGGCTTTCACTCGCTACCCCAGGAGGAATGTCACAGAAAACTCAAATTGCAGCAACTGCAGTAATTAAACATTACGTACACGGTGGTCATCTGAATTTACTAGCCAGCCATAAACCATATATACCCCAACCCGAGGGGTGTAGCTGCTACGAAGCAAGTAACTTAGCCAGGCCTTCTTCGCGTGAGCTGGTGGGACAAGCCACAGGCTCGCAATCAGATGCCATAGCCAGGCGATCTATCCTGGTTGAAACAGTGCCACGTTCATAACAAAAAAAACCCATGGCTTTAAGCCCAGCGTAACTCACCTAGCTAGCGAACCCCCTAATCTCGCTAGTTACCTAGCTCCTCGCGCTTCCTCAGTGATCTAACGCTGTAACATCCCACCCTAGTGACCACTCTCCCTGCAATGTCTGAGAAAAGACATGACAAGATAAAGTAGAAAACATACGAACAACTCGAGTTTTACCGACAATGAGGAATTTATTGAGTCAAAGTTGTATATTAGCTAACATTTTACGGGTAAATTTGTTAAGTTCGCAGTAAAGAAATCAAAACAAATTCAAAGAAAATCCTGACGTAATAACCTTCAACAAAGGTATACCCCAGTAACTCCAAAATACATTCCACTACTGCAATAGTCTCTCAATGCAAAGGAAGAGGAGATTGCCAAAAGTTGACAGTCCATGCCTCATGCAAAGAGAGACCAATCAGTGACCGCGTCTTATCAACCACTTTTTCGTTCCAAAACTGGGAATGATTCATTAATGAATGGCACTATTAAGGCCACAGAAGTCAGATAAAAGTCAGACATTTTTTTTCCACAATGAGGACGAAAAAGTCAGAATTCCGACTAAAGATGGAAAAATCACATGCCTGCATTACATCACAAAAATAGGTCTCTTTATTTTGGATTGATAGATCAAGCATAGTCATTTTCAAAATTTTGAATGTTTAATTGCATAATATGGAATCATGATGATACAGGCATTAGGGTGATTCAAAGAATTTACGCTTTTTTTATCAATGCTTTCGGTCTCTGTTATGTTGTCATCTCTTTCCTAATCGCTGTCAAAAGGAAAGCTAAAATATTTGCCGTCAATCGCTTAACATTCTTGCTTTGTTGTATGCTTTCATTTTCACAACCGTAAGTACAGTGTCACAATCACAAGCATAAATTTCATGCGCTAACATCCTGTGGTTCAGTGGAAGGACTTCGGCAGCAGATGCAGAGCAAGTTATTTAGGCATGGCACCTGCTCCATCTTGGAGATGTAGATTAGGGGCTCAATGCTGGAACTGAGGTCCATGAAGGCGAATGCAATTATTTCAACCTGGCAGAATTCTCGGAAATCTTGTTTATGCCTGAAGGGTAAGACAGTAACTATAGGCAGGTAATTACACACTATGATGGCTAGACTGATTTGCACTGTTCTGAGGGCTTTCTTTTTCATGGGGTGCATCTTCTCTTTGCCCAAGACTGATTTCCTCAGATTCCACACGATGGATATGTTGCAGAAAACCATGATGGCGAAGATGGCCAGAATCATCCCGGAAAGGATGTTAAGTGTGAGGTCCAGCCACAATGTCCTGCCGACTGCAAAGGCTAACATGAGCCCCCAAACAAGCATGGAAATAGCCACTCTGATCTTGTTATCCTTGATGCTAGTGAACATAATTGGGTGGACCACAGCCACGTAGCGGTCCAGGCAAATGCAGGTGAGAAAGAGAGGGGTAGTGTCTTTGATACCATAGATGAAGCACTGGAAATCCCATCTATATGTGATTTTGAACATCTGGTAGTAAATATAGTTGATGGGGGTCACCAAGCCATAGTAGGCATCGGCGATGGCCAGGTTGAGGATGAAGATATCGGAGGTGGAAGACTCACTCTTCTTTCTGGCCACCAGCCACATCACCGTGATGTTAGCAGGGTAGCCCACTACAAGGTTGATGACCTTGACAATAAACTCAAACACATACTCACCAAGTGATGATATACATTCTGTATATGCATTTGAGAGTTGGAGACTGGATGCTGAAGAAGAGTGGTTGAACAGTAGGCTGGAATTGATGACAGAGCTGTTCATTTTGGTTTTAATTTACCCAGCAGGTCTGAGGGTTGATGTTCCTTAGAAAGTAGAGTGAATGTCAGTTACACGGTCAAGCATATTTGAACAGAGCAATGATCTTCACCACTTAAACTGACTGCAAGGCTAAATTATCTTTTATTTATGCTGATTCAAGCATTAATGTACATTATTCTGTTCTCTGAAGTATTTCTCATAACACATGTAGCTACTGCATAATAGAAATGGAAACACTTACGCTAGGGCCATCCTTAAAAATATGTCTGTTGGGCGTGACTCGACTGACCTATCAAATTGCCGCCGACCGAAAGGTTTTTTTCTGGAGTTTCAAAATCTTTTTTTTTCTTTTACCCAGTGGGCTTTCACAAACGGGAGATAATTTGTAAAACTTCTTTTCTGAAGAAAGAGTTAAGTTTTCTCCATCAGTAACGTATCAGTACAGCAGCTCTTTTTGACAGTTTGACCGGCCATTCGGATGAATACGTTGGCGCAGAGTATCAAGTCCATCCGTCACCATCATGTTCTTATTCAACTTCGACCAAAGTTTTTTCAGTAAAAAAACAACAAAAACTTCAAACTGTTTTGATGTTTGATCCGTCGATAAAATGTGTCACATTTACAATCATGGACATTAAGCACAAGAAATTCCACTAAGCGCAGATGCCAGAGCAAGGTCGGCTTTTGATGTGATGTTGACACCCAGAGAGAGAATTTGGATACCCAGACGCAAAGAACACAAAAGCAAATTTGCGTAGGAAAGGCACAGCGCAAGATGAGTGAAGTTTGCATTTGTTGCGAGCTTCAGCGAGTAACGAACCCAAAATCTACTAAATGAGTTTCGTAACTTCAACACGAGACGACTGAGAGTATAAGACTATGTTTATGTAACTGAATCGCGTTATTTAATAGAAGACAAACTTTATTTCCATTTGCGCCTTAACTGTAATTCCCATTGCTAATATGCTGACAGAGAGCCAACTCCATCACTCAGCTAGTCAGTTAGTGACGGTCATATAATGCACAGTCAACTGAGTAGCTTGCTAACGTTCGCTCTACTGAGCTAGCTAACAAGCTAATGTTACATAATTGTTATGGAAAGGCACTGCATGCACGCTAGCTAGCTAGTTAGCCAAGTAAGGCTAATTTAGTGAGGAGAGCATCTCTCTCCCAAGAGTACCTGGCTGCAGCAACATGGTGGACCTCCACTGTGGGGCCCCGGAAACCCATGTGACCTCCACTGTGGGGTACCAGAAACCATGTGGCTTCCACTATGGGTTCCGGAATCGCTATGCACATCAGCTGATTAATTAATTTGCGTGTTTAGGTAAATGAAACACAGATTGAACTACCACTTACGAAAGTGGTGCTGTTTTGGCTACAGAATATGTGCGTTTTATTACCAGTAACACAAAACACTGGCGGAATAACTTCAGATCAGTAAAATGTTGCCGCTTCTACGCTGTCATTTATGTCTGTTGCTATGCTGCTTTGTCTATGTCTTGCGCGTTTTATTAATAAATTGAGGGGTGGTGCAGTCCCACCTGATTAGCAAGACGTTGCCGCTTGTCAATTTAGATTATATACTTTTATCGCTAATGTTAGGTCGTTTGCATGCTTTAGAAGTAAACAAAGGATTAATGGAATTCAAATCGATCAGTAAAATGTTTCTTCTTATATTACTTGTCTTTAATGACTGCACACCAGTTCGTATTACAAAGTACAACTTCATTATTTGTTTGGGCATCATACTTGGCCAGCAATAGCAATTTTTGCCATTGTTTGTTTAATGTAAAGTGCAATCTCAAATTTAACGGCTTAAAAATCACTTAAATGAGAAGTACCGTTTTTACAGTTTTGACATCATTTGTGGCAAAAAAAAAAATACAATCATTTACTCACCCATATAACTTTCGTGTCACTAGCAGTCCTTCGGAAGATATTTAGATCCAAAGAGAGCCGCGTTTATCCGTATAATGGGAGTGAACGGGGCATGGCGAGCGCAGCCTCTAATGCCGCATTATCTGACGCGAATCTCATTCATTTCACCAATATTTTGTTATGATTCGCTAGTGTTGTTCCCCTTTTGACTCCGGGGTTGCCTGTTATCGTCATCCGGCATCTGTAGCTTGACTTACTAAACTCTGAACTGGACGTCTTCTGAAGTGAAGTGAGCACTGCAAACCCGAAGATCCGCACGCCTCAATGCTTACACTTGAGTATTCGGGTCTATTTTCAGCGCAAGTAGACAGAGCTTTAGCAATTCCAAATTGCGTGAAGGTAGCCTATGGAAGCTAAACGCTGTCCAACTGGTCATTTTTTTGCAACAACTTGGAAAAATGCAAACACGAACCATGTTTTACCAGGACGTAAAGCAGCCGACCGTCGCTGAGCTAATTAGGGTTGCCAACTCTGATAAGACAAAGCTTCAAAAACAAGCCCAAAACAAGCCCAATATAAATTAGACAATACTAAGACAATGTAGACCTAGGGTGGAATCGCTTTTGCTTTTTTTTGTTTAGCGGGGGGGTATTATCTTTCATTTAGTTGCTCCAGGGGCTTGGAGGGAGGGCGAGTTCTTTCACATTACTCCTGAGGTTGTGAGCAGACAGTGTCAATCCAGTGTTTCCCACAGAACTTTTGGAGACTATGGGGGCACATGTTTGGTGGCAGACCGATGTCTGGGGGGGTGATTCTCATTTGTTCAGCGCGGGGGGGGGTAGTTCATTGTCATTTTGTTGAGCAGGGGGGAACATTTTCCCTTTTTTGAGTAGGGGGCTGGAGATTATTCTCCATTTGACCGGGGGGGGGGGGGTTGAATTGCGCAAATCCCGCGTCTTCCAGTACCTTTCCTATTTTTCCGTTTTTTTTTTTTCTTTTAAAAACGTTCACATGTTAGATCGACACTCGCAAATTGCGCATATTGACACTATGGCGGGGGAAATTATTAAAATGGCGGGCCACCATAGTCTCGTCAATGTATGGGAAACACTGCAATCAATGAATCGGGGGGAAATAGCAATCATAAGTGTATAACAATTTTATGTCGCTTGTTACGCTTTTCTAAAAAGCAACCATATTTTTTAAAAACAAGCCCAAAAAACTGCAACCCATGACCCTAAATTTTTTCAAGCGACTTCAGGAAAAAAGAAGCCCAAAGTCGCGTATTATAAGCGGACTTGGCAACTGTGCTATGAGCCGTACTGCGCCTGCGCGCGGCACCTGAGATGACAACGTCCAGTTCAGAGGTTAGTAGGTTAAGCTACAGACGCCGGATGACGATAACAGGCAACCCCGGACTCAAAAGGGGAACAACACTAGCGAATCATAACAAAATATTGGTGAAATGAATGAGTTTCGCGACAGATAATGCAGCATTAGAGGCTGCGCTCTCGGTGCCCTGTTCACTCCCATTATACGGATATATGCGGCTCTCTGTGGATCTAAATTTCTTCCGAATGACTGCTAGTGACATGAAAGTTATATGGGTGAGTAAATGATTGTATTTTATGCCACAAATAATGTCAAAACTGTAAAAACGGTACTTCTCCTTTAAATGGGAGCTTGAATTCAAACGAAAGTTTTGGATTTTTTTTTTCAAATGCATCACAGATAACTGCCATACTTAAAATAGCATGTGATACAGCCTTTCCGTGACAGCAGTGTCGTGTCTTTGTTCATTTCTAGATCATTATAAGCCATCGTCTTGGTTATTCAGTAAATATATTGCATGCGTGTTAATCAGAGAAACTTAAAAAGGAACAGCTTGAGGAATAATGCTTTAAAATGAGGTTACTAACGGGCTTCTAAACCTCTGATAGGTACACACTAAAGAATCATGGCTTCTCAGGATATTATAACAATTTGCACAGGCTTTTATAAAGGGAGGCAAAAACATATCATCACTTGGTATTCTTTATTGAAGAACAGAAAAAAACCCCCACACAATTCAAAGTCAAGTTTGGTCGCGGCAAAACTTTATCCCCTGGGCAATCGCACGTTCTGCCTGATAACGACTGAAGCCTTCATCCTTTTCCAGCATCATGATGATTACCTTAAACAGTAAAAGCTAGTCAGTAGTTTCCTTCACATATCACTGTTATTATTGATCATGCAACCAATGCAAATCAGAAATGGCTCCACATTGATATCTCACCTCTTGAAGAGGCACATCAAACAGGTATTCAATCAAGTTCAATTTCAGTGGTACCAAGGCAACATGAAATGTTGAAATGGAAATTTTCTTATTTCTGATAAATATTTTCTCATTTAGAATTTGATGAGGACAATATGTTGCGAGGAAGTTGGGAGAGGGACAACAAAAGACTGGTAAGGTTGCGCAATGCTAAAAAAAAATACATCAGGTGGAACATCATACTGCTAATTAGGTTAATTGGCAACAGGTCAGTGACATGACTGGGTGTAAAAACAGCATCCTTGAGAGGCTGGAGGGCTTTGCCATGAGCAAATATTTTTCAAGAAACAGAAATTCAGTTTAAAAGTCTAGTGTCTTCCCTGTATCATTTTAAATTCAATTTAGTATTTAAAAGCTAGTCTGTTCTCTTCTCATTTGCCAATGTTTTTTTATGACACTGAAGAAACACTAGAAATTATTGAATGCATTTACTGATGATCTTGGGCGAACTCAGGGTTAACTGCTGAAAATTAGTATGATGTGCTTAAACAAATAAACTGATAAAAAGCCGAGGTTTTGGCACAAATGTTTTTGGGTGGCTTTTTGATATAGTCGAGTGGGTTTAGAATTCGTTCCGAGGCGCTTCACGGAAGCATAGTTTCTTAGGTAGCAACTTGCATAGTTAGTCCATATACGCAGTCAGTGGTTCCAACTCTTGACAAATGGTTTTGTCTTACTCTTTATATTGAGATGTTTGATGTGTGACACAAACAGCAAACTAGCAAAATGTATTAAGACAATTTTATTGAACGGCTGTAACTTGCCTCCAAAACCGACAGGCATTAATATAGAGAGCAAGGTATAAATAAAATAAAAAAATAAAAAAACGACCAACTGATCCTGAATCTCAAAACTGGGTTGTGTTACACCCAACAGAGATATTTTTAAGGATGGCCTGGCCTATTTTGCGCAAAATCAAACATTCTTCTTTGAGAAATTATTAATTTCTGGAGCCCAGCACAACTTTTTTGTGTTGCAGCACTGAGGGATAATTTTTGTTTTCTGGGAAGACTAGCTTCATCCTGGAAAAACTATCTCTCGTCTGTGACACCAATCTTTATTCTCTGAAACTGCACTGCAGCTTCCCGAGATTGGAGACAGTGTTCCCAGATGACAAAGTTTGCCCTTTGGGTCTATTGTATTACTGTCTGCAACAGCAAAAGAAATGATAAAGTGGTTCATCAGATTGAAAGAAAGAATAAGTAACTCACCTGAGAAACTGCAATGGCTCAGCATACACTCCTGAATGTCAGACAGCCAAGTAGGCACCTGTATCCTGATCTCCTTTGTCCAGGGGGTTTGTCTTTATTCAATATAGTTCCAGTTCACATAAATATATAAATTTGAGTGGTATGAAAGCAGTGCAGACTACCGCCAGTCACAAATCCACCGAGGGAGCAATAGCTCTTGGAGTGACTATACAATACCCTCTCGCCACAGGATTATATTTGAGGATGGGTGGGTGTGCAAGAGGACTCGCATTTAGGGGGGTTGGGTTTGCAGAGTGAGTTTGTGATGTAACAAACACATCTGCAGTAAAACAGAGGAGGGGCTAAAAGGAGGGGGTAGATGAGTTACCCCCCTACTCCTGTTCTAACAATATATTATTTGTCAGTGATGCAATCCAAGAAGTGCATCTCAGAAAAACAAGTGATGCAATGCAGTTGGCCTACTGGAGCACAGGTGAGACTGTGTAATCTGGTGTAAGGTCTTACACATGAAACCACAAGATTTATCAAAACTGACTCTAACAATTCTCTTTAATCCCCACCAAAAAAAGGAAACTGAGCAAAAAGTTAAAGTAAATCTATTTCTGCAGATATTATTGGGTACATTTATGATGGTTTGATTTTCATTTAAATGTTTGGAAATAAGGACTTTACAGTTTTCAAGTACTTTTCTCTGCTTTCACTACATAGACTTCTCTAAAGCCTGGCATCTGTTTCAGGAAATCTATTGTCTTGAAGGTTATCATGCTTTTACTCAGAGAGGAGAACACAATTCAAAGTGAGAGATCTCACAGAGCTGTTGATGATTAGAGTAAGGTCTATTAGGGTTGATTTTTTTTTTATTGGCTGATCTTGTGGCAAGTGTCTGCATTGGCAAAAGTTGTGGCCGGTGCCATTATACTTTCAGGTTGTCCATCTACCCGTCCAGTTCTCGTGAATGTGATATCTCAGGAACACCTGGAGAGAATTGCATCTGGCAAAAATGTCTACTTGGAAAACAGAATGAACTAGAAAAGGCTAAATTTTCTGAAGAAAATTTGTGCGCTTGCTTCAGCGAGAAAAGTTGAAGAGGTTGGCTAATAAAATGAATGTGCTTGGAAACTGAGAGGCAAAGGACATTGCTGAAGAAATGTTGTAAAACTGCTGAAATGTAAACACAAGACTTTAAAACTGAAAGTAATAGTTTAAGGAATTCTGACTTTTCAGCGGCATCATGACCAAGTCAACACCGCTTCAACCCAGCTGACTCTCCTAGTCGTCATGGTAACAGAGTGATTGACCAACCCCAACGCTACTACATGAGCAGACATCAACCCTTCCAAGCAACGGCAACAGGCATATATTATGATGGACCAACAGCTACTAGCATTAGTGACTGGCTATTGCTAATGTTGTTAGCCTTATGTTAGCCAACCTTAATTTTAGCCTTTAACGGTGTTTTAAGCACCGAAATGGTTTTAAATTGGCCAAACACTTCTGAATAACGCCAACAGGCTCTTCTTCTTCCGTTGATTTGGCAGGCACATGGCAGCGAAGGTGTATTGCTGCTCCCCTGTGCTGAATCTACTGAATCAGCACAAAAATGGCTTGATTTAGTAGGACCTCAAAAAAAGAAACTTAAAATTAAATAGCTCAAAAACCAAAAAAAAACAAGACAATCAAAAATCTGTTCAGATGCAACGTAATTCAGAACAAGATGAATTTTTTAAAAGTTTGAACAGTATCAATAGCTTAAACGATGTAGGAGGAGCTAGTGGGCCAAATTTAGGCGGAAGAAGAAAAAGAAGAGAATAGAGTGTGCTGCTTCGCAGAAGCACACAGTTAAATCAATTTATTTTAGGTAACATTAGCTTAGGTATAGACAAGATGACCAGAACAAGGAGCAGTGCTGTAAATTGGGGTGTCATTATTTACCAATAGAAATTTCCGTAAAGTGATCTCATGTGTTCCAGCTAGTCAAGCGATAATGTAAAAAAAAAAAAAAAATACCCTACTACTATTAATCATAATAATAATTTGGCAAGTCATGTTAGATGGTGTCATTGATCCAGTTATGGAAAGCCAAACTACAAGGGGCTACTGCTTACTCCGGCCTTAAACCCGGCTATTTTCAAAAGCAGGAAAAAGTAATGTAGAGCGATTGCGACTTGGGACATCACCTTCATTTCTTTGTACTTCACAGGCTCTATTTTGATACCAGTACTTCGCCTGTTTTTGATACGATCATAAATATATCAAGCTAGTGTGAACAGTTGCTTGTATATACTTAAAAGGAGCTTGAGCAGTTCTTTTCTGCTTTGCAATTTTTTACTGTAACATGAGTTCCCATGGACCTGCCCTGCAAAAAGACAGGTCTTTGCTGCCCTGAATGTGCTCTCTTGGAGCTGGTATGAGCAACTGTACAAGCGACGATATCGGGAATTTTTGCACGGTTTGACACAGAAGAATGAGATTTGTCTAACAGTCATATCAATCCTAATCTGAACAGAAAGCTGAGGCCAGGAAAAAATCCAGCAAAGGGCAGAATTGAGCCGCAATACCGCTATGCCACCATTTCGCTGAGTCACTCTTAGCCATTTGAGTTAATGGCTAAAGCATTTAGTCCAACAGAGATTTTAGCTAAGGCGTCTCTTACATACTACTGCCTCTACCTACAAAGATAGTTAGTCAAATCTACGATATGGAGGTACCATACTGAAGAGGAGTCTGCTGAGCAAAATATGTCAAAATTTGTGTGTAGTGCCAAAAATGTGGGAACATAAGCAAGTTAGAAAACTGCGTTTTTCAGCTTCCAAACAGGAATTTTCTTGTCTCATTTAATATAGGAGGAGTTTTTGTTAGTGCTCCCGTTGCTTTTTGGCTCATACTGCCAAAAACATCTGTCCGATTGCTTGCATAGTTACATTTTCATGACCAGCACAACTTTTGCTACAACTTGGATATAAAAATAATGTGGAATGAAAACTGTATGAGTTGGAGCAAGTTTAAGAGAAGACTTCTTGACGATTTAACGGCTGTTAGCCACTCTAAAATGAACGTCACCACACTGCAAGTTCCCAGAATTTGTCACAAAAATTATTTTAAAAAATTATAATTCAAAAATTAAAGAAGTTACGAAGAATGTGCACAGTGAAGAAATTATACAACCTTAACTTAACATTTTGCAGTTTGAATGATGTTTCTAGCTAAAAGTATGACAGAATAAAAAAAAATAAGCAGAAGATAGCTGAATCAGCACAAAAATGGCTTGATTTAATAGGACCCCAAAAAATGACATTTAATGTCTCAAAAACTAAAATAAATAAATAAAAAATCTGTGCAGATGCAATGTATTTCAGAACAAGCAGAATTTTTATTTTTTAGTTTGAACGGAATCAATAGCTTAAATGGCATAGGAGTTAGTTGGAGTTTAGGTGGAAGAAGAAAAAGTAAGAGAATAGAGTCACCGCGACATCACTATACATGTTTTTGGCCATGATTCAAGAAGTCATGCACTATTTATGACAAAGTTTTACAAAAATGAGCAATGAGAAAAAATGATGAAATTGTGGCATTCTACTGTATATCCAAAAGGTCAAAGGTCAACATCTCTGTGACATCATAATGTTCTGCAACAACACTTTTCTGGCCATTATTAAGTAACTCGGGATGAGAAGGGGAGAATGAGACCTTACTTCACGTTTGGACAGATACTGCATTAGTGACTCCAATCTTGGGTCTCCCCTCTGAAATTGAGGAGATTGTTGAATCTTCTGTGCTGCTGAATTGAATATGAGTGTGTAGCATCATCATTTTAGAAATTGTCACTTCTGTGCAGCATGTCAAGGGTACAACTTTGTTTTCTATAAGAATCTGCATTATTTGCCAAGCATGTGACACAGAAAAAAAAATGAATAGTTTTTGTTTCTCTTCATTAATTTACTCACTATGAGCCATACATCAGGGCCCGTATTCACAAAGCATCTTAGCGCTAAAAGTAGGTCCTAACTGCCGGATTTAGGAGGAACTACTAAAAAAAAAATGGGCGTGTCAGTTGTAAATTTAGGACTCTTTATTATTTTTACTAAGTGTTATTCACAAAGCATTTTAGGCCTAAAAGTAGCTCCTAAGTCTGGGAGAGCTTAAAAGTAGTCAAGAGGACTCCTAACTCGCTAAAACCTATTCACAAAGAATCAGAAAATGGCTGCTGCTGTTGAAAGAGGGAATGACTAGGAAATTCTGAATGATGCGCGGTTGTTGAAAAGATATCGGATCGACCGTGAAGGGATTTTATTTGTTGTTGACTTGGTGATGGAGAGAATTACGTCTCCAACCATGAGAAACAACCCAATAAGCCCCGAAATAAAATGTTTGGCAACACTTCGTTACTTGGCCACCGGAAAAATGCAACTTTGCAACGCGGACAATTTAGGGATTTCACAATCATCTGTCAGTCGCTCAATTCAACAAACAATCAATGCACTCTGAACCCCATATCATCCGACAGTTTATTCGGTTTCCAATGGACATTCGCCAACAACACAGAATCAAACTTTAATTCTTGCACATCTCAGGTATGCCCGGTATCATCGGCTATTGACGGGACCCATATTCTAATTATTTCTCCGACCCAAGATGAAGAGGTATTTGTAAACAGGAAAAGTTCGTTCCATCAACACCCAGATAGTATTTGATGCCGAATACAATATTTTGGACATTATTGCGAAATGGCCAGGATCCACGCACGACTCTCGCATTTTAATGGAAAGCAGCTTATGCCAATTATTTGACTGGCATTATGTGCCTGTGGGATGCCACTTGCTCGGGGACAGTGGCTTTGGTGCTGTACCTCCTCCTGCTATGCATGAATTATTTTATTACGTTATTGAGCGAGGGTTACATTTAATAGATCATTTTAATAATACCAGTCTGTCATATTTTGTATGCATATTTAAACTGTAGGCTATAAATTACAAACCAAGCTTAGTATGCCTTCCTATAGGCTGCAATCTCCGACCTCTCCTGCGATTGCAGCCCATGCCACCGCTTCTTGCAGCCGTCCGAGACACCGAGGGTAACGCAGCATTGATCTGTTGGCTGATATTATCCCACGCATCCCGCTTGGATTTGCGGTTCACCCTCAAGCCAAATTTCCTTTTGATTACATGCTTTCGCTCCAGCACCAACTGGGCCAGCTGCAGTGACTGGTCGTGGCTCCAGTTGGGCTTTCGTGTCCTTTTTGAACTTTCATCCATGACATTTTAGGGCAAACTAATTTGAACGGCCTGACATTTAAATGATTGCAACATATTCTCTTTGGGTAATAAGTTGCTAATTATCGGGGCAAATGACGCGTTTTATTATTGCCTCGTTTTTAAGCTAGTGGCGTTTTTACAACTATCTCTTTCCTATGAATGTTCATTTGCCTAGAGCTTGATATGCGGGGACTGCGCATAGTGCATTTTCAGGAGTGCTCAACATGCTATTATTTTATGGGACCAACCAGCCGCTTGGACTATTTCCTCATTTTTTTCCTCCATGGGTTGTATGTGTGATATTTTTTTCAATGGGCCGCCCTGTCACCAAACAACCAATCACCATGCTCATTGTCCCAAGACTCGTGCATGAGAAGTGACGTCATCCATAGCAACGGGGATTTACTCCCACCTGTCTCAGAGCTACTCCCAGTCTAGGAGTTACCAGTTTTCTTAACTAAAAGTTGCTCTCAGCGGCTTTGTGAATAAATTTTAAGATTTTACTCCTACATAAAATGTTTTAGCGCAACTTAGGAGTACTCCTAGTGGTAAGATAAGATGCTTTGTGAATATGAGCCCAGAATAAGAGTAACAAAGCTTTCAGCTCAAGTTGAGGCAAATCAGTTTTATTCAGGTATCCCTGTATCAGAAATCAAAAAATTGCCTCAAGGGCATAACTGTGGGAAGTTGGGGTGCTGGAAGTGCCACAGCAACCCCTGTTGGCGCAGCAGCACCCAAAAATGTATTCATCCAAAATTAAGCAAAATGTATGAAAATTGATCAATATTCATTAGAAACAGTATAATTGTAATATTAAGCCATAAATGACAGCAAAATTTTGTCATATTATTACTTAAATCATTGGTGTTTTTTTTCCACGGCAGCGACAAAATTTTTTATTTTTATTCAGGCTACATGAACACCAAGGGGACCTCGTCTGTAATGGCGATTTTCCACTACGTGGTACCGGCTCTACTCTACTCTACTCGGCACCGGGTACTTTTGTGGGGTTGCTTTTCCATTAGAGGATAGTACCGCCTCCGTGGTACCTGTTTGTCGTCGCGACGCAGCATGTTACTGCTGCGACGGCATCCTCAGTTATATCAAGTTTACTTTTATTCCATCGATTTTATTAAATATTTATGTTTAAATCAGGGCACGCGCACTACCGTCACCACGTTATGGCAGTAAAGTCCGTGAATGTTTAATTGTAATTTCTGTTTGACATTGTCCTGATGCATAGGATAGCAGCTGGTGTTGTGTCCGAGTACCACCTAAAAACGCAAAGCAGTGATAATCCGTGAAAGGCATAGAGTATTGATAGAAAAAGGCAATATATTCTCAAGGTATTTGTGTACCATCAATATTCCATAATGTAACTACAACCCCAGGCAAAAAATATGGAATCACCACACACTAAGGATGTTAATTTACCTTTTTCCCTTCATAACAAAGGAGCAAATAACACATATGACAAAATAATTATTGTTTATTATCTTGACATTCAGGATTCACAAAACATTTCACGTTGAAATTGAAGGCAAAACACGTAGCAAATGCGCAAATCGCAGGAGATGGCAGAGTATTAGAATTTATTGCTTTACGATGCGTCATCTCATCTGATATAACGCTAAGACAAAAATGATTCGTCAACACCGGTATATTTTTCTATGCGATTTTCTTGAAATGGGGCTAGCATCACATAACTTTCTCAAAGGGAATTATTAAGGGGAACATAACTAGACACAATACCGTCACTTAATTTCGCCACGAACAGGGTCACAAGCAAAGAGAAACGCATTTCATGAATGTAGCAGCTTTGGTGAACAAGCGAAACCCTGTTTGAAAGGTAAGGCAACACACAGCAAATCGAACAAGTAGCCTAAAACAATATAAGTCGATGATCATAATAACTACGCTAATCTTGAGACTTGTCAATCTAACTCGAATGACATGTCCTGAGGTCGACTACAGAGTAGTCTTTCACAGTGACGATTCTCTCTGACCAATCAGTGGGCAGAAATGTTGCACGTCACATTTTAGTACCTACTAGTACCTGGTCGGCCGTTTTTTGGAACCCCAGGACAGCAGGTACCAGAAAAAGTACCTACTAGTACCCTGGTACCAGGTACTTTTTCCCTAATGGAAAAGCAAAAAAGGCGAGTAGAGCCGGTACCGTGTAGTGGAAAAGCGACATAAGCGCGTTCTTGTTGCACAGCTGTGGATATGAGTATCTAAGTGTAGAGCATTGGAGTCTTTAGTGATTCCGTGCTGTCAAAGGTGATTGCCAAGTCGGTAAAGTGCACAGGAGTAACAATACAAATGTTTTCATTCATTTTATTTGATATATATTGCAACTTGATTGCTACACCTAGCCTTTATGTAACACTACAGAATAAACAGTAAACTTGCAAAGACTGTTGTAGGCACTCACATATTATTTCAACATTACAGCTATGACCTTTTGAAATAGCTCCATCTTGTAGAGAGGATCAAGCAGAAATTTTTGATATTATATTGGTGTATTTATGTTGAACAGCAGAAGAGCTACTGGCTCTCAAAGTTTAACCAAAATCGCATATTTTCTGATACTTACCCTTATGGGTGAACCTGCGACTCATGCAGTTTGCTCGTTATTGCCGTCAAAGAAGACACTCAAGAGGACTCCATTTGCATGCGGAAAAAATCAGTGAATTCTAAATTCAGGTCTGCGAAACAGATTGAGATCGTTTCCTAAGCGGTACTCGTGCGCTATTTTGCGTTATTTCCTTTACAAGATAGGGTGCTCTGTGCAGCTGCTGTACTGCGGAGGTCAATGATTAGCGCTTATCATGAGCCTGAGATAAACTTCGGTCCGCCATCTAGCGGATATGTGAGTGCCTAGCTGTTGTTGGTTAACTAATGTTGGATAAAGGGCAAATATTCGGTAACTATTGAAAGTGACATCCTGTTATCGTGCATGTGGCTAACACTTGCTTTGCTTTTTTCATATTAAAATGTTCAAGACCTGCCTAAACTGAGTTGTATATTTCCATTACTTTGAATATCTTACACCGATTCACGGTTCTGTGTTTTGCTGCTTCATGTATTATGTGCCCGCTACGATGTGCTGGATACGTAGCTAGCTAAATAGCATTGTCTACATCCATGTGCGCACTTCCAGCACGGTATAAATTCAGCCCAAAAAAGTGCATAGCTAATCATTTACTTACCATTGCATGCACATTCTTAATTCTGAAATCAATAGCAGACATGCATACTTGATGTTGTAACTTTTCAGCAACATTTAAGATAAGATACAAAATATTAAGTATCTATTTTAAGCATGTGCTGAATTTGCATGACAGCACTGCACAAACACAAAGTATTTGTAGGTCAGCCTTTATTAGCTAGAAGTGTTGAGTGGGTAGGAAACACTAAACAAGATGAAATGTGAATGACAAACTGTTAGTGAGTAGCTTCAGTACACGGGAGTGATGCTACGGAGATTCTAAGATGCGGCTGAACACCATCTGCACCAAGAAAATATGGGAGTCCCAGAGGTAAGAAACAGATGAGCGCGAAACGAAGATCGAATTAATTACAACTGGGCTGCTGATTATGAGATGACTTACGAATTTCCTGTATAAGGGGAAGGGAAAAAATTCCGTATTCAACCTACACCAATATAGAATAAAATCAGAGCCTTTTTTTGCTTACCTTGATGTTTGAGGACCCAGAGAAACATTCGGTGGTGTGAAAATGTCAAGCGTACATCCAATCAAGAAAATTTGTTTAATTTCTAGTGCTGATAAACGCTGTAATGGCGTATAATGATATATTAATGTTGCAATATATTTTCATTATCCCCCCGGCATAAAATGTGGGAGATATAGGCATCGCCTCGTCAGTCTGTCCGTCCATCCGCAATCATTTTGTTTCCGGAGCAGAACTCGGAAACTATGCAAGATATCAGCACCAAACTTGGTACATGTATTCTATGTATAGTCTAGATGTGCCTTTTGCTACTTTTGAAATTTTGGGATTCCTATTTTTGTTGTTTCCATGGAAACAAATCTGGACTTAGTGCAAATTACACTGTGTTTGTTTCCTGAGCAGAACTGAAAAACTATGCAAGATATCAGCACAAAACTTAGTACATGTATTCTATGTATAGTCTAGATGTGCCTTTTGCTACTTTGGAAACTTCAGGATTATTATTTTTGCCATTTCCATGGAAAAGAAAATCTGGACTTAGTGCACATCAGGCCTAGTTCGTTTCCGGAGCAGAACTCAAAAACCGTTCAATATGTCTTACTGAAACTTTGCATGTGTATTACTCACATACTGAAGTGGTGCCTTTTGATATTTTCAGATTTCTGAAAATCTTTTTTTTTTTGTTTCCATGGAAACCAGTTGCATTTGGACTCTGTACAGAGAGAGGTTCATTTCCGGAGCACAACTCAAAAACCGTTCATTATATCTTTATGAAATTTTGCATGTGTATTACCGACATACTGAAGTGGTGCCTTTTCATATTTTCAAATTTCTGAAATTATTTTTTTTTTCCTTTCCATGTAAGTGACATGGATTTGGACTCAGTCGCAGGGCTGGGTTTGTTTCTGGAGCAGAACTAAAACACTGTTCATTAATGACTCTTGTTTTATTATTGCCTTTTTCAACATGTGGTTCATAGTCTTTGGTAGATGTTGCCAGTACATACTTCCAGATAATTCCAGAGGAAAATCACCTCAACATTCTTGTTTGAATTTCTTTGAAGGTGTAGGATTGACATGACTTACGCAAATAATCAGGGGCCGGGGGGATATGTCATCTTCTGATGACTCTTGTTTACTGTTGCCATGGTGTTAAGCACCACTAACAGCGTACAAGTACTCCATAGTAAAGTCACGCCCGCTGGAAAACCATTTTTTATGGATTGATAGTTAAGCACATACAGTTGCGAGAAAAAGTATGTGAACCCTTTAGAATTACCTGGATATCTGCATAAATTAGTCATAAACTGTGATCTGATCTTCACCTAAGTCACAACAAAAGACAAACAGTCTTCTTAAACTAATGCCCCACAAACAATTATGTTTTCATGTTTTTATTGAACACAACATGTAAACATTCACAGTGCAGGGTGGAAAAAGTATGTGAACCCCTAGGCTAATGACTTCTCCAAGAGCTAATCGGAGCCAGGAGTCAGCCAACCTGGAGTCCAGTCAATGTGACGAGATTGGAGGAGTTGGTTAAAGCTGCCATGCCCTATAAAAAACACAAACCAGTTTTGAGTTTGCCATACTTCAAGAAAAATGAGATCCCATGCTGGCATAATGTAATTTAATGGATGTAGTAAAACTGACTTGAAAGTCAGTAGATAATTGTGACCTTCCATGTGATTTTGGTACTTCAGGGTAAAATTAAATTATTGAGAAATCGTTAAGCAAAGAAATACACTGTAGTGTTATGAGTGCTTCCTGTTTTTCTAACTGTCATAGCCTCTTAAAGCTACAAGAATGCATGCAATTACATAATTGAATGGAGCAGGAAGTGCTCTTCATTTAGACACTAACCTGAACTGTATAGCTTTCTTGGTTTTTGAGAGAGTTGTTTAAAGTTTTGTGAGAAAACACTTGATCAAAATGAGCACTAGTGCTTCAGATGCTTTAGCAGAGAGTCTTCTAGTTCTGGCGAGTAAGTTTGAAGATCATGAACAAGAGTATAGGGGTGATCTTCAGCAGCAGAGCATTGAAGTACCTTTTTCACATGGAAGATTACAATTATCCTCAACACATTACATCAAAAATGGTTTCTTTAATTTGGTTTGATAGGTCATGAGTATTCATTTTCAAAAAATCAAAATTTTGATTGTTTAATTTATGTAATATGCAATCAAGGTGAAATAGGCATTTGGGTGATTTTAATCATTTATACTTTTTTCAATACTTGGGTTACAATTAAGTTGTCATCTCTTTCCTAATTACAGTGATAATCAAAGCTAAAATATTTGCTTATCACTCACGATTCTTGTTTTGTTTCATGAACTCATTTTCAGTTCTTAACTTAGAAAGAAATGCAATTTAACAGACAATTGCAAACATACATCCCATGTGCTCACATTATGTGGCTCAGTGGAAGGGCTTCTGCAGCAGATGCAGGGCAAATTATTAAGGCATGGCAGCTGGTCCATCTTGGAGATGTAGAATAGGGGCTAAATGCTGGAACTGATGTTCATGAGGACAAAGGCAATGACTGCAACCTGGCAGTATTCTGGGAAATAAAAGAAATGTACAGTGTTTAAGAGAGAAACTATAGGAAGGTAATTAAACACCATGATGGCCAGAGTGATTAGCACTGTTCTGAGGGCTTTCTTTTTCATGGGGTGCATCTTCTCTTTGCCAAAGACTGACTTCCTCAGACTCCACATGATGGAAATGCTGCAGAAAACCATGAAGGCAAAGACAGCCAGGATCAGCCTGGAATGGATGTTTTGTGTGACCATCAACCGTAATGTCCTGCTGATGGCAAAGGCTAACATGAGCCCCCAAACAAACATGGAAATAGCCACCCTGATCTTGTTATCCGTGATTTATTTATTTATTTATTCCCCATTAGCAACACACCAGAGTGAGCGGTAGTCTTCCTGGGGTCCGGAAAAACAGATACAAATAAATAATCAAATCAATCAAGCAAAACTATCATACGAATTATAGTTTCCAATGAGACATATCAAAACAAAAAACAAATAGGAAATTACTCAGAAAGGAAAAAAGATAAGTTACTATAAAATGAATAAAAAGAAAAAGAATTAAATGAAATGCAAAGAATAAAATGAAAATGAAAGAAAGATGCGCACAACAAGTTTGAGAACTGTTCTGTCATTCAGCCATTTTAACCAGATGTTTTTTTTGCTTTCTTTTAAAAATGTGCTTTCTATTGACACTTGACCTAATGAACATTGGTAAAGCATTCCATAATGAGATTGATCTATAAATAACAGCACCTTTAAGTGTGTTGGTCCTAGGTTTGGGTAGTATTAGGAGTCCGTTGCATGCGCCCCTCGTATTATAACTATGCCTGTTAGACATACCCGTTAGGCTATCTGCAAAACAGGCCGGAGTACCAGAGCTTATAACTGATCTCAGGAACATCGATAGAGATTTAAAGATATCTTTTCTGCAGTTGTCAGCCAAGAGAGGCTTGAGTGCATTTGTTTGCTTCTAACAAAATAGAGCAGTTCAGTTCCAACCGAGCCGCTTTATTCTGAGCAACCTGAAGTTTTTGGAAGTCCTTATTGTTTGCTGATGACCAAATGACCTGACAGTACTCAAGGTAAGACAAGACCAGTGTTTCAACAACTTGCTTACGTAAGGGAGAAGTGAGATAGGAAGAACATTTTCTGACCATTCCAGTCCCTCTGTCCATTTTAGATACTATGATGTCTATGTGATTGGACCAAGACAATGACTCTACCAATGTGATACCCAAAAGTTTTATAGTCTGAACTTGTTCAATTATTGCATTCCCCATTACTGAGTTTAACTGCGGTTTTTTTGCCAGTATATGTCTAGGTCCAAACACAATGGACTTTGTCTTGGCAGAGTTAAGAGCAAGTTTATTACTCACAACCCAATTGTACACATCTGTCAATGCATCATTCAAAACAATAGTTAGCTCATTGTCCGACATGGCATCACAGTGGTATCATCAGCGTACATTATAACTTTGGCATTTTTAATGCACAATGGCAGATCATTGGTAAAGACTGAAAACAGTAGTGGGCCCAGGCAACTACCTTGTGGAACCCCACAATTAATGTTCTTAATATCAGACAAGCTGCCATTAAAAAACACCCTTTGTTTCCATCCAGTGAGATAATCTTTTAGCCAAGCAACTGCAGTACTTGAAAATCCATAGCACTCAAGCTTTCCAATTAACAAATCATGGTCAATAATATCAAATGCAGCACTGAAATCCAGCATGAATGCTCCTACTAACTTCCCAACATCAATGCATTTCCTCCAGTCATCAGTCATTTCTGCAAGTGCTGTGTAAGTGGAATGACCATTTCTATTAGCATGCAGAGATCTAGTTATAAGCTTATGACTAGAGAAAAAAATCCTGAATCTGTTTATAAACAACTTTTTCAATTAACTTACTCAGTACTGCCAAAATACTTATGGGTCTACTATTAGGACCATTAAAAACGCTGTTTTTATCC
The DNA here is from genome assembly GCA_029692085.1 of Gymnothorax javanicus. Classification (NCBI taxonomy): domain Eukaryota; kingdom Metazoa; phylum Chordata; class Actinopteri; order Anguilliformes; family Muraenidae; genus Gymnothorax; species Gymnothorax javanicus. The sequence continues at coordinate 41,434,663 of CM056200.1, forward strand.
TTAATGAGTGGAATGATTTTTGCTTCCTTCCAAAGAGCTGGATGAAGACCCTGACTTAGACATAAATTGAATATATGCGCTACTGGAATAGCTACATGGTTGGCGGCTAATTTCAGCAGTTTGCCTTCAAGGTTATCTGTGCCAGAGGTGCTATTGTCAGGAAGCTGCATTAATATTTCCTTGACCAAGGAAATGTGGCAAAAGTGGCAGTTATGTTTCATCATTTCCTTACTTAATTCCTTAGATGCTGTTCCATCACTGGATTGCATGTTATTTCTTAATTTTTCAACCTTAGTTACAAAATAGTTGTTAAAGTGATTTGCAATTTCATAAGGTTTTGTTATGAATACTCCATTTGACTGAATAAATGAGGACTTATTAGAATTTCTTCCCATTATAGTATTCAATGTTGTCCACGTTTTCCTTCCATCATTTCTTACTGTATTGATCTTTTGTTTGTAATATTCTTTCTTTTTCCTTTTATTTAAGTTTGTCACACGATTCCTTAAATTACAATATTCTCGTCTAGCAAATAGACAACATAATTTATCAGCCATTTTTTTTGCATTATCTCTTAAAAGTCATCAAGTTTTTTTTAGCTCTTTATCAATCTATAGTGCACTTTTAGCTTTTGCAGTAAATTTTGCCAGCGGAGCATGATCATTCACAATCTTCATGAAAAAATTCATGAACATTAAAAGTGCAGCATTAGGATCATTCACTTTACACACATCAGACCAATGCGCCTGTTCCACATCACTCTGAAATTTCTCTGTCTTAAAGTGTTTGTAAGATCTCTTATAAATAATCCTATTATCACCCTTGGGGATTTTAGACTTTCGAGACAATGCTATCAAGTTATGATCACTGAACCCAACTGAGAGAGAAACCAGCTTTGTGCACTGCAGAGGATTATTAGTAAAAATATGATCTATACAGGTCTTTGAAGTATTGCCAAGGTTATTAGTAAAAAATTCTGGTTGGAATTGACACAACTTGAGTTAAGTTACAAGCTTGAGACAATGAATATAATTTGGATTTCAAAGGGCACACAGTGACTAACCAATCAATATTCAGATCACCCAAAAAGTACAATTCATGGTTTTCATCAGAGGCTTTGTCTAACATGCTGCACATCTCATCTAGATAACCAATATCAGCACTCGGAGGTCTGTAGCAGCAACCAATAAGAATGGGTTTTAAATGTGGAAGGTGAACTTGCACCCACAATGCCTCTGTGTTGTTGATCATAAGGTCAGCTCTGTAAACAGCAGGAATGTGACTTTGGACATAGACAGCAACCCCTCCACCCATTCTATTTCTGTCCTTTCTATATATATTGTAACCTTGTAGCGATATCTCTTCATTTTCAAATGAAGGGTCAAGGTGTGTCTCTGATATGCTTAAAATGTGTATACTATGTAACTGTACTAAACATTCAAGTTTATGTATTTTGTTCCTCAAGCTGCATACATTCAGATGAGCAATTAATAAGCCTTTAGTTGGTATCACACTCATAGCAACAAGATGAGATCAAGCCCATCCCCTGCAGAAATGTTTGTATTAAAGCCATTTTAAAATACATTCATCATATTTGGACTGTATGAGGAGGATTAGAAACATCACAGTCCTCTCATTCAATTTAAATTTCTGCCCTCCGGTTGACGACGAGGACGAGTGATGAGCTTGTCATATCTTAGTACAGCATAGTCTCCATTCTTTCTTGCTTCCAGCATCTTCGGTATCAGCTCCCTCCTCTTCTGTCTCACGGGCTCAGGATAGTCCTCATTTATGAATATTTTTGTCCCCTTTAGTTTTTTAGCATTCCACAGGACTCTTTGCCTATCCTTAAACCTAAGAAATTTAACAACTATGGGCCTTGGCCCATCAGGTTTCCTTCCAGTTGTATTAAAACGATACCCAGTGTTTGACTGGATTTAATCTGGCGCCTTCCCTGTACGATGGGCTCTTTCGATTTCCACTTTGGCTGGGTCTAGATCCAGTTTTTCGCAGAGTAATTTCAGCACTTTCTGTTCAGTGTCTGCCCAGTTTTCACTCTCTGACTCAGAAAGACCATCAATAATCAGATTATTACGTCTAGATTGACCTTCAAGATATCATTCTCAAATGACTTGCTATCAGAGGCAAGTTTACTATAAGACTCTTTCAGATGATCAACGTCCTTTTGTGTGTACTGAAGGCTGACTTTGAGGTCTTCCACGTCTTTCAAAATGCCATCCAGTCTACTATTAATGTTATCCATCATTGTCTGCACAAAACTCTTGTAACTGTTCTCCATTTGTTGTAGGGATTCCTTAAAGAAGAGTTTTTGTTGATCCAGGAGCTCATGCACTTGAGCCAAAGACATATTGAATGGTGGCAAACAACAAAGCCAAATTCATAAAGATGTTGCGTTCGCTCAGATAACTGTTAAAATGGTGTTTCAACATGGCCTCTATGTGGATTAGCTCATTCAACAAAATGCCGTATCGCACTTTTCATGCACCCTTGTCGCTCTGTTGCGCGACAAATTGAGACCAATAACCGTAAACAAGACAGAATACAGATGTAAGGTCACAGCGTCTGAGTGTAATAATTGCCACACTAGTTTAGTATAGTTTGACTGTTCAATTTTAATTTTGTTGTGCCAAGCCCAGCCGACTCAGAAACTCTCTTCTTTCGCGGAGGCACCACACTCTTGCCTCAAACGAACCCAACAACGAAGAAACACCAACCAAGAAGCAGTCGCTTAAGCATAACAACTATCCACCACACTGCGGCGAGTAATCAACACAAATCGCGCAGTACAACTCACGATCTGTGTTTCAACTAACGTCCAGCTGGACAAGCAAATGGAGATTTACTCACCAGTGAGGACACACCACCATGGCGGAGAGATGAAAGCCAAGCTAAACAACCCAGTGGGGTACTACGCAGCAGGCCGTTAACACGCCGGCAAAGGGTAATCCAGATTCCACAATCACAGCAGAGTTGTGAGTCACTTCCTGTGACTGTTGTTATCCGTGATGTTGGTGAACACAATGGGGTGGACCACGGCCAAGTAACGGTCCAGGCAAATGCAAGTGAGGAAGAGTGAGGTGGTGTCTTTGAGCCCGTAGGTAAAGAACACAAAATCCCATATAATTTTGATTCCAAGCATTTGGAGGCCAACGAAGCCGATGGGGGCCATCAGGCAGTAGCAGGTATCGGCGATGGCCAGGTTGAAGATGAAGGTATCTGAGGTGGAAGAGTCACACTTCTTTCTGGCCACCAGCCATATTACCATGATGTTGGCAGGGTAGCCCACTACAAGGTTGATGACCCTGAAAATAAACTCAAACAAAAGCTCACCAAGTGTTGATATGTATTTTGGATTAGTGTTCAAGTGCTGGAGACTGGATCCTGAAGAGGAGTGGTTGAACGGTAGACTAGAATTGATGACAGAGCTGTTCATTTTTGCTTTAATTGACCCAGCAGGTTTGAGGGTTGATGTTCCTTAGAAAGGAGAGTGAATGTAAGTTACATGGTCTAACCCAACTGAACAGAGCAATGGTCCTCACCTCCTAAATGGACTGTAAGGCTAAATTATGTTCTACACTGAACAAATATATAAATTCCCCATGTCAAATATTGATGTCACATGGCGTTAACAACTCTAAGTGAGCACATGCTGACTTTTACTTGTACAATAGGGATATTTCTCTTTATTTATGTACCATTTTTTAATCCATCACTCAGTACATGGGTGTGGGATTTCCAGACGGTGATCAGACAGAATGAGCAGCACCCAGACACTCCTTATACTGGGGACAAAAAGGCCACCCCAAAATGTCAAATTTTGTCAAAAGTCATCATGCCTCAGATGTCTCAGGTCATGCAGGAACGTACCATTGGCATGCTGGATGCAGGGATGTCCACCAGAGCGGTCGCTGTGCAGCTGAATGTTAACTATCGGACGAAAGGCCGTTTGAGAGTTTGTTTTCGACAAACGGGCAGTACTGCAAATCGACCTCATCCACGTCGGCCACGTGTGACCACACCAGCACAAGATCGCTACATCCGGCTCGTCCACCTGTGGGATCGGCTCAGATCAGCGACACGCACAGCGGATGAGACCATTGGTTTGCTCAACAGACGCATCACACCACAGACAGTCCGTAACCACCTGCGAGAAGCCAACTTACATGCTCGGCGTCCTCACCGTGGTCTGGATCTCACCGCTGTCCGGCGTCGGAACCGACTCGCATGGGCAAACGCACACATTCGATGGCCCTTGGCACGCTGGAGTAGACTGCTATTCACAGATGAATCCCGGTTCCAGTTGTATTGCGCCGATGGAAGACAGCGTGTCTGGCGACACGTGGGTGAACGGTTTGCAAATGCAAATGTTAGGCGGAGAGTCGCCCATGGAGGTGGTGGCATTATGGTGTGGTCAGGCATCGCATACGGGCATAGAAAACCATTGCACTTCATTGAGGGTAACCTGAATGCGCAAAGAATATCGGGACAAGATTCTCACCCCAATTGTAGTGCCGTTCGTCCGCCAGTATGACGTCACCTTCCAACATGACAACGCCCGACCTCATGTTGCCAGGATCTGCATGCTTGCAGTTCCTTGAAGCAGAGCACATTCCAGTTCTGGACTGGCCTGCGTATTCACCGGACATGTGGCCCATAGAGCATCTTTGGGATGTTCTGGATCGACGTGTCCGCGACCATGTTCCAGTTCCGGACAATGTGTGCCAGCTCCGTCTGGCCCTCCAGGAAGAATGGAATAACATTCCACAGGCCATGATAGACAACCTGATCAACTCCATGCAAAGGAGTGTTGCTGTGAGAGACGCAAATGGTGGACACACAAGATATTGAACATTCAGTTTCTTCAACCTGACCCCCAACGTGTTCAAAGGATTATCACTCCTTTGCAGATGCCAATATCAAGATGTAATGGACAGTGATCTGAAGATTAGTCATTAACAAAAATGAATTTTGATTTGCTTCATATATTGCATAACCCTAATGTTAATAAAAACTCAAAAATTTTACATGGGGCGTTTATATTTTGTTTAGTGTATATTATTATAAATTATTTATGCTGATTCCAGCATTATTTTACATTATTCTGTTCTCCAAAGTATTCCTCATCATAACACATGCACTGCATAATAGAATTGGTAACACTTATGCTGGCCTATTTTGAGCAAATCAAGCTCTCGTTTTAAAGAAAATATTCATGTCAGGGGACCCTAGCGCAATTTTGTAGTCTTGTGGCACTTAAGGATAATTTTTTTTTCTGGGAAGACTACTTCTATCCAGAGAAAACTTCTGAGACACCAGCCTTTACTCTTTGAAACTGCACTGGAGCTCCCTGAGATTGGAGACCATGTTCCCAGAGGGCAAGGTCTGCCCTTTGGGCCTATTTTTTACTGTCTGCAGTAAGTCTTTCAGTCAAGCACATAAGAAATGAAAGAGTGGTTCATCAGATTGAAAGAAAAAGTAATTCACCTGAGAAACTGCAATGGCTCAACTTACACTCCTGAAGGTCAGACAGCCCAACAGGTAACTGTATCCTGATCGCCTGTGTCCAGGTGGGTTATGTTTTTGTTCAATATAGTAGTTCCAATTTATTTAAATATATAAATTTGAGTGGTACGTAAGCAGTGCAGACAATAGCCAATCACAAATCTATTGAGGGAGGAGTAGCACTTGGAGTGACTGCACAATACCCCGTGATCACAGGATTATATTTGGGGATCAGGCTTGGGAGGGTTACTTTAAAATGCATTCCGATACAGTTACTAATTACCTGTAAAAAAATATAATCAGTAATGTAACCCAAATACCACTTCAAAAAAAGTAATGTAACTGATTACTTTTCATTACTTTTGGATTACTTTAATACCAAAAATGAACAAAGACAGACAAGAGAAAATAAATTACAATGAAGTGACTTATATGTGCTTTATACATACTCATGTATTTTGTAAAACAATAGCACTATGTCACCTCTAAGTATCGAAAATATCCTCTACTTGCTGTATTTTTGCGAAGGAAAAAATGCTTCATTCACTTGATTATTACTATAATTGGAAAACGTGTTAATAAAGGAAAAAGACTGAGAACTAGCTAGGACTAATTGTTGGTATAAAAGGATGTATCTTTTCCCCCAAATTTTCAGTTCTGGTGCCAGCCCTGATAGTACTTGAGTATATAAAAAGGACATCTGAGTATCATTGTATTAATGTGAGGACTGATGTTAAGACGTGCCATGTATACCATATCCGAAACAAGAGCACTCAGAGAGCGCAGCACCTACGCCCAGGGCCGTAACCCTAACCCTTATCCAAACATCTAACCCGGATCACTCCCAAAATCTAATCAATTGGTCATTGTGTCATTTTTGACCTTCTCTGAAAATTTCATCAAAATCTGTTCATAACTTTTTGTGTAAAGTTGCTAACAGACAGAAAGACAGACAAACAAAAAAACTAACCAATGCCGGCGAAAACATACACCTTCATGGCAGAGGTCAAAAATGGCAACTATTGACATTCAAGAATCTACAAAACCATAGTGTCATAATTTATGGTCTTAGACTGCCATCTATTCAAATTAAAGTGTCACTACATATACCGTTGTATATTTTGAATGCACGAAATATCAAGAACTGAAAAGCGGATAGTCACAATTTTTCACGTGAAGGAAGTAAAAAAAACTGAAAGGAAAAAGCGGCAAGTACAGAAAATATTACTATTATCTCCATCTGAAAACAATTACTTATAAAAGGTTCCAGAAAGATGAAGCAAATAAACTGCTTTATCTGCAGAACATAACTAAATTGGTTTGTTGCATCCTAATTTCATTATTTTCTACTTACGCACTGACGGAGGGCATATCGCAGACTACTCTGTAGTCTGAGAAAAGCGGGTACTCCTCGGTAGAAGTATTGATGCTCATGAGGCTAACGCTATGTAGCTAATGGTAAAAACACTTCATAATCAAACTTCAAGTCAACTACAGCTATTTATCGCAAACTGGTGCTTGTTTTTGCCCAAACACCATCCCATTCACCAGTATCACGCTTACAACTAAAACTATTTTCATTAGGAAGAAATGGTTACAGGTCTGGTAGATTGGGTAAGTTAGCTAAGCTAGCAGGATTGTCTTTCTTACCTGTAAATGTTTCTCCACATTGGACTTTGAGGCCGACAGGATTTTGATAACAGGAAGGCAAAACTTGCATTGTACAGTGACATTGTTTCCCTTATTATCCTTTACTCCAAAATGATCCCAAAATTTCCACCCATTGGAAGCATTTTTACCCACAGAGCTGGATGCCATGATTGTCAAGTTTAGAACTGACAATTACAGTCGGGTTCTGGAGGAGTGCTGTGACTCTCATAAATTGCTGTACATGCGCTTTTACCTCTAGACCTCCTTTTCTTCTTGTTCTTCTTCTTGTTATTCTTGATTACAGACTAATTTACAATTGCAATCCTGTAATCCCCGTTTTACAGAATGTAACTGTAATTTAATTACATATTTTTTGTGTGAAACCGTAACGGAATACAGTTACATTTTTTTTGTATCCTAATTATGTAACGCCGTTACATGTATTCCGTTACTCCTCAAGCCTGTTGGGTATGGATGGGTGTGGAAAAGGACTTGTACATGGGGGGGTTGGTTTAGGAGAGTGGGTTTGTGTTCTGACAAATGAACATGCAGTAAAACACAGCAGGAGGAGGGGCTGAAAGGAGGGAACAGACAAGTCTCCCCCTTTCCCTGTTCTAACAATATATTGTTTTTCAGTGATGCAATCCAAGAAGTGCATCCCAGACAAACAAGTGACGCAATGCAGTCAGCCTACTGGAGCACAAGTGAGACTGTGTAACCTGGTGTAAGGTCTTACACATGAAACCACACGGTTCATCAAAGCAGACTCTAACAATTCTCTTTCATCACCACAAAGAAAAGAAACAGAACAATCAGATACTATAAATCCATTTCTGCAGAAAATACATGCTGCATTTACGATGGTTTGACTTATGAATATTTGGCAATAAGGAAGTTGCACTTTACATCAGATTTTGCTTGTGGCTGCGGTGTGGCTGTGGCTGGCAGCTTTGCAGAGGCGGTGCAGATGTGGATGCTCATGAATTCTCTGTGGTTTTTCCCAATTTTGCTGCGGTTTTCCTCCATTTTTCCACAGCTCTTTTTGACCTATTGTCAGCAATTAGTCATGAATTTTTGTGGATAAAATCATATTTAGATGAATATTTAACATTAATATTGAATGTAATGTATGCTGTGGTGCAACTACATATGATTTGCAATCAAGAATATTATTTAATTTTTATATACGATATTGTAAAACCCTTGGATTCTATTAATGCAAAGATACAAATTCCTCATATTGTAAAACGTTTGATTCTATAAACATTATGTTCAAATATTACATGCAAAAGTTCACCTGATAATCTGCTTGACATTTAATAGACAATCTCCTTTAACACATTACAAAAATAGGACCAAGGGTCCTGTAGCTTACCAGCAAACAGTCTTACAGCCATGATACAAGTTGTGAAAATTTCATGTGAAGTTTGACATTTGAATAAATGAATCATAATGAATCATACCACTGATCATATTTTTGTACTGTTTATTCAACCTGTTTATTCTGAAGAAAAAGAAATTGTATTGTAGTTTCATAGACTATAGCAAAGCCTTTGATCTGGTATGGAGAGACGCACTTTGGTTCAAACTTCAGAATGCAGGCATGACTGGGAGAATGTACAATGTCATCATGAATATGTATAATCATATCAAGTCATGTGTCTTTATTGATGGAGCTAAATCTGATTTTTTTGTGAGTTTAACGGGAGTAAGGCAAGGAGAAAATCTCTTCCCAATATTATTTGCACTTTTTATATACAACCGAGAAGAGTACCAGGTTCAAAACAAAAGCGATCCTGCTAGCTGTGGTGATAACATAATTGATAGCTACATCAAACTATTGGTCCTTTTGTACGCGGACGACTCCATAGCTATGGCCACCTCAAAAGAAGGTCTACAAAAAGCTATAGATTAAATGTGCTGTTTCTGTAAAAAATGGAAATTGAAAATAAATAGTAGTAAAACAAAAGTCACTGTATTTGGCCATCACAAAACTGATGTTAAGAATTATCATTTTTTTTTTCTGTGACGGGGAGGAATTAGAAGCTGTCCACAGCTTTAAATATCTAGGTGTTGTTTTTAATTTCAACTGCTACTTCAAAATAGCTATTGAAGACCTTTATAAAAGGGCCTCTAGAGCCATGTTTGCTTTACTGTGTAAATGTAGAAAATTTGACTTGCCTATTGACATTAGACTAGAACTTTTCGACAGACTTGTCTCACCCATTATGCTGTATGCCTGTGAAGTTTGGGGGTTTGAAAAAGCAGAAATCTTGGAGAAATTACATCTGAAGTTCCTCAAGTATACTCTGGGGGTCAGAATGTCAACTTGTTCAAACATGGTCTATGGTGAATTGGGATGATACCCACTGTACATCGATATCAAGAAAAGAATGATTGGTTATTGGGGGAATCTGCTAAATGGTAAAGAAACAAAACTTAGCAAATTGATGTATAATTGCTTGTTCAACTTAGCTATGTCGGGTATCTATACCGCACCTTGGATTAGGTCTGTGCGACACATTTTAGATGAATGTGGCCTATCCTATATCTGGATGGAGCAAAGTTGTGACAACATCAAATGGCTTAAAATGTTTGTTGAACAAAAGCTAAAAGACCAGTTTCTTCAAGGTTGGCATTGTGAGGTACAGAGTATGAGTTCATGTGATTTTTACTGTGAATTTAAGCAGGTCCTAAAGCTTGAAAAATATTTATTCATTGAGAATGTGAAGCTCCGGCGAGCTATTTGTAACCTCAGACTCTCAAACAACAGAATACCAAAGGTAATTGGGAGGTATAAAGGTATAGAGAGAAACAGGCGGTTCTGCAATCTGTGTACAGGGGACCCTCTAGGAGATGAATTCCATTTACTTTTTGAATGTACACATCCAACCATTTTCTCTTATAGAAAAATATTCCTGCCTAAGTATTATGTTAAACACCCTTCTGTGGTCAAATGTATAGACCTTTTACAAACAAACAAACAAAAATTATTGTATAAACTTGGCTCTTTTCTCTGTAATGTATTTCCATTGTTCAAATGAAAATGCCCATTGCTGATTAACCCTTTTTTTTTTTGTTTTGTTTTTACCACTAGGTTGTTGAGACATAATGTAATTTGTACTCCACACCACAATTGTGGTCTTTGAGTAATAAATCTGAATCTGAATCTGAATCTGAAAATCAATGTAAAGGTCACAAAATAAAAGTTCACATACATTAATAATACCTTCTGTAATGCAATCCTAAGCTCTGAAGCAGTTTTGGTGATACAAGTCATTATAATATGTCAATATGTATTCAATATGTCAATTGTGAACTTTAAAGGTCACAGAATGTCAAGTTGTGGTCAGCAAATGGACTTCATATATGACTTTCTAAATGTCTCTATACAAACCTTGGCTCAATCTGTGACCATTTTGATGATACAAGTCATTGTAATTTTACAATCGAGTTTGACCCTCAAAGGTCACTGACAGTCAAGTTGAATGTCACCAAATGAAAGTTCATATGTGACTTCCTAGATGTCAGTAACACAAACTTAGGCTCCATCTGTGACCGTTATAGTGATACAAGTCATTGATTTTTCACTGGGTCACATTTGACCTTTGAAGGTCAATATGAAGGTCACCAAATGAAAGTTTATATATGACTTCCTATATGTCTCTAATACAAACCTAGACTCCATCTGTGACCGTTTTGGCAACACAAGTCAGTGTAATTGTATTATGTCAAGTTTGACCTTCAAATGTCATCAACAGTCAAGCTGAATGTCACCAAATGAAAGTTCATATGTGACTTCCTATGTCAGTAACACAAACCTAGGCTCCATCTGTGACCTTTTCAGTGACGGAAGTCATTGAATTTTCTCTAGGTCAAGTTAGACCTTCGAAGGTCAATATGAAGGTCACCAAATGAAAGTTCAAACATGACTTCCTATACGTCTCCAATACTAACCTACACTCAATCTGTAACGATTTTGCTGATAGAAGTCATTGAAATTTCACCATGTGAAGTTTGACCTTTGAAAGTCACCAAAGGTCAAGTTCAAGGCACCAAATGAACGTTCATGTATGACGTCCTATACATCTCCAATACAAACCGAAACTATCTGTAACCATTTTGCTGATATAAGTCATTGAAATTTCACTGTGAAGTTTGGGCATTCAAGGTCACTGAAGGTCAAGTTCAATGTCACCAAATGAAACTTCATACATGACTTCCTATTTGCCCGCAATACAAACCTAAGCTCTATCTGTTATAGTCATTGAAATTTCACTATTTGAAGTTTGACCTTCGAAGGTCGCTGAAGGTCAAGTTCAAGGCCACCAAATGAAAGTTCATACATGACTTCCAATTAGTGTTCAATGCACATATGTTCCCAATCTTCAATATTTTCAAGCCTAGAAACCTTTGAAAATTATAACATTTTGCTTGACCTCAAGTTTGACCTTTCAAGGTCATCTGAGGTCAACTTTAACACAGCCAAAATACAGGTCATATATGACTTCCTATATGTCAGTAATACAAACTTAATCTCTATCTGCAACCATTTAGCTTCCACAGGCGATTTGGCCCATTCTCCATAAGACCCAATGTTAAAGTACAGCGCCCCCCACTAGACCCACTTCCGTCGATTCAATCAAAATGGCACTCGCACTATACATAACGTATATCAAGGGGAGTTGATTGCCAGATTTAGAAAAAAAGTTATCAGACAGTTTTTGAGAAATAATTTTTTGAAATTTCAAGTCATATCTTTTAACATTGTTAATATATTCCCTGACCTCGAGTTTGACCTTTCAAAGTCATCAGTGGTCAAATTTAACAAAGCCAAAAAATAGGTCATAAAAGACTTCTTATGTGTCGATAATACAAACTTAATCTCTATCTGCAACCATTTGGCCTCCACAGGCCATCTTGCATATTCATAAAGTACAGCGCCCCCAATAGACCCACTTCCGTCGATTCAATCAAAATGGAGCTCGCACTGTACATTGACGGTGCCAAGGTTAGTCGATTGCCTGATTTAGAAAAAAATTTATCAAGTAGTTTTTGAGAAATAATTTTTTAAAATTTCTCAGTCCTGTCTTTAATATTGGAGCCAAAATTTCAAGGGCCCATAAAACGGACAAAAATGAGTCAATCAAAAATCCGAGAAAAGAGTCTGGAGATATGGTCTAGTAGTATGTTATTGCAAATTTACACAAAAAATTCATCTGGCCAAAAAAAAGATAAAAAATGTTCCGGACGCCGGACGCCGGACGCCACACCACGACAATAGCTTATTGGCCCATAGGGCCAGTAAGCTAAAAACACAATCACAAGCCCTACCCAAACCTGGCTTCCTATAATTGCTATTCACTAATTATAAAGTATCAAATAAGTAACAAAAATTAGCAATCATTCTGTTTGAGAAAGACAGAAAAACATGAAGCCTCTAACAGGCTAATTGCAGTGTTCATATATAATTTGGGCACCAAGGGTGTGGCTTCATTTACAAACCCCAATTCCAATGAAGTTGGGATGTAGTGTAGAATGTGAATAAAAACAGAATACAATGACTTGCAAATCCTTTTTGACCTATATTCAACTGAGTACTCTACAAAGACAAGATATTTAATGGTCAAATCGACAGAAGTGGGTCTAAAGGGGGCACTGTACTTTAACATTGGGGGTCTTACGGAGAATGGGCAAAATGGCCTGTTTTTGCAGATAGAGATCAAGTTTGTATTATTGACATATAGGAAGTCATATATGACCTATATTTTGGCTATGTTAAAGTTGACATTAGACGACCTTGAAAGGTCTAACTTGAGGTCAAGCAAAATGGTACAATTTACAAAGTCTTCTAGGCTTGAAAATATTGAAGATGGAGAACATCATCAAATGTGAACTTTCACTTGGTGACCTCGAACTTGACCTTCAGTGACCCTCAACGGCCAAATTTTACAGTGAAATTTCAATGACTTTTATCACCGAAATTGTGAAAGGTTTGTATTAGAGACATATAGGAAGTCAAATATGAACTTTCATTTGGTGACCTTCAGAAGTCAAATGTGACCCAGTGAAAATTCAGCGACTTGTATTACTAAAATGATCACAGATGGAGCTTAGGTTTGTGTTACAGACATCTAGGAAGTCACATATGAACTTTCATTTGGTGACATTCAACTTGACTATGTCACCAAAATGGTCACAGATAGAGCCAAGGCTTGTATTAGAGACATTCTGAAAGTCATATATGAAGTCCATTTGGTGAACCCAACTTGACCTTCTGTGACCTTTAAAGTTCACAATTGACAAAATGAATTTTCAATTACTTGTGTCACCAAAACTGCTTTAGAGCTTGGGATTGCATTACAGACATTACAGACAAAGTGCAAAGTTCAAAGGAGTCGTCCTTAATTTCTTAATTAATCATGGGTTTGTTTTGGGTGTAACATGAAATAAACCAATCAGAGTGTCATGTCCCTTTCCCTTTAAAGCCAGATACCCTGACACCTTGGCGAATTGCTATTGTTGGGGAAGATTTTCCATTAAGTATGAAAAACACTTCTCTGTAGAGACGGGTCCAGTCGTGTGTGAAGTGAAGGTGCACAAGCAAATCACTGCTAAAACCTGATCTCTGTAATGTCCATAAATGTTAGCTCATGACTAATGTATTTTCAAATTTTGTTTAAATTGTTTTAATCATATTCCAATGAAAACAAGTAGACATGGTCAACAACATCCCCCGCCAAAATGTCTTCTTTAAAGATACTATGAACAGAGGCTCCCAGAATTGCCACAAGGGCAATAACTGTGGGGAAAATAATAGTGTGCTTCTTATTTTCGAACTCCATCAGGGTCTTTATGGTCTTAAGCTACACACCAAATTTGGTTATCCTATCTGGAATATTTCCCGTGAAAAGTTGTGCCCCTTTACATATACCGTGAACAGAGTTGAAAAAAGTGAATCAAGGGCAATAACTCCGGGAAAAATAATCATGCGTGTCTCATTTTCGAACTCGATCAAGGTCTTTATGGTCTTAAGCTACACACCAAATTTGGTTATCCTATCTGGAATATTTCCTGTGAAAAGTTGTTCCCTTTATCCCGGACGGACGCACGGACGGAAGGACGGACGGACGGACGGAGGTCAAATCAATATCCCCCGTCCACTTCATGTGGCGGGGGATAAAAAGTCTTCATACACCGTGAATTCTGGGTTTGCATTAGAATTTATGTATTAAAAAAGGAAACAACTAAAACTTTTAACTCAGAAGGAAAACATTATTATGTATGGATGGGGCAGCGGTTGAGAGAAATTGAAAGGAGCAAGGAAAATAACAGCTTAGGAGAAAGAAACAAAATAATTTTATTTTGACTACACAACTGTAAGCCCTTGAATAATATCCAGGAGTGAAATGAACTTGCTTATGACTTATTGACAGTGAGGCTGTGATCGACCTGGATGACAAATCAAAAATAACTGTTGATGAATACCAGATTGTTGACATCTCATGCTTGAAGCCCAAGTCAGATGTATGGAAGAAATTCGGATTAATTATAGACACTGTCCAGAATTTCATCTGTCCATTCAATGCTAATAAATGCATTTTACGGCTGCTTCGTCTCTCAGCCAAACTATTCATTATAATAGGCACATTTCAAATTAAATGCCGAGTTGTGTATTTGATAACAAATGCAGGACAAACGGGTTGCAGGTATTGTTTTTGTGGGTCACTTTGGTTCAAAATTGATTTTGAGATAATTGCGGGTAACGGGTCGATCCGTGCTGGACTTACCCAACGTCTGAAGTACTGCAAACATTCTTTCTATACCGAGCAACAAAGGAAGCCAAAATTAACACAAGACTGACCAGAAACTAAGAATGTGTGTCATTATAAATATTTCATTTATTATTAGCACACTGTGGCAAAGCGGCGTGTGGCCATGCCTCTCGACCACATCAGCACGCCCGCAACAGCAGATTCTCCTACGCCTCGCTCTCGCCCTGGACAGCTGCAGGAGAGCCAACGCCCGTTCAGCACAGTTCCCACCAGCTGCGAGTCGTAAGGCTGGGCGGGCCTGGGGAAAAAGCACACAAGGTGACACAGCTGCGTCCAATGATAATCAGGGCCGACACAGCTTGAAAGGGAGAACCGGGCAGCTATGAGGAGGACGGCAAGGAGTGTGGATGTAAAGCTTGTGTCTGACAGTGTCTATGTTTTCTCTCCTTTCAGATTCCGATGGTGGGGAGACTGGGGATTTGGGCAGAGACCTTGCAAGCCTGAACTAGATGGCAACACCATAAGAAAACCCCAGAACAGCAGTATCTGGTCAGCAGTTCCATCTAACTGGATAGCAAGACACAGCGATCGTTAAGATGACTATCGCAGACCTGAGTATTGCATGGAAAACACTCCCTCTCTGTTTAGACAAATAGTACTGCATATTTCGTGATAAAAATTATTCATTAAGTGAGATCAACCAACTGCCCTGGATTCATATGGAAATACTTAATCACTCCATGATATCTATTGGCAGATATTGAGATTTTTCAGCCCACACTGATCTTGCTGAGAAAAACCAACCCAACCCACTCTCTTTACGGTCTTTCAATAGATTCTAGATTGCTACCTAGTACACCAATTTGCTCCGAGGCCACTCCTCGCCTGATGATGAGTGGTAGTATCAGTTCATGCCTCAACATACGTTGTTGGAATAGTTACCATACTCCTTTGCCTTCTTTTTAGTATACTTCATTCGGAGTGCTCGATTCACCCCTGCCTTAGGTTGTCCCCCTTCGGAGATCTTACCCGTCTCTGGAGTGAATCACTGCTATTGACCATTTGTTTGTTGGAGGGATTTAAATTTCTTACCACTCTGGAACAGAATAGGGGGATGTGCCAGCATGTCTCACCTTACACCTGCAACTAAGCAGATTGCGGCTGCGAGAGTTCACAACAACATCAGCGTGGTCCAATCTTCCTGGAATTCAACTTAAAGGGATAGTTCACTTTTTTTGAAGTGGGGTTGTATGAGCTACCAATAGCCTCCACATACTTAATATGCAGTAGAAAGCTCCCTGCTCTCCCCCAGTTAGCAGCACCAGCGCATAGTGCTGGACGGAGATTTACGCGATTCACTGTCATGAATGGACCCAAAGTAACAGTGTATTTTTGCAGCCTAAAAGAGGTCATACCTGAATACAGCACTTTAATTGTACGCTATATTACAAAAATTAACAGCGCTATAGCTGCTCGGAATAAACACAGTTGCTCTTGAACTAACCAACTGACGCATTCCATCGGAGCAAACTGCGCACTTGTCAAGAAGAAGAAACATGGCTGCCGTTGGGCGAACACGCTATAGATCAGGACCATCGGATTATAATTTTAAACTATCAAAACCAAGTTTTAATTTTAAAAAGCGTCTATGTCTACAGCGAAACTACTTTTTTACGGCTGTTTTGATGTTTTATTAGCTTTTTTGTGTGATACGTCCACATCTCCTTTCAAAAACCGGCAACCAACTGCACCGTCAAGCTAAAGGAAGCCAGCATCTTTTGTATTCGGGCTTCACGGACAATGGTCGAGCCAGAATACCGCCAGAGACAACAAAACATGAGCTGCCGGCGACCCGCTTTCAAGGACTTGCATATCTCGCAGTTATTCTGCTTCTTGCTGGTGACGTGGAAACAAACCCAGGTCCCTCGCCACTGAACATAACAAGCCTGGACCTTTTACTAATGGTTAGGCTAAGCCTGCTAACAGAGCTAGCGTTGGCCTGGCTACCACCACAGCAAACGGGACAGTTAGCATGGCTACCACCACAGCGAACAGGACAGTTAGCATGGCTACCACCTCAGCTAACAGAGCGGTTTGCATGGCTACCACCTCAGATTGCAAAACAGCTAGCATGGCCAGCTGCGGCTTTTCCAGCTTGGTGCTGCGTAGAGTATGGGCCTCAGCAGCTGGTGATTCCTTCTAACTCCTCATTGCTGGGTGACAGTGTAGTGTCGGTGGCAGCGGCAGCTATAACAGCGGCTTTCCCAGCGGGGTCGCGCCTAGAGCACAGCGCTCAGCAGCTGGTGACCCCCTCCAACTCCTCACTGCCGGGCTATAACGCGGCGGTAGCAGCGGCAGCTACTACAGCGGCTCTCCCAGCGGGGCCGCGCTTAGAGCACGGCGCTCAGCAGCTGGTGACCCCCTACAATTTTTCGCTACCGGGCTATGATGCGGCAGTGGCAGTGGCGGCTACAAAAGCGGCTATCCCAGCGGGGTTGCTCTTAGAGCACGGCGCTCAGCAGCTGGTGACCCCCTCCAACTCCTCACTCCCGGGCTGTAACGCGCCGATGGCAGTGGCGGCTACAACAGCGGCTTTCCCAGCGGGGTCGCGCCTAGAGCATGAAGCTCAGCAGCTGGTGATCCCCTCTAACATCGTACTGCCAGGCCATAACACAGCGGCAGTAGCAGCAACAACAGCGGCGTCGCAAATTGAGCATGGAGCTCTGCATTTGGTAATTTCTTCCAATGCCAAACGTAGCAACGCAGTGTCACCGGGAGTCCCACGATTCAACATCAAGTGCTCTAGACCCAAAGCTCACTGCCCAGCTACCAAGGTAACATTAAAACAAAGACATACCAAGTTTTTTCTTGGTAAATCGTGTAAATTATGCAAAGGTCCTCTGGGACCTCAAAGTTAAACCTTAAGGTGGTCCTTGGATGCCACATTAACATTAGAAGTATGATATCTAAAACTGAACAACTTGAAAGATTGGTTGTTGATTCAAATCTTGATTTTTTTAGGTCAATCTGAGACTTGGTTAACACCCGCTTTTCCTCCAGGCATTGTGAATATTGCAGGTTATAACACTTTTAGGAGAGATCGTACCCATGGTAAGGGTGGAGGGGTGTTGCTTTATGTTAAAAACAATTTGCTATGTAAACAGCTTGATCTCCCAGAAAGTGCTTTAGAGTGTGTTGGGGTAACAATTATGCTGTCCACAGAAATTTGTTTGAATGTTATTGTTCTGTATAGACCACCCAAAGAAAATGATGCATTTTTTGATAACCTGTCAGTCATTTTGAAAAATTGCAATAGGAAAGAACTTGTTTTAATGGGAGATTTAAATTATAACTGGCTTGACAAATCCCGGCGTAAAAAATTAAAGGACCTGGCCGACCAGTTCCAACTGACTCAGATAATTAAAAATCCCACAAGAATAACTAAATCTTCTAAAACTCTGTTGGACCTAATTTTTACTAATAGACCTAATCGTATTTCTAAAAGCTATAATCTTATTACGGGTATTTCTGATCACAATTTGACTCTAGTGTCACGACAGTTAAATAAGCTAAGATATACAGCACAGAATGGTACAAAAGATGACACTTTGACATCTTTTATCCCAAAGAAAGATCTGGAACATCTGGAAAATGATCTTAAATTATTAAACTGGGATAGAGTAACTAAAACGGGAAGCTGTGAACAGGCATGTAAGGGGTTACAGATAATACTCTCTGAGCTCCTGCACAAATTTACTAAAAATAAATCTTTTGGTCTTTTGGCAGCCGCTACCCTGGTTCACAGTGGAATTGCTGCATTTGATAAAAAGTAGAGATGCAGCTCTAAAAAAATCTCTGAAATCAGGATTAGAAACTGACAGATTGGTATTTCAAGGTCTCCGAAACAAAGTAACGAGACAACTCAGAAAATCCAAAGCAAATTTTTTTGTAGATATAATACAACAAGCCAAGGGTAACAGCAAGGTAATATGGAACTGCATTGACAAGTTATCTGGCAGGGGGCAAAATGAAAGCGGCCACCTACAGCTCAGAGTGAATTCTGCCGGGAGAACAGTGAGTGATAGCCTTGAGGTGGCAAAAAATTTTAATACTTATTTTATTAACTCTGTTTCTGAATTAGGTTGTTTTTAGACTCTCAGCCTTGTACGGCCCCGACAGTTGAAACACTTGGTGACTCTGGATTACACTTTTCTCATATAAGTGAATCAAGTGTCATCAAAATCCTTGCTTCTTTATCCAATTCAAAAGCAAAAGATACCTGGGGACTTGACCCAGTCTTCCTTAAAAAGCATCGTGACAAATTAGCCATGCCGGTAATGCATATCATAAATACATCACTAGACGAATGTTTGTTTGCATCGACCCTGAAATCGGCCATCGTGACTCCTATTTTTAAGTCTGGTGACCGACAGGAAGTAACCAATTATGGACCTATCAGTATACTCCCTGCCATTTCTAAAGTGCTCAAAAAAGTGGTCGTTGAACAGTTAAAGTGTCATTTTGATAAAGAAAAATTATTACATCCTATGCAATTTCTTTTCCGTTCAAATCACTCAACGGAAACGGCCTGTTGTTACTTCCTCGAGGTCATAAAGGATAGGCTTGACAAAGGGGGGGTCGTAGGGGCTGTGTTTTTTGATCTACGTAAGGCATTTGACACTGTGGGCCCTATCTTACGCCAGAGTCCCTAAACCCGTTATTTGGGGATTTCGCATTGCGTAAGAGGCGTTCCCCCACGAAAGTTGCTATCTTGCACACCTGCCTATATCCCTAAAACACCAGCGCTACCCGTTACATTATGCATAGGCGTGGTTTGGGCGTTACGCCAGTTAAACCAATCAGTGTGCCAGGTGCCACTGCCTTTCGGAGCAGGCTGCGCTATCCCAAATCCTCAAACCGAAATCCGTGATGGAGAGAGGAAGGTCGCCACGTTTCTCCATTGACGAAGTTAAATTGCCCGTGCATGAGGTCAAATCCAGTCAGGGGAGGATCTGTTTTTGTTAAGTTAATCATGAATTGTATCATTATTATTATTATTATTATTTGACATTGACATATTGTTTAATGTTTGGTATGTAGTAAAAAAAAAAAAAAAAAAAATCAAGCCTACCCCTTTTGTAATGGAAACTTCAAAAAAAAAAAAAAAAAAAAAAAAATGCGTTTTAGCCATGCACTTCCAACTCCCTCTGCTGTCTGAAATGAAGCATAGAACAAAATCCCATTTTAGAAAAATAAAATTAGGTATATGCACTGGCACTCAGCGACGTAATTTTTTTTCCCCCAGCGAGAGCGGCATTTCAGAACTCTTCAGCAAATGAAGGTAATTCTGGTGACAAGTACGTGGTTTCGTCCGTTAACATTTTCCAATCGGACAGCTGTCTGTTTTTTTACAGCAAGTTGCGTGACCGTGCTGCAAAAACAGGTGTACATACTTGTCGCCGAAATTACCTTCATTCGCAAGAGAGTTCTGAAATGCCGCTCTCGCTGGAAAAAAAGTTACGTCGCTGAGTGCCAGTGCATAGACCTAATAATGATTAATTATTTTTCTGAACTGAATGTAGCCCATTTGTCGCTGTTAGATCGCATAGGGGGAGCGAAGCCGTGTCTTCAATTGCCAGACGGGTAGCGGGTGGTTTTAGGACCCGCTATACGCTTTCCCTAACGTGTGTGGTCAAGATAGCAATTTTAGGGAAAGCGCATAAACACGCCCACGGGCACACCTCCAGGCGCAGATAAAGGATTCGGCATAATGCATAGCGGGTAGTGTGGCCGCAAGATATCGTTTAGGGATAGTGGAAGCTGCTAAATGCGTAATTCACGGGTTGCGGGTAGTGGCAACGGGTAAGGCAGTGTGAAAGATAGAGCCCCAAGTACCACTCTGTTCTCCTGTCTAAATTAGCCAATTTTAAACTCTCTGACAACATATGTAAATGGCTGCATTCCTATTTGGTTGATCGCTCCCAGTGAGTTAGGATCAAGAACAAGTTATCTCCTTTCCAGACCTGTAGTATGGGGGTGCCCCAAGGATCGGTCCTCGGCCCTCTTCTGTTTTCCATCTACATTAACGATCTTCCCACGGCATGCAAAGATGTGGAAATAATAATGTATACAGACGATACAGTTTTATTCTCTCATGGCCAAAGTCCCGACGAGGTTGCAGCCAAATTATCAGTGGCAATGGACAGAGTTGCGGAGTGGCTTAATCAAGCTTGCCTTATGTTGAACACGGATAAAACAGTAGCTATGTATTTTAATAAACAAAGTAAGAAAAGGGTGTACCCCAACATTCTTATCAAAGGGCAAAGCATAAAAATTGTTGAGGAGATTAAATACCTAGGTGTTATTTTAGATACTAACTTGAGTTTTAAAAAACACATTAAAAAAATGTCCGGTGTACTGAAGTTCAACTTATTTAACTTTCATCATATTAGGATGTCGCTAACAACGGAGGCTGCTAAGATGTATTTGAATGCCATGATTCTTTCCTATATGAGATACTGTATGCCATGTTGGACTCAAACAAGCCAAACCACTCTAAATCCGATTAGATCATTGTATGGACAAGCCTTGAAAATACTGGACAGGAAACCAAGACAGTACCACCATTGTAATATCCTTTCAAAATACAATCTACTAAGTTTTGATAATTTAATTACATTTTCATACCTTAGTCTTGCTCACAAAATAATTAACAATGCTGCTCCCCCCTCATTGAAAAATTATGTACAACCTTGCTCTGAGGTGAGAACGGGGGCTTTAAGATCCGTGTCAAGAGGGGACTGCAAAATCCCATTACGAAGTTCTGCCTTTGCTCAATCAGCCTTTTCCTATCAGGCCTTCAAAGAATGGAACAGGCTCCCTGGCATCATAAAAAACAACTCAAACTATAATAATTTCCGTTTTGCAACGGCAAGATGGCTTCTAAGTAATCAGTGCTGCCAGCACTGAGGTACTATTAAGAGGTGCTGTTTGGGATTTTGTCCTGGGTATATATGGGACGGCGTAAATAAACACCTGTTGTTATTCTGAGTTTTTTTCATGTATTTAGTTTATATCTTAAGGTTGTTACAGCCGAACATGCACTGTCACTTTATTGCTGCTTGCAGAACTCCGTATTACCATTGCTGGTATATATTCCTGTACCCTTAAATTACCATTGCTGGTATTTACCTCTGTAACTTTGTTGGTACTCAACAGTGTCATTATTGCTCTTTTTATGGAACTCATTTGCACTTCTATAAGCACTTTAGTAATTTATAATTGTGTTTTCTGTATTGTTACATTTCTTTAATTATTTTTATATCCTTTAATTCTTACATTTTTAATTATTGTATATTAGAAAAGAGACCTCCGATATATTATGTGGTCAACACATCAAGAGCAGCTCGTTAGGCTACTGTAGGAAATGTGGTGTCATGCTGGATGTTTTGTATGACTTATTGTATAGTGTGTTTTTATGTTTTATGTTGGACTGCAGATGGAAATTAGCTTTCTGCTAAATCTGGTGTGCCCTTCTCTTCGTTTCTTGTAAATGATTAATGCAAGCACATGCTGTCCTTAAATAAATAAATAAATAAACTTGAAGATGTGAGAGACTGTTTGCTAACAGCGTCCCGAATTAAATAAACTAATAAGGTGTAACCACAAACTTCAAGGATTCCAAACTGGATAAAATAATTTGTTTGGAAAAATTTCTGGATAATTACTTCTACGCAATGCCAAACCAGCCGGAGCCCAGGAGAACGCGATCTCAGCTTGGATCAAGTGATTCCGAAACGGCTGAATTCAGCGGGGGAACCGTGAGTACTACAAGTACAATGGAAGAGACAAATGCTTAATTGTCCAAGCTAGATTTGTTGGAGAAATTGGTCAGTGACCTAGCTTTGGTGAGTAAAGACATTATTCATTTGAAAAATGCTGTCGGCTTGAATAATGAACTGACTCAAGAGCTACAGAAGGAAAATAAAGCTCTAAGAGCTACAGTTGACGCGCTGACAAAAATTAAAAAATTAAAAAAAGAGAACCGTCAAATACAAAATGAGCTCCGTGATCTAAAATGCAGGAGTATGAGGAATAATCTCGTAATCACGGGTATAAAAGAAGATGAAAAAGAAGGTTATACCGAAACTGAAAACAAAGTTAGACGATTTATGAAGGAGGAACTTGGAATGACGAATGGGCAAGCAGCGGAGGTTCGCTTTGAAAGAGTTCATCGTTTTGGGAAACGGATTACCGGCAGACCTCGCCTTTGTGGCCAAATTTACTTATTTTAAAAATAAAATAGCCGTGTTGGATAGAGGAAAAGAATTGAAGGGCAAGCCCATTTCAATGAATGACCAATTCCCTCTGGAAATTATGGAAAGGAGAAGGAAGCTTTTTCCTATCATGAAAGAGAACCGGGACAAAAAACTTAAAGTACGGCTATCAGTTGACAAGCTGTATGTAAGTAACCACTTATATAGGGACGCAACAATTACACCTTGGCTGTACTAGTTTGAGACCGGAACTCATTTCTATTTGTTGCTGCTGCTTTTGTCGCTATTATTATAGAAATGATAGTGATGATATAGCGATGGTGATGATAATAATACTGGTTGTTGTTCTTGTTATTATTATTGTGATTATTATTATTGTGGTGATTACCATTTCAGTTTCCAACTGCTCTTCGTCCTTTTTCCCTTGCTTTTAAAAGTAAGGAGACGATAATAGTAATGGATTTCTGTCACTTTTTTCCTTTTCTTTTTATTTTCTTCCTTTATTTATTATGACAATTAATTATTATTAATTATAATCTTATGGTAGTGGGTTACCCAAAGAAATGGAATTTGGGACAAAAAATGCTTCATGTGTTGATATGTTATCTGTTTGTCTTTGTCAGCAGGTCGTTTTGTTTCTGTTTGTGGTTTTTTCTTACCTAATCATGTTAATTTTTTTGTTTATGCTTTTCGACTGCCACATGAACATTGGCAGGCATGGCACCTACGTTGAATTTACTTTACTTTTTATATCTGAATGGATTATGGTTAGCTCTTCTGTTACCCCTAGAAAATATTCTATGGTATATCGGACCATCAAAATTCATACTCTATTAATCTAAAAACCTAGTCTTTAAAAATGGGAATAGATGGAGTCTGTATCCTGATATTTTTGTCATCACTGAGTCGTGGTTAAAAAAAATCTGTCTTAGATTCTGATGTACATCTTGAGGGATATAACATTTTCAGGGCAGACAGAAGAGGGAAAGGAGGTGGTGTAGCCATTTATGTTAAAACAAGTTTTCCTGCATCTGTTCTGATTTCATCCTCTGTCCCCAAGCAATTTGAATGTTTAGCTCTGTCTGTTAATCTTGGGGTAAACAATCAGGTAACGGTTTTGGGGGCATATAGACATCCTTCAGCCCTTCCCTGTGCTATTGACAATCTAGCTGACATATTTTCCACTGATGCAGCAACAGAATTGCTAATTTTGGGGGATTTGAATCTTGATTGGGAAAAACCAGTGTCTGATTGTTTCAAAGACTTGTGTGCTAATCTGAATTTGATACAGTTAATTACTGAACCTACACGCCTGAATGCATTAAATAGCTACAAATCTTCTCTGATCGACATTATTCTAACTAATATGCCTCAGAGATATTCATCTAGCAGTGTTTTCCCTCAAGATTTTAGTGATCACTGCCCCATTGCTTGTATAAGGAATGTGAAGTTGCATAGGTCGAAGCCTCGTGTCATTCTTAAGAGAAATTTTCAAAACTTTGATAATCTTTATGATTTAAATCTGTGTGACTTAAATAGGGTTTTCAGGATTTATAATCCAGATCTGGCCCTGGCATATTTCTCCAATGCCTTTAATACCATTGCTGACAAATACGCTCCTGTTAGGAGGCTACGGATTAAGGACAGATGTACTGTATGGTTTTCCCATGAATTATCTGAAGCATTGAATAAAAGGAATGTGGCATGGGGTAAAGCTAGAAAAACCTGGACTCCCTCAGATTGGACTTTGGTCAGGCTGTTGCGGAATAAGTGCACTACTATGATAATGAAAGCTAAATCAGCCTTTTATCTTAATTCATTATATATGAGTGCTGGGAACCCCGCTAAATTTTGGAAAACAATAAAAATGATGAAGAATAACTGCATCCCAGCACTTCCTCCACAGATAAGGTCTGACTCTGGTCCCATAAGTGACAAAAAGGAAATCCGTAATGCCTTCAAGGACCTCTTCATTAGTGCAGGTCATCAATTTGATCGAATGAATCCAATTCTGGTGGATACTATGAATATGTTGGATCAGCCTTAGCAAAATGATATTTACCAGTCAAGAACAGTGCTCCCAAATGATTTGAAACATTATAGTTTCTCTTTCAGTATCATCTCTGAATTGGAAATCTTCTAAAAAATTGACCCAAAAAAGTCTGCTGGAGCTGATCTTTTGGATCCTGGACCGTTGAGGCTAGCTTCTCCAGTTATAGCTCGGCCTTTAACACATATTTTTAATCTTTCTCTTAGCTTGGGAATTGTACCTAAGATCTGGAGATCTGCACTTGAGATTCCTCTGCATAAGGGTGGTGATGTTAGTGATCTTAATAATTATCGCCAAATTTTCAAGCTGCCTTGTTCAGCCAAGGTTCTTGAATCCTTGGTTAATCGCCAGCTATGTTTGTTTTTAAATACAAATGGCATTTTAAGTCCTTTTCAGTCTGGTTTTAGAGCTGGTCACAGTACTATTTCAGCAGCATCCCTTGTTGTAAATGATATTGTTTGTGCCCTTGATGGGGGGCAACACTGTGCTGCCCTATTTGTTGATCTATTCAAGGCCTTGATTCAGTTGATCATGCTCTCTTAGTGGATAGACTAGCCACTGCAGGCCTAGACCAGAATGCTTGCAATTGTTTCTCAAATTATCTTTCAAATAGAACGCAACGTATTGTGGCAGACTTTTCGCAATCAACTCTTCTGCAGGTCACTAAAGGGGTACCGCAGGGCTCGAATTTAGGACCTCTGCTTTTTACCTTCTATATTAATAATATGGTCACTTTTGATAATGGCTGTAAAGCGCACTTTTATGCTGATGATACAGTGCTCTGCTTCTTCATTAGATGAGGCATTATCTGCCTTACAGAAAGCCTTTGATTCCTTTCAGCACTCTCTTCTAGCTCTAAAACTAATTTTAAATGTAGCAAAAACAAAATATATGCTTTTCTCTAGATCTTGTTCATTGAGGGACTGTACATTTAAAATCTGAACTTTGAACGGCTCTGAAATTGAGCGAGTGCCATGTCACAAGTACTTAGGAATAATTATTGACGTAAAGCTGTCTTTTAAAATACACCTTGATGAGTTAATAAAAAAGTTGAGACATAAAATTGGGTTCTTTTATAAAAAAGAACATGTTTTTCTCGTGATGATAGGAAGCTTTTAGTTCAGTCCACCTTTTTATCAGTACTTGATTATGGTGACATTATCTATATGCATACTGCCCAAACAACCTTAAAAAAGCTTGATTCAGTCTATCATGCAGCTCTTCGTTTTATGACTGGGGATCATTTCAGAACTCATCATTGTTTACTGTATAAAGCTGTGGGTTGGTCATCCTTAGCCATTAGGAGAACGCATCATTTGTTGACTTTTATAAAGCACTCCTGCATAGATTACCGAATTATCTTACATCTCTTTTCACTTGGCGTTCAAGTCCTTACCAGGCAAGGTCTCAGGACTGGTTGGTCCTTGAGATCCCCCAAGTAAAAACTGTGCTAGGAAAAACTGCTTTTTGCCGCTGCACTCCTTGGGCTTGGAACAGGTTCCAAGAAACTTCAAAACTGGATAAATTAATTTCCTTGGAGAAATTCAAAAAAAGTGTTGAAAGATCTGGAGGTCATGGTTTGCTTATGCTTTGAATAATGTTGCCTTAACTTTTTTATTTTACATATTGAATGTATTATTGTATGATGATGATTTTTTTTCTTTGTTTCTCTTTTTTTTAAATGATCTGTAATGTGTGTTATATTGTAAACAGGGCACCATTGCAAATGAGACCTAGGTCTCAATGTGTCTTCCTGTATAAATAAAGGATTCAATTCAATTCAAAAGCCATTGCGTTTTTGGACGTGCACCTGCTTCTCCATGCTGCTGTGTGCACGTTCCAGACTGTATCTGCACGAGCAACTCCTCTCTTCCGCCTACATGACACACTAAGAAAGGATAAATTTAATCAATTAACCTGAACGTGACTTGTATATTTTGATCAGGCATTGCGCAAGGTAGCTCGGTTAATGTTGCTAACTTGCCTTGCCGTATTATGCGCACTTGTTCAGGTTATCTAGACAGGCTAATGGGCTGCCTGGCCAGCAGCAATGCATAATTTTTCGCACAAGATGCACACCTACCATTATATTCCGACAACTGTTTCTAAAGCGATCAAAATGCCTTTTTTTCACCAGCTGTTTAAAAAAAAAACTAGCCCAGCTCAGTTAACAAAGTAGTAGTTGACTAGCTAGCAAGCTTGTTAACATCTTGCCTTGATGTTGTTGGCCTTAATCATAAAATTAGCTAATGGCAAGTAGCTAATGTGAGTTAAACTTTGAAATACAGTAGACCACACGAATAGTTGAAGTTACAACAAATTCCGTGTTATTTCCAAATTAGTTATGTGCATATTTTACCTCAAACTTGAGAGTTTAATATTGTCTGTTCCAATGCTTTGTACACGAAAAAAAAAATCGCATTCTGCTGCTGTTGTTCACTCTATCAGGGTTGAGAACACAAGCGCGTTGCATGTTATGGTACGCTCAGGGAGGCACGTCAGGCTCTTAAAATCTTTTAGTCAAGTGCATCAGTCACCTTCATCACACAGCTGGATTGAGTTATTTCATGCTGCTGAAAATAATCTTATCTTTCGTCATGTATAACCAAAAAATTACCGCAGGTTTTTGGGTGGTCTTTGCAAATACCATTTTATATATTTGGTATTACATCTTGAAAAGTAGTATTGCCAAGCAATCCTACATTTAAATGTACTATTGCTGCAGCAATACTAGCAATACTGGTGGCGGCAGCTATGGTAGATTGTGACTTGTTCCCAGTATTTTTTTTTTGGAACCACTCCCTCTGAGATTCCAAGCATGCTGAGCCGAAACATAAATATATTTTAAGAACTGGATACTGAACCCAAAATGGCTGCCCATTAATTTCAATGGAAACTGCTCATTGGCGCAGCACGTCGACATGGGGCCTTATTTCCGGAGTCACGCGGACATGCGCTGTGTGACTTTTCGCTCACACATGCGTAGTGTGGGGCTCATGAGTGCGCTGACGCCTGAGGTATCTATGACAACGGTCCGACGCCCGAAGCACTCCCACACACGACACGTGTTCATGACCAACGTTCTCCGGAAACGTAGCTACTCATGTCCACTATGAAACCCATGCAATAGCTCTGTACCGGCAAACACAACACTCCGTGAAGGCTTAAATATAGTATGGAAGAACAGTTTATATACCTAATAGGGATATAAAATTTTCATATACTATTTTTATTAACAGGGAAATAAAATTATTCACTTCGTCGCAAAAAATGTCAGCAAAACAGTTGACTTGCCACAGTTGATGACATAGTTCATATCGTTTACCACGCAATTCAAAGCTAAATATATTCGGAGAATGTGAAACGTCTCGTGCTTGTTAGCTTGCAGCCTCCTCTATTCTTACTGGATTCAAGACGATAGCCCAACCGCACAGAGCACTGCCCGCGCTTTATGAACTGTTAACTTTTTAAAGTAGATGATGTTAATTAAAGTATTTAGCCAATTCTGACATGTGAAATTACTTTAAGCGTATGTATGCTCAAAGCTCATTAAATCCATCCATTCTCTATACCGCCTCTTCCCTACTCGGGTCGCGGGGGAACTGGAGCCGATCCCAGCTCACTCTGGGTGAAAGGCAGCAGGGACCCACCCTGGACAGCTCACCAATCCATCGCAGGGTGCAAACACACCATTCATTAAATCCATTCATGAAAAGTTTTTTCATCAAACATATATCCACAGAATGGATACAACTTCAGTGTTTTCTGCCTAATAGCAGTTTTTACTATCAATAAAATTGGCCTTAGGACACGTGTTTTATCCGCCTATAGTTAAAGTAAACATATACGCAGTAAAATAGCTGCTGCCGTTATATGCTTACCACGTTTATCAGCACTGGAAATTAAACCCTAAATTTCCTTGACTAAATGCATGCTTGACTTTTTTACACACCCAGATGTTTCTCTGGGTACTCAAACATCAAGGTACACCGGGAAAAGTGTTGATTTTATTTGATATTAGTGGAGTTTGAATACAGGATTCTTTCCCTTCCCCTTATACAGGATTAGTAAATTTGTAAGTCCTCACATAATCAGAAGCCCAGTTATAAAATATACATATGGTCGATCTTCGTTCTCATCTGTTTCTTTCTCCGGGGACTCTCATATTTTCTCTGCATGGATGGAGTTCAGCCGCATCAGCGAATCTCTGCAGCATCACTCCCGTACACTGATGCTGCTCACTAACAGTGTGTCGTTCACATCTCATCCTATCCAGCGTTTCCAACCCACTCAACACTTCTAGCTAATAAAGGCTGAACTACAAATACTTTCTGTTTGTGCAGGGCTGTCATGCAAGTTCGGCGCATGCATAAAATAATACTTCATATTTTGTATCAAAAACCTGAGCTTCAAACACCACATTGGCATACTATGTAAGAAACTCATAATTACACTGGGTTTCCTCGATAGGCTAAAGTCATGTTTCTCACCAGTTGCACGTAAACGACTGGTTACTGCCCTGTTTATGTCTCAGCTGGACTGTGGTAACACCATTTACAGATTTGCTAGTCCCACTATCCTAGCAAAACTTGATTCATTATACCATGCTGCCTTGAGATACATTTCAAACTCTGTCTATTGAACTCACCACTGTATACTGCAAAACCTGGTAGGCTGGCCTTCTCTTGCTGTACGCAGGCTGCAGCACTGCCACATTTTAATGTATAAGGCCATTTTGGGAAGGTCACCCAGTTACATAAGCTCAAAGTTTGACTTTGTCCAAAATGCCTACGATCTTCGGTCTAATAGTCAAATACGTCTAAAGGTCCCACCTGTGCGGACTGAGGCTGGGAAAAGGAGTCTGTTTTATTTCGGCCCTTGGTCTTGGAACAGCTTACAGGCTACATTCAACCTAAGCTCCCGATCCCCCTTAGTAGTTTGAAACAAAAGCTAACCCGAATCTGCACCACAAATTGTCTTGTTTTAGTCCAAAATAGCCTGTTTTATCTTGATGCATTTTGTTTTTATGTGCCTCTGTATACTCGCAACCCTGTTTTGCCCTAAAATATTGTTTTGTATTTCTTTGTATGTATTCAGCTTGTTCTTGGTGTGCAATTTTCTGCTGCCTTCTTGGCCAGGCCACCATTGAAAAAGAGATTTCTTATCTCACCTGGTTTTTACCTGGTTAAATACAGGTTAATAATAATACAAGCTGCTGAAAAGTTACGACATCAAGTATGCACATCTGCTATTGTTTTGTAATTAAGAATATGCATGCAATGGTAAATAAACGATTAACTGCGCGGTTTTTGGGTCAAATTTATACCGTGCTGAAAGTGCACATATGGACGTAGTCAATGATACTTACTAGCTACGTAGCCAGCACAATACATGAAGCAGCAAAACACAGTACCGTGAATCTGTTATGATTCTGTTGTTCCTGACCATGCTTTTGTTGTGACTCTGTTTCCAAGCCATGTTTTTTGATTTAGTCCATGCCATGTTTTGTATTTTGTCATGTCTTTTCCCTGCCATTTCTCTTATTCACAGTTTAGATTATCATTCTGGTTTTTGTATTTCTCATGCCCTGCATTACACATTGTCTCCCCTGTCTGGTCATATGTGATGTGACAGGTTTATTCTCCAGTCTTGTGTGCCACGTTTTCAGGCGATTTCATGGTTTCTGGGTTTCCAAACATTCCATCCAATCTCGTTTGCTTCCTTCACCTTTCTGTTCTATCTTTACTAACAAATACTAAGAGTTTATTATTTTAGACAAATTACTAACATTAACTAACATTGTTTATAGTAATAACTTACTAACGATCACTAGGGATTGTATAGCTGCACATTACTAATTGACTAACAAGCTCTCAGCACTCGCTCTGCTCTAGTCTCCGTCCCTTGCCTTCACTCAATTTACTTTGCTGCGCTTCAGCGGATTCTCCGCACCTTGTTAAACACTGTTCTGCCTCTCACTCTCTGTGCACTTTAGAACTCCCTAACCGGAGCCGTTTGTTTGTCATTGGCTATCTGTGTAATCCCTGTCCGCGTTTTGGCTTTCGCCTATTTCATGTGGTTAGGAACTTCCTCTTGTTCATTCCTTTGTTAATTAGTCTGATCCAGCTCACCTGTTCCCTATTATAGCATGTGACTTCCCGTGTGTGTATTTAAGCAGTCATTTCACTACCAGCTCGTCAGAACGTTTTCCTTGTGCTGTGTTGTTGATGCCTTGTACTCTTCGTGTTATACTTCTGACTAGAACGTCCTGGATTTTGATTTTTGCTGCATCTTTGATATACCTGTGCCTGTAACAAACCTGCTTTGTCCGACCCTGATTCTTGTGTTTGCTGCCCTGTAGTGATGGCAGAAATGGAACGTTCGGGCGATCGAATCATTTGGAAAGAATGATTCAGAAAATGACTCGATCTTATGGAACAATCGAAACATGTCTCCACAGTGACATCTGGTGTCCAAATAAACGAGAAGATATTACACTCAAACAGTCGAGTTTTTTGTGTGCTTTTTTCACGTGACGTTTTGTTTTTTGGTCAGTAGCGGGTGCTTATGAACAAAGCAGACATTTAATTCTTAGGGGGTGCTTGTGCACAAAATGGAAATCAGTCAGTAAGGGAAGCTTGTTCGTTTAAGTATTTATTAAGAAAAACAATCTGCTCAACAGTGCTCAGACTGAGACTGTTTCTTTTGCTCAGTATTTCTCCTGCTTTTGAGAAGATTCTCTCACAAGGCACTGATGTGGCAGGAATGGAGCGGTAAGTCTTGGCCAGCTCGAACAGATGAGGGAATATTGCGTGTTGGTTCCAGTAATCAAGAGGGTCCTCCTTCCTGGGAAGATATGGTGCAGAGAGATAGCGTTGAACTTAAATAGGTAGAAAATGACAAATCAATCAACGCAATTACCACCTCGTTCAATCACTCGGACAATAGCGTGTGTGAGTGTTTGGTGGGCTTACCTCAACAGTAGTATCGGCAGTTGCACTCTATCTTTGAGAGGTCTCGGCTACCATGCTGTCAAAACCATCCCAGAGGCTCTCTACCCTGTGTTCACTGGCCTGTGGTCCTGGTGCTGATGGTGATGCTGATGGCACACAGCTTGCTTGTGTTTCCGAGGCTGCTCGGATGACAGCAGAGCACTCAACTGTCAAAGCTCTCACGGCTTTGTCTGCATTATCTGAACTTCCAAACCCAAGAATCTTGGATCAAGGACAGTAGCCATTCCAAGGACCCTTACAAGCTCCAACTCACATTGCTCCCTCAAGTTCTTATGAAGATTGCTGCCCAACTGTAGGGCAGTAGAGCTTGTTAACCCCTCACAATGTTCTTGAACCTTGTTGTGAAGAAGTGTAACTAGTGGAATGATCTTGGATGCAGAAACTCTCTTTTCAGTTGACAGCTCCACAGTTGCTTTATAAAACAACTGCAAGTAGCTTAAGACATTCAGTGACTGTCTCCTGGTCAGCACTATTGAGGGGATTCAGTGTGGTGTTTAAAGAGGACAAGGCTGCTGCTACTGCTTCACGCTGCTCCAGCAGCCGCTGAAACATTAAAAATGTGCTGTTCCATCTTGTATCGATTTCTTGTATTAGCTTCATCTGTGGTTTTCCCATTTGCTGCTGGATGTTAGAGAGCTTCTGCTTCGCGTTGGAACTAGATCTGAAAAAGCCCACTATTTGCCTTGTTTGCAGGCGCAAGGCATGCAATTCAGGGGTTTGCTCTATGGCTTTTTTCACAACCAAGTTCAGGGTGTGAGCAAAACAAGGCACATGTCGCACTTGTAACAACTGTGCACACGCAATCATATTGACTGCATTATCAGAGACCAAACAAGTGACACTCCTCTCTATCCCCCATGAATGCAGAAGAGCACTCTTAGCCTCCTTCAGATGGTGTGTGTGTGTGTGTGTGTGTGTGTGTGTGTGTGTGTGTGTGTGTGTGCAAATTTAGTTACCCCAAGAACAGTGGTGGACAGCTTGTTATTTTCACCAATGAAGCGGCAGGTAACTGCAAGGTAGGCATCCATGTTGATGGAAGTCCAC
The DNA here is from genome assembly GCA_029692085.1 of Gymnothorax javanicus. Taxonomy (NCBI): domain Eukaryota; kingdom Metazoa; phylum Chordata; class Actinopteri; order Anguilliformes; family Muraenidae; genus Gymnothorax; species Gymnothorax javanicus. The sequence continues at coordinate 41,467,994 of CM056200.1, forward strand.
ATGTCTGCAGTCAAACTCACTGTTTTGGCCTTTTTCACCTCCACCATAGCCTCTCCTTGCTCTCTGTGTATCTTGACTTCAGCATTGTTTTCGGTGTGTTTCTGGATGGAAGAATGTAATTGGGGTCAAGTTTCTTGACAAACATCCTGAAACCCTCATCCTCCACAATTGAGAAGGGTTGTGAGTCTTTAACCCCCTGCCACTCCGACGGCCAAACTACGTCATTTACACAGCTTGTATGTAACTGAGATACTCATGCCACATATCGTCAGAAAGCTAAGATTCTTGTGATTCAATTGATGCCAACCATTTCAAAGTATAATCATCACAGCAGCTTTAATCGACGCCTGTGTCAGACCACAAACAAACAAACGAACAGTTACAAAACTGATGTAACTCACCAATGAAGCCTCCTAGTACTCCTCCAGTCAAACATATCCCCTCAAACATGGTCTTGTTATATCCACAAAGTTCCAATAAATCCAATCCAGTAAAGTTTTTAGTCCAAAACACACTATTATACTGGTAAATATCCACGAACAGCTGCTGCATCGTTTGAAATGAGCCGGTGGAAATCCACCAAGTCCGCTGTATTTGTAGTCGTAGCTCCGGTGCGCATGTAAACAATATGGAGCCATTGGACTCAAAATGGAGTCTGCACTCTAACATTTCGATTGACATCTCACTCGACCAGTTACGAGCTTCCCTGCCCTGTCTACAGCCTGCTATAGCCAATGAGTGCCTGTGTTGAAACGAAGCTCATGCCTCGTTTTTTTTGTGTGTAACCTGAGCCAGCAGCAACCAATTGAGATGATGACTGTTGCATTGTATAGCCAATGAAATTCTGAAAACAACGACATACAGCTTTACACGGTGGAAACAAAGCTGAAACGGCCAATTGCGTGCGTAACTGAAGTGCAGAATATCTCCGAGCTGCGGCGCACAGAGCGAAACAGAGAGAGACGGAGAGAGATTTCCGGTGGATATTTGATGTTTGTTTACGGAGTTTGACAGAAAAAATGGCGAAAAGGTTGCAGAAAACATCATTTTCAGTCACAGAAGCTGCAGAGCTGTGCACTCGGCGTGCAAGTGATGAATCAGGGGAAAAAATATCTGACGAAGACAGTGATATCTCGTCTGATGACTCCGTAGCAGAGGAAATGTTTCTCGGGGGAGAAGACATTACTCTTGACAAGTAAGTATCATATTATAAGTTATATTTCATTATATAATAATATAACGTTTTTATTTTATTATTATGATTATATTATTACTATATTACGTATTATTACAGCCGTCACGGAAGGTGGATGGAGGTTACGTTTTTTGCCGGAGTTGATAATTCTGTTTGTCTGTTATTCTGTAATTCTGTGTTCAGGATTACGGAAAAAGGATAATATAATATTATGTTTATATTATATTATTATATTATTATTGTATTACGCATTATTACTTCCGTCACCGAAGGTGGAAGGAAGTTATGTTTTCGCCGGCGTTGGTAATTCTGTTTGTTTGTTGTTCTGTAATTCTGTGTTCAGGATTATGGAAAAAGGATATTATAATATTACGTTTCGATTATATTATTATTATATTATTACTGTATTACGCATTATTACCTCCGTCATCGAAGGGGGAAGGAAGTTATGTTTTCGCCGGCGTTGGTAATTCTGTTTGTCTGTAATTCTTTGTTCAGGATTACGGAAAAAGGATATTCTAATATTACGTTTATTTTATATTATCATGATTATATTGTCACTATATTACGAATTATTACCTCCGCCACCGAAGGTGGGAGGACGTTATGTTTTCGCCGGCGTTTGTAATTCTGTTTGTCTGTTATTCTGTGATTCTGTGTTCAGGATTACGGAAAATGTACTGGACGGATTTTGATGCAATTTGGTAGGATGGTGGGAGATAGCCTGAGGAAGAGTTTTGGAAGGCGAAGGAGTACAACCGGTACGTACTGTATATTCAACTATATATGATGCCCTTTGAAATATAATAATTTCTGCTGCATATATTTATGTTTTTGTATATTTTTCTCTATGTTGTTCCAGGTGTATGGGTGTAGTGGACCTCTCTGATGCCCTGATTGGGTAGTACAAAGTCCTCCACAAGACCCAGAAGTGGTACAAGACCTTCTTTTACCATTTTGTGGACATTGCAATTGTGAACGCCTTCATCCTTCACGAAGAACTTGCAAAAAGTAAAGGAGAGACACCTCTGCACCAGAAGGCGTTCAGAGAGACCCTAGCCGAGGAGCTGGGAGAGGCTTCCTCCATGGCCAGACCCGTACCTACTCCTGCTCCACACGGAGCACATCACAAGCCAGCGCATATCACTGCGCACAGCACCGCTGGTCGGCTAAAGTGCAGACATTGCCATGCAAAAACGCCTGTGAAATGCTCCTCGTGTAATGTGCCTTTGTGCTTTGTCCCAAGTCGGGATTGCTACAATGACTGGCATGCTGCCAAAAACCTGTGATAGGTTATTTATCATATATTGTAAATAGTTTGCTGTGAGTTTGCTGTGTAAAGGTTATTTATTTGTTTACATTTCATATAAAAAAGCATTTTTTTACATAACAGCACTCATTTTGACTCTTTTATATGCACAAATTTGAGTTTATGCTTCAGTAACTTTTTTTCAGCAATAGTGAAAGTGAATCTGGATATGGGATAGGATACCTCTAAGTGTCACCTTTCATTAGAGCCCAACATTATGATTGTACGTTGAAGCGTTCAAGAGTTATGCCCTTTTATCCTAGGTATGTGACCATGGTTATCCAAGGGTCCTTTTAGGGTCTCCAAATGGCCATTTTTGGAAACGCCTTGACATAGCCTTAGAAAAACGTGTAAAATACTCATTTTCTGGAGGATTGCTATCAAATTTGAACTGGGACTAGGTAAGGCTTCATGCTGTGGCCCCATTGTGTTTTTTCAGCTAATAAATCCCAGCTAAACTCATCTGCAGGCATCTGTTTGCAAAAAAAAAAAAAAATCAGGCGAGCATAAAAACCTTCTACTTCAGTGTGTTCCAACTGAGATTACTCAATGACAGTAGCACTTACAGTGATTCTTTCAGTTGGGGGAAAAACTTCAGAGTGTTTCCTTTCAAAAGAGACCAAAACCATCCATATTGTCCGAACGGTTCAAGAACAGCTTTCAATTTACTTTGGGTAAGCTTTTGATAGGCGTTTTAGGTAAATTTTACCGGAGTGTTAAGGGGTTAACAATGAGGTCAATCAGAGCCTCATCCAGTTCTTTTTGCCTTCCTATCAAGGAACAACAGAAATACTGAGTTAGGAGTAAAGTCTCTAAGCATGTTATTGTATTGTAAATAAATGTAACCATGGGCAAATGTACAATAGTGTGGGTTGTTTCACTGTTCAAGTGCATAATTTATGAATATTGTAAATAATAAATGTGTCAAATCACATGTGTACTAACTTACCATGAATAAATACATACCATGAACAGAATGCTGGCCATGGCTTGTTTCAGCACTTGGTTGGGCTGTGCAAGGGTTGCAGGCTTCAGGATGCTTTGTTCGAAGGTGTCTCCACATAGGTGTGGTGTTGTTGCAAAATGCCATTTGTTGCATGCAATGCACACATTTAACAATATTGTCTCCCTGTAGTTCAAAATATTCCCAAACGGGAGATCTGGGACGCTTTCTCGTAGTAGCACTCATCTTCAAACGCTCGGTACAATACACGCTGAGAGGCAAGACTTCGCAAAAAACTGTGATTTCCATGCACTTTTAAACGTTTCCCGCAAATTGGATATTTATTAATTGGATAATAATCAGCAGCCATTCGGACAAGGGTCCGATAATTGTTTTGCATATGTGGTTATGTATACATGACATTTAATATGCATTTTTATGGTGTTTGATGCTCGTATTATAGTAGTAGTTTTATTTTTGGAACAGAATTACGTAACCACCGAGTAGCCTATTCACTTGTTTGAATTGTTGATATGAAACAGTGACGTTTCGTATTGATTGGTGGCGTAATGGAACACTAAATGGAACAGTCACATGACATCCTCCTTCTGATACAGACCTCGGAACTATGTTTCGAATCAAACGTTCCACCTAGGTGTCGGTACGTACTGGAACACTGTTCCGATTTGGCCATCACTACTGCCCTGTTTACAAACTGGATTATGTCTACTGGATTTTGATTTTGGCTTCGTCTCTGATATACCTGTGCCCGTGTAACGAACCTGCTTTGCCCGACCCTGAGTTTTGTGTTTGCTGCCCTGTTTACGAACTGCATTACGACTACTGGATTCTGATTTTGGATTGTGAACTCTGTACCGTTGCCTACTGCCCTGCAGGGGTTTCCACCCCAGAACTAATAAAGTACAAGTTTGCTGGATATTTTGGGTCTGGCTTCTGGTTCCTGAACGCACCTTTACAGAATCGGTGTAAGATATTCAAAGTAATCAAAATATTACTCAGTTTAGGGGCATCTTGAACATTTTAATACAAAAAAGAAAAGCAAGTGTTAGCTACATGCACGCTTATTGGATGTCACCTTCAATAGTTACCGAATACACGCCAGTTATCCAACCTCAGTTAACCAACAACAACCTTTGCTTCCTGACTGTATATTTTGTAACGTTACATAAAAGATGGGTGAAGCAGTCGAGTCGCTACATAACAGAGCCTTTCGTCAAATACAATAAATGAAAACACTGTTGTTGTTACTCCTGCTCACTTTACGGACTTGGCAATATACAGCCTAAGCCGACTCCGAACTAGTGCTTTAAGCAGAGAAACGCAGTTGTTGCACTGCTTAGGAGAACGCGCATAGAGACAAGGTCCCCTTGGTGTTCACGTAGCCTGCATGAAAATGAAAATTTTTGTTGCTGCCGTGGAAAGAGGCACCAATGATTTAAGAGAGAAAAATCAAAAGATTATATATTGATCATTTGTGGGAGTCAAAAAAATGTATTCACGGATTTATCAGAGCATCTTTTTCAATTGTTCCCTATGGAAGAATTTCTTTTTGCCCCCCATGGCATCACATGACTTGCAATATCAGCTTGACTGCTAAGCCTTATCGGCGTGCATCTCAGCCCTGGTTCAGTGTCCAGTTCTTGTAATACATCCATGAGCCGATACTTAAGACACTAGGTCAATGCGGTGCAGACCACTGATTGGTCAAAGGGAGTCATCATTAACGTGAGACTGGACAAGCTAGCACAAATCATGACATAATGACGTTTCGGTGAAAGAGGATAATTTTCTCTGCAATGCAATCTAAAGTGTAAACATTAAGATAAGACCCAAGTAGCTTCATACATATCCAAACCAACAAGCTTGCTACCTGTCTTTAGGCTTCAGGATCACATAAGATTGAAACTTTCGGGAAAGACGGTTATATTCTCATAAACTAACGAATACAGTGAGCATCGAACGCTTAGTTATCAAGTGCACAGCTGCTCGCCATCGAAAAGCAGCCAAATGCAAGCGAGTTGGGCACCAAGTTGGAAATGCCGACTTGGACCACATATGGCGCTAAAATAATTAGACCAAAATGGACAAGTGGCCACTTAAATAGCCTCGTGACATCGTTACCGAGAATCAAGATTGTTTCTGCCTGACCAGACCATTAAGAAAGTGCATATAAACTTTAGCGAAGCTGTGTCTATTTTCAATCAGGATCAATGCAGTTTCAATGAATCCAAAAACTGCTCGTATTCAAGATTTTTTTTTTTTTTTAAGAGAAACAGGCTCTGCAGCAATGTAGAGGACACAAATTTCACCTCACTTGAAGAGGTAGCATTTTCATAAAATTCTTTTCCAGAGGTTTCCATCAGCCTGTGGGAGGCCTGTAGACATGCAGTTAACCCCAGAGGAATTAAATTTTACAGCTTATTAATCTGTTTAGTCATTAATTGTAATGCTGGGCAGATGACAGGTGTAAATATTTATAATACATTATGTTATGTGCTCAAGAGTGAAAGCTAGACTCTTCATATTATCATGTTCATTGGGTCAGAATGTGTCTTGATGAGAGAATTTGTAATGGTGAAAAATTTTTGGAAATCCATTGAACAATCTCTAAGTTACAATATATTACATGGTGATATTATCTCAATAATATCAAAATATATTAATGTTGCACTGATACAAAAGGCATTTTTGATTAATGATTTCAGCAATATATATTTCAGTGATTTTGTATTTCATCATAATTATGAAACCTATAGAATGTGTTCAATTTATTTTTCAGGTTTACAAAGTGGGCATTTCAAGAGAATCTCCGTAAAACCTCAAAGACTTTCAATTCATTCATGTTGTATTTTTTCTTTCTTTTGTGAAAGTGACACAGAATTATGCTCTGCAAATAACCAATTGATAATAAACCAGAATATTATAATATCTTACAAGCCAGGGGTGTAACTTATCAAAATCAGTCATTTATCTGTTACAATGACAAAATTAAGCAGCTGTGTAACAGAGGTATTCCTGGTCTGCTGAAGTGCAGAAATTGGGTGAAGTGTCTGTAGGCCCCCTGTTACTGTACGCACTGTCTGGTGTTCATCAAAAGGTTCACAAGATTGGATGTACAGATCAAGATACTGCTTAACTTTAATAACTTTAAAATGTCTGTGGACATAGACAATTTTATATATCAGATTACATTATTTTAATGTCCGTAGGTACCCTGTAGTGTCCGTAGGTCCCTCCCTCAACACGTGTTTGTTAGTCTTTGTATGTTCAGCATTAATTCATTTGTTACTTATGGGCTTGTGCAGGTATGCAGCTTGTGTTCTACTTATATCAAAAAAGTCCACTGAAGAAATATCTAACATTACACTGTTCTTCAGATAAAAGCAATTTTGAAAATGATCAGTTGTAAAATATATATAGATATAATTATAGCCTATGTTCTTCATTAATGCATCATGATATGAAACCAAAATGTACATGAGCCATAAATACCAACATGTGCATAATAGTACATAAGCACAAGTTAGAAGACAAAAAAATGGTCAAGTTGGATGTTACAGTGTTATGTATGAGTATTTTATGTACAGCATTGTATATCATTTTTAAATGGAGATTTGTTACATGCTATTTTTGCTGCCTTGCTGGTCAGCTATTTATTTTGTTCTTCAGCACCCTCTGGTGGTATGTCTGTAGCAAAACATCTGATGTAATATCACTTCTTTGTAATTGACTAGTGCTTTCTAGAAGCTTCTGGCATCTTCCTGCCTGGCGGGGGTGGGATTACCCAGGAATCTTGTAGATCTTTCCAGAATGTTGCAAGTCTATATAAATGCTGTGATTTTGGTCAGTAGGGGCAGAGTTTTTGTTTTGGCAACAGAGTTACATAGTGGCATTAGAGTGTTATTAGAGGATTGAACAGTGGATTATTTGGAGAAGTTTTATTTTTTTTTTATCAGTGAAGAATAAATTTGTTTAAGTTGTCATTGCTGGTTTTCTTTGTTGTGATTCTTAAGTCATAACAACAGTTAAAACACTGACTTATGTGCAGATCTGAAGCACCTGACGAACGCATTTGTGTTATGTGCCATCTAGCAATTTGTAGTTCTTGAAAGTTATTTGTCAATAAATTCATATTTCTGCAATTTAATGTTTTTTTGTTGGAAATTATCATGTTTTTTTAACTGTTTATGGTATCATGACCCTTGTCTGTAGTGTCTGTAGGTCTCCAATATCTCACCTTATTCAATCATCAATTTGAAAAAAAAAGATTGAATGAGGGGAAAACATACATGGACTAATAATCCCAAGATGTGTCAGTATAATATTGTCACCCTATTAAAATAATGGCCTAAGTCATTTTTTTCAAGTTTTTGGGAAAACACAAAAAACATTATCAAAGCATTATCCAGAGATGACTTAGGCCAAAAACTAATTTTCGTCAAAAAATGACTTAAGCCATTATTTTAATAGGGTGACGATATGAAAGTACTTAGTTCAAAATATCAGGCACTTGAATTTTCAGCTTTTGTACAACATCATTTGTGCACCCAATTGTGTTTTAGCTGAGTGTCACGTATGGTTACTCATTCAGAGACCTGAACAGCAAGATGGGGAAAACAGCTACATGTCTCTTATCAAAATACCATGCAAAGGTTTAACCAACCAATTCATATAATTAATAGCCAATAGATGGGGACTGATATTTACATAATTGAAACAGACATTGTGTGCCTGACTGGAGAGATGGAGTACTAACAATGAAAAGGTTGAATTTGGACTGTGAAACGTGCAAAATTTACATCACTGTACTGCATCCCAACTTGAAGCATCCTCTCAGCTTTTAATTGCTGATATAGGGGTGAGAAAAATATTGACATTCCCCTGAAAAATGCCATTAAATTTGTAGATTAATCACCTAACTACAAAAGCATCTATAGTAAACAGGCCATTGTCATTCTATTGATATAAACACTATTAGCAGTATGGATGAATTTAAAATAAGACAAACCAGCAGTACTTTGCTTGATTATCGCTCAAAAGCATGATTAGGGTACTCACCAAAATGGGTAAATTTGCTGGAGCCCAAACTGATTGTGTGTTTTTCTCAGAAAACTGTTTTTAATTAGACAAGGGAACATCAACAATTATGGCAACGTGTAGAAACTTTTGTTGGATGGTTGCTGAAAACCAGTAAATGACGACTCAAGTAATCACCAAAAAACTGAACCAGTTTCAACAAAAACAGGACACCATGAGCTAAACAATGCCGGCCTTGTCTCTGACTATCCCCGGTGCTTCCCCTTGTTCCCCAAAGCTGTAACTAACATCAGCTACACTCAAAACAAAGTATTCACCTTATTCAGCCATGCCCACTTTTAAAATTTCTTGTCTTCCGCAATTGTCTTGAAACTTCCAGTCGGCTAGCTACGACCACTTAGCTACGTTGAAAAACCCGGCGAATTAAGATGGAGAGGCTAACGTGGTAAGAGTAGTGATGGTGAAACCGAAGCTTTCCGAAGCACTGAACCACTTTGAGGCAATTACCTTGAAAGTGATTCACTGCTTCGAAGCATTTGATGCAGTCAAAATAGAGACATCTGGTTGCTGTTTCTATGTATTGTATTTGAGAGGAGGAATTGACAAGGCGTCATGATTTCATGACTGTCACGGGTCTCCTTTTATTCACAAATCCTAAATAAAGATTCTCATTGAAGGTGGGGTGGGGGTGTCATTGTTTCATTCAGTTTTCAATAAAGTTTATGCTCTCAAACCAAACTTGTGTCACGATGTTATTGTATTCAATCTAAATATTAAAAGGAGAATGCTGCAATAAAGTCAGATAGTGAGTGCCTGTTTTGTTGGAATCTAACTCTAGTAAGTATTATATTATGAGATGAAAAAATATTTTTATATGGGTATGATGGGAGAAATTAGGGATATGCTTAAGCAACCAGGACAGTGATTAGTGCGAGACAATGCTTCGTGTGACATTTAAAGATTTTTATTCCAGAACAGTATCATTTCCACAGTTTCAGGCTTCCGCCTGCTTCTCTTGTTGCTCACTACCTCCCTAGCTTTGGAGAAGACCCGCTCACATGGCACAGATGTTGCCGGCAAATGCAAATAGCGTTTTGCCATTTTCATAAATGTGGAAAAATTGTTGCGCGTGTGGCCCAGTATGCAAGCGGGTCTTCTCCTCTGGAGAGGTAGGGCTCAGATAGATAACACTGCACTTCCACGGTTGCGTCTGCTGTGAATGTGCTGTGTCACTCAATGTAAACTAATAGGCCTACAGCTATAAATGTGAAAGTGTGTCTTAAGATAAACTAATGAAACCTAATTATAATCTAATTATACTCTCCCTGTCTTGAATGCAAATGTCAGTATTAGTACGCAAATCTCCTCCTCCCAAAAACCCACGATTTGGGGTCAATTCGGACACCTTTTTAAAACCATAGAGGTAATGACAAGCCCAGCCCATTCGAAATTCCCGCAAAGCAGCTCGACACGCATGTGACGTAACGAGGCCTCGGTTGGATCGGTCATGTGATTTTTGGCGTGCTGACGCAGCGATCGAAACACTGCCCGCTGACACTTCCGCTTCATTATGCTCGAAACGGTGTCGAGCAGGCGGAGTCGAGGGTAACATCTCTAGGCAAGAGTCAAAATTAAATATTAAAAGGTTGGATGGAGGGATTGTACTTGTACACCCGAGGTCAATGAACTCCACCAAGTGGGTGGATGACATGCGGCGGTGGCCTCAGGTGTCATATGGAGATATTTTTAATTATTTAGTGCTGTCGGTCGGCGTCAATGGGGCGGCCATGAAAAAGTGAGCTGGCGTTACGGTGGAAATATATTGAGCAACAAAAGAAACCCAAGTGAATTATAATTAGGTCTATGCACTGGCACTCGGCGATGGCATTTCAGAACTCTTCAGCGAATGAAGGTAATTTTGGTGACTAGTACGTGGTTCGTCCGTTTACATTTTCCAATCGGACAGCTGTCTATTTTTTTACAACGAGTTGCGCGACTGTGCTGCAAGAACAGGTGTATGTACTTGTCGCCGAAATTACCTTCATTCGCAGATGAGTTCTGAAATGCCGCTCTCGCTGAAAAAAAAAAAAATACCCTTGCTGAGTGCCAGTGCATAGACCTATTTATAATTGAATTATTTTTCTATACCGAATGTAGCCCATTATTTTGTCGCTGTTAGATCGCATAGGGGAGAGAAGCCGTGTCTTCAATTGCCACTTGATTATTCTTGAATTGGAAAACGTGTTAATAAAGGAAAACCATCAAGAATTAGCCTAGACTAATTGTTGTCAATAAAGGGATGGATATTTTCCCCCGAATTTTCAAGTCTAGCGCCAGCCCTGACCTGCTATTACGAGTTATCTCGAAGTTGGCAGTCTTAAAGACAAACTGGAAAATAAGTTTGCGCGTAATTATTATAGAAAATCTAATTAATTACGAGCGTATGCACATTTACACTCGTTTCATCAAACTTTTCTTTGTTTTGCGGTCACTTTGACTGAGTAACCATAAGAGTACATTGACAAACTAACTTGCTTTTCTTTTGTTGCTCAGTGTATTTTAGCCATTTTATTTTAATTGATGAATGGCTGTAATATTTGGCAACTCGATTGCCACAATTCATTATGTAGCACGGCAAAATGTACAGTAAGCTAAGGCCGCTGTTGTGACATCCTAGAACCGGGTACGCAGCCAACGCTCACCTTACTTTTTCAAATGAAAATGATATCGATATATCCATAAACTAAATTGTATATTTCCATTACTTTCAAAAGCACTAATTCACATTACTCTATTTTCATCCGTTATGCATAATGAGTCAGCTGAGTAGCATCTAACATAATGTCCATATGAGTGCATTCATAGCACTACACAAATTCAGTTCGAACACTGCTTAGCAAACAATTTATTAACCATTCTTCATTCTTAATTAGTTTGCCTACAGACCGTCATACTTGATGACGAAACTTTTCAGCAACTTGACAGATGAGACCCAAAATGATAATTATTGTTTGTGCGTGATCCGAACTTCCATGAAAAGCACTGAACACACATACACATTATTTGTGGTACAGCCTTTATTAGATCGAAGTTTTGGGTAGGTAGAAAGGTCAGAGTATATGAAATCCGAACATCTGTTTGTGAGCCGCATCTGAGATCAACGGCAGTGATGCAGGTCGACAGTGTGGCTGATTTTCATCTGAACGAAGATAATACGAGTCCGAAAAGAGAATGCAACAGTTGAGCATGAGACAAAGATTGATTAGATGGACATTTTAGAACAGAGATGGTGATTATGAGATAACAGGGGAAGGGCAGAAACAAGGAGCGTTAAAAGGTAAAAATAACGCATTACAATGTGCATAACATTTCAGGGTAGACCTGCATTTTACTATACTCCACGGAGTGGTTATGAGTCTAGCACGAAGCTAAGTTACATTAGCTAAAAGTAAATTAGCTTGTCAGAATTGGCTTTAAAACATATCGGTTTATAAGACACGTGCAGTGCATTGTGTGTTCAGTTTATCGTCTTGAATCCGGAGAAGATAATGGAGTTCACACGCAGACAAGCAAGAATTGTCTTACTCTATAAATGTAGTTACTCATCTGTTAGACAGCATAACTGAACATACTTGTGAAAAAAGGTACTAATGTGATAATGCTGATCATACTCATTAGACGCTAGCTGGCTAATGGCTAGCGATACTGATAGCTGTTATTGCTGGCAAAATGTTATCTTACCTGGGAGCCTCAGTCACAAGCATTCGACGAGCCTTTTTCGCCAGAGGGGTAACATATCCCAACCATTTCTCGGGGTGTGGGTGATGTTCTGATGGTCTGCTGTCCACAAAATGAAACGAACAGACATAAGGCTTTTTCGGCGGATTCTTTAGGTGTAGCGCCTTTAGTCACATATGCGGGCCTCATCGCTGGATGGCGGAGGATGTAGGTTGTAAGGTGCCCCGCAACATTCTGCCCTGGTTTTCCCGTGGACAACACAGGATTGTTCCAAGAACAGCCGTCTTTTCTTCCAGTTGTTATCGCAGCCCCTCACCGAACAAGTAATGCTCGACATCTTGATTTGCCAATGTGCCTGCCAAAGTACTGCAATCGCAATAGACAGAATTGCTCAACCGGAAGTTCAAAGACAAAATGGAACAACATGGCGCCGCCCTTGTTGACGTGCGGAATAAGGTGAATACATCCTACTGTCTATCTACACTCAAAACAAAGAATAGCATCCTTCTGCCCTCAGAGACTGAGGATAGTCTATGATCAGCGAAGGACACTTTTCCTCTTGGCTCACCTTGGACCCGTTAGAGAGGCATTACTCAAGTACTTTACATTTAATTTCAATTCTTTTTGTCTTTTCCAAGTCAGTTCTGTTTGTGTATTGGTGACATTTCACATTTTATTTTGAATGCCTTGTATCATTTTGCAGAATAAAATAATTTCAATGTGGTATTTGCCCATTGATTGTCAGAAATAAGCACAGGAATAGCCAAAACATTCATTTTGTGTTTTCATATGTGGTGAGCATCTAGAAAAGTATGTTTTTGCTGTAGGCTTTCCTTCAAGCAAAACTAGATCCCATACTGGGATAATGAAATTTAATGGGCATCATAAAACTGACTTGGAAGTCAGTAGATAATTGTCCTCAACACATTACATCAAAAATGGTTTCTTTAATTTAAGTTGATAGATCATGAGTTTAAAAAAAAATCAAAATTTTGGTTGTTTAATTTATGCAATATGCAATCATGGTGAAACAGGCATTTGGGCGATTCTAATAATTTACACTTTTTTCAATGCCGAGGGTTACAATTAAGTCAGTTGTCATCTCTTTCCTAATTACAGTCATATCAAAGCTAAAATATTTGCTTATCACTCACTATTCTTGTTTTGTTTCATGAACTCATTTTCAGTTCCTAACTTAGAAAGTAAATGCAGTTTAACTGACAATCACAAGCATACATCTCATGTGCTCACATTATGTGGCTCAGTGGAAGGGCTTCGGCAGCAGATGCAGGGCAAATTATTAAGGCATGGCAGCTGGTCCATCTTGGAGATGTAGATTAGGGGCTCAATGCTGGCACTGATGTCCATGAGGGCGTAGGCAATGAATCCACCCTGGCAGAAATATGAGTAACTAATGCCGAATGAGAAAACAACTACAGGAAGGTAATTAAACACTATGATGGCAAGAGTGATTTGCACTGTTCTGAGGGCTTTCTTTTTCATGGGGTGCATCTTCTCCTTGCCAAAGACCGACTTCCTCAGACTCCACATGATGGAAATGTTGCAGAAAACCATGATAGCAAAGACAGCCAGGATCAGCCCAGAAAAAATTTTTCGTGTGACCTGCAACCACAATGTCCGGCAGATTGCATAGGGTAACATGAGCCCCCAAACAAGCATGGAAATAGCCACCCTGATCTTGTTATCCTTGATGTTAGTGAACACAATGGGGTGGACCACGGCCACGTAACGGTCCAGGCAAATGCAACTGAGGAAGAGTGGGGTGGTGTCTTTGATCCCATAGGAAAAGAACACAAAATCCCATATAGATGTGATTCCAACCGTTTGGAGGCCAACGAAGCCAATGGGGCCCATCAGGCAGTAGCAGGCATCGGCGATGGCCAGATTGAAGATGAAGATATCTGAGGTGGAAGAATCACTCTTCTTTCTGGCCACCAGCCACATCACCATGATGTTGGCAGGGTAGCCTACTACAATGTTGATGACCCTGAAAATAAAGTCAAACAAATACTCGCCAAGTGTTGATTCGCATTCTCCATTACTGTTCCAGAGCTGGAGACTGGATCCTGAAGAGGAGTGGTTGAAAGGTAGGATAGAATTGATGACAGAGCTGTTCATTTTGGCTTAGGTTTGAGGGTAGATGTTCCTTAGAAAGGAGAGTGAATGTAAGTTACATGGTCTAACCCAACTGAACAGAGCAATGGTCCTCACTTCCTAAATGGACTGGAATGCTAAATTATGTGTTTTATTAATCTAAATTATTTATGCTGATTCAAGCATTATTTTACATTATTCTGTTCTCCAAAGTATTCCTCATCGTAACACATGTACTGCATAATAGAAATGGTCACACTTATGCTGGCCTATTTTGAGCAAATCAAGCTCTCTTTTTAAAGAAAATATTCATGTCAAGGGACTCTCGCGCAATTTTGTAGTCTTGCGGCACTGAAGGATAATTTTTGTTTTCTGGGAAGACTACTTCCATCCTGGGAAAACTTCTGAGACACCAGTCTTTACTCTTTGAAACTGCTCTGGAGCTCCCTGAGACTGGAGACAGTGTTCCCAGAAGACAAAGTCTGCCCTTGGGGTCTATTGTATTACTGTCTGCAAAAGTCTCACAGTCAAGCACATAAGAAATGAGAGAGTCGTTCATCAGATTGAAAGAAAGAATAAGTAACTCACCTGAGAAACTGCAATGGCTCAACATATACTCCTGAAGGTCAGACAGCCCAATAGGCAACTGTATCCTGATCGCCTGTGTCCAGGTGGGTTAAGATTTTGTTCAATATCGTTCCAATTTATGTAAATATATAAATTTGAGTGGTACGTAAACAGTGCAGACAATAGCCAATCACAAATCTATTGAGGGAGCAGCAGCACTTGGAGTGACTGTACAATACCCCGTGATCACAGGATTATATTTGGGGATGGATGGGTGTGGAAAAGGACTTGTACATAGGGGGGCTGGTTTAGGAGAGTGGGTTTGTGTTCTGACAAATGAACATGCAGTAAAACAGAGCAGGAGGAGGGGCTAAAAGGAGGGAACAGACAAGTCCCCCCCTTTCCCTGTTCTAAACAATATTTTGTTTTTTAGTGATGCAATCCAAGAAGTGCATCCCAGACAAACAAGTGACGCAATGCAGTCAGCCTACTGGAACACAAGTGAGACTGTGTAACCTGGTGTAAGGTCTTACACATGAAACCACACAGTTCATCAAAGCAGACTCAAACAATTCTGTTTTATCACCACAAAGAAAAGAAACAGAACAATCAGATACCATAAATCCATTTATGCAGAAAATACATGCTGCATTTACGATGGTTTAACTTTCATATAAATATTTGGCAATAAGGAAGTTGCACTTTAAATCAGATGTTTGCGAGGAGCGGTGGAGCGCTGCGGAGGCTGAGGTGGTCGCATCTGCGGGCAGCGGAAGCAAAAATTTTGCAGTTGCGGGGGTCTTTTATGATTTTGCTTGTGGCTGCGGTGTGGCTGCAGCTGTCAGCTTTGCAGAGGCAGTGCTGTGGATGCTCATGAATTCTCTGTGGATTTCCCCAATTTTGCCGCGGTTTTCCTCCATTTTTCCGCAGCTCTTTTTACCAGTTTTCAGCAATTATTCATGAATTTTTGTGGATAAAATCATATATAGATTAATATTTAACATTTATATCAAAAGTAATGTATGCAATGGTGCAATTACACATGATTTACAATCTAAAATATTATTATTTAATTTATACATATGATATTGTAAAACACTTGTTTCTGATAAATTCAAAGATACAAATTCCTCATATTGTAAAACATTTGATTTCTATAAATCTTAAGTTCAAATATGACATGCAAAAGTTCACCTGATAATCTGCTTGACAATTAACAGACAATCTCCTTTAGCACATTACAAAAACACTATCACAAGCCCCTAACCTGGCTTCCTATGATTGCTATTCACTAATAATTTAGGGTCAAATAAGTCACAAAAATTAGCAATCATTTTGTTTGAGAAAGACAGACAAACATGAAGCCTCTCGCAGGTTAATTGCAGTTTAATTTGGGTACCAAGGGTGTGGCTTCATTTACCAACCCCAATTCCAATGAAGTTGGGATGTTGTGTAAAATGTGAATAAAACAGAATACAATGATCTGCAAATCCTTTTTGACCTATATTCAATTGAGCACTCTACAAAGACAAGATATTTAATGTTCAAACTGATAAACTTTACATTTTTTTTTGGGAAATATTCACTCATTCATGCAACTCCTGGCAAACAGGGAGGGGACTGAACTCATCCATTTTCTAAACCATGTTTGAGCTTGGCTTGCAAATGAATATTCAATAACTGATTTGGGTGTGCCATCTAGTGATAAGATAGTGTAACTGCATGCATAAATAGAGCAGGTCTATGTCCTCTGGCGTCTACATCTGTGCAGAGGGGTTAAATGATTGAGTCTCTGTGACTTTGTGGTATGGAATGAAATTTGTTCCAACAGAAATTGAATTGAATTTTGGTTTTGAATTGAATTTAATTAGTTTTCAATTGAATTTAACCTGCTTTGAATTGAATTTTATATGGTTTTGAATTGAATTTTGGGTTTGAATCGAATTTAATTGGCTTTGAATTGAATTTTATCGGTTTTGAAATTGAATGAACAAGTAATCTAAAACTGAATCCTATTATTTGTATTGAATTTAATATAACACTTGAACCATTTCATTCAGTTTGCACATTCAAATTCAGTTCATAAAATTCAAATTCAGTTCTCTAAATTCAAATTCAAGTCGAGTAACATCACATGAATGCGCATCGCGAGCTGCAGCCCCGCCTCCGTCCCTCGTGGCTTGCCTTATTTGGAATCAGGTGACCTATGTAATATCCGGGAAGCGCACCTTATGAATTCCAAACCCACCCAACTATACACCGAAAAACGTTTACCAAAACTTCGGCTCTTTATCAGTTTATTTGTTTTGGCTCATCACATTAATCTTCAGCAGTTAACCCTTAGTTAGCCCAAGATCATCAGTTAATGCACTCGCTAATCTCTAGCGTTTCTTCGGCTAAGTAAATAATGCTAGCGTTAGTTACGATTGAGTCACCTTTTCTCCCAATCGGTATGTGTGAATGTATTTCGCTGGCGAGCCTACACGTTCAAGCTCGTGGGCTTCAAGTGTAACGTTATATTCAGTCAAAATCAACATAATTAGATAGAGCTGTTCAGAACTTAAACTTCATATGTCTTAATGATTCAGAATACCTGGAGTCACAAAATGATGACATACGCGCGAGGAGCACTTTTCTACTGGTCATCTCTGGCAGCGTCTTTACAGTGAGTGAGCAATGTCCGAGTTTTTACTTCAGCATATTCCTTCAGGGTTTTAACCTGCCAGAGACCGAGCTAGTGACATTGCCGGTGACCAGTAGAAAGTACTGAATTCCGAGGTGCCACCGAATTTACATTGTATTTCATGTGTCCGTGAATGCTGTATATGATTCCTCGGATATAGCTAGCCAGCTATAAATGAACCTGGAGCGTTTAAAATGCAACTACAGAACCATGTGCACACAATGCGTAAATCCGTGTTGGTACCGTATTTCAGCAGAGAGCATATCCCCATACTCTTAACTGCATATTTTCCTACATGAGTGAATTTGCATGTGTGCGAAGTACCGCTCCAAAAACTGAATATTTCTTGGACCAGTTTCAGCTGCAACTCCCACTAGATTAATTGCAGTCTCTTCTCCTCGCACGTATGTCATCATTTTGTGACTCCAGGTATTCTGAACCATTAAGACATATGAAGTTGAAGTTTAAGTTCTGAACAGCTCTATCTAATTATTTTGATTTTGACTAAATATAACGTTACACTTGAAGCCCACGAGCTTGAACGGATAGGCTCGCCAGCGAAATACATTCACACATACCGATTGGGAGAAAAGGTCTCAATCGTAACTAGCGTAAGCATTATTTACTTAGCCGAAGAAACGCTGGAAATTAGCGAGTGCTTTTACTGATGATCTTGGGCTAACTCAGGGTTAACTGCTGAAGATTAATATAATGAGCTTAAACAAATAAACTGATAAAGAACCGAAGTTTTGGTAAACGTTTTCGGCGTATAGTTTGGTGGGTTTAGAATTCGTTCTGAGGTGCGCTTCCCGGAAATTATATAGGTCGCCTTTTTCCGAATAACGAGGGACGGAGGTGGGGCTGCAGCTCGCGATGCGCGTTCCTGTGATGTTACTCAACTTGAATTTGAATTTAGAGAACTGAATTTGAATTTTATGAACTGAATTTGAATGTGCGAACTGAATGAAATGCTTCAAGTTTTATCTTAAATTCAATACAAATAATTGGATTCAGGTTCAGATTACTTGTTCATTCAATTTTAAAACCAATAAAATTCAATTCAGAGCCGATTAAATTCAATTCAAACCCAAAATTCAATTCAAAACCTGATAAAATTCAATTCAATGCAGGTTAAATTCAATTCAAAACTAATTAAATTCAATTCAAAACCAAAATTCAATTCAATTTCTGTTGGAACAAATTTCGTTCCATATTATGGGCCTTATTTTAACAATCCAAGTGTACAGCCCGAAGCGCATGGCGCAAGTGTGTTCAGGGGGTGTACAAATCCATTTTTAGCTTACCAGCCAAGCTATTGTCGTGGTTTGGCGTCCGTCATCCGGAACATTTTTTGTCTTTTTATTGGCTTGATGAATTTTTGTGAAAATTTGCCATAACATACTACTAGACCATATCTCCAGATGTTATTTTTGATTGAATCATTTTTGTCTGTTTTATTGGCCCTTGAAATTTTGGCCCTCATGTTAAAGACAGTAATTTTAGAAATTTTAAGGTCCAGTGGGGTGTGTTGCACTTCTTGAATATGCAAGATGGCCTGTGGAGGCCAAATGGTTGCAGATAGAGATAAAGTTTGTATTATCGACACAAAAGAAGTCTTTTATGACCTATTTTTTGGCTATATTAAAGTTGACCTCAGATGATTTTGAAAGGTCATACTCGACATCAAGGAAAATATTGACAATGTCAAAAGACTGGACTTGAAATTTAAAAAAAAAAAAAAATTCTCAAAAACTGCTCGATAAATGTTTTCTAAATTGGGCAATTTAGAGTACACTTGATGTACAGTGCGAGTACCATTTTGATTGAATTGATGGAAGTGGCTCGAGTGGGGGCATTATACTTTATCATTGGGTTTTATGGAGAATGGACTAAATGGCCTGTAGTTGCAGAGAGAGATCAAGTTTGTATTATCGACATATAGGAAGTCAAAAATGAACTTTCATTTGGTGACCACGTATTGAGCTTCGAAGGTCAAATGTGACCCAGTGAAAATTCAATAACTTGTATTACTAAAATGATCACAGATGGAGCCTAGGTTTGTGGAACAGACATCTAGGAAGTCACATATGAACTTTCATTTGGTGACATTTGACTTAACTGTCGGTGATCTTCAAAGGTCAAACTTAACATAGTGAAATTACAATGACTTGTGTCTCTAAAATGGTCACATGTAAAGCCAATGTTTGTATTAGGGACATTTAGAAAGTCATACATGAAGTTCATTTGGTGATCTCAACTTGACCTTCTGTGACCTTTGAAAATTCATCATGTCAATTGTGAACTTCAATTACTTGTATCACCTAAACTACTTACAGCTTGGGATTGTATTACAGACATATAGGAGGTCTTATAAATTTTTGTGAACTTTTATTCAGTGACCTTGACATTGACCTTCAATGATTTGGTCAAACTGAAAATGAAATTTTCATAACCTGGACCATCACAATAATATCGCTTGAGGGTAAACTACAGGACCTTTGGTCCTACTTTTGCTAGTTTAACGGTGGGTTATGAGGGTACAAAGTTTGGCACAAAGTTCAAAGGAGTCGTCCTTAATTTCTTAATTAATCATGGGCTTGTTTTGGGTGAAACATGAAATAAACCAATCAGAGTGTCATCTCTCATGCCCTTAAAAAACCAGATACCCTGACACCTGGGCGAATTGCTGTTGTAAGGGCAGATTTTCCAAATAATAGGAAAAACACTTCTCTGTAGAGACGGGTCCAGTCGTGTGTGAAGTGAAGGTGCACAAGCAAATCACTGCTGAAACCTGATCTCTGTAATGTCCAGAAATGTTAGCTAATAACTAATGTAATTTCAAATATTGTTAGAGAGTTATATGATAAGCCTCCTGTCAAAAAACAATAAATGGGTTTTGATGGGGTCAAGAGGTCAAATGAATTAATAAAAAATGAGGTTATTATAGTTCATTCTGTACCCCCTCCTCCTCCTCCTCCTCCTCTTCCTCCCCTGGCAGTGTGGTTAGTTCAGCACTGGTCCCTCCCTCCCTTGCTCTGGTGTAGGGCAGTGATTTCATTTAAAACATTTTAGCGTGCTTTACGTTTTTTGGGATAACCCTTTTAAAGCATTTATTTAATTGTATTATTATTATGATTGTTTCGTGCTTTTTAAATGAGTATTATTTGAGTGGTTGGGGAAGTGGATGTGATAAGCGGTAAAACTTTATTTATTTATTTATTATGAGTGTGCTGGCGTTGACAGAGGATGCAGAGGATGGAAAACTGGAAAGACTGATTATAAGGGAAAGTCTTTACACGGTGGCGAACTCAGAACTGTGCGCAAATTATAACAAGTTTTACTGCTGTAAAAAAGACGAATCTTTGATGTTGGATGCGCTGGTTCAAGCTGATAAATGTTTGAGGATTTCAAACACTAGCAGGCCATGGAGACAGTGAGGATTCGCCTAAGCGAGAAGTTTGAGGGAAACTTAAGGGGAACATCTCATCAGGTTGAAGAAGATGCTGATGAAGAACGCATCGTGCGGGAGTCAAGCTCAGTAGACCAGCTCAAAGAAGAAGTTTAAGCAGTTCATTTACAATGTTAAATTTGGACTGTGAAATATATGTACTGTTAGCATTTTTATGATGTTAATACATGTTTTTATTTTTTATTTAATGGTTACTCTGTTGGACAATTTGTAATAAATTCAAATTAGAACAAACCGCTACAATGTAAACGATGGTTCATTTATGATGTAATATTTGAATTGAAAAGTATATGCTGTGTGCATTTTGTACCTTTTATGATTAATATGTTTTAAATAATAAAAATACTTTTTAAACCACTTATTGTTTATTTCATTCCATTACAAGGCTGTTCAAACGTCTAGCATTTACTTACCGGTACCACAAGGCACATGATAGGCTGTAGCTTCCTTAAAGGCGTGGTTAGAGGGAAAGGTGCGTAAGATGGTCTTTGAAAAGTCTTTGAGTTCGAATGCTACCCTTACAAGCAACCCACAAACTTTAATCGTAGCAGTCATGTCTCAGGCCGCGTACAAAACCTATGTCCCGATCAGCCAAGCGGGTTCGGCTGCATCTTCAAAATCATTGGAGGCTGAGTACTGCGCTGACAACGATACGCCATTTCAGATCCCTGGCTGGTGGAAAGGTTTGAAGCTGACGATGGTGTGCCGTGCGACAGACCACGCTGCTGGGGGAAATGCATCCCAAAAAAGAAGGAACCGCTGCAACTATCAGCACCGCTGAGACCTGCGGATGAAATCGACGGATGCCTCACAGCCCCGATGATTAAAGTCCTGAAGATGATCGTGGCATGCCTTCTGGACACTGCGATTGAAGAGTTGTTGAAAAGCGAGTGCCAGGGGTGCGAGTATGACCACCCCAGCCAAATCAGGCACAGCTGTCTGTCTGAGCCCGATTCTTTTTATTTTCAACATAACTTTGAAAAACTGTGCAGTAAAGTGAAAACGCCATGGTTGAGTGTCCTACTCTCCAAGGCACTCAAAGTGCCGGGGCTTAGGCCGAGCCCTATGTGTGTCAAAGGGGCTGTCGGCACCATTCTTTCGGACTTCAAGGACGAGATGTCCATCAGGGGGAAGCTGCAGGAAATTAAACACCATGACTTGGGGCATATTAGCAACAAGATTGTTGATGAGGTCTGGAAAGATTTCTGGGAGATTTCGGGGGCGATGCAAGAAAGCTTGTGGGATGGCAATAAAGTATAAGATCACTAATGTTCTGCAAATTTTTGTCTATTTTGCACCAATTTTTCATAAAATGATTATATTAAATCCACTTTTTTAGGATTTCATGTGTCATTTTTGCTTTAGGGGTGAAGATGGATGTTCAGGAGTGTTTGAAGTCTGTTTATTATTCCCCTGAGAATCCAGGGTCTTTTTTGAGGGAAAGAAAGATTGCAAAGGGGTTTGCTGGAAACTAAAGGGTTAAGAATTTCCAACAAGAAACTTCCTGAGTAGTTGTCTGGGGAAGATACATACACCTTACACAAGACAGCCAGAGTTAATTTCAAGAGAAACAAGGTTTATGTCTCAAATATTGATGCACAATGGCAAGCCGATTTAGTCGGCATGTCAAGTTTATCCCAGCATAATGATAATATTTAATTTATGATAACCTGCATAGATGTCTTATCAAAATTTGCATGGGTTTGTCTTCTTAAGAACAAAAGCGGCAAGGAAGTGACTCAGGCCTTCCAAGACATACTTGCACATGGCCTCAGGCTCAAAAAGCTACAAACTTTCAACAGGGATTTTTAGAAGTTGATGAAACAATATCAAATAACGCATTTTGCCACAAGCAATGAGAAGAAAGAGGAGCGATTTAACAGGACTGTTAAAGGGAAAGTTCACCCAAAAATGAAAATTCACTCATCGTATACTCACCCCAAGGCTAATTGAAGGGTCAGTTAATTTCTTTTGTCCTCAAAATAGTTTTGGAGTTTTCAGGAAAAACAGCATTGAAGAGAAGTCCAAATAAATGAAGCTCGAGGCTAGGTCCTCTTCTTCTTCTAGTTTTATGGCGGGTGTTTCTAAGTCTTCTTCTTCTTCGTATTTTGAGTCCTCCAAGTAACGGAACTTCACTCTTCCCGAGAAAAAAAAAAACATGGCTCCTGGCTAAGTGGCTACATTGGACATTTAGGCGAAAAACATAGTGAAAATGACGTCTTTTCGAGTCTAATCATAATGTCGGGGCTTGCAGACACTTCGAAAATGTCATACGAGCAGTATGGAGGCATTTTATGTTTTTTAACGTTGCTTTTTTAAGCTTGAAAAAGTGGCCACCATAGGATTCCATTAATTTGGATTTCTCTTCAATTGATTTTTCCTTAAAACTCCAAAACTATGAGGACAAAAGAAATTAACCGACCCTTCAATTAGCCTTGGGGTGAGTATATTATGAGTGAATGCTCTTTTTTGGGTGAACTTTCCCTTTAAAACCAGGATGTGGAGATACTTCAACGCACATAATACACACAAGTACATTGACGTAATACAGCACTTGGTCCTATCGTATAATAACAGCTACCACAGTACGATTAAAAAGAAACCTGTTGATGTAAGTGAAGCTAATGCCTTTAATGTTTTTAAAACCATATGCGGCCCCTTTCCAAAAAGGCTTAAAAAGCAAAAGTTTAAATTTGAGAAGGGTGATACAGTCCATGTTTCAAAAGTATGAGCGACGTTTGCAAAAGGTTATGAGCAGACATATATTAATGAATATTTCACAGTGGCTGAACGAGTTCCCAGAATCCCACCCGTACACAAGTTGAAGGATTGTGATGGTGAAGACATTGACGGTACGTTTTATGAGGCTGAATTACAGAGGGTTACTGTGAGTAAAGATAAAGCATTTAAGGTTGAAAAGATTATCACACAGAAGAGAGTAAAGGTCAAAAAGCTGGTCTTAGTAAAATGGGTTGGATGGCCTGGAAAATTTTACAGCTGGATACCTGCATGTCACATGGTCGACATTTAATCTTAAAAATATTTTAAAAAGCTTGCACCACAACAGACATTAAATGAGCATGGAGGAGACAGATTTCTACGTTACTCTCCCGAGTAATGCATCCTTGCAAACTTACCCTGAAAACAAGATTTCAAGCTATACGACCAAGTTTGTCAGGCCTATTGAACTACGAGGAGAGTGGGAGGTTGGCTTAGTAGAAATACAGTGCCCACATACACGGGACATATACTGAAGGACTATACTTCTGCATATATTATTTACGGTGCGATTTCTGACACAACGATAGTTCAACAACAAAATAAATTGATTTAATGAAAAGTTTGTTCTATTGCACACGCAATAACAAATGTTAGCTAAACAAGATCTATCATTCCATTATTATCGAAGTGCCAAAGTGCATTGTTGTTGGATCAGAAATCACACTGTGAATAATATATGCAGAACTGAAGTCCCTCAGTATATTATCAAACAAAGAACGTCTTTTTACCACACGAAATAATATAAATCAAGGCAGAAGATATCATGAAATTTATCTAGGTTATTATAAGGCTATAGCCAATATAGTTAACAAATGAACAATCGCTCTACGTTAAGCACGGAGGGTACTGAAATTATTTACTCAAGCATTTAAAATAAAGTTAAAATTGCAGCCCCACCAGGAGTGTCATTTGCTGCAACAGGAAAACTATCTGAAATTCTCGGCCTCGAACCAGGTGTCGAATTAAAGGGGACCTATTATGCTGATCCTTCTTTTAATACATATTAGTAATGTTATAATGTTGGTTGTCCATACTCAACCTCTGTAAAGTTTCTAAACATAAGATACAGAGGTTTTGCCATAATCCAAGAACGTGATTTCGTGAACGTGATTTCCTCTCTGAACAGCTCCTCCCGAGATCTTCGCGAGATCTGGGCAAAACCTGACGTCAGGTTGTGCCGTCCAATTAGTACAGACTTAGCCAAAGCCAATCACGGCGCTGGACCTGCCCACACTGGAAACTATTCAAGCAGACATGAACAACCACGGATCATACTATGCCTTAGTAGCATCTACACTTCCAGAAATACAAAAGAAGAACCGCAGATCATTTGAGGTGCAGTTTTGTCAGTATTTCTCCCAAAGCTGCTCGTCCGTTTACTTTTGAATGCAAAGAAAAGCACCTATTTTGCTTCCAAAAGACGATGCCTCCAGAAATCAGTGGGTAGCTTTTTTGTTTGCTGGCGGCGAACAGCCACGGCCAAAGGGAACGTTAGCTGTTTGTGTTCAGCATTTCACCAAAGACAGCTTTGTCAATAAAGGATATTTCGACACAGGATAAACGTTTCAGCTGCTTCTCAAACCTGAAGCAGTTGCATCGATCAAGCGCTTGGAGCCACAAGCTGTAAGTAACGATATAATAGCAAATAATGTAAGTGAAGCTAACGTGTTACGGGAGGCTGGCAGGACCGTTAACGATAGTTAGCACTAACAACTGGCCTCAAACGCAGGCTTTGTAAAATATCTGAAGATAAAGCCTATATCGGTCGCGACTCACAGGCTATGTTTCCGTCCACTTGTCAATCGAATTATCTGAAGTTCGCCAAAAATATTCGTGCGAATAAAGCTGGTGAAAATACATTTCCATCTAACGGCATTAAAGCGAATAAAAAGTAGTGCGTACTGACGCCACATGCTGTGATGGGATCATATTGGTGTAGGGAATACATTTCTGACATTTTAAGCTGTTTCCATTTATTTTCGCACTGAATCGCAGAACCTTCAAGTGAACAAAAGTAGTTTGTTAGCCAACTAATTTAGCTGGTTAGCCAAAATGAATTGCGTTTACCAACAAATGACGATAATTTCACAAGTTGTAATAGAGCTTAGGTGCCAGCTATTAGCAGTATAGCAGACCATTATCAGAAGGAAAAGACGGCATCAAAACACCGTCAAGATGCAGTAGCAGATTTATTCGGAATAACGTTTCCATCAGCATTATGCATAAGCCTTTTACCGATCAAGAGACAATCTGATGAGATGGACCGGACAAACTATGAGTCGATAGTCTTGAAATCAAGTCTAATTTCACCTTCTCCGTAAGGCATTTTTAATTCGATACTACTTAATTCGTATAAGAATGTGTGGATGGAAACATGGCTACAGATGCGGAAGCAGTTGCTTCACAGCTTAAGCCTACCCAACTGATGGCCTGTTGAATGTGGCTGTAGCACTGCGGCTAACGTAGCCAAGTTACTGTTGCTAATGTTTGTGTCCTAAATATGCAAGAGTAATATCAGGGGAAATTCAACAGAAGGTGTGAAAATAAACCTCATTTGAAACGAACTTTTTATACTTGTTTGTAATTTGGATGATTGGTACAACTGCCCCCCTGGTAATGGAATTTACTGTGCCTAAAACCTGTATTGCGGGGTAACATTTGTCTCTGTAGTTGTTATGACCGCTCCGTTATCAGCTACTGCATGTTAGTTCGCGCGCTGTGCAAATTAAAATGCTCCTGGTAACTTATAGGCAGTAATTATGATCGGTATGCTTGTGTTACTTCGGTAAGAATTAATATGGCAGTTTCATCATGGCAGTCATAACGTTGCCTGATTGTAGCCACTACAGTTGAAGACCGGAACCGGAGAGTGCTGTATGTGTCTGCGAAGGCTACAGTTAGACCAGACGTAGGTTTTGCACAGCTTGGGGCGCGTTTTTGGGTGCTTGTGAAACGATCGCTTTACTTATCCATGACCGGGGTCTGCCTGATACTTCTCCAATATCTGGGCAAGCTCTCTGATTCTACCAGTGAAAGCAATAGGGAAACGCACAGGCTATAACGTGTCTGGTATAACAAACGATTTTTCTGCATTGCCGTCGATTGAATATTAAATCAGCGATTGAATATTAAATTCTTTCTTGTAAAAGTGATCGATTCGCTAGCTCCACATAAGCAATGGTTCACACAAACGGAACTTACTGTCTGTAAAACCTGTATTATGCTCATAACGTAACCGGAGCTCTGTCTAGCTCTCGCGCACTGTCCATAATGCGCCCATTCTCTGCGAGGAAACGCTGGTCATTACTCTCCATGTCAATGCAAAGACAATGCATTGACTTTGAATGTTATCTGTCACGCGAAAAATTTGTTTAGTGTCTGGTGTGAAAGCAGCTTATCGCGCCCATTTTCTGCGAGCAAATGCTGGTCATTCCAACACAATAAGTAAACCATTACCACGGGCAATTTCCAAAAAGGCCATTTAGCCTGGAGCTTTCGCCCCTCCGTCATATACCAGCGCAGAAACTTTTTGTTTCTCCATGCTAACGACACACCACAGTTATGCACACGAACCAGCAGGTCCTTATAATACACACTGAAGCAGTCCATAAGCTGTTGGTCCACTTTTAGCTGCTCCTCACTGTATATGTTTCCCTCTACACTCAGACCCACCGGATTTCTATGGTCTCCGGTCTACACGTGGGTATGTCGACCCATTCTACAAATGTGTCTATATGTAGTGGATTCTAGCTTTCCCTGCATCCTAGCGATAGAGTAGAAAAACCGCTGTACTCACCACTGTTGCCGTAGCAAACTGTAGCCAATTGCAAATTCTAACTTGAGCTGCCAGACTTTCGCACTGCGTCCTCCACTTTCGCTGCTGCATTTATTAGAACAAGTTTGTTTCATTAGATCTATATTCAAGTATAGCGTTAGATTGCGGAATTTGCCCGCCGATTCCTTATCAAATGGCAGTCGTGTTTCACATTTCACTCTGGGGAGGCGGACCCGGAAAACTGCGTTCTGCAGCCTCGTCCTGCCCAACTCCGCCCTCCACAGAGCTGGCCAGTCAGAAGAAAGTGGGCACGCGGGCAGTGGGGGCCATAGCGGAAGAGCCACCCCAATGAGACGTTTCAGGCAGAGACTACAATGGACTACAAATGGGGTTTTTTGAGGATGGAAGTATGAGCTAAATAAGGACCCTGCTTTGGACTTTGAACGATCAGGAGTACTCTAGGGGAGTCCAAGATCAAAATATAACCTTGGAAATATAGCAAAATAGGTCTCCTTTTAACCATGAAAATCCAGTTGCGCCTCATCCTGCTAATATTCGTGCCGGTTTCTACACAATTTTCATTTACACAGACATTATTGACCACCATAGAGTCAGAGATAGTTTTGTTCCCCTCTGGCGCTGTGTTGAAATATCAGGAACAAACAACGAAGTGATCACTAAGACTTATGAAAAGCCACACTATGTACCGGTGAGCAAACAGCACATTGATGACATAACTGTTGAACTGAAAACGGATCCACACCAGAACATAAACTTTTGTTACGGAAAAGTCATTACAAAGCTGCACTTCAGGCCGGTAAAGCATTGCTATCACGAGTAAAATATGAAGAGCCCTGTACTCTACACCGACCCGCACAGATGCGTTGAATATTACACGACACAAGCGGGCAGTGGGTTGCCCGGCTTTAAAGGCAATACTGTCATGTATGGCGGTGGCCTTTGAGGAACTTTCCAAGGTTTATTCCAGATGGCTCCACCGCTAGTTAAGACAGGGTTCAATATAGCCAAATCACATTTCGCGTCGGCCGCTAAGAACATAGCTAAAGATGTTATAAATAAAGTTGTAGAGAGCCGCTTACAAACTGACAGTCAGGAAGGGTCAGGTCTCATGGTAATCGCACGATCCCAACAGAAAAGACCGCCGTGAGGGCGTGTCTCCATCAAGTCTAAAAAACGAAAGGTAACAAGCGCTCCACGCGCATTTGAAAAGAGCAAGAGAAAGGGGAAAAACAAACGAAGAAAAAGAAGCTTACAAGGAAAAGCAGGCTCATTGTTTTCGCAATAGCGTCATACACAGCATGTCAGAGGGATGCATGAAATCAGAATTGGATCTTTTTGCACTGCCATACACTCAAACAAGCATAGAAAAGAACATTTATGTGGAAGTTCTGCCATTGTCGGCCGTTTCAGACACAGGCCCTGTCGAGTTTATGAAGATTATGTTGACTTGAACAAAACTTTACTTTACCTTCGATGGAAAATCACGCGAGCCGATGGCAGTAATATTGATAAAACTAATAATGTCAGCATCATCAATTAGGTAGCCACTATTTTTTCACAAGTGGATGTTACGCTTGGGGATCGGTTGGTCACACAGGCCAGCAATATGTGTCCTTATAGGGCTATTCTTGAATGCCTACTGAATTATGGAGATGAGACTTTGTCAAACCAATTCACATCTGGACTCTTTTACAAAGATACCAGCGGGAACATGGATGGAAACACCGTGACCCAGAGCAACAAGGGTCTAAACAGCAGAAGTTTATACACAGCAGCCAGCAATACATTTGAGCTGCTTGGTCATATACACGCTGACAAGTTTTTTCAACAAAGGATGCTGATAAATGGAGTTGATGTTAAAATTAAAATGGTGCGGGGTAAGGATGACTTTTGCTTGATTTCCCCTGACCCCGAACAATACAAGCTTAAATTGATTTCTGCATCACTGTTTGTGAAAGAAGTCACAGTATCACCAGCCGTGAAACTCGGACATGCGCAGGCTCTGTTGACCGCTAACGATAAATACCCAATAGAGCGGGTTAACCTCAAGACCTTTTTGCTAGCCGCTGGCAGCCGTGTATGCAATCAGCAGAATTTATTCCTCGGACAGCTTCCCAAAACTGTTATTATAGGTTTGGTTGGCAACGATGCATTTACGGGGGCTTATAACAAGAACACATTTAACTTCAGACACTACAATGCTGAATTTGTAGCATTGTATGTCAATGGGCAACAAGTTCCATCCAAGCCTTTTCAGCCAGATTTTAACAATAGTAACGCAGTTCGGTAATACTACAGCCTCATCCAGGCCTCTGGGCACCATTTGAAGGACCAAGCCCTGTTGATAAACCGTCTGGAATATACAGACGGTTACACCCTCTATGCTTTCGACTTTGCACCCGATGAAGGCTGTGGACAGAATCTGTCATTAAAGGAGCAATATGTGAGTTTGTGGCCAAAACTGGTAGTGCAATCACATTCAAAATAGTGCAGAGCGCAGTATCCCCTCCTCCTCTCCCCCAGACGAGAGGTTGCCAGCTTGGGTTGCCGGATCCAGCAAGAACGTCTACTACACGGAGCTACCATGGCTACGTTTCAATATCACCAATGATTTGTTCTCACAGGGTTGTGTTCAGTTCAGTTCAGTTCAGAAAAGATCGAGATTAATGACTAACTTTAGCAATAGTCATATTGGTCAACTTGCTCGTCACTCTTCTGTGTGGATAGCCCTCTAAAGTCCATACTGTAAAATGCGTAAAGAATGAATGAAGACTCATTTGACCGATGTACTGTCTCAATTACATTTCATATTGCCATAATGGCTGTGTTAATGTTGGAACGGTTTGCACAGCATCTCAGCATAAAGCCAGAGAAATGGACTAATAATGCATTGCTAATGTTAGCAATGAAGAGCCACGGTTTTTATTTCTCAAACAATTTGTTACCTAGTCAATTTGATGACCCACCTGCATACGCACTAACGTACCATGAACGAACATACATAGCGTTATTCGACTGTAGAAATATTTGAAATGTCCGTGCCTATATTAAATAGAGTTAAGTTAGCAAAACTTAGCTGAATCTTACCAGCCCAGGAGAAAATGAGCAACTTCAGCATCGGTCTTCAAATTCTTCTCTGCTTTCAGCCGTCTTCATCTTTCAAAGGCATGTCCTATACAGATCCTTGTTTTGTTTCTGACTTTGTCACGACGTATTTCGGAATCATAACGAGGCCTTTTAGGTTTAGTAACGTCAGACATTTGTGCTCCGAAACACTGGTAGCTGCAGCTCAGTGGTAACTGGCAACCGGGATGCCCAAATGCTACTGACTTCGTGATTGGGAGATAGGTGGAGGGCAGCGCAACAGGCCAAAACACAAAATGACAACATAAACATTAGTTGTGGGCTGCAACTTCGCTTTTGTAATGAGAATATTCTGGCTGGACCACTGTTGTCAGTGATATAAGTATTTGAAATTAACATCATTCCTTAATGTCTGGTTATATGTCAGGGCAATTTCATGATTAATCAACATACATTCCTCCTTTAACTAAAAGCGGTAACATGCGGCTGGAGATGCGATTCAGGGTGCCGCCTCCTAGGACTGCAAATTTGATTGTCTATGCCGTTTTTGAGAACATCATTGAGGTGAACCAGAGGAGAAATGTGCTGTACGATCATTATTAATCATGAACACCAAAGAACTTACAACAATTTTGAGTAACAATCCATGTACGGAGAAAAATTTTTAAAGGCGTCGTAGCCAGTGATGAGCTACCTGGTAACAAACTACGTGATTTTCTAGCATCGTATGTTGTGAATACACACCCCCGAAACAAGCCTGGAGAACACTGGTTGGCTCTCTACGTGGACGATGACAAAAAAACGGGAGAATTCTTTGATTCCTACAGAAACCCACCGGACTACATTTATTTCCTGGACAGCATCAATATTTTTCTGCAAAAGAACTGTGATCGAATTGTTTGCAACGCTGTACAGTTGCAAGGCCCCTCAGCGCCATCAAGATAGATAGATACAATTTACTGAACCCCGTGGGGTAATTTGTCCTCTGCATTTGACTTATCCTATAGTTAGGAGCAGTGGGCAGCCACTGACCAGCGCCCGGGGACCAACTCCAGTTCTAAATCCAGTACCTTTAGCCAGTCAGGGGTACTGGTAGGAGTGATGCATGTTTTTTTTGTGGGTGGAGGAAACCCACGCAAACACGGGAGAAGCAAACTCCACACAGAAAGGCCCCAGGCCAGAATCGAACTCACAACCTTCTTGCTGTGAGGCAAGAGTGCTAAGCACTATGCCACCGTACCGCCATGTACGGGCAGCACTGCTTTTTTACCATTTAGGAATACCATTTAGTAGGATTATAGCTCTGTACTCTGATAATTTAAAAATTAATGACTTTATGGTTTCAAGTATGTTAATAAAATACGTTTAGATAAATGAGTAAAAAAATATGTTGTCATTTGTTCAGACTGCAAATTCTTTGATAATTTTTAAATCATTTCATGCTTGTAAGGCAAGAGACGCTTGAGCAAAAGTATAATTTTATGTATTTTATTGAAAAAAACAATAAAAGTAATTTAAAATAACTTTTTTGTCATAGCACATCATTTATAGCATTGAAGCTATACATTAAAAACTTAGCCATGCATTACGGTCTAATATGGGGCTTGAAAAGGCTGGCGAAGGAAACTCGCGGTCTGCCGCTTTAACGCTTGTTACCATCGTTTTCAAAGGTGACTTGCTAGGCGTTTTTTTTATGAGCGCTTATTTTGTTGCAGACCTGCTGATTTGGCACGACAGAAAGAGGCATATTAATTATAGCTAAAGCCTCAATAAATTTCTGCCATCAAAGTGGTCTTCTATCATCAGAAACCTTGTGAGGTGCTGTAATATTTTTTTTTAATAAGATCCAACATATGTGAGCCACTCACAGCTTTCCCTCAGAAAACAAATGCCCCTTTATCATTCCATGTTGCAACATCTCCTGATTTGGCAATTTTTTCCAAGACGTGGCATTTTTTTTGCTTCTTGACGGAACACTTTTTATCACATCTTGAACCAAGGCGTCGGGCCCATGCGTCTGATCATCTTTGGTATCAGATTCTGACACACCGTCAGTGGGTAGAGATAATGTCAAAATGTTTGATTCTTTTTCACCTTGCTTAACAACAGCGATGAATCTATGTAAAGCCACTGCGTACTGCTTTGCCTTCTCGTGCGGATCCACATCAGTCCTTGATAAGATTTCGTGTATGAATTGATCCAATTCATTTTCCACAGTTTGCTGTATGGGTGCGGGTGTAAATGAAAGGTTTTTTCAATTTATCCAGTTGACGTTGAGGGACAAGAAACATTTTTTGGGCATGATCCATTTCAGCTGTTACGTGATGCTATCAAGCTGGTCAGAAAGGGTATCGCCACACTGAGAAGCGGAAGAAGAAATCCGCCCTTTTGGATCACAGCTCTGTTATGTTTAACTGAGCATTTTTTGTTAGCCAAAATCTTGCTTCCGGACCGCCGCCTCTTTAACCCTTTCACTGAAAGGCAGAATAAAAACAGCTCTTTACCATGGTCCCTCAGTATGCAAGAGCAGTGTCACTGAAAGGCAGAATAAAAACAGCTGTTTACCATGGTACCTTAGTATGCAAGAGCAGTGTCACTGAAAGGCAGAATAAAAACAGCTGTTTACCACGGTCCCTTAGTATGCAAGAGCAGTGTCACTGAAAGGCAGAATAAAAACAGCTGTTTACCATGCTCCCTTAGTATGCAAGAGCAGTGTCACTGAAAGGCAGAATAAAACAGCTGTTTACCATGCTCCCTTAGTATGCAAGAGCAGTGTCACTGAAAGGCAGAATAAATTTGTGACTCACATTTTAGCCAATATGTAGTTACTGCACTTAGGCTTTGTAGGGCAGTATGGATCCTTGGGGTACATCTTTCTTTTCCTTTTAAAAAATTGAGACTTCACTTCCCCGGTCACAATAGGTTGTGCTCTATTAGAGAGGTAGTCCTGAAACTTGTAGAGGTGACTTGGGAGTCAGAGGATAATTATCCTCTACGCATTACATCAAAAATGGTTTCTTTATTTTGAGTTGACAGATCATGAGTATTCATTTTCAAAAAAATCTAAATTTTGATTGTTTCATTCATATAATATGCAATAATGGTGAAATCGGCATTTGGGTGATTCTAATAATTTACACTTTTTTCAATGCCGAGGGTTACAATTAAGTTAGTTGTCATCTCTTTCCTAATTACAGTCATATCAAAGCTAAAATATTTGCTTATCACTCACTATTCTTGCTTTGTTTCATGAACTCATTTTCAGTTCCTAGCTTAGAAAGTAAATGCAGTTTAACAGACAATCACAAGCATACATCTCATGTGCTCACATTATGTGGCTCAGTGGAAGAGCTTCGGCAGCAGATGCAGGACAAATTATTAAGGCATGGCAGCTGGTCCATCTTGGAGATGTAGATTAGGGGCTCAATGCTGGAACTGATGTCCATGAGGGCGAAGGCAATGACTTCAATCTGGCAGAATTCCGGGATATAAAAGTAAAATACGACATTGTAGAGAGAAACTATTGGAAGGTAATTAAACACTATGATGGCCAGAGTGATCTGCATTGTTCTGAGGGCTTTCTTTTTTCATAGGGTGCATCTTCTCCTTGCCAAAGACCGACTTCCTCAGACTCAACATGATAGAAATGTTGCAGAAAAGCATGATGGCAAAGGCGGCCAGGATCAGCCCGGAAAGAATGTTTAGTGTGACCTGCAACCAGAATGTCCTGCAGATTGCATAGGCTAACATGAGCCCCCAAACAACCATGGAAATTGCCACCCTGATCTTGTTATCCTTGATGTTGGTGAACACAATGGGATGGACCACAGCCACGTAACGGTCCAGACAAATGCAGGTGAGGAAGAGTGGGGAGGTGTCTTTGATCCCGTAGGTAAAGGACACAAAATTCCATATAGATGTGATTTCAAGCATTTGGAGGCCAACGAAGCCGATGGGGCCCATCAGGCAGTAGCAGGCATCGGCGATGGCCAGGTTGAAGATGAAGATATCTGAGGTGGAAGAGTCACTCTTCTTACTGGCCACCAGCCATATCACCATGATGTTGGCAGGGTAGCCTACTACAATGTTAATAACCCTGAAAATAAACTCAAACAAAAGCTCACCAAGTGTTGGTATGCATTCTGCATTAGTGTTCAAGATCTGGAGACTGGATCCTGAAGAGGAGTGGTTGAACGGTTGGATAGAATTGATGACAGAGCTGTTCATTTCAGCTTTAATTGACCCAGCAGGTTGATGTTCTTTAGAAAGGAGAGTGAATGTTAGTTACATGGTCAAACCCAACTGAACAGAGCAATGGTCCTCACCTCCTAAATGGTCTCCAAGGCTAAATTATGTTCTTTATTATTCTGAATTATTTATGCTGATTCCAGCATTATTTTACATTATTCTGTTCTCCAAAGTATTCCTCATCATAACACATGTACTGAATAATAGAAATGGTAACACATATGCTGGCCTATTTTGAGCGAATCAAGCTCTCTTTTTTGAAAAAAAAAAAAAAATTCATATCAAGGCACCCTAGCGCAATTTTGTAGTCTTGTGGCACTGAAGGATAATTTTTGTTTTCTGGGAAGACTACTTCCATCCTGGGAAAACTTCTGAGACACCAGTCTTTACTCTTTGAAACTGCACTGGAGCTTCCTGAGACTGGAGACGGTGTTCCCAGAAGACAAGGTCTGCCCTTTGGATCTATTGTATTACTGTCTGCAAACTTCTTTCATTCAAGCACATAAGAAATGAAAGAGTCGTTCGTCAGATTGAAAGAAAGAATAAGTAACTCACCTGAGAAACTGCAATGGCTCAACATACACTCCTGAAGGTCAGACAGCCCAATAGGCAACTGTATCCTGATCGCCTGTGTCCAGCTGGGTTATTTTTTTGTTCAATATCGTTCCAATTTACGTCGATATATAAATTTGAGTGGTATGTAACAGTACAGACAATAGCCAATCACAAATCTATTGAGGGAGCAGTAGCACTTGGAGTGACTGCACAATACCCCGTGATCACAGGATTATATTTGGGGATGGATGGGTGTGGAAAAGGACTTGTACATGGGGGGGTTGGTTTAGGAGAGTGGGTTTGTGTTCTGACAAATGAACATGCAGTAAAACAGAGCAGGAGGAGGGGCTAAAAGGAGGGAACAGAGAAGTCCCCCCCTTTCCCTGCTCTAACAATATTTTGTTTTTTAGTGATGCAATCCAAGAAGTGCATCCCAGACAAACAAGTGACGCAATGCAGTCAGCCTACTGGAGCACAAGTGAGACTGTGTAACCTAGTGTAAGGTCTTACACATGAAACCACACGGTTCATCAAAGCAGACTCAAACAATTCTCTTTCATCACCACAAAGAAAAGAAACAGAACGGTCAGATACTATAAATCCATTTCTGCAGAAAATACATGCTGCATTTACGATGGTTTGACTTTCATATAAATATTTGGCAGTAAGGAAGTTGCAGTTTACATCAGAAGTCTGCGTGGAGCGGTGGAGCGCTGCGGAGGCTGAGGTGGCCGCATCTGTGGGCGGCTGTAGCCGAAATTTTGCAGCTGCGGGGGTCTTTTATGATTTTGCTTGTGGCTGCGGTGTGGCTGTGGCTGTCAGCTTTGCAGAGGCGGTGCAGCTGTGGATGCTCATGAATTCTCTGTGGTTTTTCCCAATTTTGCCGTGGTTTTCCTCCATTTTTCCACAGCTCTTTTTACCCATTTTCAGCAATTATTCATGAATTTTTGTAGTTTAAATCATATGTAGATTAATATTCAATATTTATATTGAATGTGATGTATGCTATGGTGCAACTGCACATGATTTGCAATCTAGAAAATTATTGTTTAATTTTTATATATGATATTGCAAAACTCTTGGTTTCTTTAAATGCAAAGATACACATTCCTCATGTTGTAAAATGTTTGATTTCTATAAACATTAAGTTCAAATATAACATGCAAAAGTTCATCTGATAATCTGCTTGACATTTAATAGACAATCTCCTTTAGCACATTACAAAAACACAATCACAAGCCCTGTCCTAACCTGGCTTCCTATAATTACTATTCACTAGTTATTTAGTGTCAAATAAGTCACAAAAATTTGCAATTATTCTGTTTGAGAAAGAGAGAAAAACATGAAGCCTCTTATAGGCTAATTGCAGTGTTCATATTTAATTTGGGTTCCAAGGGTGTGGCTTCTTTTACAAACCCCAATTCCAATGAAGTTGGGATGTTGTGTAAAATGTGAATAAAAACAGAATACAATGATCTGCGAGTCCTTTTTGACCTATATATTTAATTGAGTACTCCACAAAGACAAGATATTTAATATTCAAACTGATTAACTACATTTTTTGGGAATTATTCACTCATTCAGGCAACTCCTGGGAAACAGGGGAGGGGACTGAACTCATCCTTATTCTAAACCGTGTTTGAGCTTGGCTTGCCAGCGAATATTCAATAACTGATCTGGGTGTCCCATCTAGTGATAGGATAGTGTAACTGCATGCATAAATAGAGCAGATCCATGTCCGCTGGTGTCTACATCTGTGTAGAGGGTTTAAATGATTGAGTCTCTGTGACTTTATGGGCCCTATTTTAACAATCCAAGTGTACAGCCTGAAGCGCAAGGCGCAAGTGCATTCAGGGGGTGTCCAAATCCATTCTTAGCTTACCGGCCCTATGGGCCAATAAGCTATTGGCGTGGTTTGGCGTCCGTCGTCCGAAACATTTTTTATCTTTTTTTTGGCTTGATGAATTTTTGTGTAAATTTGCCATGACATACTTCTAGACCATGGGCTCTATCTTTCACACTGCCCTACCCGTTGCCACTACCCGCTACCTGTGAATTATGCATTTAGCAGCTTCCACTATCCCTAAACGGTATCTTGCGGCCACACTACCCGCTATGCATTATGCCAAATCCTTTTATTTGCGCCTGGAGGTGTGCCCGTGGACATGTTTATTCGCTTTCCCTACAATTGCTATCTTGAGCACACACGTTAGGGAAAGCGTATAGCGGGTCCTCAAACCACCCACTACCCATTTGGGCTTTTACAAGAGTGCACCCAGGACGTGCACATGCGTGCTCCACTTCTCAAATTAACTCGCCTATAAAAAGCCACCTTGCTTTAACCTCGGTTGAACCCCTGAGAAAATGGCAGAGATAGTACTAAATCGCCTTGATTGCCAGTTAAATGATAGAAGACGCCCAGAACGCGTGTACCGCCAGCGCTCCAGCTACCAGCTTACCTTTCAGGTAAGTCTATATTGTTTGTATTTTGTATCAATCATTTTTTCGCTTTTATAATAGTATACAATTATTATATATAATATATATTAATGATATATATATTATATATAATATCAGGGCTGGCGCTAGACCTGAAAATTTGGAGGAAAAGATCCATCCCTTTATTGACTACAATTAGCCCTGGCTAATTCTCAATGGTTTTCCTTTATTATCACGTTTTCCAATTCAAGAATAATCAAAAGGCAATTGAAGACACGGCTTCTCTCCCCCATGCGATCTAACAGCGACAAAATAATGGGCTACATTCAGTACAGAAAAATAATTTAATTATAAATAGGTCTATGCACTGGCACTCAGCAACAGTAATTTTTTTTTCCGGTGAGAGCGGCATTTCAGAACCCTCTTGCGAATGAAGGTAATTTCGGCAACAAGTACGCACACCTGTTTTTGCAGCAAGGTCACGCAACTTGCTGTAAAAAATAGACAGCTGTCCGCTTGGAAAATGTAAACGGGCGAAACCACGTACTTGTCACCTCGTCCAGCGGCTAAGCCCTAAAATATTTCAGTTCTTGAAGAAATTCTGAAACTTGGCACACTGATGGAGGACCCTAGTACGATCATTTTTTGATTAGGACCCACCTCTGAAACGACCCCTGGTGGCTGCCATCTTGGATTTCAATATGGCTGCCATTTCAGACCTTTTATCTGCTATAACTCCAAAACTAAGGTAGATAGGAACAAAATTCCAGTGTCTATCCCCCCGTTTTGGGTGGCAAGGAATTCAATAAAATAACTTCCATCCATTTCTATAGGCAGCCATATTGAATATCAAGATGGCTACCACACAAACCTCTCGTTCTAAATATAACCAATGGTATAAGCCTAAACATTTAAAATCCAGATGTAAGGTTATAATTTACAGGTCAGGGAATCAACTTAGGTAATTTTAAAATTCTTGCCAATGTTGGCCATCTTTGTATTTCGCCATCTTGGATTCTAAGATGGCCGCCACTGGGAATCAAAGCTCAGAAAATCTTCAAAAATCTTGATGAACGCGGAATTTAGTAACACATGACTTAAAATTGGAAAAGCCTCCTAATGCCAAACTTAATGTCTGCCATATTGGATTCCAAGATGGCGGAAGGCATGTAACCACACAACGATCCTCTAGTTCAACAGAGTCACATAAGCAGATTTCATCGTCTGTCCTGCGGATCATCACAGACTCAGTTCTGATAGCACTGTCCATCACAAGCCCAAAAGGATGTGCACTGGAGATTAGCCTTGTAACATGCACAGTTTCCCTTGCAAGTTTTCTTGCACTTGCAACACAGCAGTTCGTAGCATGCTTTCGATGCCTCTGGCAATGTACTCCACACCACTGCCCATCCATTTCCTCGCTTCTCCCATCCCCATTCAGCTGGAGACGGACTGACTCGGTTGGCCACCAATGCTTGGCCCCAGATCTGTCCTGCTTGAAAAGCAGCTCTTTTCGTGTGCTCAATAAGTGCTGCTCTGGTAGGAGGGATATTTTCTATCTCCCTCGACTTTCTCGTGAACAGGTACCGACGTGCTTCATGCACATTCTCAAGTTCGCAACTGTGGTCATATAGAAGAACTACAAATCGTTCTAGTGTCCTCATGACATTCTCTGGTACGTCGGCCGGCTTTTCGGACAACCTTTTGCTGTGCATTACATGATGAATCGGTAATTTTAACATTGACGAGGCCGGGAGGTAATACCATTACATGACTCCATGTAATTGCAGACTTTCAAATAGTCAATTGTAGAGTTTGTTACATGCAGTTTGTATGTAGAATTTAATCTTTAATGACAGACATGCAGTTTACTGGTTTGGGGTGGGTGAGGGTAGGGGCGAGGGTGGGGAGTCAGGGCCTTTTCCCTTCGTTTATTTGTATATGTGGTCCGTTCTGGCAAAAGGAGCAGGAAGTCACATCTAAGAAAGGGTTTAAAATATACCACATTAGATTGTGTCACAATGGTCTGACAATAGACATTGAGTGCAATAACAAACAAACCACAAGTAAAGAACGACTCCTTTTGCCTGATCTGACCACATATTCCACACAGGTGGAATTAATGTTTCTTTTATAATTAACATGTAAGCCACATTTGTAAATATTGTTTCACTTGTTTGGAAAATAAAGATTATAAATAATAAAAAAAAGGTTTACCATTTCATAACTTACCATCAGTTTATATTAATCACAATGGTCGTTTATTCGTTTCTATCTCTACGGCATTTTCCAACATGAACTGCAAGAAAGTGAGATTGAGTGACTATCTACCATTATTAATGGTAATATTGGCGGCCATCTTGAAATCCAAGATGGCGGATGTCAGATGCGCATTGAAAAGTTTTATTGAGTTTCAAACATACGTGTGGGGATGTTCTATTGATTCTAAATTATGTGTATATGAGCTATGCATTTAACGGTATTGCTTACTATTGGGTTTGGTGGCGGCCATCTTGGAATCCAATATGGCGGACTTCCAGGGTCCATTTTGATAGTTTCGCTGGATTCCCTGACCCTGAAAACATAGGCCTAGACACCAAAATTACTGTTCCATCTGCCTTAGTTTAGATGTTATGAGTAAAAATATAACAAATTTGGCAGCCATATTGAAATTCAAGATGGCAGCCACCAGGGGGCATTTCAGAGGTGGGTCCTAATCGAAAAATGATCCTCTTGTGGTCCTCTAATAGGGTGCCAAGTTTCATAATTTCTGCAAGAACTGAAATATATTGCTGTTCTGCTGGCCTTAGCCGCTGGACTAACCAGAATTACCTTCATTCACTGAAGGGTTCTGAAATGCTGCTCTCGCTGGGAAAAAAGTTACGTAGCTGAGTGCCAGTGCATAGACCTAATTTTATTTTTCTAAAATGGGATTTTGTTCTATGCTTCATTTCAGACGGGAGAGGGAGTTGGAAGTGCATGGCGAAATGCATTTTTTTCTTTTTACCCATCGGGCCATATAGGCCCGCTGGGTATTGTCGTCGTCTTTGTCTGTCTGTCCGTCTGTCCGTCTGTCTGTCCACTATCCTTGTAGGCACGATAATTTGAGTACTAATTGCTGTAGGAACCTCAAATTTGCACAAAACATCAGTCTTGAGAAGTTGTCGGACGAGTTCGGAAATGGGTCATGTTGACCTACTTTTGGGGTCACAGGGGTCAGAAACGTCGCTCAAAATGGCTTGTAGGCACAATAGCTCGAGTGCTAATTGTTGTAGGAACCTCAAATTTGCACAAAACATCAGTCTTGAGAAGTTGTCGGACGAGTTCGGAAATGGGTCATGTTGACCTACTTTTGGGGTCACAGGGGTCACAAACGTCCCTCAAAATGGCTTGTAGGCACAATAACTACAGTTCTAATGGCTCTTGGGGCATGGAATCTACATAAAACATTAGTCTTGAGATGATTACAGAGTAGTTTGTAAATGGGTCACGTTGACCTAGTTATGGGGTCACAGGGGTCAATAAGGTCGCTTGGACTGGCTTTTGGCCTCAATAACTTTACTTCTAATTGACCTAGGAAGGCCAAAATCTCACAAAACATGCACCTGGATACAACTTTTGATGTATTGGAAAATGGGTCATGGTGACCTAGTTTTGAGGTCACAGGAGTCAAAATTGTCAATTCGATTGGCTTGTGGGTGCAACAACTTCAGTTCTAATTGATCTAGGAAGTTCAGTTTGGCAGAAAATATACACCTGGACAAGACGTTGAATTAATTTGGAATTAGGTCATTGTGACCTAGTTTTGATGTCACATAGGCCAAAATAGTCTTTTTGACAGGCCTGTGGGTGCAATAACTTCAGTTATAACATGGCCAAAAGTGCCCAGGGACAATACAG
This sequence comes from Gymnothorax javanicus, assembly GCA_029692085.1. Taxonomy (NCBI): domain Eukaryota; kingdom Metazoa; phylum Chordata; class Actinopteri; order Anguilliformes; family Muraenidae; genus Gymnothorax; species Gymnothorax javanicus. The sequence goes on from CM056200.1 coordinate 41,509,874, forward strand.
AATCATTTTATGAGTGACCTACATTTGTGACGTGGTGACCTACATTAGTTCCCAAAGTGCCAGGAAAGTGCCCAGGAACAATTCTATGAGTGACCTATATCTGTGACCTAGTGACCTACATAGCCAATATTGCTGTTTCAGCAGTCAAAGTGCCTTTCTATAGTATTATCTATTTACTTAATAAAGCCCGATGGGTCCTCAGTGCTTGCACGGTATTTTCTTTGGATATTGTCATTTGAATTGATGTTTTTACCTTGAGATACGTCTTACTAGTGGTCATGTGAATTTATCTGATTGGGCCATGTAGGCCCACCAGCCTGGATTTAAGATGTGCTCTCCGATTTATTCTGTTTGTTGTCTTGAGGAAGGTCTGTTGACTGAAACGTCAACTAATAAATTAATTTGCAAGTGAGAAGACCGTTTGCGGGAGTTTTTTCTTTACTTCAGAAATTATTTTTTTGAAATTTCAAGTCCAGTCATTTGACATTGTTAATGTTTTTCTTCACCTCGAATTTGACCTTTCAAAATCATCTGAGGTCAACTTATCATAGCCAAAAAATAGGTCATATATGACTTCTTAGGTGTCGATAATACAAACTTAACTCTATCTGCTACCATGTGGCCTCCACAGGCCATCTTGCATATTCATAAAGTTCAGCGCACCCCACTGGACTTTAAAATTTCTAAAATTACTGTCTTGAACATGGGGACCAAATTTCAAGGGCCAATAAAACAAACAAAAATGATTAAATCAAAAATCCAAAAATAACATCTGGAGATATGGGGCCCTCTCTTACGCCAGAGTCCCTAAACCCGTTATTTGGGGATTTAACATTGCGTAAGAGGCGTTCCCCCGCAAAAGTTGCTATCTTGCACACCTGCCTATATCCCTAAAACACCTGCGCTACCCATTATATTATGCATAGGCGTGGTTTGGGCGTTACGCCAGTTAAACCAATCAGTGTGCCAGGTGCCATTGCCTTTAGGAGCAGGCTGCCCTCTCCCAAATCCTCAAACCGAAACCCGTGATGGAGAGAGGAAGGTCGCCGCGTTTCTCCGAAGACGAAGCTAAATTGCTCGTGCATGAGGTCAAATCCAGGCAGGGGAGGATCTGTTTTTTTTAAGTTAATCATGAATTGTATTAATATTATTATTATTATTATTATTATTATTATTATTATAATTATTTGGCACTGACATATTGTTTAATGTTTGGTATGTAATAAAAAAAAAGCATCAAGCCTACCCCTTTTGTGATGGAAACTTCAAAAAAAAAAGAGAAAAATACCGTGCAAGCACTGAGGACCCATCGGGCTTTATTAAGTAAATAGATAATACTATAGAAAGGCACTTTGACTGCTGAAACAGCAATATTGGCTATGTAGGTCACTAGATCACAGATATAGGTCACTCATAGAATTGTTCCTGGGCACTTTCCTGGCACTTTGGGAACTAATGTAGGTCACTACGTCACAAATGTAGGTCACTCATAAAATGATTCTGTAGTGTCCCTGGGCACTTTTGGCCATGTTATAACTGAAGTTATTGCACCCACAGGCCTGTCAAAAAGACTATTTTGGCCTACGTGACATCAAAACTAGGTTACGATGACCTAATTCCAAATTAATTCAACGTCTTGTCCAGGTGTATATTTTCTGCCAAACTGAACTTCCTAGATCAATTAGAACTGAAGTTGTTGCACCCACAAGCCAATCGAATTGACAATTTTGACCCCTGTGACCTCAAAACTAGGTCACCATGACCCATTTTCCAATACATCAAAAGTTGTATCCAGATGCATGTTTTGTGAGATTTTGGCCTTCCTAGGTCAATTAGAAGTAAAGTTATTGAGGCCAAAAGCCAGTCCAAGCGACCTTATTGACCCCTGTGACCCCAAAACTAGGTCAACGTGACCCATTTACAAACTACTCTGTAATCATCTCAAGACTAATGTTTTATGTAGATTCCATGCCCCTAGAACCATTAGAACTGTAGTTATTGTGCCTACAAGCCATTTTGAGCAACGTTTGTGACCCCTGTGACCCCAAAAGTAGGTCAACATGACCCATTTCCGAACTCGTCCGACAACTTCTCAAGACTGATGTTTTGTGCAAATTTGAGGTTCCTACAGCAAGTAGTACTCAAATTATCGTGCCTACAGGGATAGTGGACAGACAGACGGACAGACGGACAGACAGACAAAGACGACGACAATACCCAGCGGGCCTATATGGCCCGATGGGTAAAAATAATAACCTTCCATGGGAAAGACAATAGTAAATACATTTGCAAGAAATAGCAAAAAAGAAAATGTTTACAAATCATTAGAATAACCTCACGTACAATCAATAGATGGAAAACATGATGGTCTGAAAAATATGCAGCATAAACAGCAAATGGAAAAACTGCCGCCTCCTTATCGTCCCAACCCCTGAAAACAGGAGAGGAGACCAGATCAGACAGGCTCTGTCATAAACAAAAACTGTAAATATAAACAATGTACAGAACAAAGAAATACAATCAATAAAAGAAAGGTTTTCTATAATGGAAGAGACCCACCAAAATTAGGGAACAAAACTCATAACACAACGTTGAGGGGAAGTTCATCATTCAATTCATTAAGTGTTAAAGTCTGTAAAGTAAATATCCAATTAACCTTGTGACGTTTTAGCAGCAAATCAATCACCACCTCTCCGTGGAAGGCTGACTTTTTCAAGACCACAGAAATGCAAAGTAGAAATATCATGTTTTTCATAATTGAAATGGATAGCCACAGGATAATTTCTGTCATTTCTGCATATGGAGCTTTTGTGTTCACTAATGCGTTGTTTCAATTGCCTGGATGTTTTACCCACATATGCCAAACCACAGGGACAACGTAGCATATGTATCACATGTGTGGATGCCCAAGTTATTACTTCTTTTTTTAAAACATTTCTTATTCATATGGGGATAATAAAAAAAAATCGATTTTTCAAGGTATTATTGCACTGCGCACAATTTCCACAGCGATAATTTCCAGCAGGTAAAGGGGATAGAAGCTGCTGAATAGGCAGCTTAGGCCTGTGAGTAGTAAAATCAGCAAGAACAAGGAGGTCTCTCAAATTTCTCCCTCGCTTATTTACAAACAGTGACTGATATTTAAAATGGGGGGCCATTTCCGAGGTCAAAATATGCCAATATTTCTTAAAAGTAGATTTAACAGTGAAAGAAAGAGGAGAATAAGAGGTGATGCGAGTAACAGAGAACTTTTTTCTTTTCTCTGACTTTGTTGCAACAATTCTGAGCGTGATTTCCTCAGTGCTGCATCATAAGCCTTCAGTAGCCAATCATCAGGGTATCCCCGTTGGACAAATCTGGACCTCATCTCAGATACCTTCTCTATAAAATCTTCTGGAGTACTGCAAATTTGTCTAAGTTTAAAGAATTGACTTTTAGGCAAACCTCTCTTAAGAGGGGAGGGGTAAAAACTACTTGCCAGAAGAAGTGTGTTCTTATCAGTTTCTTTTCGGTAGAGAGTGGTAGATAAGGTGCCTTTATTTTTTATAACCCACATATCCAAAAAAGGAATTTTTTCACCACTGTAACTCATTGTAAATTGCAGGTTGCTATTGAAGCTATTCAGTAAAGTGAAAGATCTTGTGGATCGTTTGCATAAGCTTGGACCAGGCAGAACACATCATCAATAAACCTGTACCACTTCAAAATTTTAGACTGAAAAATATTACACTCCGGATTAAAAATAAGTTTTTTTCAAAGTGACTAACATATAAATTGGCATCATTAGGTGCACAAATAGAACCCATGCTTGTGCCAGACGTTTGTAAATAGTACTCTCCATTAAAATTAAAATAATTTTTCTCCAAGACAAGAGTGGCTAGTTCAATAATGAACTCATTGGGAGGCATAGCTGAATCATCTCGGTTCTGAAGATAGAATTGTAAAGCCTCGACATCATGTGGAATATTTGTGGAAAGACTGGCAATGTCAAAGGTCACTAACAGAACATCATCAGGTAAGTCGGTGAGACTTGAAATATTAATAATACAATCAGTGGAGTCTTTTATAAATGCTGGCAGTGTCTGGACATAAGGTTTAATAAAGTAGTCCACATACTGAGACAAGGGTGATAAAAAAAAGAATTTGTCTAGGACGCCAGGAGGATTGGACAGAGACTTATGCACTTTAGGCAATGTGTAGAAGACTGGACAAATGGGATGCTAACAGTACAAAAAATAATATTCAGCTTGTGTAATCCAACCGTTTTGCTTTGCATCTTCTAAAAAAGACAAAGCTCCTGTTGGAATGAGCTTGTGGGATCAGTTTGCAAACGTTTGGAAAATCTGGTATTTGACAACTGCAACATAATTTCAGATTCATATTTGTCTGCATCTTGAATACAAATGCCTCTACATTTGTCAGCAGGTTTTATGACAATGTCTTTGTCTGCCAACAATTCATTCAAAGCACACCTCTCATTATTCGTTAGGTTTTGTGAATAATGATAAGATTCACTGTGCATCTTCATGATGTCATGTTCTACTACAGAAAGTATTAATAGATGCATTTGTAGTGTTGGGGCAAAAAAAAAAAAAAATTTTCTCAAACACTTTCCGATAAATTTCTTTCTACATTGGGCAATTTAGAGTACACTTGACAGTGGCGGATCCAAGGGGGGGCGCACAGGGGCGCACAGGGGCGCACAGGGGCGCACGCCCCCCCTTTTTTCGCAGAAAGTGAAAAAATTATGAGAGTATTATTCTCTGGAAATGCCCACTTCCACTTCGTACACGCGTACATATTTTCGGCATTCAACATCTCTGATAATCTCCCATTTTGCAACCAAGAAGATTCTACTCGTCCTCACAGTTTATATACCACTTTTGATGGTACAACTTCACTATTCCGGTAGTTTGCATCATGGCAAATTTATTTGGATCCAATTGTATATATTTCCTATATGCGAGTGGAATGACCGAGAAACTCTTTTCTTTGCAAATAAAAAATGATACATGGACTTAAGCTATGTACAATTTTTTTTTTTTTTTGTTTTCGTCCTAAAGTTTAAGAAAGTTTAAGAAAATATACTGCAAACGTGCACCAAAAATGAATTTCGACCATCTTTCTGGCCGTCCATTGCACAAACACAGCAAGATACCAAGGTACTTTTCACTGAAAATTATAGTCTTGTGAGTAAACACATAATAAAGCATTCTAGTTTGGTATATGTCTGGGATATTATTTTATTCCCATTCCCATTTTCAATTTTTACTGTGATTGCTCAAATAATTCAGGCTCAATAACACAGTTATTCAGCTTGGCGCTGATGTGGTGCTGATGTCTATCCACACTTGCAGTGTCACAGGTCATGATAAAAGTATAACATATCCGGTACTGTGTACCCCTAAGTCATAATAATAGATGTAAAAAGTGGTGTCAAAAGCAAAACTGAGCTACTCTAGTGGCTTCCAGGTGGCGCCACAGGCAGACTAGGTGAGATATGGACCTAAAAATTTGTCTTTTTCCGTGAGACTACCATATCTACCGATGTGCCAAGTTTCATTCAGTTCCAGGGGGGTCAACTCCTCAACTTCTTCAAAAAGTGCCATTTTCTCACGGAATGGCTCTTAACCTTTACCTAAGATTATCACTTTACTGTCAAAGTTCGTGACCTTAACCCTTTCACTGCTGTTGGTGACTTGGTCAAAATTTCAAAGAGGAGAAAATCTTTTGAAATCATCCAAACCCTACAGAGTTGGTATTCATTGGAAAGTGCTTGATGAGAGCTTTCCAGTGAATACCAATGTGCTATGGTTCGAGCGATTTTCAAAGGCTTTGATTTTTCAGAAATGTTGACAAAATCACCACTAGCAGAGAAAGGGTTTGGCCATATTTCCTGCAAAGCATTGATATTATTAGTTTTTGAGTTTATATGACACCAAATAGCCTCCACCAAAATAACTGTAGTGTTACTGTATATCTAACATGCAAACCCAGTGGCCAAATGCATCTGTGATTTTAGGAGATGTTAACAGATCACCAAATCCCCCCTCCCCCCCAAGTCCCTAAACCAGGTTTAGTAAAAGATACCACACTCAACAGCTAGTAAAAAGTTATTACAATGCTGTGATTGCCTTTTTTTTCAAAATGGTTCTAAAAGATGAGGCTTTAATGCTTCTAAAACACTCCCAAGTGTTGTGAGAGTAGGAAGTGTTGTCATACACATAATCCGAGTCACCATTAAGTTGAATCTCTGCACATGTGAGTGAATTTACTAATCTGGAGGCAGTGGTTGGGTGGGTAATGTCCAAAAACAAACTCTCTTATTTATATTAAAGATCCTATTTATCCTCAAGATGTCCTGTGTTATGTATGAGTATTTTATGTAAAGCACTGTATATCATTTGTAAATGGACATTTGTTACATGCTGTTTTTGCTGCCTTGCTGGTCAGCTATTTATTTTGTTCATCAGCACCCTCTGGTGGTGTGTCTGTAGCAAAACATGATATGATGTAATACCACTTCTTTGTAATAGACTAGTGCTTTCTAGAAGCTTCTGGCATCTTCCTGTCTGGAGGGAGCGGGATTACCCAGGAATCCTGTAGATCTTTCCAGAATGTTGTGAGTCTATATAAATGCTGTGATTTTGGTCAGTAGATGCAGAGTTTTTGTTTTGGCAACAGAGTTACATAGTGGCATTAGAGTGTTATTATAAGATTAAACAGTGAATTATTTGTAGAAGTTTTTTTTTCAGTGAAGAATAAAGTTGTTTAAGTTTGTCATTGTTGGTTTTCTTTATTGTGATTTGTAAGTCATAACACCTGATATAAATTTAATACAATGATGCTGTCCTATATTAAAACATAACATTGTCAACAAATAAACTATATTTTTTACAGAAATATTATTATTATTATTATTATTATTATTATTATTATTATTATTATGCATGAATGAATGTGAAAAAGAAATGTGACTTTAGGGCCATTTAGAATTTTTCAATAAGACCATTGAACTATTTGGATTGGCGCATACATAACCTTTTAAAAACAAGTAGACATGGTCAACAACATCCCCCGCCAAAATGTCTTCTTTAAAGATACTATGTACAGAGGCTCCCAGAAATGCCAGAAGGGCAATAACTGTGGGAAAAATGGAAGTGTGCTTCTTATTTTCGAACTCCATCAGGGTCTTTATGGTCTTAAGCTACACACCAAATTCGGTTATCCTATCTGGAATATTTCCTGTGAAAAGTTGTTCCCCTTTACATATACCGTGAACAGAGTTGAAAAAAGTGAATCAAGGGCAATAACGGGAAAAAAAAATAATCCGCGTCTCATTTTCGAAAAAATGGTCTTAATACACACCAAATTCGGTTATCCTATCTGGAATATTTCCGTGAAAAGTTGTTCCCCTTTGTGAACAGAGTTTGAATCAAGGGCAAACTCGAAAAATAATCAAGGTCATTTTCAAATGTCTTTATGTTGTGAAGGTACACACCAAATTTGGTGATCCTATCGCGAATATTTCTAGTGAAAAGTTGTTCCCCTTTATCCCGGACGGACGCACGCATGCACGCACGGACGGACGGACGGAGGTCAAATCAATATCCCCCGGCCACTTCGTGTGGCGGGGGATAATAATGTCACATATCTTACTTACAGACTCTAAGGGGCATAGAATAGCTCACTAGCTACAGAACCGCAGAACTAGCTGGTTGCAGTACAAGTTTAATAACGGATGATTCTGAACGTCAAGACGGGGTTTTGGAATGGAAAATTTTGAAAGTCTTCCAGCATTCCAGGACAAATTTTATTTGGCACCGTAAAATGACAAAGAAATATGCATCAAATAGTAGGCTATGAACAACTGGTCCATCGGTGGGGTCCTTTTGTAAGCTCAAGCAAATTTTAACCGAACGCATACTTGCGATAGCCTATTAATTTAACATCAGTCTTACCGCTTCCATGTCCCCCTGCAAATGAAAACTGCTTGCTACGAGGATCATCATGGCCAAACAGCCGGTCATTTTTTTTGCATTTGAAAGGCTGAACCTCAAACGTCAGTTTGCTATATTCTGTAAGCTTTTCGCCTTTCCATTGCTTTCTGACATTTATAGTCGTTGAAACGCGTTTTTAGACTGTTACCGCAACAGGGGACAAGCAAAGCCATTGGTCGAACAAATTTCTCAGCAAGCCTGCCTTCTTAAACTTTAGGATGAAAACAAAAAAAATCAAATAAATTGCACATAGCTTAAGTTCATGTCTCGTTTTTTATTTGCAAGAAAAGAGTTTCTCGGTCATTCCTATCGCTGAGAAAATATGCCGAAAATATGTACGCGTGTACGAAGTGGAAGTGGGCATTTCCAGAGAATAATACTCGCATAATTTTTTCACTTTCTGCAAAAAAAAAAAAAAAAAGGGGGGGCGCACGCCCCTGTGTGCCCCCCTTGGATCCGCCACTGCAAAGAATGTGAAAGTGTTCTGAATTATGCTGTTTCAGAGAGAAAGATTTGTATTAAAATGGTTTGAGTTAAACTAGGGATGGTATTTCTTTCATTCGTTGAATCCCATTTGTATTCTGATTTATTTTCTAATTTTTCTTTTTTAAAAGTATGGTATGCAAGTGTTTATTTATTGACAGCAGAGCTACCCAAATTGGGGCCCGCAGGCCAAGTTTGGCCTTTGCTTCCTTTATTTTGGATCACCAGGATTTACTTAGACCAGTCATTTTGCTGTACCTCATGTATATATTTGTTCCAATTCTAATCTAATTAGTTTGGATTATCTGTTAAATTGATTGGAAAAATATTTTTTGAATAAATTGAGAATTATTTTGAACATAAATTATTTGTGTATTTCATATTCAGCCCAGATGTAACATAGGAAAAGTGGATCTGTGCCAGATCCAAACCATGTATCATATTACGGATCTGTGCCAAATCCAAACCACATATCATAAGCATGGATCGCGGATCTGGGCCAGATACAGACCACATGTCATGGCTTTATCCACTGTACTGGGCCAGGTCCAATCATAATGTTACAGATCCGTCATCCAAATCTGTGCCGGTATTGGGCCGTTGTGAAGAAAGACATAGGCGCAGATACGTTTAGTGGATCTGCACCAAATAGTGTCCTATGGCCGGCCCTGATCCGGCACAGATACATTTTGCTGTTAGGGGCGGATCTGGGCCAGATACAGACCACATGTCATGGCTTTATCCACTGCACTGGGCCAGGTCCGGTGAAAATCTGTTACAGATCCGTTATCCAAATCTGTGTCGGTATTGGGCCGTCGTGAATAAAGACACAGGCGCAGATACGTTTAGTGGATCTGCACCAAATCGTGACCTATGTCTGGCCCGATACGGCACAGATATATTTTGCTGTTAGGGAACCCACTTATAAAAACAGGGGCTAGACACCACGGCAAACTCTTTGATGCCTGCTCACACAGTCACAGCTGAAATTTTGCTCATCTGACAGAAAAGAAATGCGTAAGTTAGGTGTTGTCTCCGAATCATATGCACATAAAAATATCAGAATTCTCATTATAAAGTGTGCTTTTGGTATGGAACTTTCGACCCGTAACAGACTTTTCATACCTGTAAGCACAGTTCACGTGCTGGGCGATTCGATAGCACCAGACTCTCAGTCTCAGTAGATCTAGTCGGCAGTGAGTAGGCTAACGTTATGCATGTACAAGACGTCCCTGGACGAGCAACTCGAGTGCCACTTCGCTTGCACATATATGTTTTATATAAATTTCAACAACAAGCCTGAGGGTTTTCAATTTTATCTGAGTCTCTGACAATTTTTGTTTGTATTACCCTGGGCTAGGTCTACATTCTGCATGTAAAAAGTGCAGTTGAAACTCCAGCCGCGAGCCTCAGGCTTAGACCTACTTAGCCCAGGCAAGGACCAGTGAGGACTCTATCAGCGTCGCCGCCCTCAAGCTAAAATGGCGTGTTCCCAAGTCATTTTAGTAGATCTAGTTTTGAGGTAATCAAGAAAACTTGATCTCTGTTCATGGTATTACATTTTCATTGCTAATCGATCACAATAACTCTAGTAAACATTTAATAGGCTATATACCGTAAGCTTGAGATGTAAAAAATGATAGGCCTATATAATAGGCCTATAATATACACCAAGTATTCTGCCTACTGTGATGTGACTTAACGCCAAATTTGATGAATTATGCCTATTATTCAATTTCTGTTTACTTAATATACCGGTCTGATGATCCAATTGAACGGCTGTCATTTTATTTTTTTCGTAAGCTCAATAGATTCAATAGGCCCAAGCACATCGAGAGATGGGCCTAGTTTTAAAAAGGATTTATTATCTCATTCCATATTTAGTTACCATTTTAGAAGAATATATATATAGGGCCAAGTTAAGAATTAATCATTAGGACTATTTCATGCAGAATTGGCTTAATTCAATAGATTTCAAATACAGTGATACAAAAATTTCCCACGTCCCCGCATTTCGCTCCTGTCCACACCCCAACCACCCAATCCCTAAAGCTTTTTTCACCCAACACCACTCCGGCCATCACCGGCCTGGCTGTGGCAATTCCCGCCCTGACCCTGTCTCCACTCCCACTCCCTCCAGTACCTCTGTCTACAATCCCACCCCATCCAGTGCCCTAATCTACTCTCCCACCTCCTCCAGTACCTCTGTGTAAAGTACCACCCCCTCCAGTACCTCTGTCTACATTCCCATCCCATCCAGTACCTCTGTCTACACTCCCAGCCTCTCTACATAAGCAATCGCATATGTTTTATTTAATCCACAAACTTAGCATTTGTGTGTGACTTTCACCTGATTTTTTGTTGTTTTCTAGGGGCAAATATCATCATGCGTGTACACACCGCTTTTGTTCTTACTCTTGGTCCATGTCATATCATCACAAGCTGCCAAACATCTTGTCAACGAAAAAATAGGATCTTCTGAAACTGGTCAGGAATAAAGGACAACTAAACATCCTGTAGCGCTGCAGCTGGGCGTGGCACAGACAAGGCGGAAAACAGGGGTAAAGGGTAGATGGCTATTTTATTTTATATGGCAACCAGTCCTTCTGGCTGGGTCAGGTCAGTTCCCAACCTCCCTCTAGGTGGGAGGGCAGGGGACAGCCAAGGCAGGTAAGGCAGGCTTGGTGCTGGAGGCGATAGCGCTGGGATCTTTGGTTGTGCCGCAGGCTCGGTCTTCCTCTGTTTCTGATTCTGGATCCGAAAGGACACATTAGTTTGAGAACTCACAGGCCTAGATCTGCCAACCCTCTGCCCTTGGCTGGGCCTTTTGTAGGCAGGCAGCCAATCAGGAGGATGAGCTGCAGCTGGTCTCCTGCGCTGGGGCAATTGACTGCCTGATTGAGGCTCCTGCCTCTGTCCAGGCTTGAGAGGGGAGGAGTGGTGCTGAATTGCTTTGGAGTTGTGGCGGCGCTGTCCCTGGTCCTGAAGTCTCCTCCTGCGAGACAAGGGGACAGACAGAGGCATGGCCCGTGTGCGGGCGGGGGCGGGGATTCCTACCCCTGCACCACAATCCCAAAACATAACGCGTTGCTGAATACCCCTCGGCCCGGACACAATTTCCTGCCTCAACATCACAGCGTTAAGGTCAAAGGTCAAATCCAGCAAAAAAGGTGATGTTGCACATCTATGTGTCACAGTGAGTTACCATACCAAATTTGGTGAAGCTGCGATCAGTAGTTGCTGAGTACTGACCCATATAAGATTTCCTGCCTCAGGGTCACAGCGCAAAGGTCAGAGGTGAAATCCAGCAAAAAACATGACGATGCACATCTATGGGTCATAGTGAGTTACCATACCAAATTTGGTGAAGCTGTGATCAGTAGTTGCTGAGTACTGACCCATATAAGATTTCCTGCCTCAGGGTCACAGCGCAAAGGTCAGAGGTGAAATCCAGCAAAAAACATGACGATGCACATCTATGGGTCATAGTGAGTTACCATACCAAATTTGGTGAAGCTGCGATGATTAGTTGCCGAGTACTGACCCGGGCAAGATTTCCACAGTCAAGGGCACAGAGCTAAGGTCAAAGGTCAAATCCAGCAAAAAAACCTGGCATTGCACATCTATGGGTCATAGTGAGTCACCATACCAAATTTGGTGAAGCTGCGAGAATTAGTTGCTGAGTACTGACCCGGACAAGATTTCCAGGGTCAAGGTCACAGAGCTAAGGTCAAAGGTCAAATCCAGCAAAAAACCTGACGACGCACATCTATGGGTCATAGTGAGTTACCATTCCAAATTTGGTGAAGCTGCGATGATTAATTGCTGAGTACTGACCGGAAAATGGCGGAATATTTCCAGGGTCAAGGTCACAGCGCTAAGGTCAAAGGTGAAATCCAGCAAAAAATGTGGCGTTGCACATCTATGGGTCATAGTGAGTTACCATACCAAATTTGGTGAAGCGATCATTAATTGCTGAGTACTGGCCGAAAATGTCACCCGGACAAGACGACGGGGTCAAGGGACCACGCTTAAGGTCAACGGTGAAATCCAGCAAAACCCCAACGTTGCACATCTATGGGTCATAGTGAGTTACCATACCATAGTTGAACTGGCCCGTTTTCATGGCAGTCAGTTCTTCGGACGACAAACTACCGATGGCAACCTTTGGGACTTCGGATTGAAAGGGGAAAAACTTTATTTGGCTGATAAATTGGTAATGACATCAGATGATATGAAAAAGATGCTGAAAAAGAACATTTATCTGACATGAATTGGTAATGACATCAGAGGCTGATGCTGAAAAGAACATTTCATGACATGAAAGTCCTGAAAGTCAATTAAGTAATACCTACACAGGATGTAGTGAAAGAAATGTTCACGCAACTCTGAAGGCCTCAAAACTTTATCACAGATTAAACTGCAAGTTTTCAAACAAAGCTCCTTTACGGCCTGTCCTCGCCAGTTCTGTGATGTCACGTCATCAGATTGATCTAATACACATGGAAGACGTCACTTACAATGGGACTGTTTACAGATATGTACAGTCAGTAGTTGACGTGTTCAGCAGATTCGTCTTTCTCCGACCCCTTCAATCCAAACGAGCTAAAGAAGTAGCACATCACTTGCGAGAAATATACAGAGAGCACGGATAACCTCAGGTGTTACAGTCTGATCGTGGAACTGAATTTATGGGGGAAGTTTTAAAACTGTGTTCAGAACTCAACATAAGGATGGTTTGCAGCCGCCCTAACCATCCACAATCACAGGGGGCAGTTAAAAGATCACACCGTATATTAAAGAGGAAGACATTGTATGACCTGTTACAGGATTCTCACAATAAGGGAACAAATTGGGCTGGAAGTCTACCCCAATATGCCAGTGTGATGAATAATGAACCAAAAGAAGTTCTTCACTGGCAGACGCCCTTCAAAATATATTATGGTCGGAACCGTAATACAAAATGTCATATGAAAGAACCCACCAAAACCGCTGTCATTGTGGAGCATTCTAGCCACTCATGTCCATCTGCGGCAGACCTGTCCATCTTCGATCAGTCTCGCTGTGCTATTCGAGAAAAGGCAAAATCACATACGAAGTTATGCGCGGAAAAAAATCTGCGTCGATCCATGAGGTCTTTCACAGAATACGATATTGGTGAGGAGGTACTCGTATGTTACAAACTGAAAAGAGGTAAGACATTGAAGATTCACTTTGCTGAAAGAGTTGTTAAGAAGAGAGGCAAGAGGTCAGCTACCTACAAAGTTGCGGTCAATAAAAAGGCAAAACAGATATCAGCTGGTACTCAGTTGAGGACATAACTGGATATCCACGTGAAGTTAAACACAAGACATCAAAAAGGACAGAAATATTTGAAGTTAAAAAGGCGCACTGCAGGAAATTCTACATGACTTGGTCGACGCCAGATAGGTTCAGTACGTTTGAAGACATGGGTTTTGTTGTTACTTTCAACCCACCTGGTGATGGCAATTGTCAATTTGAAGCCGTTGCAGTCAGCTGCGAATGCTCGCAATCCATCGCTCAGCCACAACATTAAGACAAGAAGCAGTCGACAGTATTCCAAACAACCCTTTCGTCCTGCATGACAAAACACCTATTAATTTGTTTTCCTGATCAGGATCTGGAAGGATACACGAACAGTATGATGATGCAAGGCACCTATGGGGATCATGTTACATTACAGCGCATAGTCGAATTATTTGGTATAAACTGTGTTGTAGTGTCACCTCGTGGACCGGAATTTACTGTTATATTGTTATATATGTTACAGGACGCGCCTGATCAGGAAAGGCCACAGGACACGCGCCTGGTCAGGAAGGGCCACAGGACAACGCGCCTGGTCAGGAAGGGCCACAGGACGACGCGCCTGGTCAGGAAGGGCCACAGGACCACGCGCCTGGTCAGGGAGGGCCACAGGACCACGCACCTGGTCAGGGGAGGGCCACAGGACCACGCACCTGGTCAGGGGAGGGCCACAGGACCCACGCGCCTGGTCAGGAAGGGCCACACGCGCGCCTGGGACAGGACGCGCGCCTGGTCAGGGAGGGCCACAGGACCACGCGCCTGGTCAGGGAGGGCCACAGGACCACGCGCCTGGTCAGGGAGGGCCACAGGACCACGCGCCTGGTCAGGGAGGGCCACAGGACGACGCGCCTGGTCAGGGAGGGCCACAGGGAGGGCCTGGTCAGGGGCCACAGGACCACGCGCCTGGTCAGGGGAGGGCCACAGGGACACGTGCGCCTGGTCAGGAGGGCCACAGGACGCCAGGCGCCCTGGTCAGGGAGGGGGCCAGGTCAGGAAGGGCCACGACGCGCCTGGTCAGGGAGGGCCACAGGACACGTGCCTGGTCAGGGAGGGCCACAGGACGACGCGCCTGGTCAGGAAGGGCCACAGGACGACGCGCCTGGTCAGGAAGGGCCACAGGACGACACGCCTGGTCAGGAAGGGCCACAGGGCCATGCGCGCCTGGTCAGGGGAAGGGGCCACAGGACGCGCGCCTGGTCAGGGGAGGGCCACAGGACGACGCGCCTGGTCAGGGAGGGCCACAGACGACGAGCCTGGTCAGGGGAGCGCCTGGTCAGGCAGGGCCACAGGACAGCGCCCCTGGTCGGGAAGGGCCACAGGACCACGCCCCTGGTCGGGAAGGGCCACAGGACGACGCGCCTGGTCAGGGGGAGGGCCACAGGAGGACGCGCCTGGTCAGGGAGGGCCACAGGAGGGGACGCGCCTGGTCAGGGAGGGCCACAGAGCGACGCGCCTGGTCAGGGAGGGGCCACAGGGACAGACGCGCCTGGTCAGGGAGGGCCACAGGACGACGCGCCTGGTCAGGAAGGGCCACAGGACGACGCGCCTGGTCAGGGAGGGCCACAGGACGACGCGCCTGGTCAGGGAGGGCCACAGGACGACGCGCCTGGTCAGGGAGGGCCACAGGATGATGCGCCTGGTCAGGGAGGGCCACAGGACGATGCGCCTGGTCAGGAAGGGCCACAGGACGACGCGCCTGGTCAGGAAGGGCCACAGGATGATACGCCTGGTCAGGGATGGCCACAGGATCAAGAGAACTTTTCAACAAACGACTTTGGTATTTTTCCTGCAGAGATGTACACAAGAATTCTTGAAAGTGTGCTAAATAGCAGTTTGTTGTGCTGATTAGCTCTGAGTCTCATCAACAGGTCTTTCGTTGACATCGCGCAACGTTATATGAGGGGTGTGTCAGGGAGGGTTATATTTCACCATGAGCGGAGAATTCATATCAACGATGCTCTTCAGAGGGCACTAGGCATCCATGAACAATGTTCTGTCGTGCTTTCTGTCCGCAGCTTGGT
This sequence comes from Gymnothorax javanicus, assembly GCA_029692085.1. Lineage (NCBI taxonomy): Eukaryota > Metazoa > Chordata > Actinopteri > Anguilliformes > Muraenidae > Gymnothorax > Gymnothorax javanicus. The sequence continues at coordinate 41,525,703 of CM056200.1, forward strand.
ATACGCGGCCGGAAAGTTCAGTGGCTTGGCATCAGCTTTGAGGGACTTACTGCAGCAATTTGACAGAAGTTGGTATTCAGGCTAGATAAGCGTAGTGAAGGGTGGTCGCCCTGGGTGGTTTCACATCATTCGTGTTCACTGGAAAAATGGTAAAGTCTTACATATTTAGAGTTTTTATTTTGTAACTGATTTGGGGACCTTTTGGTTACGATTACATTTTCCTTTGGAAAATATCTTAAGAAAAAAAAATAACTGACCGAGGTATATTCTACTCCATCATGTATAATTTTGTGTTATTCTTCATCACGTTTTCATTCACTCATTCATTCACCACAATCTGGGCCCCGTACCTCCATCTTTTGCTGATAGGCTTAATTGTTTCTTTCTTGCAGACAATTCATTTTGAATTTGATTTTTTTTTAACAAAGATTTGTCTTCAAATGAGTGGTCATAATATTAATTGATATGGATTGGTCCCGAAAAACGCCTAAACTAGGTGAGGCGTAATATTAAGTTCAGCGCTTAAGTTCCATTTTGTGAGCGCTCCAAACAAAGATTTCTTCGTCATTCCAAACATTTACATTTTTATTCTTGTAGTTAAGGCTAAGGTATATTTGAATATCTCAAGGCCAATTTGTATTTCTCATGTATTATTTTGGTTTTTTAATGGACTTTCAATTTTTTTCAAATAAAAGCATGTTTTATTGTTGTGTAAGTGGTATGTTGTGTTGTGATATGGTTAAGTGGCAGACAAAGATATTGTTTTTTTTTCCTCTTTATTCCACGCATATATTTTCATTTTTGTAATTCAGGTGGATTTGTAATTCTCATACCATTTTTATCGTTCTTTTTCAACAAAAACACGTTTTGACAAAGATATGTTGTTTCTTTCTCTCAAAATTCTAAGCGTATATTTCTTAATTCTAAAACTAATGGTATATTTGTGAATCTCATGAAAAATTCTAATTTTGGTTTGTTTGTGGACTTATTTTTCTTTAAAATAAAGGCATGTTTTATTGCAGTGGAAGTGTTTTTGTGATGAAGTCCAGTGACATACAAATTTATCCGTTTTTTCTCTTCACTCAATATTATAGTAAGAAGAACTTGTAACAACAGATCTGGCTACTCATTGTAAGTACAGTAAATACATAAACCGGTGTTCTCAACATATACAGAATGTTTCAAGATCGTTCACTCTGTAAGAAATAAATATGTGACATGCAGCGCTTAAAATACCAAATATACTATTCAAAAAAAGTAGGGGATATTTTATTTTGAGATCAAAATTTTCACATATACAAAGGGATACGAAACCATGTTGTATAGTTCCTTACTGAGGAAGCATTTCCAAAGAAATTCATCACCCAAACACATCAATGACACTCTCACGATCTGCACGGGATGCTATTGATCATCAAGGGGTTGTGCCACAAATTTGCATGACTCTGAATTGGAAGGTTAGAGCCACTGTAAAGGAAGATTTTGAAAGAGAAAGCATCAGATTATCAGTGGTTGAAGTCGTTAATTAAACAGAGACCATGCGCCGTCTAACACAGGAGGAGAGGTTACGTGCCCTTGGCATGCTACAGGTTGGCACAAGACAGGTCGTTGTGCCAAGGGCAATGAATGTTTCCCAGTCTGTCATCAGCAGATTATGGTCCAGACATCGTGCTACAGGGTCTGTTCAGGATAGACCACGATCCGGTCGACCAAGGGCAACAACTCAGGCTCAGGACAGATTCATCCGCACTATTGTCTTAAGAAATCGTATGGTAACAGCAAATCAGATAAGGTCTCAACTTCAAAGGGATACTGGCTTGGTAGTGAGTGGCCAGACCATCAGGAATCGTCTGCACAGATTTCACTTACACGCCCGACGTCCTCGTGTCATTCCCTGTTTGAGGGATCGTCACATTAGGGCCAGACTCCAATGGTGTCGTCATCATCAACGCTGGGATAATCGCCGATGGAACAACGTAATGTTCTCAGATGAGTCGAGGTTCACTGTGGACTTCCTTGACAGGCGGGAGGGTTTGGCGCCGGCGTAATAACGCGTTTCCATGACGTTAACGTAATTAGACATGATCCGTATGGGGGTGGATCTGTAATGGTGTGGGAGGCATCACTGCTGCCAGCAGAACAGACTTGCATGTTGTTGCTGGGCGTGTCACAGGGCAGTACTACCGGGACAACATCTTGGCACCCCATGTTGTGCCGTTTGCACGTCGTTATGGCCGCCGTTTCATTTTCCAAGATGACAATGCCAGATGTCATAGGGCCAGGATCGTTACAGATTACCTCCAGCAGCAGAATATCACCACATTACCATGGCCAGCACTCAGTCCGGACCTTTCCCCCATCGAGCATGTCTGGGACATGCTTGGACAGCGGCTACGCCAACGTCAACAACCTCCTGCCAATGTCCAAGAACTTGCTGCAGCATTGCAACAGGAATGGAATAACGTTCCCCAAAATGACCTGGGACGTCTCTTTAGGAGTATGCCACGCCGAATTCAAGCTTGTCTAGCCAACCGAGGGGGTTTTACCCGCTACTGACTCTGTTTCACAATGGTGGTAAATTTGCTGTGTGACCCTGTGTTTGTGTCGACCCTTATTCTGGAGAATCTGTCCTTTACTGACTGTACACAGGGTTTCGAATAAATTGACAAATGTTTCCTTAATGTTTTTATGTCATTTGTTTCCTCCCTGACCTCATGATCTGCATTTCATGGTACTTGTAAATCCAATATCCCCTACTTTTTTTGAATAGTATATATACGCGTTACTAATATTTGTTTCACTTACAATTTTTACTCATTTCCCAGTCTATCTATATATGAAAAATTATAGTCGAAATTTAACTACAAATCTGAAAATATTAAAATGTCCACTTTGCACTGGACTACCAAGACAGCCTCAAAGGAATGCAATTAGGGCACCGTACCATTTTGCTGTACATCGTAATTACGATCACACACCGCTTGCATGTCGTCGTGCAACCCCATCCTCCATTACACATGTTAATAAATAAAAAAATTAATATCTTCCTCCCACCTTCTCATTCTATCTCATATCCTTTCCACTCTCCCTCCGATCACACCTGTGGCCTCCCCTCTCCGATCACGCAACCCGTTTTTTTCACACACCCTCTAATTCCCCCACCTCACAAACCCCATGTCACAACCCCACCTCCCTCACCTCATCATGCCCTCCCCCATCTACACCCCCTGCCATCCCGCAACGCCCATTCCCAATCATATCACCCCCCCATCACATCCCTCCTCCTTCAACACATAACCTTCCCCTCCAATAAACCAACCCACCCATTACACACCCCTTATCCCCCTCACCACTAACCACACCCCTGATCACACTAACTTTCCAACCCATACCCACAACCCCCTGATCATACACACCCTATCACCCCCACGTCACTCCCTGTTGTCACTCCTTATCACGATAACCCCCCCCCAAATATAACCCTCACTATCAGGTACCACAAGCCCCATTCCGGACTTGGAGCCCATTGTAACTTTAGACCCACATGAATATCGAGCTGAAACAACCAATGAACCCCTCGAACATATTTGTCATCATCAAGACAGAATTCAAGTTATGCCGATTGTTTCACCATAAGTCATGTGAATCATGATCGTTCATCTCTATAGGCTCTGTTGGGTGGATTTTTTTCCTTACACAGAAGGTAACATCAATGCATACAATACTATGAGAAAATAAACGGAAACAGAAAATATTTTTAAAACTTTTTTTTTATACTTTCACCTTAAGTGACCTCACAAGGTCAAGTTTGAGTTCAGTTTGAGCTCTAATAAATCTTGTTTTATTGGATCGGCATTGAAAATAACTTGGTTTGATGAAAAGCACATGAAAATCCATTGGTGACAAAAGTGGTAGCTTTGTTTTTTGGCGACAAAAATGGTTGAGCAGGCTGACAAAAGTGGGGACCTTTGGGGTGACAAAAGTTGACAAAACTGGTGAGGTTTGACAGAAGTGGTATGGGTGACAAAAGTGGGCTCTACAAACGTGCCTAAAGGCTAATAAATAAGAGGGTTGGGACAGTCAGTGGTCAGTCAGCGTGGGGTGACAGATGAAGAATGAATGTTACGTGGTTTGCGCAGACCAGCATGGGTTTTTGTATTTTACTTTGAGCAGGAATACAAGAAACCCAGTTACATCAGACTCTGGAGAATGGGTCCATTTTTTGGAGATAGATTTACAAGGGTCAGTGGAACACAGTGGAGCACATACCTTACAAAACTTGTGGAACAAATGCCTCGTATATGCCATGCTGTTGTTAAAGCAAGAGGAGGTTACTTTGAAGAAAGCAAAGTCTAAGCAAAAAAAAGGAAATACCTGATAATTTGAGTAGAAATGTATTCTGATAAGTGACTCTTACTCACAAGCGCCGAGTTATGTTAGAGTCAGCGTCTACTGGCTGCAACATAAACGGGAGACGCACACAGTAGAATCGGATGTTACAAAATGGGGGTATTTCACTGACAAAGGCGCAAGAGATTGGGTAAACAAAGATCCTAAACATAAAGCAGAACAACAGATCAGGCTGAGTGGACAGGAACGTCCCAAAGGCCCAGAATGCCGGATGCTCTTTCATTCCTGTGTGCTCCCCCTCAGCAGTGTACCCAGAGTCCTTTTATAGGTATAGGCAGGCCAAGGACCGGTGTGGCTTACCTGTAAATTAAGAACAAGGCAAGACCAGACAACCAGCAGAGGTCGCCAAAGCGTCAATTCAATTGTAGGGACGAGCACTGGGGCTGGGGGAGGTAACACCAAAAATATACCTGACTGTTTTTCTCATGGCCTGACAGGTGTTAGTTGAATCTACCTAATAAAAGTAATGTTCTGTCATTGTATGAGTCAAAAAAGCCATCAAGCAAGGTGATTGAAATGTTGCAAATAGACACAGTATCTCTGTCACAGGAAGACCAGACCACTTTAAACCACCTGCAGCGATACATGAAGAATGCTGACCAGCGAAAGTTTGAAAAATATTTTCATTTTTGCACAGGCTCCGCCATCCTATTTACACCAGAAATCAAAATAACCTTCAGTGCAGAGACTGGTTTGGCACAAAGGCCTGTTGCTCACACATGTGGAGCGATGTTAGAGATTCCTGACACATATAGCTCCTTTTCTGAATTTAGAACAGAGTTTGATAATGTTCTGTCCTCAAACTTCCTTGCCATGGACATAATATAAAGTATTAACATCTCTGACCTGTCTGAATTTAGAACATGTCAGCCTGAGCACAAGAAAATTGTTTTCCTCATACAGCTCATAAAGTACTTTGGGTGTCTCTCTGTAATGTTCACTTTGGGGACACTTTAGCACTGTTGTGATTAAATGTGTGGGTGGGGGGGGTGTTCTGTTCGTAAGACAATGTGTTAGGGTTGGGATGGTTTTGTGGGTGACTAAGCGCACGCGTAGCCCTGAAAAGGGCTACAAAGCCATTTCTAAGGCTCTGGGACTTCAGCATACCATGGTGAAAGCTATTATCTCCAATCGAGTAGTCAGCCAAAGAAATATTTCTCCAACAGCATGTCAATTACTCATCCAGGAGTTCAGAGAAGGACCCAGACTAACATCATACAAACTGCAGGCCTCACTTGACTTGGCTCATGTTAGCGTTCATGATTCCACAATAAAAAGTTTTCCACTGCATGGTTTCCACTGCTCTACCGGACTGGACTCTACTTGGTTTTTTCTGAATTTCAATTTTAGATGGTACCTGGTACCAGTTACTTTTTTAGAACCACTTCTGCTGAGGTTCCAAGCGATCTGAACTGATACTGGAACGTGAGGTTAATGCACTGCAGACCACTGATTAGTCAGAGGGAATCATCATTTGCGCGACACAGGACAAGCTGGCACAATACATGACATAAATGATGTTTAGGTGGAAGAGGATCATTTTCACAGCTATGCAATATAAAGTGGAAACATTAAGATGTGACACAAGTAGGTAAATACATATCCCAACCAACAAGCTTGCTAGCTTTCTTGCAAGCCAATTTAGCATGAAATAAACATTTTGGCGAATAACATAAAAACTTTATGAGCAAGACAATTATATGATGAGAACCAATGAACAAGTGAGGAGTGAATGCTTAGTAGTCAAATGCACTGCTGCTCACCAACAATCAGCAGCCAAATGCAAGCGAGTTGGTCACCAGCAGGAAATGCAGACTAGGACTGCATACAGTGCGAAAACAATCAGGCCAAAATGGATACGCGGCCAGACAAACAGTCACCTAACGCCCTTCCCGAGAACCAGGAACACTCGCCTTTCGACATGCTCCATTGTTGTTGCGTTTGTGTCGCGTGAGGTTATGGTGTGTTTTGCGGCGCATCAAAGATGATGAGAAAACACGTTCCACTAATGATCCCCTCGACAATTAAGCTGGTACTATTCTGGGTGGAAAACGAGTTCATGGCACCAACATCGAGTAGAGGAGAGTCGAGTAGAGCCAGTGCCATGCAGTGGAAAAGCACCAACTGTTAACTACCCGGTGGCCCTGTGGTGCTCAGACCCTTCATTGCTGCTTGCAGCATTATGTTTGACAGTGTAATCACAGGGACTTTGAGGACCAGGTCTGGGAAATGAAAAGCAGTCACAAATGCAACACATTGCAGGACACGGGATTTCTAAATGTTTTAAAATGTTTATTGTCTATTTTACAGACTAGAACATTAACAGAGTGCTTAAACTGGAGCTAAACTGCGTATATTTTCAATCAGTTTCAATCCACTGCATCCATACATCATGCATATTCAAGATAGTTTCTGCCAGACTACAGCATTACCAAAGTGCTTCTGAACCTGAGCTGCATTTATTATTTATAAATGCAAATTGCATTTATTTTAAATCAATATCAATCCACTGCATCCATACAGGATGCGTATTCATGATAGTGCCACTTAAGATTTTCCAGGACATACAATGTTTAGTCACTCAGAGACTTGAACAACAAAAAGGGTAGAACAGCCACACAGCTTTGATCAGAAGATCACACCTGGGTTTAACCAACCACTTCATATAATTCACGGCCTATAGATGTCGACTGATATTTACATAATTTTAACAGCCATTGTTTACCTGACTGCAGAGATAGAGTACCCCTGCGAACCGTGACCATGGTTGACCTTGGTTGACCTCGGTTCACCATGGTCAACCATGGTTAAAGCATGGTTTAAAATGGCCGACCATGGTTGAAGCATGGTTGCACCTGCTTGGGGAGTTTTTGCACCATGGTTAACCATGGTCGGCCATTTTTAACCATGCTTTAACCATGGTTGACCATGGTGAACCGAGGTCAACCAAGGTCAACCATGGTATTCCATTTAACAAAAATGTCAAAACCATGGTTTTACCAGGGTTGACCATGGTTACTTGAACCAGGGTCAACCAAGGTCAACCACGGTCATGGTTCGCAGGGGTACCAACAATGATAAGGTTGAATTTGGAAATTTGAATTTGTGAAACATGCTAAATTTACATCAGTGTACTGCAATCCTGTATGAAGTCTCCTCTCAGCTTTCAATTGCAGATACAGGGGGTGGACAAACTATTTAAGTCCCCCTGAAAAAAAGGCTTTAAATTTGAAGACTCAAAACCTAATTAGTGAACAAGGCAGAGTCATTCCTATTAATATGTTTGTAAATACTATTAGCAGTAGGGGTGTGTTTAAAAGAGGACAAACCAGTAGTACTTTGCTAGATAAGTCTCAAAAGCATGATTAAGGTACTTAACAATAGGGGTTAAATTGCTGGAGCCCAAATTTCTTGTATTTCATTCACAGAAAGAGTCATTTAAACTTCTGTTGAATTGTTGCAAATAACCAGTAAATTACAGCTCAAGAAATCACTTAAGTATTGAATCAATTCATGTCTCAACCAGTTTCAACAAAAACTGTACACAGTGAGCGAAACAAAGCAGGCCTTGTTTCTAATGACTAACCTCAGTGCTTCCCTTTGTTCCTCAGAGCTGTAACTAACGGCTAACTTCATACCAAAGTACAGCATCCCTCTGAATTCAGAGACTGAGGTTAGTGTATGATAGGTGATGGACATTTCTCCTGTTGCATGACCTTGAACATGTTAGAGAGGCATTACTCATGTACTTTACATTTAATTTCTTTTCAGTTTCATTTCACTTTGTTTCATGTTAAATGCATTTTATCATTTTGTGGAATAAAATACTTTTAAATGTGATACTTGCACACTGAATTTCTGCATTAAGAGCCAATTTTCTAAGATTCACCCAGTAATGCATTAGGGGGTGATGGATCATAGTCATGGATTTTTGTCATTCTTTGATTTGTTGAAAGTATGTCTCAAATGACTAAATCCAAATTTTGAGGTCTCTGGACCCATTACGCTTTTTCTAGGACCCCCAGAAGCTTTGGGGATTAATCAGCTCGTAAAAGAAAACTGACTTTTAGGAGCCTATATCTCGGTGCGTCCGCGAGAGCCCAGACTCATTTTCATGGATGTGTATCTACAGTTAAAGGTCTTTCAGAAAAAAAGTTAAAATTTCCATGGGGAGTTAAAGGCGCAGCTGAAAGGAGGCACTTCAATCATCTACCAAAGCCAACACAACCCATTTTTCATCAGGGATTTACAGGCTGCGCCCTCAGCAGTCAAACGTGTTTTATACATAATAGCCCTCATTTATCAAACATGCGTACAGCAAAAAAATGGGTGTACGCCAAATCTCCCGCAAGGATCGGCATTTATCAATCTGAACGTGAGCGAACGGTCCGCAAAAATCTCACGCCAGGTCTGACCAGGTGTACGCAGATTTGAAACCAGCGAACAACATGCAGGAATGAGTGCAGCTGTCAAAGTGAGTAATAAACCATATGCAGCGATGCGGACGTCATGCTGTTGTTGCTATTAGTAAAATGAAATAAATAGGCTAAATATATAAATAAAACACCTGTGTTGAGAAATTAATTAAACTTATATTTTGAGACAACCTGCTTGTCAGGCCAGGCGGCTGACAATTAAAATCAATTTGATTAAGCGCAATGCGTGGCTTGGCAGATATGCAGTGTGGTAGGTCAGATGCTCATCCAGTCAGATATATACTGAACAAGAAAAGAAACGCAAGTTAATTAAAGGCAGACAGGAAAATAAGTTGCGCGTAATTATTTTAGAAAATCAAAATTATTACTAGCGCGTGCACATTTACACTCGTTTCATCAAATTTTTTATTTTTTTTTATTTTTTGTGGTCACTTTGACTGAGTAACCATAAGAGTACATTAACTAACTAGCTAACTTGCTTTTCTTTTGTTGCTCAGTATATATAGGCCTACGGACACTTTGACCGTGATTCACATTTCGACAATGGTAGATCTTCTATTGTTAGAGGAATAAGCTTATGTCCGACGTGAGAGGAACTTTCGGCACAGAGATGATCTCCTCCGGGAAAGTGACGAGTGGCTGCTCGTTTTGTGTGGCACCCAATAAAATGTCATGGAGTAATACTAATAAAAGTACAATGAAGAGTGATCTCTGCAGACTGTATTTTAACAATTACCCTCATGCAGCTCCGATCGAGGCGGCGGGGACTCATCCATGTCCCCACCGCCTCGTATTCCCACGATTGAGCGAGAGCCCTGCTGCCACGTGATAGTTTCCTCGAACGGTGCCTCCACTGGTCCGTGCGCTGCTGCGCCTGAGCGCCGCAACCCGTGTTTTGGTGGCGATCTTAAAATTGGACCACTTTTGTAACCTACGTGTAAAACATTTGGACTGTCAATTATGTAGGCTATATAACATGAAATATCATGTATCTATAAATTGAATTTATTAAGGCCGATGTTGTTCGCACTTACACGTGTGGCCAATGCTGAATTTTTTTCTTGGCAACACTTATAGGTGCGCCAGTTGATGACCATTCCAGTGCCGCTTATAGAAAGTACCGCTTAAAATAAGGTTGGCCGAGAAAAAATGTTTAGCTTTGGACACACTTAAAATAAGTGTGGGCAATGGAGAAATGTGCATCTTGGCCACACTTATAAGTGCGTCTACCGCGAATTTCGATCAATTTCTGTGCTTGGACGCACTCAAATAAATGCGAATAGTCGCTTCGATTTATTAATGAATTAAATCAAACTTCTGCTGCACTCCGGTTTTCCACCCCAACGGTGTTTACCGAAGCAGCAATAGTTTTCCAAACTGCAGTCTTCTGGGCTCCCTTTATGTCACTCTTAAGGCTTCCAAATAAAATTATTTTGTTTTTCTCCACCTCGGACGTGATAATTTATATTTCCTCCTCAGTGAAGTTCTTTCCTCTTTGCCGTCTTCCGAGAGTCCATGTCGTAAAGTGGGCAGGACTATGCCTCCCGGAGCATGAATTTATAGGGGCGTGTCATGTAAATTACGATGGTTCCAGCCGCCAGATTTATCAACGCCATGCCAGTTCTACACCGAAATCAGCGACCTACACACTTTTAGTAAATCAGACGTGACACCTGGCGAACGCTGATATTTACACCAGAATCTACACCAGATCCTACGCAAGTTTGATAAATGAGGGCCAATATAACAGATTGGTTACCCCTCTACCTAATTAACATAAATGCGGGTTGGGCTGTTTCGGGCTCATGGACATAGAGGGCGCTCTTTATGGTTACAACTTTGGGGTGAAATATCTCCATGCGCCCTCGATCATACATGCTCATTTTTAAATAATCAAAAAAAGCTTTATTTGCGTAATATGAAATCATGGTGATATAGACATGTGGGTGATTCAAATAATTTTCACTTTTTAATCGATGCATATGGTTATAGTTGTGTTAATTATCATCTCTTTCCTCATTACAGTAAAATGAAACATAACATATTTGCCTATAAATCAGATAACATTCTTGCTTTGTTTCACAAACTAATTTTAACAAATTTATGTAGAGAGTAAATGCAACGTTACAGACAATCACAAGTACACATCTCACGTGCCTACATTATGTCACTCAGGGGAAGGGCTTCGACAGCAGATGCAGGGAGAGTTTTTCAGCCAAGGCAGCTGCTTAGTCTGGGAGATGTAGAGAAGGGGGTCAGTGGTGGCGCTGAAGTACATAATGGTGAACATAATCAATTCAATTGTGCAGAATTCTGGGAAATCAGGTTGATGTGTAAAGAGCATGATAACAACTACAGGCAGGTAATGAAACACTATGATGGCCAGATAGATTTGCACAGTTCTGAGGGCTTTCTTTTTCATGGGGTGCATCTTCTCCTTGCCCAAGACTGACTTCCTCAAACTCCACATGATAGAAACGTTGCAGAAAACCATGATGGTGAAGGCAGCCAGGATCAGCCCAATGTAGATGTTAGCTGCGAGGTTCATCCATAATGTCCTGTTGAGGGCAAAGGCTATCATGAGCCCCCAAACAAGCATGGAAATAGCCACTCTGATCTTCGTATCCTTGATTCTGGTGAACACAATGGGGTGGACCACGGCCATGTAGCGGTCCAGGCAAATGCAGGTGAGAAAGAGTGGGGCGGTGTTTTTGATCCCAGTGATAAAGAACAGTAAATAGTCAAAATCTGAGATTTTGAGAATCAACAAGCCAAAGCAGCTGATGGAGCTCATCACGCAAAGAAATGCATCGGCGATGGCCAGGTTGAAGATAAAGATATTGGAGGTGGAAGAGTCACTCTTCTCTTTGGCCACAAGCCACATCACCACAATGTTGGCAGGGTAGCCCACAACAAGGTTGATACTTCTTTCAATAACTAGAAAGACAAACTCACCAAGTGACTCTGTGCACTCTGCTAATCCGTTCAAGAGTTGGAGACTGGATCCTGGAGAGGAGTGGTTGAAGGGTTGGCTAGAACTGATGACAGAGCTGTTCATTTTGGTTTTATTTTATCTAGCAGGTTGTAGGGTTGATGATCCTGAGAAAAGAGTGTGAATGTAAGTTACATGGTCCAGCCTTACCGAACTCACCACTTAAACTGACTGCAAGGATAAATTATGTTCTTAAGCTGATTCCAGCATTATTTTACATGATTCTTTTCTCCAAAGTACTCCTCATCATAACACATTTACTGCATAGTAGAGATGTAAACACTTATGCTAGATGATTTTGCACAAAGTTAAGCTCTCTCTTTTGAGAAATTATTCATGTCAAAAAAGACCTGCGCAATTTAGTTGCACTGTTACACTGAAGGATAGTGTTTGTTTTCTGGGAAGATTACCTCCATCCAGGGAAAACTACCTCTCCTCTGAGACACCAGCTTTACTCTTTGAAACTGCACTGGAGCTCCCGGAGATTGGAGACAGTGTTCCCAGAAGACAAGGTTTTCCCTTTGGGTCTAAATTTTACTCTCTGCAAAAGTCTCTCACTCAAACACAACATAAGAAATGAAAGAGTGCTTTATCAGATTGAAAAAATGAATAACTTACCTGAGAAACTGCAGTAACTCGACATAACACTCCTCAAGGTCAGACAACCCAGAAGGCCCCTGTATCCTGATCACCTGTGTCCAGGAGGGTTATGTATTAATTCAATATAATAAGTTCCAGTTCATGTAAATATATAAATTTTAGTGGTATGTAAGCAGTGCAGATGATAGCCATTCACAAATCCATTGAGGGAACAACAGCATTTGGAGTGACTGTACAATACCCTGTCACCACAGGATTATATTTAAGGATGGGTGGGTGTGCAAGAGGACTCACATATAGGGGGGTTGGGTTTGCAGAGTGAGTTTATGATGTGACAAACAGACCTGCAGTAAAACAGAGGAGGGGCTAAAAGGAGGGGGTAGATGAGTACCCCCCTATCCCTGTTCTAACAATATATTATTTGTCAGTGATGCAATCCAAGAAGTGCGTCCCAGACAAACAAGTGATGCAATGCAGTCGGCCTACTGGAGCACAAGTGAGACTCTGCAACCTGGGGTAAGGTCTTACACAAGAAACCTCAATGTTCATCAAAGCAGACTCACAATTATATTTCATCCTCACAAAGAAAAGAAATTGAACAATCAGATACAGTAAATCTATTTCTTATAGAGCCTCCAAAGGGTCATAGCGGGAATTTTTGTAGGAGAGATATGTTTGCGTTCACTCCCAATTCATTTGTGTTCCCCTGAAAAAGTTTCGAATTCCCTGGTAAAGGGTTTGCATTATCTCACAATAAGTATTGTATTCCCTTGCAAAAGTTATGTCCAGCTGGGGGCGCCCCGGTGGCTCATCGGTCTAAGCGCGTGTACCATAAAGGCTGTGTCCTTACCGCAGCGTCCTGGGCTCGATTCCAGCTCAGGTCATTTGCTGCATGTCTTCCCCCACTCTTCTCCCCAACTTTCCTGTCTCTCTACACTGTATAACTGTCAAAAAAAGGAAAAATTCCCAAAAAATAATCTTAAAAAAAAAGTTATGCCCAGCCTTTTGTCACCATACATACGATCCATTTTATTGAGTCACATGATGCACTCGAAATGGGGGGGTTGTTTTCGCCAGCCTCCTGCACTTACAACCTATTTATTATTATAACAAAAATCCGAAAAAAAAAGTCTAAGGCACTCGGTAGTGGAAAAAAAAGTAAAAGGCCTTTATTAAATGGCTAATGCATTGGCAAGATTAAAAAGCTTTTTTTTAACTTGCCAATGCATTAGCCATTTAATAAAGGCCTTCATACTTTTTTTTCCACTACCAGAGTGCCTTAGACTCTTTTTTTTTTTTTCGATTTTTGTTACATTCTTTGCCCCATTCCTAAGAGCACCTGGTACAGTGATTTTGATTTTCTACCCAAGACGCGCTCCTTTTCCCGATTCATTCTATTTATTATTATATTTGCAATTTCTACGACGCTTTTTAGAATCCAAACTGCAACTCTAACGGATAAACATGTTCGGGACTGAAGTACACGACAACCCACATGAAACTTTGGCGAGAACCCGCACTGAGACCAAAAAGCTGCTCATGGCTAGCTTGGCTAGCTCAAGCAGCCTTGTTGCCACCAACATTGGAGGCAGTATCCTCTCAGCTGAAACCACTGCTACGAGACTCGCTCAGGAAGTCACAGAGAAGATAAATGCCCCGATGGAACAGAAATTTTCTCAACTCCACTCCACCCTCGACAGATGAGCAGCTGCATTGAAGACAAAGCTAAAAAGGATGTTCTCGCCACTCGATGTTATACGATCAATGCACTCGACATGCTACTAGTCTGCCGCCAGCACCTGTTTGTAATATGTTTGATCTGTAACGTAATAGGTCAATCAGAAAAAGATGCAACATGAACAAGCTGAAAGGCATATCGCCACCTATCGTAGCAGAGACGGGTATGCTTCGGTCAATAAATGGAATTTCGTCCTGCGCATGTATGCGGGGTGCGGTAGAAGGAGGCACTCTTGTCCTCCCCCTTACCCATCATTCTGTCTGTACCTGCTTCTCCGCTTCTCCCGCACCCTGAGCAATGTTAGGGGAATTAAGGCTAATGGAGGGAACACATATAGCAGGGCGCGAGGCCATTCGTGTGCGAATGCGTCTACTTACAGCGGCGCATTCTAGTTGTATAGGGAGAAAAACAGTGGGCACTGCGCATCTCCCCCTATGCACACAAGTCCACCATTGCAATGCTGAACTGTGTCCAAATCTGTTCTACTACATCTCGGTGCAGTCTCCATTCTGCATAAATGGGATTTCCTCTGGACAAATGGTCTGCACCAACATTCTGTATCCCGGGAACGTGCATAACTCTCACAGAGAGTAGATGTGCATCGCTCCACAATATCAGTTTGCATGCCAGCATGTGTAACTGCTGGGAGTGCGAACCCCCTTTACGGTTGATATAGACCACTGTGGACGTAGAACATGGTGCCCTTAGGGAATGTATCAGGGTCGGAAAGAGGGATAATACCTCCAAATAATTGATATGTGCGTGACGGAGATGCGGGCGCCAAACTCGCCCCAGCCAAACAGATTGGCGTCCAACGTCACTATCCTGCTCGATATCGTGCCCATGCGCACTCCTGATATCAGGAAAGAGTGCCGTTTCCACGGGTGAAGTGCAAGAGCGCAGGAAGCAGACACCATAACTCTGCCGCGTCTGTGACACACTGGGTTTAATCTGAGAGAAGCCGCCCAACGCTGAAAATCTTTCAAGTACAACCTGCCTAGTCTCGCCACTAACAGTGCTTGATGCCATCAGTCCTAACAGCCTGAGGCATAGACCGAACGTGACTCGTTTCCCAAAATAAATTGCACCAGAGTTGATCTGAGTGTGACAATTCTCTCTGCTGACAGCACTGTAAAACCTGGGAAGTTAACTTAACTCATACTATTTGAGTAAACCGATTGCCTTGAATCATTTGAGTTTGGTAACTCATTTAATTAAGTTTGGATAAGTCATTTAACTGAGTTATAAGTACATGTATATTTTTTTGTTGTGCTAACTTAAAGGAGTCAAGTCAACTATACTTATTACATTCACCAAACTTAAACTGAAGTGAAATATTTCTTTTCACTCATTTATTTAAGTTATCTTGACAAGTAAGGATTACTAAAGATTGACAGAAATGAAGTATGTGAACACTACTTTTCCATTTGAGCAGTGACTAATCTTAATACAGTGACTTTACTACTCAATCCATTCAAGAAAACTGCTTGCCTTAAACGATTTAATTTACTGTAACTCATTACAAATATGTACCAGAAGACAGAGATGAATGAAATCCATTTATTTTGATAAGTTGCCATACATAAAACACAGTGATGACAGATTTCTGTATTTAAAATACAATTTTCATTAAAATAATAATAAAAAAATTGTTATTGCTTTTTTCCTTTCCATCGTTTCATATAAAACTCTTGTGTCAATCTTTTCAGGAAAGTATGTCTTGACAAATCTGTTCAAAAAATCTCAACCAGTTGATAAACCAAAAAGGACACATTCCATCAAAAGTATACAGCCTCTCTATACAGGGTGTATCAAAAAAAAGTAGACTCTCCGAAAAGTACCCACCAAATTTACAATTGAACATTTTCATGAAATTTCTTCGTTTGCATATGTTGGTATGGACATCCTGCTTTGGTCAATACCAAAATTAATTGCATTATTTCATGCATGACTGAACACAGGCCCGTTTTCCGGTGGGCAATAAAATGTCCTTCCTCCAAAAAATTTAAGGGTTAAAATTGGATGAAAAGTCTTAAACTGCAATGCAAAATGTGAATTTTTGTTTTTCTACGCCGCGATACTCAAATTAACCCTTTGTTTGCTGCTTTTTTGCACTGTGTCAATGGATGTATGTCGGAGGGCCACACGGTGGTTTACAAGTGATCATTACTCACCCGCATCCTTGTACTTGTTTACATTTTCAAAGACTATTGCTCGCGAAGAACACTGAGCATTTTGAAATCGCCGGCGAAAACGCCGAAGAACTTCTGCCTCACTTTTAGTAGCATAGTATTCGTTCACCATGAATGCACGCTGTTGTGGTGTAAACTGTGGACGAACCATCTTGCAAATGATTGAAGCCAATGGCCCTACCCAATTTTTATCCACAGCTGAATGAAAGGAGTTATGTAAAAACGTCAGGAGTAAGCCTATGCTGTAACTACCCCGACATCACAATCACTTTTATTCAGGTGCAGAGAATTTGTGGAGATCACTTTCATAGTAGGCCTGTGTTGAGTTGGTTACACAATCAATCTGACCCCAGTGTCAGACCTCGTACAAGTGATCAGGTGTAAAAACATACCCTGCCCCTCTGGCATGTTTGATTACAAGCACATGAAAGGCTATCCATTGCCCCAGCGTAAAAAGCAGGACCGAAGCGGGATGTCCATACCAACATATGCAAATGAAGAAATTTCATGAAAATGTTCAATTGTAAATTTGGTGGGTACTTTTCGGAGAGTCTACTTTTTTTTGATAAACCCTGTATACAGTCTCATAACAAAAGAAAGTACAAAATCAAAATATCAAATAACAGGTATCTCTCAAAATGCAGCTGTGAGGTTTTTAAGTGCGCTAGTACTTAAGCTTAAAACATGAAGTAATCTAACTGCTCACCTTTTTAGGACATTACAGAATGACTTCAAACAAAGCCGAATTAACACTGTTAACTCCAAAGAACTACTCTATAAACATGACATGACACCATTGTGTATGTATGTGTGTGTGTGTGTCTGCTGATAGGGAAAAGACAATATTGCCTTATTCAGATCCTCAAGGGAGAAATATTTCAGTGTCATCATACCTTTTAAGCAAAGGGCCAGCTCCACGGGTTCCACACCTTCCAAGAGCTCGTGAAGGATGTCTGGGGGGAATCCTGTAGTGGAATGAAAGTACGAGAGTTTGTCAGATAAAACACAGGACTCTTTCACGCCATACATCTCATCAGTTGAATGCATTTCTTGGATGAGGCGGTCATGCTGGTTTTTGGTCCTCATTTCACAATCATCAGTGGTTGCATCTTTTGTCCGCATGACTTCTGTGGAGTAAAGACAAAATCGGCAGCAATAGGTTCCTAAAACTCTGATTAAAACCAGCGAGCTGGTGGGCTGCAAGGTTATCTGCAACAACAGCGAAGACTGTGCCTTTAATGGAATCCCCCAAGGTTTCAATATACACACCTTCTTGTTCTGGTGTCTTTAAATCATTCAGGAGAGGTGCAAACACTTTTGCATTTCCAAATTGTCTGACATCATTGGAATTGCACAGCAAGGCAAGTTGAATTGAGCCCCTAAGAACCATACCGGGCCATCCCGCACTTTTGGCGGAATTGAGTTGAGGTAGTCAGCATGTGCAGAAAACTGAGATCTACATTTCCTAAACGAGCCAACCCAATCTGCCCACATGGATTGTTCATGGAAGCAAACGTCCTCTCTGCCACTGTAAATATGCAATGCACTGCCTTAGTCATAGTGGACCATCCCACAACTTTTCCATAATTCAATGTAAACATGGCGGCTAGGTATCGCACTGATGAGGAATTGCTTGCTATGATTGATGATGATGGTGAAGTGGAAGATAATGGAGACCCAGAGTTTGACCCAAATCAATCAGAAGATGATGGTTCCTCTTCAGAAGGAGGTACCTTTCACTTTAAATGAAACAGAAGGGCATCCAAAACCTGCATAAGAAGTGCACTACGTAACTGTACATATCTTGAGTTTTTAACAGAAGCAGTGTTTCTAGTTCCCAGATACTCTAGATGACGCAGGAAGCTGGCAACTTTGAGTCCCATTTTCTCAAAAGTTCCCCAACATGGGTTGGCCCAGTATGGCTCTTAGGGGCTCAATTGTATGTAGTGCAGACCGATATTTAATTGGCAGGTTGGCCAATGACCAGTAAACTGCACACATTTTGTATGTTTTCCTGGAAGTTCCAAGAGGATTGGCGATTTCTAAATCATCCACATACAAAATCAACGAAAACTTCACACCTCTCTGCAAAAAGCGGATTTCCCTGATAGAAATAGCCATCAGCATATGATGAGAACTCACTTGGCTTTGTTTCTGTTCCTCCTTGGATTTTCTCAAGTATGTCAGGCTTTTTTAGCAACTCCTGCAGGGAGGACAGAAGAGGTACATACATAAATTTTCTGTGTGTAGAGTCAATTAGGTACTCAACAGGTTTGACATGTGGCAACCTCTGCTGAAAATAAGACTTCCTTCACTTAGCTATTGACAATGGGCCTTTACTGGTGACTGGTGAAATATATTGCTTTCTGTGACGGCGTGAATAATTTCACTTGCAATCTGGTCAGAAACAGTACAATTGTGCTTATTTAGAATTTCAATGACAGCTTTTTTGAGAATAGGTTCAGAAAGAGAAAACAGCTGTTCAAAATGTTCAATGATTTCTTGTGTCGCCCTGTCAGAAACGTGGAGGATTGATTGCATTTTCAATAAGAAAGTGGCCAAATTATACAACCCCAATTCTAAAATAGTTGGGACGAAGTGTAAATTGTGAATGAAATCAAAATGCAATGACTTTCAGATCACATGAGCCAATATGTTATTTACAATAGAACATAGATAACATTTCTAATGTTGAAACAGACATTTTACATTTTTATCCACAAAATGAGCTTATTTCAAATTTTCTGGCTGCAATAGGTCTCAAAAAAGTTGGGACACAGGCAAAAAACGGCTGAAAAAGCAATATATAAGAGAATCAGCTGAAAGAACATTTAGCAAGTAATTAAGTTAACTGGCATCAGGTGCGTAACATGATTGGCTATAAAAGGGATGTCTTAGAGAGGCTGAGTCTCTCAGAAGTAAAGATGGCCAGCGGCTCTGCAACCTGTGAAGGCTTGCGTAAAAAAATTGTGAAATACTTTGAAAACAATGTTCCTCGACATCAAATTGCAAAGGCTTTGAAGGTCTCATCATCGACAGTGCATAATATCATCAAAAGATTCAGAGAAACTGGAAAAATCTCTGTGTGTAAGGGACAAGGCCGAAGACCTTTCCTGGATACCCCTGATCTTCGGACCCTCAGACGCCACTGCATCACTCACCGGCATTACTCTGTCATTGACATTACTAAATGTGCCCAGGAATTCTTCAAGAAACCACTGTCAGTAAACACAGTCCGCCGTGCCATCCACAGATGCCACCTAAAACTCTTTCATGCAAAAAGGAATAAATGCACAAACGGGCTTCACTCCCAGACTTTAAGAGTGCAGGACCAAAATCAGCAATAATGAAATTAGAAAAAAGGTCGCGCTCTGCATAAACACATTTATTTTAACAAGCGTCTACGCACAAACATTTTTAAGGGTACGCCGCATATATTCCAATGATGAATCACTTGAAAGACAAGCTGGGGAAATGCTTCAGAGACAGGGGATACAGTAAAGAATTATTGGTGGGCTGTTTAGATCGAGTACGTTCTATCCAACGCTCTGATCTCCTGAGCCGCGGATCACGAAGCCCTAGTAAGAACACCTCAGTTACTTTTGTTTCCACTTTTGGACAAATATCTGGCCCATTAAAAAATATCGTGCGGCACCATTGGCATATCTTAAGTACGGATCCTAATGTTGGCCATGCCTTTAAAGACCCACCCCGGTTTCGTTACAAAAGAGCTCCTAATTTGCGTGATCGCCTTGTGCATTCTTACATTCCAGCCGCTAAACCACCTTCTTTCCCCTTCAAAATACCCGAGGGTAATTTCAAATGTTTTAATTGTGTGGTGTGTAATAATATGATGATGGAAAAATGTTTCACACAGTCTAGCACCAATAAAAATTTTATTGTAAGGGGCAGAATCTCATGTCTATCCACTATTGTCGTGTACTTGTTAATGTGCCCGTGTGGTTAATGTTATGTTGGGAAAACTAAATGCCAACTTAAAATCAGAATATGTGAACATAAATATGCAATCAGGAGAAATGACGAAAAATCCTCTGCCGCTAGACATTTCAATTCAGCGGGCCATGATGCTAATTCTCTTAAATTTATGGGCTTAGAAATAGTCAAGCAGTCCCCTAGAGGCGGAGACCGTGAGAACCGCCTACTGCAGAGGGAGGCCTGGTATATTTTTTCTTTGAATACGGTTGTACCTGATGGGATGAATGAGGATCTGTCCCTTACCTGCTTTTTATAGTATGCTTTTTATAGTATGACTTTGTATATCTGTATTAGCCATATGCGCAGTGCTACAATGATGCCTAATTATGCGTGCTGGTACGATTGTATATATTGGAAATTATCATGCAATTTACACAATTGCATTATCACCTAATGGATGAGGGTGTGTCAGTGCATTGGTGTGGGTATATAACCTGTGGAACGACTATGTCTGTAAGCACACTGAAGAAGGCACTACGCAAAAGGGAAGCCATTGTTGAGCATGATCCAGAAACGCCGCCATGTTCTGTGGGCCAAGGCTCATTTAAAATAGACTGTAGCAAAGTGGCAAAGTGTCCTGAGGTCAGAAGAGTCCAAATTTGACATTCTTGTTGGAAATCATGGGCGTCGTGTCCTCCGGGCTAAAGGGGAGAAAGACCACCCCTCCTGTTAATAGCGTTCAGTTCAAAAGCCAGCATTTCTGATGGTATGGGGATGCATTAGTGCATATGGTGTGGGACACTTGCATGTTTTAAAAAGCACCATGAATGCTGAAAGGTACATAAAGGTTTTAAGGTAACATATGCTCCCCTCCAGATGACATCTATTCCAGGAAAGGCCTTGTGTATTTCAGCAGGACAATGCAAAACCACATACTGCAGCTATTACAACAGCATGGCTTCGTAGTAGAAGAGTCCGTGTACTGAACTGGCCTGCTTGCAGTCCTGATCTTTCACCGATTGAGAACATTTGGCGCATAATTAAACGAAAAGCCCATTAAAGGAGACCCAATACTCTCCAGCAGCTGGAAGCCTGCATTAAGGGGAGGAGAAATCCAAAAAAAATGGTTTTTCACAATTTTGATCAAAATTTTAATTTTGGTCTTAATTAAAAGTTTAATCATTCATAATTAAGAGCAGGTGGATGCCTCGCGCGTTAGGGGGGTAGAGAAGGCCAAACTAGACTCTGAAAAAGCCAAAAGAAAGAGCAAATCACTTCAATCTGCTCAAGAACAGGACAATCAGAGGGAGCAGGAGGGAAAAGTTTATGCTTCAGGGGCATTTTAATGTTCTAAGTTGACTGTTACAAAGTACAATGATTTGTGGGTGTACTTTGACTTTAACCTGGATTTTCTCAAAACCTGATTTTTGCCCCGATTGCTATCATTTAAGGCACTATATCTCACTTATTTGTGAAGCTTTTCTCATGAAATTTTGACAGAAGTCTGTGTACATATCAGGAAGTCTACTGAACTAAAAGTTTTGGTTTAGCACTTTGGGTCTGTGAGTTATGGTGATTTATATTTCATATCTAGGGGGCGAAAAATGGCAAAATCCTCTTTTACCCCACTAAATCTCTAGTATTATGTGTAAATGCTTTATTCTAGTTCAGAAGAAGGTGTAAACATAACTAAATCTAATAAAAAAAAACCTGATTCAAATATCTTGCTTCAGTCCTGAGATATAAGGCAAAGAAATAATGGTGAAATCCGGTGGCGGCCATCTTGAATCACATGACCTAATTATGCAAATTAGGTCAAATTCATATTTTGGGTATTTCAGGCCATATACTGTCAATACACCAAGTATGAATGATTTCTATCCAAAAATGACAATTTTTTTCCAAAAGGTTTCTCCTCCCCTTAAACAAGGGTGGGATCAAATTCCAATGGCTAAACTCAAAAAACTTGTCTCCTCAACGCCCAGACGCCTCCACTCTGTGTTAAAAAGAAGAGGGGATGTTACACCATGGTAAACAGGCCCCTGTCCCAACTTTTTTGAGACCTGTAGCAGCCATCAAATTTAAAATGAGCTCATTTTGTGAATAAAATTGTAAAATTTCTCAGTTTCAACATTTGCTATGTTATCTCTCTTCTATTGTGAATAAAATACTGGCTGGTATGATTTGAAAGTCATTGCATTTTGATTTTAGTCACAATGTACACTTTATTCCAACTATTTCGGAATTGGGGTTGTACTTCAGCTGATCTGCTAGTGCCTCAGGGTCACATACTAGATCTTGAGACAATTCCTCGTCAGCTGACACAATAGACTCCGGATCACTGTTACAATTCTGAGGAATATCACAATCATTTGGCTGGACAAATTCAGGAGCATTGTCTGATGAACCATTATGTTCTCTGGATTTGTGTGAACTGAATGTATTATACACGTTGGTTTTGAACGAACAGTCTTTAAATGGACAAAGGACCATTTGCTTATGTTTCAAGTGTCCCCTTTAATGACGGAACATGTCATTTTCAGAAAAGGGTTGCCTAAATTCACACAGGGGACACTGAAATGTAATACCACTCACGTTTCGTTGGTTACTGCCTGAGCTTTTTTAAGCTGCTTTGTGCATCGCAGACATATGGACTTTTAATGAATTATAGGTCTTAAATGTGCACATGCAACTGTGGTACAAACATGGCAATGGACATACTATGGAATGCTGGCCATGATGTAGCCTATAATGACTCATCAACCGCACTCTAACAACAATAGAAAACTCATAATTTACATTTCCACATATTAAACTAGTGGCACTTACTTTCTGTGAAAAAAGCGCCCCGCTTGCACAAATAACTACAACTTATTATGAAATGGAGAGAAAATGATAATGATATCAGCTAGGCTCAACAAGTGCGTGGTAACGGGCAATCCACATGGTGAGCATACCCTCAGCTAGTGCTTAGCTTCACGTTGTCAAACACAATACAAAAAAATTCTAACACATTGATTGAAACATACAATAAGGGGGGCTAACAATCTTAGTCATTCAATTTAGAATTTCAAATATATTAGTTTTGTTGTCATTTGATGTGGGGATAAGTAATAGGAAGGAAGGCTAACAACCAGACTCAACGTGTGTTGCTAACAACCAACAGCTAGCTGAACATGCGCTTGTGCTACTGGCAATATACATGCTAAGTCTACCTTGGCTAATGCTTAGCACTAGCTTGGTAGATAGATTGCTAACGCGCGCATGTAGTCAAACACGATAGTATGGACGAAAAGGACTAAAAAATAAGATCAGCGGGACTGTCAATCTTAGTGTTCAAATAAAAAAACTTGAATGTCTTCGTTTTCTTGTGGCTTGACCAACTCAAAATGTTGCTAATGATCAGGCTCAACATGAGCTACCAACTTGATGAACATACAGCGAGCTACTAAACTACTAAATACACAAAAGTATGCAACTACCTCAATTAGTCAGAAACGACAGAATTGCTTACAAGCTTAATGTTGTAATGCAGGATGGATGGAAAGCAAGTTCACTGGTTCTTTTTGCTTCGAGAAAACAACATGTGAAGCTAACCTTCACAGGAAAGTCTCTCTCAGGCTCCCACGACGTTGGTCCTTCTAAGATATATCACGGAAGTTGGGAGGGACTCTTCTTCACCGGATGACCAGGCTCCAATCAGGGCAAAACCTTTAGCAACGCTTGAGGTTGACAGCTGAACAACCAATTGCTACGCCAACATGCTTGCCATTAGTGAGCTGTGACACTCATCGTACAACTCACCTCCTGCGAACTTTTTTCGTATTAAGAACAGGATTTATGGACTGAACAATAGTGGTTTCTTGTATCATAAATCAAATCTAATCTTAAAAAGTCGAACTACACACGTTAACATCTACCGTTTTTCAAGACGGCCGCCATGTTGGAATATTTTTTGCTGTTGAAAGCTCTTGCAGAAAAGGCAATTTGATTGGTTGACGCATGGCTGACGTTTGCGTAGGCTGAAGCCGTGCTTCAACCAACCTGACTCCACTCTTTGCAATCAATGATTTCCTACTCAAATATGGATGAAACAAAAATGTAGACTCTATTTGTTTAAGCTATTCTCACAACCAGTCTCGAATGAGTTCAACATACTTTCAACATTTAAGTCATTTCAAATTTCCACTGTTTTTAATTATGGTTAACTTAATTTAACTAGTAAGATATATTGTTGGGTTTTACAGTGAGGTGGGTCGTGTATGTGATCGAATTCAGCGTTAAACCCAGAAAGGCTATGTCCTGCTTTGGTGTTAGCACACTCTTTTCCCTGTTCACCACGAAGCCGAGATAGGCCAGGTGTGTTAACACAATGTTTGTGTGCGTAACGGCTTCCTGTTTGGTGCGAGCTAGCAATTGCCAGTCGTCCAGATATGTAGCCAGGCGAATGCCTCGCTCCCTGAGTGGGGCTATGGCTGCCTCAGTGCATTTCACGAACACTCTCGGACTGAACGACATGCCAAATGGGATTACTAGGTACTCGTACACAATGCCTTGAAACAAAAACCATAAGTATTTTCTGTGTGGGGAATAAATGGCGATGTGAAAATAAGCGTCTTTCAGGTCAATTGATGAGAACCAATCGCCCTGACACACCAAACGTATGAAGGACACGTGTGAGCATGCAAAACTTGTATCACCTCAGATACATGTTCAAACCATGCAAGTCCAGAATTGGGCATGTGCCGTTCCCCTCTTTCTTTCGGACCAGGAAATACCTTGAATAGAAACCCTCCAGCCTCTGCTCGTGTGGTACTATTCGTTTGGAATTTTTGCTTAACAAGGTAGATATTTCTTCTTGCAACATTCAGGCTGACTGACCCAGAGCTTGAGAAGAAATCAGGAGGCACTGTGGCAAATTGAAGTCTCTAGCCCTTAGCCTGTGTCCTCAGCACCCATTTTGATGATATGCATGTTTTTAAATTCTCTATTTGTAGAGACAGAGGAGAATAAATGTCCACCCAGTCCCCCAGTTCCTGGGACATTCTTTTAGCTGTACAACTTGTTGACAAAGGTTGGTAACCCTGGGTGCTACTGCGCATGCGTGATCTAATAGACTCGGGGCAGCTATACTGGCTATTTTCATGACAGAGAGAGCATTGACTCCTTCTACCAGCGATATTTGGGAAAACATTTTGTTTTGCAACTTTGTTTTTGCATTTATTTCTATTGAAAAATTGCAAAACTGTGCCCTCGGCTGCATGCCTTGAGTCAGTGTGCAAACATTTATTTTCACAGAGTGCGTCTGAGTGCTTAAGAGACTTTCTTTTGGGATTAAACAATCCAACGCTTGAACTGAGTCTGTTCTCCTCTTTGCAGGAATGCACAAACTGAGCTCTGGGTCCACACGCCGACGAGAGGTGGCACTGGGGGAATTCTCCCTCGACACACTTGAATGCTTTACATGGGCGGCCGGAGAACAGCTGGCACACCTGCTAGCAGGCTGGTGGATTGCTAAGACGCCGTCTTCCGCCGTCCCGATGGGGCAGGAGCTGGTGCTGGCCGGCCATCTGGGGTGGGGGGAAGGTTGATTAGTTTCTTAGGCTAAGTAGCTCTGTTGTCGGTAGGGTCCGCTTGGAGCCGCAGCAGATACTTGAATCTTTGGACGCTTAGGCATGCGTAAAACAGGAAACGCACCTCTGGAAACCACCTGAGCAAAGGTCTGCCTGGGGGGTGGCTGCACAGCGGCCTGCATTTTCCGCGGGAGACAGAGCTGCAAAGCTTCGTCTTCCTTTTTCTTGGCTTTGAACCGTCTTTGCATGGCAGCAAGGGCAAAGCCAAAAATTCCATCAGGAACAATTGGAACATCCAAGATGTCCTCTTTTTCTTTGTCTGACAAGTTGGTCAGGTTGAGCCATCTTGCCCTTTCCTGGATCACCAACATTGCCATACATTTCCCCATTGCCTGGACAGCGTAACGCTGAACGCGCAAACAGATATCCGC
This sequence comes from Gymnothorax javanicus, assembly GCA_029692085.1. NCBI lineage: Eukaryota > Metazoa > Chordata > Actinopteri > Anguilliformes > Muraenidae > Gymnothorax > Gymnothorax javanicus. Next base: position 41,552,011 of record CM056200.1, read on the forward strand.
GATCGTGTTATCTCATCCTACACCGAGGAATCGGGGCCGTCAACCATGTCGTCAAAAAGCTCGGCTTGGTGCGCCGACAACATAGAGGTGACATAAAGCGCCCTCACAGATAAGGCCACTGTCTTATATGCCCTCTCAGTCAAGGTGGACTGAAAGTGGTCAGCTTTGGAGGGGACGGTAGCCGGTCTCGTTGACGTGGCTGACCACCATGGGTGGAGGTGGGCTGCCACTAATGGCTCCATGGGCGGCATGTGAACCATGGCGTACTTCCCCATCCCCTCAAAATTCAGTGAAGAGGCTCCTTGGACAGGGCTCCTACTGGAGTACAGGTGGTCTTTCCAAGAGAAAGTAACTTCTTCCAGGAGTTCAGGAAACACTGGGAGAAGCTGCTGAGCAGCCCGTTTGGCCTGGGGCAATTTCTTACCCTCATAGCGGGACCAGGGGGCCTCAGCTACAGCAGCAGGCCACGGAATGTTCAGTCTCTTGGCAGCGCGTTTGCACACGTCGAGCATGTCCACACTGGGCTGTGGCTGTGCAGCCTCACCCTCTGTTTTGGCGGCGGGCAGGCACGGAGAATCGGTGGGGATGAAGCAGGAATCGTCTTTGTTGTCCACATCCGACACTAAAAACTCGTCGCCCACCGACTCATCCTCCTCGTAATCCAATACGAGGGGTTCCTCGCCAAGTGGGTTTACATCTAGCGTCGAGCCCCATCGTCAAATCTCCATTTGGGAAGTATCCTCCCTGCCCAGGACGAGCTGGAGTTCCTCGGGGCAGAACTGGGTAGGATTGGGTCCCTGCCAGAGAGGCTGGCTTGGCGAGCCAGTCTTCGGCGTAGGCTTTTGACCGTGAACCGAGCGCAGAGAGTGCACGAACCGTGATTATCAAGAGCTGCTTGGGCGTGTTCCAGTCCAAGACATGCGGAGCAGACCTGGTCCGAGTCTTTGCTCAAATTTTGTCCCCCCAAGTGCACTGACGGGCATCAGAGTCACCGTGCTCCATGGTGGGACATAACTTTGCAGCTGTAGCCATTTAGCTGGTGTGCTAAAGAAAGGCTTAGGGATATCTGGGGTGATATACCTTATGGGCTAGCTGGCTCCACGAAAACCAGGCCTTCCCGTTGTCGCTGATACGTTGTATTAAGTGCATCTACAAAAAGGCAACAGCCTTTGTTCTTTACCAAAAGGGGTGAGGAACGGTTGACTTGCTTCCATTTGTTTACTTTTCGAGAATTTGTGCTTCTACCACGGATTAGTCGCCTATTTATGAATAAATGTTCTTAATTTCCTGCTTGTGTTGGGTATGTCATTTGTTTGGAAAGTGTTCTGTCGAATAAGTTTAGCCATTTTCTTACTTCGGTTGCTGTCCTAGCCCACAATACGAACTGGCGCCAACACGGATTTTGAAAATTAACCGTATGTTTTAATGTTGTGTTTGTGTACCAGTTGATCTGCCGTACTGAAGTGGTGCGTTTCTGCTGCGGCATCCGGCAAAAATAGAAGTCTTGCGTATCTGCTGCGCACAACTGCAGTTTGCTGGAGCTGGGACGGACAAGAAATGCAACACAGCGGATCTGGTGTAAATACACTCATTGACTTAAGTGAATTCTATTAGCTGCGCTGTCGTGACGGAGCGCAGACGGACCAAACATGCATCTGGTGTCAATTTGGGGTTAGACACAAATACAATCAATAATACATAGTCAAGATTCATCATGGAAAAAATGACGCAGTGTGAATAGACATAACATAGCAGACAACAAGAGATTTTTGTATTAAAAAAAATAAATGACATATGCATGCAGGGCTTTCAAAAGTTTTTGGAGTAGGCGGCTGGCAGAGTAGAGTAGGCGGCTATGGCTGGTGGTGGAGGTGCCGAGAATCCAAGCATTAAGGGCGCAAAGCCCTCCAGAAAGCATTCTACCAGGAGAAATTTAAAAATTTGAAGCTCTATTATGCATTCTGGTGCCTTCTAGCATCTGATTTCCTTGTCATTTGGTGATGTAAATTAAAATTTTTTTAGTTTTAACAAATATATTTTTGAGGATGCTTGTCATTATATGCTCATGATGCATTACTGTATACATGTATTGTCACTTCCGATTATCAGTCATTAGAATTAGATACATGCAACAAACCCCTTTGTGCAGAAGCCAAATCAGAAAATGTATGCGTTCCCCTGTTTTATAATTCAATATAAATATAAATATTCAATATAAATTTATATCATAATTTTAAACTGTTCCCCTGGCTTTATAATTCAAGATTTGAGCTTCACAGCAAAGGGGAAAATGGCTTCAGTGAAATCAGAAACTTGAAGCACTTAGAATACCATCGTATTTCAGTATATTTTCAAAATTAAATTTTGGGACATTTCATTAAATGGCTGGCATCAAACTTAAATGTATCATTTCAAGAAATGACTGGTTTCATGATCTGACTGAAACATATTGCCTATTACACAATGTAACAAAATTTTAGCTTTTTCCTGTTCCTGGGCAGAAAGTGTTATTTCCCTATTGCTTATACATAAAGTAAAAGGAGAAGACGAATAAACTTTGCTTTTGTGACTTGGGTAATGAATTTTTCACATGGTATCCATTTAGCAGGACATTAAAGCCCCACTAGGTAGGAATCCCAGTTTCGTGCGCTCTAGCGGCCACTAAAGGCCACTAGAGCAAGTAGAAGTGCAACACCGCTGTCGTAAAACACACAGCGCTATTGCTGGCTGACGTCCCCCGTGAGAACGTGCATTTTTTTTACACCCTGAGACTTGTGGAGCTGGAATCAATAAAGTTATTGTTATGATTGTGTTTACATAGAAGTCTTCAACAGCGTTGGATTAAAACTATTGCTCTACAACAAAGTATGCGCAAGCACCGCTCCTAAGTGTAACGTTAGCAGACGTAGTAGCTATTGTAACCTCAAAACGGGACAATATCAATATAATGACGGTACAACGCCAGCCTAGAAAGTTGATATGGCCTGTCTTTGCTTTCAAACAATAGTTGCTAGTAAGTCAACAACTTCTCTCACCGTGAAGCATAAAGTTCGCTATAAAAAACACTCCGAAAAGGGGCTAACTCTGCCAGTGAAATGCTAATGCTACCTCGGCTAACCTTGTTTACATTATTTGAATGGGCTTACAATCAGTTACGTTTTGATAACCCAAATAGTGACTGTGACTACACACGATAACACAGCCAACAAAAACAATGCGTGATAAATACAATGCATGAACACGAGCATATAACTCACCTCTCAATCAGCAACACTGCCAGCTCGGCGTCCGACTTGCAGCCCTCTTTTGCCATGAGCTCTCTCCACTGTGAAAAAGCCAGTCCAATATTAACTCTGGTTTTGTGCCGTGCACGGTCACTCTCCCTTTTTTTTATCCTGGCTTCCACCGACACTGTCCTTTTTCACTTCTTCGCCTCAGCCATCTTTCGAGACACGATACCGGGCTAGCGGGCTAGCCTAGCTGCCTTCTCCTTATGCTCCTTATCCAAAAGCTCGTGTGTGCCGTAAAGCAGAACGTACGTCTCACGAGAGTGCGGGACCCGCGGTCTCAAGTTACATAGTCCCAGTTGAGGCCACCAGGTCCCTCTGTGGTAATGGGAGAGATGCCATTCTCACTGTAATAATCCACGCCACCAATAGATAGACTTTGAAACTGATATTTTAAGGTGAAATTCCTACCTAGTGGGACTTTAAAGGTAGATATAGAGCTGGTTTCCTAACAGAGAATTTTCTTAAGCTTACAAGCATTTAAGAATTTTCTAGAATGTTGTGCAACTTCCAAGAAGTTTCAAGAATTTTTCTAGGATGTTGTAGAACTTACAAATATTTCAAGTTCAAAGTCAATGCAAAGACTCGAATACACGAGTTATGGGCATGTTAAGCAGCTTTCACACCGGACGCGAAACTAACAGATTACATTCAAAGTCAATGCAAAGACTCGAATACACGAGTTATGGGAATGTCAAGCCGCTTTCACACCAGACGCGAAACGAATTTTTCGCAGGACAGATTACATTCAAAGTCAATGCAAAGACTTGAATACACGCGTTATGGGCGCGTTAAGCAGCTTTCACACCGGACGCGAACTAACAGATTACATTCAAAGTCAATGCAAAGATTCAAATACACGAGTTACGGGCATGTAAAGCCGCTTTCACATGGGACATGACACGAATTTTTCACGCGACAGATAAGCTACATTCAAAGTCAATGCAAAGACGCGAATTTACGCATTAATGGGAGGAGAAACCTTTTGGAAAAAAATGGTCATTTTTGGGTAGAAATCATTCATACTGGGGTGCCCCGGTGGCTCATCGGTCTAAAGCGCGCGTACCATAAAGGCTGTGTCCTTCCCGCAGCGACCTGGGTTCGATTCCAGCTCAGTTCATTTGCTGCTTGTCTTCCCCCATTCTTCTCCCCAACCTTCCTGTCTCTCTACACTATAACTGTCAAATAAAGGAAAAATTCCCAAAAAAATAATCTTTAAAAAATAAAAAAAGAAATCATTCATACTTGGTGTATTGACAGTATATGACCTGAAATACATAAAATATGAATTTGACCTAATTTGCATAATTAGGTCATGTGGTTCAAGATGGCCGCCACCCTGATTTCACCATTATTTCTTTTCCTTATATCTCAGGACTGAAGCAAGATATTTGAATCAGGTTTTTTTAATTAGATTTAGTTATGTTTACACCTTCTTCTGAACTAGAATAAAGCATTTACACATAATACTAGAGATTTAGTGGGGTAAAAGAGGATTTTGCCATTTTTCGCCCCCTCGATATGAAATATAAATCACCATAACTCACAGACCCAAAGTGCTAAACCAAAACTTTTACTTCAGTAGACTTCCTGATATGTACACAGACTTCTGTCAAAATTTCATGAGAAAAGCTCCACAAATAAGTGAGATATAGTGCCTTAAATGATAGCAATCGGGGCCAAAATCAGGTTTTGAGAAAATCCAGGTTAAAGTCAAAGTACACCAACAAATCATTGTAACAGTCAACTTAGAACATTAAAATACCCCTGAAGCATAAACTTCTCCCTCCTGCTCCCTCTGATTGATTGTCCTGCTCTTGAGCAGATTGAAGTGATTTTTGGGTTTCTCCTCCCCTTAAGCAGCTTTCACACCGGACGCGAAACTATCGCGCGACATATTAGCTGCATTCAAAGTCAATGCAAAGACGCGAATACACGCGTAATGGGCGCATTAAGCAGCTTTCACATCAAACGGGAATTGAATTTTTCGCGCGAGAGATTACATTCAAAGTAAATGCAAAGACAATGCATTGACTTTGAATGTAATCTGTCACGCGAAAAATTTATTTCGCGTCCGGTGTGAAAGCGGCTTATCGCGCCCATGTTCTGCAAGCAAACGCTGGTCATTCCGACGCAATAAGTAAACCATTACCACAGGCAATTTCTGAAAAGGCCGTTTAGCCTGGAGCTTTCGCCCCTTCGTCATACACCAGCGCAGAAGCTATTATTCGTTACTCCACGCTAACGACACACCACAGCTATGCACACGAACCAGCAGGTCCTTATACACACCGAAGCAGTCCATAAGTTGTTGGTCCACTTTTTGCTGCTCCTCACTGTCCATGTTTCCCTCTAAACTCAGACCCACTGGATTTCTATGGTCTCCGGTCTCCACTTGGGTTTGTCGACCCGTTCTACGAATGTGTCTATATGGGGTGGATTCTAGCTTTCCCTCAATCCTAGCTAGAGTAGAAACACCAGTGTACTCACCATAGTAGCCGTAGGTAGACAGCAAATTCGAGCTTGACCTGCCAGACATTCGCACTGCGTCCTCCACTTTCGCCTTTGCGTTTATTAGAACAAGTTAATTTCATTAGATCTATACACATGTACTGCGTTTGATTGCAGAATATGCCCATCGATTCCTTCGGGAGACGCGTCAGTTTCACTCTGAGGAGCCGGACCCGGAAAACTGCGTTCTGCTGCCTCGTCCCGCCTAGATCCTCCCTCCACAAAGCTGGCCAGTCAGAAGAAAGTGGGCACACGGGGAGTGGGAGCCATAGCGGAAGAGCCACCCCAATGAGGCGTTTCAGGCAGAGACTACTATGGACTACAAATGGGGTTTTTATGCCTCGGTGTGCGCATGCGCACAGCGAGCATACGGTACTCAGTCTGTGTATTTGTTTGTCTGTCTGTTACCATCATAACTGCGACAGCGTGTGCATCCAAGCTAAAGTAACAATGCCAACGAGTGACAAACACTGTTCTCTTGATTTTAAATGTGCCAGAATTTTGAAAAAGGATTCAGTTCAAGAGCTACGAAGTTATTTGCTTACCATGTTTCTTCTTGGTACTTTCTGGTTGAAGTATATGCAGCACAGGAGAGTTAATAGCACTACTTATAGTACATGTACTACAATTACTACTCTATGGAAGAGATACCAACACAAACCTAGTATCAGTTTAGCTTCTTGGCTTTCTTTTCACGATCACATGATGCACACTTTCGATTTTTTGTAGCACTTCATGTTTCAGTATACACGTTTTGTGTACATAATGTTAAGCCACACCCACATGATTTTGGCACAAGGACCGCACTCTATTGACTGTTTATGTATTCAAGCTTGCTTTTATGTTACTGTACAACTATTGTACATCAGTAGTGGCTAAGCAATACACACCGAGGCATCAGCACCTCTGGTGCTTTTATTTGAGGATGGCAGTATGAGCGCAATAAGTACCCTTTTTTTACTTTGCGCGATCAGGAGTACTCTAGGGGAGTCAAAGACCAAAATATAAACTTGGAAAAATAGCATAATAGGTCACCTTTAATAGATTAAATTCTTTATGGCCCAACAATGCAAAGGGACATTGTGTAACATTTTCAGTTGTTTATTAGCCAAAATCTAAGTCTGCATTCATATATATGTCATCATTGGTGTATTATGACCTCCGCTAATAATCTAACATATTCTCGTAAACAAAAATTTTCGATTTGTTTGTACATTGGATGGGTAAGCTGGTAGGGAAGCGCTATGACGGTCTGCCATCTTGAAACTACAGCCGCCGGCAAGGGACAAATAGCACCAAACACAGAATAAATCCACGTTTGCCCTGCCAGCCAGTGCAGAGTGATTGAGACACCGGAGGAGATCAGCAAGAGAGGCTACCGCGGCAAGTTTGAAATTCTGCACTACTGCAGCATAATGCAGGACCATGCATATGCAGCAGCAGCACAGGAGACAGAATCCTCATCGCCAAGAAAGCGAAAAAGAGAATTAAAAAGGCAGCGCTACCGGCACATTCAAAAAACAAGGGTCAACATTGGGGTAGCCTTCCCCAGGTGGAAGTAGCTAATGAAAGCAAAAGATTTTCAAAGGGACGCTGAAGTTGCCAGCTTTCTGATCGACAAGTAAGTCAATTTCAAATTCGGCTACGCGAACACCAAGGGGACCTTGTCTCTGAAGCGCGTTCTCGTAAGCAGTGCAGCAGCTGTGGTTCTTTGCTTGTTGCACTGGTCAGGAGATTCCGTGCTGTCGGCTTATGTTATTACCAAGTCGGTGAAGTGAGCAGGTGTAACGACACCAATGTTTTCAGTTATTGTATTTGATGAATGGCTTTGTTATGTAGCGACTCGACTGCTTCACCTGTCTTTTACGTAACGTTACAGAATAAACAATAAGGTAGCAAAGGCTGTTGTTGGTTAACTTAGGTTGGATAATGGGCGTGTATTCGGTAACTGTTGAAGGTGACATCCTATAAGTGTGCATGTAGCTAACACTTGCTTTGCTTTTTTGTATTAAATTGTTCAAGATGCACCGAAGCCGAGCTTTTTATTTCCATTACTTTGAATATCTTACATCGATTCACGGTACTGCGTTTTGCTGCTTCATGTATTATATGCTGGCTAAGTAGCACTGACTACGTCCATAATATGTGCACTTTCAGCATGGTATAAATTCAGCCCAAAAAACTTCACAGCTAATCATTTATTTACCATTGCACGCTCATTCTTAATTATTAAAACAATTGCAGATGTGCATACTTGATGTCTTGACTTTTCAGCAACTTTTAAGATAACAGAAACTTTATACTTTGTATCTTATTTTATGCTTGCACCGAACTTGCATGACAGCTCCGCACAGAGACAGTATTGTTGTTCAGTCTTTATTAGCTAGAAGTGTTGAGTGGGTTGAAAATGCTGGATAGGATGAGATGTGAATGACACACTGTTAGTGAGCAGCATCAGTGCACGAGAGTGATGCTGCGGAGATTCACTGATGCGGCTGAACTCCATCAGCACAGAGAAAACACGAGAGTCCCAGAAGAAAGAAACTGATGAGAACGAAGATCGACTTTATGTATATTTTATAACTGGGCTGCTGATTATGTGCGGACTTAGGAATTTGCTAATCCTGTATAAGGGGAAAGAAAATAATTCAGAATTGAAACTCCACTAATATTGAATGAAATCAGCACTTTTCCGGCTTACCTTGATGCTTGTGTACCCAGAGAAACATTCGGGTCTGTAAAAAAGTCAAGCGTGACTTTAGTCAAGAAAATTTAGAGTTTATTTTTTAGTGCTGATAAACGCGGTAATAAACGGCAGTAGCTATGTTATGGATGACGCACCGGGTTGCGAGAGTATCCGCAGCATATGCATTCGCAATATTAAAATTAAATTCTAATGAATGGTGTGTGCACCCTGCGAGTCAGCTGGGATGGGCGCCAGTTCCAGGTATAGAGAAAGGATGGAATTAATGAGCTTTGAGCATTCGTACACTAAAAGTAATTTCGCTTGTCAGTATTTATTTCCCTGTTAAATAAAACTAGTTCATCAACATTTTATATCCCTATTAGGTATTTAAACTGTTTTTCCAAACTATATTTAAGCCGAGTGCTATGTTTGCCCATTCGGTGTGGAGCTGTTGCATGGGTTTTGCAGTGGACATAGCTACATTTCCGGAGAACATTGGTCGTGAGCACGCATCCTGTGTGGGAGTGCTTCGGGCGCGGACGGTTGTCATAAATACCTCAGGCGTCAGGCCGTTCATGAGCCCCACACAACCATGAACCTATAATACATCCATGGTTTCATCAGTGTTGTCAAGGCTTTTTTGTAGCCCCATTCGTGCCTCCGAGGGCTTGTTTTAACATTCTGACATTTACTGGCCCAGCGGAGTCACATGCCGTGCCATTGACAAAACCTGCAAAATGGAAATCCCCAGACACCACTTGTCTTCTACCGCGGCTAGAGGTCTCTCAAGCGCCAGCCAATCAGCGCGCCTGTCACAATTTCATGGCTGTGCCGTGAACGATTCTGGGCAGGAAGTTAGATTTCAGGGGTGAAGTTTTGCCTTTTCCAGACTTATTTTTCGGAACGAGAGGGAGTTACGATGCCGAACGAATCTTTAATATGTCGTTGTTACGCCGATACCAGACACAAGGTAAAACAAAAGAAAGTTTTGACACTAGCAGCGGTAGAAGACAAGTGGTGTCTGGCGATTTCCATTTTTGCAGGTTTTGTCAATGGCACGGCATGTGACTCCGCTTGGCCAGTAAATGTCAGAATGTTAAAACAAGCCCTCGGAGGCACGAATGGGGCTAGGCTTTTTGATACACCGTGGCTACCGTAGTTGCAATACGTGTTTGAAAAAGTGAGGCGCCAGAGTGCACTATTCGCTTGAATGTAACACGATTTCAGCGCTGGATGGGAGTAATTCCTGCACAGTGTCCCTTTAAAAAGACAGTGTACAGACAACTGAAAAATGCAGTATTTCAAAAATGTGTTCATAATTTAATAACACAGTAGCACATTATGCACAAGTTATAAAACACCCATGGAAAAAAAAAAAATCTTAAAAGTTAAACTGTTACCTTCTCCATTTTCATTCTCCTTATGCTGTCTACAGGCACATTTCTAGATTTCAATCTTTAAACTCCTCCTCCATGGCTGCAAAAAGGTAAATAAACAGATGATGATAACTTGTCCAAATTTATATTTCAGGACAAGAAACTGCTTGGTAATGAATGACCTGAACATGTACTTTGTTAAAAACAGATTGGTTGTTGAAATTGTAGCAGAGAGAGATATGCAGTGAAAGTTCTTTTGTATAACTGATAGAGAAGTGAAAGTGATTCTGTGGAGGGCTTGACAGAGGGCAGTGAATGTGCTTGTAGAACAAAGATCTTTGCATCTTTATTCAAAAATATTAAGCATATTCCCTAATAGTAAAAGGGAAAACTATCAAATTAATGGAATTCATTGGAGATTATTTGAAAAGGTTTGAATATATGGCATCATATAATAGTCTAACAATTTTGCCAAATAGCCTAACTAAGCGACCACATTAGGAGAAATCAAATCCGTGTGAAAACTTTTTCTTGCTGGCTCCATCGCAGACAACGACAAACTCGCACACGGCGCAAACCGCAGTGACAAACTCCAACAACTGACAACAACCCAGAAATTGCCGAAGAGAGTTGGGACATTTTATAGTCGAATCACCCGTCAAAAGTGAACCCCCCTCTCAAAGCAGCATCCCAGATGAGGCTTCGAACGAGACGATACAAACATCGATACGGAGCTCCGTTGGGAAGTGCTTCACATTTTCGACACAAGCTCTGAAGTCTTGGTATCGAGGGTAACAGCACTAGCGATCAGAACCTATCATGTTCATGAACTGCAGTTTACAGTGACTGCCCATTAATAGTGCTAATTTGCTCCGTACATTGTTACGGAAAGTTGTGTGTTCCAGATTATTCTGGAAGATTCCAATTTAGAAGAAGGATTAAATTTAAACGATTTATTAAATAACTGAGCGAATGAACGTAGCAATTACAATTATACAGGAATGGGTAATGAAATCACTACATTGAAAATAGAAATACTGTTCACTAGCCCAAACAGTCTGTCCTTACGATGTTCCCACGATGATGGTGAAAATCCACTGGAATCTGATGTCTCCGGTGTGGTGATCCTGATCACCGCAAAGTCCGTATCCAAGAGGTGTCTGTGTAATCCAAAGTCCGACTGCACCCAGCAAAGCCGGTCTAGCTGTCAGGTGTAGCAGACCGGAGATGATTCTCTAGTCCGTTGGCTGCAAGTTCCCTTATATAGGCCTTGTACTCCTGTATGATGTCATAGAAGAATCCTGCATGATGTCATAAAGTAGAATCCTGACTGACATCACAAAGAAGAATCCTGAAGGTGGTAGAACTCTCCAGATGGCCCTTGAAGAATCTTGCAGACAATAGAACTTTCTAGATGGAAGAATCTATGGTGTTCCCAGGCTAGTCATAATGTTTACAAGCACTCATGAATATTCATTACCCTTACATAAGCATACAGAAACTACTGGCTGAGCAAAATAATATAATCAGGTATTATAAATCGTCGTAACGGAACAACATGCAAACATGAAAGAGATATTCCAATCCTACCGTAAATAGGCATTAAATCATGCAATACAGTTGCCTATATTTAATGCTAATCAAAGCAACCAATCCACTGTAGGCTATGGGATGTGCAATAAGGGGCTTCTAGAAGTTGCTACGAAACGGTTAACAGCTAGAAGTATTGAATTGGCATTTGACAGTCTCAAATAATCAGCAACTTTGTCATAACAGGTTGAACTACAGTAAGATACTAAAAATACATACAGAAAAACAAAATGCATAACGTCGGCCTGCTGATAAAACCTCGTATCTCCAAATTGATAAGAAACAAAAACTCGTATGTCCACTATTCTTACTCGCAAAATTAAACATTTTTTATTTTATTTATATTTTAAATTATATTTATATATATGTTTTTTTTGTTTTATATTTATTTTTGTTTTCCTGTGAAGTTTATCATTTTGAAGATACTAAGTTTAATCAGCAGGCCGACGATATAATATAGCCAATCCCATTTCATACATTTTCAGGCACACTGCAGCCCAGCAAATTACAGGGCGAACTACTCTAATGTTAACTCTGCCTGAGATACTTTAGAGCATATTTTCTACCGATGGCACTCTAAGTAATGCATTAAAAATGACTGCAAGAGATGACAATCTGGTTTTATCTATATTACAGTTTACTAGAAATGGAGTATCTGAGCAATATCTAAACCAGGGTTACCAACTCTCACACATCTGGTATGAGTCTCATACATTCAGGCTCTCTCTAACACTCACGACAGAGAGGCAAATCTCACGTCAAAACACTGGGCCAACAAATGTCTTCTAACGGTAACGCCAGACTTTTTTAATGACTTGTTTCTCGGACTTCTATCCTGAAGATTTAATTGAGGAGGGAGGGAAAACATTTTTTTAAATGTATTTTTCACCGCTTTTGGCTTTCTGGAAGAATATTCAGCCTGTATTTGCAATGAAGGAGGAAATAAAAAATTTTTTTTTAAATGTATTGTCGAGTTGAGGAACATCAAGGAATATGGTTATAAGGTTAATCAAAACTTGTCTGACATACAGCATATTGCCTGACACTGGTACATTGGCCTCTGGCTGTTCAAAACAGCCACATGAATGAATAGACCCTTTTGGTTTAAGGGCGTGAAAAAGCGAGATTTGGAGAGCGCATGAGAACTGAACATTTTGTATGGCAGAAGAAAAACTGGAGATCGTTAACAAGCCTGCAGTCTGCGAGAGGAGAGCAATCTCTCAACTCAAGGCTGGTGAATTGAGACAGATATGCAAACATTTGGATGTACCACTCTCAAAGCTCAAAAAGGGACATTAAGTTGAGGCAATAATTTAAAAACTTCTGCTGTCAAAATAATTATTTGCACATAACAGGCTAACAATCCCCATTTACTGCCCGCTCTTTCTGATATACTACAATAATTGGATCACTTAAAAAGTTGGAAAGTAGGTTGACATGGTTTTCATTTTGCTGCTTGCAATAATCATGTGGTTTCCTTGTAATTTTGATTTCATAATTACTTGCTATATGTAGCCAACAAAGATGAATTTGCTTGCCGGTTAGTTTTGTGGACGTGAATTAATGTCAGTAACACCATGATGATTGGGTCCCATGCCATCAGTCAGTTAATGTCTACAGTGTTCCTGCAACGAATTTGTACTGTTCAAAACAACCGGCAAGCATTAAAGATGCACTATGCAAGTTTGGGTGATATCACTTCTGTCGACATTCAAAGTCAAACAAAACAGAGGTAGCTCGCCCCTCCCGCCCATAGTTCCCTCCCTCCCATGCTTCCGTAACTCCCTCCTCCCAACACTCTTGTCGATGATTGGCCAGAACGGTTTGTTATTTCCAGTTTGTGATGCCTGTGCGGTCTCCAGAGCCCGGGCAGGCAGCTAGCGGACCTTGGGGAGATGTTGGCGAATTGAGACAAAAATATAATCGCGCGGAAACCATGCAAACTTGCATAGTGCACCTTGAATGATCCTAACCTCCTCTCACCATGGCTAAGTGCGCATGCACACATGTAAAATACAAGGCCAAGACATAGCAAAACAGCATCATTACTTTTTCACTGAACGCAACACATTTGATTTAAGGTTTTTAATTTGTGCTCAAAGTAACAACGTCGAGGACTTGCCTTGCCAATATCTCGTCGATATAGCTTTTCAAGGCTACGTTGCGCCAATTGAGTCAATTCTTTTAGTTTGTCGGAGAAAACTTATGGAGCTTAGTCTATATCGTCAGGGGTAAAGAATTTCGTATCCCATCTCCACTTTTTCGGCTTTTTATTTTCTAGAACGATTCTTAGAGGAGGTGCCAATATAATTTGGGGGGTTTTATTAATTCAGTTCAATTCAATTTTATTTGTATAGCGCTTTTCACAGGCAGGCTGTCACAAAGACGCTTTACAGAGAGAAAAGGGCAGAGCCCAGACAAATCCCTAATCCCCAAATAGCAGGCAAAAAAAACTCTCTGTAGGGAGAAAAAAAGCCTCGAACTGTGGTGAGAAAAAACTCCTCAGTGAGAAGAAATCTCAGGAGGAACCTGGCTATTGTGGGGAAGCCCATCCTCCGCTGGCTGGCTAATTAATTGATGATAGTAAATTAAAATCCAAAGTTCTTTAAACAATAAGGTGTCCAAGCAGTGACATCTGTAGCTCCAGGAAGTGGAGAGGCGGGGATGAGGGGATCAGGACAGCAGGAAGACAGCAGTCGATGACCATTAGGTAGTGACAGGGCTTAGGTGGTCCAAGGACTGAGTTCCGGGGGACGGCGTTCCTCGGAGAAAACACAAAAACTAAAGAGGGTTAGGTACTGGATAAACTCATACATACTACACAAAATGTTATCCTGTGTCAGGTATCAAGTTACGCTAAAATACTACAACTCAGGGGTAACCAGTATAGAACAGTCAACTCTCCTTCATCCACTTATTGCAGCACAGAGACCCTGAACTTCATCCGACTAATGCTGCGTAGTTTTTCAATTAGACACCACCAACACCATGTGGACCTACCCGGTGACTAAGGCTGTAGCAAGCCCCACCGGTGCCGTGTAAGTGCAATCTCAGTGCCACCGGTTCCACATGGATTTAAGTCATTTTGATGACCAAAACCTTGTATCCTTCGTCCACTTATTGCAGCACAGAGGCCCTGAAATTCCATCCGAATAAGGCTGCATAGATTTTCAATTAGACACCACAAACACCATGTGGACCTACCCAGTGACTAAGGCCGTAGCAAGCCCCACCGGTGCCGTGTAAGTGCAATCTCAGTGCCACCGGTTCCACATGGATTTATACAATATTAACAACCAAAACCTTGTCACAAGAAGTGCGCATACCCAGAGACTAGGCAATCTCCCTAAAAACAGGTAGTATAAATGTTCATAATGTGTTAAGTATAGGCTTGATTAAAGAGATATGTTTTCAGTCAACTCTTGAATACAGAGAGTGTGTCTGAGGCCCGAATGTTTGTTAGGAGATTGTTCCACAAGATTGGGGCTTTGTAAGAGAATGCTCTGCCTCCAAATGTAACTCTGGATATATTTGGAATTCTCAAATATCCAGCACCTTGTGAACGAAGTAATCTTGGAGGGGAGTAAGGAATGAGAAGTGCACTAAGATATTTTGGGGCCAAATCATGTAAGGCTTTGTAGGTAAGCAGTAGAATTTTATATTCAATTCTAAATTTGACAGGCAACCAGTGAAGATTTTTGAGTACTGGGCTAATGTGGTCATATTTCTTCATCCTGGTCAGAACCCTAGCAGCAGCATTCTGCACTATTTGAAGGCGATTTAGGGTAGAACTAGAGCAGCCTGACAGTAAAACGTTACAGTAATCCAGCCGAGAGGACACAAATGCATGAACCATTTTTTCAGCATCCTGAAGAGACAACATTTTTCTCAGTTTTGATATGTTTCTAAGATGGAAGAAAGCCACTTTAAAAATGTTGTTAATATGACAGTGGAGAGAGAGTTCTGAATCAAGGGTGACACCAAGGTTTTTGACGACAGCTTTGGCAGAAACCGGGAGTCCATCAACGTTGAGAGAAAAAATTGAGGAATGTGTCTCTGAGCGTTTTGGGACCAATTACCAATATTTCAGTCTTATCTGGATTTAATGAGAGAAAATTCTGTGTCATCCATGCCTTAACAGCTTTAAGACACATCTCTAATCTAGTTAGTGGATCAATGACACCTGGTTTAAAAGATATATAAAGCTGTGTGTCGTCTGCATAACAGTGGTACTTCACATCATATTTACTTATGATGCTTCCAAGGAAGCATGTATAAAAGAAAAACAGCAAAGGGCCCAGAACAGATCCTTGAGGTATTCCAAAGTTTACCTTGGAATACTCGGATGAATTGCCATTTACCCTAACAAACTGACATCTGTCGGAAAGATAAGACTTAAACCATGAAAGGGCGAGTCCAGAAATACCAACTAGATTTTCTAGCCTGTAAAGAAGAATATGGTGGTCTATCGTATCGAAGGCAGCACTTAGATCAAGTAGGACAAGGACAGAGATTCGGCCACAGTCCATGGAAAGAAGTAGATCATTCATTACTACAGTGAGGGCTGTTTCAGTGCTATGATGTTTTCTAAAGCCAGACTGAAACCTTTCATGTACCTTATTCATTAGTGAGAAGGCCGTTCATTATTTAATAATAATATTTAATATCGCGAATGCATACGCTGCGCCTGCCCTAGCAACCCGGTGTGTCATCAGTAACCTGGCAGCCGTCTTTAATGCTGCTACCACGACTAGCAGTGTAAGAAACTAAACTCTAAATTTTCTTGACTGGATGTACGCTTGATGTAACACATACCCAAATGTTTCTCTGGATACCCAAACATCAATCGATATTGGTCCAGGTTGAATACAGCATTCTTAATTTCGGCATCCGGACACAAAATGTACGCTACACACCCTAGAATGATCCTGAATGAAAATTCTTCCTGTTATTAGCCATGCTGTAAGCTGCCATTTACCATGGGGAAAGTGAAAGAACTTATAATCCCCCCCCCCAATGCGATTTGTGCATCTTCTGCCATACGTAGTCTGCAAAGAGCATGCGAGTGACCCAAATCTCGCTTGAGATAGTCTATTGATCCATTATGATCCTTCCACATCAGCGGGTGGAGGAAAAAAATTTTTTTTTTTTCCAATACCGGGGCAATCAATGATCGGCGGATCCGCGAAATGGCAAATAAAATTTTTCTTATTTATTTTAGTTTTCAGAATTGGGTCGTGGGCGGATCCAGAAAACAAGTAATTAAAAACGTCTTGCCTAAAGAAAAGTGAATGACTTTGACTCGCCATTGCAGATGAGAGTTTGAAAACCAAGTCTTATGTGGGTGTTTCCATGGAGATGCATCTCTAACTACTCCCTGATTGGTGCTGATGCTTATCTCTGTGTTGACTGGACAGCTGCGGAGGGCTGCGAATTTGCGCTTCTGCCGCACCTGCATTTGATTTTCAGTTGATTGAAGCAGGCAAACAAGAATGTATGTGAAACACATAATTCATGGGCTAGACTAGATATCGGTACCATCCAAGGTGGCAAAATTTCACTGGCGCAATTTTATTTGTTCCACCAATAGAAGAGAGAAAATGTATTATAGCCTTTCCGAATGAGTAGCTTTTTCCATTTTCTTGCAGGAAACGTGTTTTTGCACTTTTCGCAATACTGCATATGCTCACGAACAGACCTTGCAGCTCTATGATTTGAATTAAGAAAACCAATGTTTATAAAATTGGTTTATTTCTCTCTAGGCTTGTACTTTCTTGTGTTTCTTCATGCTTTTGTTTTGATTTCAAGAGTTTAGTTAAGTCTCGTGTAGATTGGTGGTACATAATTTCAATTAATGATAATTTCCATGAAAAGATGAGCAAGCAAAGCCTACAGACCCTCTCTAATGTCAGCGCAAAAACAACTCGTCCAAAGAATGCACAAGATGTAGTTCTGAAGGCAGGTAGAAACCTCCTCAGTCACATGATCCTGGGGGCTGAAAGCAGGAAGGTGAACATGAAAGACGTCCTTGCCCACCCGCTGGGTCCACTGCCATGGGCTCTGGCGAATGCTGATGGGACCCTGTGGAAGACCAACAAGACCGCACTTGCAAGAGAGCTCGAAAAGAATGTGTCTGCAGCAGAAAGCATCCCGACCCCATCCACTTCTCTCATTGTCGGTATGAGCATGGTCCAGAAAATGAATGGAAACAAGAAGACCTTCGCACAGGTGGCAGAAACAGCCTTGATCCACGTTTTTCATGAGGGGGCACAGAGCGAGAGGATTGATGTTGTCTTTGATGTGTACCGCACCACTTCAATCAAAAATGCTCAACGTGTGAACCGAGGCGCTGAGACACTCTCCAATACAAGAATCTGACTGGGGGACATCATGTGCAGCAGTGGAGAAAATTCCTAACCGGTTTCTCCAACAAGACCTGCCTCATCAAGTGTCTTGTGGAAAAATGGAAACTCCCAAAATACAGGGCAATGCTGAATGACAAGGTGCCGTTCACAACTTGCAAGGAAACCGGCTTCAAGTTGACTGGAGATGCTTGTGAAGAAGTTTCAGAGCTGCACTGCACCCAAGAGGAAGAAGACCCAGGTCTGCTCTTGCATGCGCCGCACACAGCTAATGCTGGCTCTAAGTCAGTCATCATCTCAGCTGAAGATACTGATATAATGGTCCTCTGTCTTGGCTTCCAGAGAGAGATAAGTTGCCCAGTCTACCAGAGGTGAGGGACTCAGAACCGCACACGGTTTGTCGACATTAAGCTGGCGAGTTCACCTGGAGACAGTATTTGTGACGGCCTGATAGTCTTACACGCTTTCACAGGCTACGATGCAGTCAGCGCCTTTGCAGGTCGAGGAAAACTTAATGCCCTGAAGATGGTGAGAAATGACCCTTCCTACCAAAAAATGTTCAGTGAACTGGGACAGTCAAGGGATATGAGTGAGGAGCTGTTCCACAAGCTTGAGCTGTTCACTTGTGGCACCTATCTTGCCAACAGCACGACAAGTGATGTTAACGAGCTGCGCCACCTGCTGCTTTGCGCCAAGGTAGGGGGGGTAGAATCCAGCCAGTTGCCACCATGCAAGGACTGCCTCTTCCTGCATGCCCAACGGGCCAACTATCAGTGCGCAATATGGAAGCATTGCCTGCAGGCTGACCCTGCGGTGCCCAGGCCCCAAAGAGCATGGGTGGACTGATGACGACGGCAAGTTGGCTATCCACTGGATGCGTTCTCCACCAGGAGCAGATGTGGTCTTAGAACTTCTTGCATGCAAGTATGTCCAGTCATGCAAATTGCCCAGCTGCAGTTGCATGTCAAATGGCCTGCCATGCACTGACGTGCAGGTTACAGACCTGCAGCAACCAGCAAGTGCAGGAGGACCTGGAACCAGTCCTGGAACTGGACTCAGATGATGAGCAGTAGCTCGAATAGGGAAAGCAGTCTGGATACCATTTTAGCCTGTAATAATTTGATACCTGTATTTTTTTTTGTTTTCAGTACGTGTTGGTTCATTTACAAAACTCGTTTGCGAAGCATGATGGCAGTTTCTTTCCATTTAGGCCTACCCTGTATTCATATGCATGGGTTTACTACTAAATTTAACAAATACGGGTACTTGCAAAGTTAATACAAGTATAAATGTAGCTAACGATAAGTAGTTCATTTCCTCACTATGGTATCCGCTATGATAATGTCTTCTTATTGAAGCAAATGCATAAAATGGTTTAATAGTTCAAGCTATACATAGTTATACATAGGTATACATAGTTCCTCAGCAATAGCGGTTGTGTCATTCCAGAGGCTTGCCATGGGGTGGGCCGACGCACATTTTTGGCCGTGGCGATCGTAATTTAAACAACAGTATATTATAAATCATTTTTATCAACCTCGCCAGTTTTTAAAACACGAAAAGCTGCCCAGATCTACACTGACACAGGGCTGGCCCCGTGAAATTTCTGAGCCCTCCCTCCTAAGGTAAAAAAAAAAAAAAAAATACCGTAATTGCGCATGGCCCGTTGGCAGCCAGAGGCTCACATCTCGGGGAACAAATACTGGGATGCTATTAGCATGTTTGTAGTGAAATTTCGATCAGGGGCAATATGAGTGGCATAGTATGCAACTATACGCGCAGATTGCGGTAAAAAGTTTTCCTCGACTTCTCCTGCATATGTTAATGCTTGCTACATGCTTCTTATACCACTTTTTATTGTTCTACTTCACTATTGCGGTTATTTTGCATCTTGGCCATTTTTCGGTATCTATTTTTATATTTGTTTTATGATATAGGAATTAC
Organism: Gymnothorax javanicus; assembly: GCA_029692085.1. Classification (NCBI taxonomy): domain Eukaryota; kingdom Metazoa; phylum Chordata; class Actinopteri; order Anguilliformes; family Muraenidae; genus Gymnothorax; species Gymnothorax javanicus. The sequence goes on from CM056200.1 coordinate 41,571,767, forward strand.
CGAAAAACTGTATTCTTGCAGATAAAAAAAACGATGGCTTAAGCCATGCACAGTTTATTTAATGTTGTTGTTTCCGTCCTAAAAGTTAAAGAAGGCAGGCTTGCTGGGAAATTAGTTTGACCAATGGCCTTGCTTGTTCCCTGTTGCGTTAAGTCTAAAAACGCGTTTCCATGACTACGAGATCAGACAAAAATGTCAGAAAGCGGTGGAGAGGCGGAAAAGCTTCGAAAATAAAGTAAACAGACATTGGAGCCTCAGGCTTTCAAACGATAAAAAATTGACCAGCTTTTTGGCCACGATGATCCTCATGTAGCAAGCAGTTTTCATTGGGGGGGGGGGGGATACGGAAAGCGGTAAGACTGACGTTAAATTAATAGGCTATCGCAAGTATGTATTCGGTTAAAATTTGCTTGAGCTTACAAAAGGTCCCCACTGATGGACCAGCTGTTCATAACCTATTATTTGATGCATATTGATCATATTGATGTTTTATGGTGGCAAATAAAATTTGTCCTGGAATACAGCAAGGAAGACTTTCAAATTTTCCTATTTAAAACCCTGTCTTGACGTTCTGAATCACCTGCCAGTAAACTTGCAACCAGCTAGTACTGCGGTTCTGAAGCTAGTGAGCTATTCTATGCCCTGTTGAGTCTGTAAGATATGTCACGTTATTTAAAAAGGTTATGTATGAATCAATCCAAATAGTGCAATGGTCTTATTGAAAAATTATAAATGGCCCCAAAGTCAAATTTCTTTCTCTCATTCATTCATGTAAATATAATAATAATAATAATAACTTCTTCTTTGTCATGGTGGTGCAGTGATCGGCACTGCTACCACACAGCAAGAAGGTTGTGGGTTCGATTCTGCCCTGGGACCTTTCTGTGTGTAGTTCCAGGGCATGTAGGCTGAGCTTAATTTTAACTTTTGGTAACAGCAAAGTGTGCGCGTATGGCGGGCTGTCACGTCACGATCAGGTTGGGCCACCATGGCTGAAAATGCCAGGGCCGTTTTTTTGTCCCAGTCCAGCCCTGGGCATGGGTATAAATGTTGCGATTTCTGCAACAAAGCTACTACTCTGCAAGACCTATCGTATCAAAACATGTCCCACAGACATGGGGGATTACTAAAACCCATACTAAAATTTGCCACCTTGCAGGGCTCGAATTAGGATTTTTTGACAGGGTGCACATGGTGCACCCAGATTTTGAAAATGGGTGCACTCGTGCGTGTTTAGGTGCACAGTCTAAAACTTGCTTGATTCAATTAAAAAAAAAGCTGCTTTGCAGCAGTACAAAATGAAAAAACAAATATTCTTAAACTCATATTCTTTGATATGCCATAGGACTACTGTAAATTTGCAGTGGTGCAACAGGTTAGGGTTATTGGTGGGATAAAATTTTATTAAAATCATGCTGTATGTAAGAAAAATAATGGAAAAATACAAAAAAAAACCAAGAAATCGGTAGAACTGAGTGTACTACTGTTATTTATCACAGTCAGATAATATTCAATCTATAATTTGGTTTCACTTTGTTTGACTTGGCCGAGAAACTAAAGTAATTTTCCACAACTCCATCATAGGACCTCTCTGGCCTCCATAGCAGCAACTGTGCTGCTTTTCAAGGTCAAGGTTAAGGTCAAAGTCAAAGTTTCTTTATTAGTACCAGATGGTAAATTTGTTGTGCAGACAGGAACTCAGCAATCCCAATATAGAATAACAGCCACACAGCAGACATCATGACAGACAAATCAGACAATAGAAGAACCATACAACCATCCCAAAATATATAATCATAGAAAAGTGCTTCAACATCTCTCAGATCTAACTAAAGTTCAGTATGAACAAGATTGTTCACCTGGTGGCCTTACTATTCAGCATTACAATTGTTGTGGGCACAAAGCTATTTCTGTACCGTTTTGTCCTACCCTTAGGGACCACAAAACGACAGCCAGAACAAAGGAGTTGGAACTCACCATGCTAAGGATGTAAGCAGTCGTTGAGAATTTACGTCGGCTTTACGTTGCAGCCTTGTGCCATAAAGGGCTGTCATAGTGAGTTGAGGCTTCCCAATTAGCCGACCAGCCCACTTGATAATTTCGTTTAGGGAATTTTTGTCCTGTAGTGACAGATTACCAAACCAGGACACCAGGGAAAAAGATAATAATGACTCAATAAAAGCTTGATAAAATAGGGTCAGCATAGTTTTGTCAATATTAAAAAGGGACAGTTTCCGAAAGTAAAACAAACGCTGATGTCCCTTCTTACACACTGCTTCACAGTTCTTGTTAAAAGTCAGTTTGGCATCAATGACAGTCCCGAGATATTTATAACTATCCACACATTCTGCAGATTGGCCCTAAATGACTGTGGGATCAGAGTTTGGAGCCTGTGTTCTAAAATCAATAAACACATCCAAAACGAAAGACATGATAAGCACCAAGAAAGAAAGATCGCACCAACTGATAAAATCCTTCAAGACTGGACCATGGCTGGATTCATTACTGTGCAACAAACTCACAATAACAATATCGTCTGCAAATTTTAAAATGTGCCTTATTTCATAAACACTCTAGCACATGTTTGTGTAAAGGATAAAAAGTAGGAGAGAGAACACATCCCTGAGGTCAGCCAGTAGAGGAACATAGCGACTCAGATGAAATGCCATTCACTTTGTCAGCTTTAACAGCTTTTTGCTGTTTTTATTTTTGTGTGCAGGACTAGGAAAAGGGGCCACTTGGGATTTTTTTCCATTCTGAGAATAACGGGGTCAAAGTTCACTACTGAAACAAAGACCACAATGCCTTCTATTTCCATAACCACTCCGTGTGTTTGCTAACCTTCACCCAATTTTTTTCTCAAAATGAAAAACTTGCATCACTCTTTGATTTTGTTGGAAGATCTCAATTTTCATAAAATGACCCAAGTGACCCCTTTTCCTAGTCCTGCACACATTTATACATTCTACATAACTCCATAATTAAAACCCTCTCCTCTTAGATTATATTTAATCTAGAAGAATCCTTGGCTTTTCCTGCCACCTCTGCCCACCCGGTCTGGGGCATACTTTAGGCAGAAGGCGGCAGCCTCTGCAATTTTCACCTCCGTTTCATCCTCCCGTCCTGGCGCCTTCAGGACACTCTACAAGAAATATTTGAAACTTTAGAATACCGGATAAGTGAGGCTACAGTAAGGAGTAAAAGCTGATGCGGGAGGAAATTTAATTTTCAGTGTCTGTATTTGAACTTCATTTATAGGAGCAGACGTTTTTTTCTATCAACTTGCCATACGGACCGACGAGCAGATGGTCAATTTAATAAAGTTACCAGCAGTGGTGTAAAGAAATGAACTACAAGTACTTTGTTACTGTACCTAAGTAATAGGGGTGTAATGGTTAAAAACATTAAATATTAAACAACACCAAAAATAAAGACAAGTGAAGGACAGGGTAGGCATTTAAATTAGCCACCCAACGTTTAGCAGGCTTTGAGTTTTGGTCACTATGTCGGCATTTTACGCCAGATTGACGTTGGCTTTAGATAGGTATGTTAATATCAGTGCATCGGCCGCGCGATATTGGTTCCGATAGCGCGTTGCGTAATTTCCCGAAGTGGCAGAGGTATACCCATCAAAACCGCCTTTTATGGGCAAAAGGAGGGGAATTCCTGGAAATCCTGCTGAAGAAGTAGATAAAAATGACCCCGAATTCCCCTTGTTACCTTGTTTTCAATTTCCGATTTCCCAGATGGCCGTCTGAGCGGTTCAAAGTTTGAGGTGACAAAAACACCCTTCAATTTTATAGGAGCTAAGAAGGAATTCTAATAAAAACTGCACAGACTATTAGATTAAGTATTCAAGATCCAACAGACAAAAAATTATGACATTCGGAGTGCCAGCAGTCTGTTTCTACCGTCCGCAAAAAAAACCGTCTGTGGTAAAAATTCCAGAAATGGCGCCCCCATTGCGGGTTGCACAGCGAAATTCAATTCTGTTTCATTCATCATTTTGGAATAGGCAGATAATATTCCAATGAACATTATCTGAAAATTTCATTGGAATATCGAAAGAATTAAGAAAGTTATAGCATTTTATGCAAACCATGTTTTCGGTCACAGATTTCTCATTTTTTCTATAGAAAACTAAGGACATTTTTTACCCCTCATTTCCCAATTTCCAAGTTTAATAACTTTGTCGGTTCTTAACCTATCACATTGATCTTGGTATCATTGGAAAGTTTATTTCAAGCTCTTTCAGGAAAAATAATTCATTTCAGCATAGAACCATTTTGAAAATTTTAGTAACATACCTACTTTAGATGTTTGGAAGACGTTGGATTTTAGTTACTTATCGCCACAACTGGCCCCGTGTGCAATTGGCTGCAGCGGCAGTAACGATAACGCTTTTAAAAACGCTGTTTCCAGCTGAAAGCTCTCGCAGGTGGGTGGTTATAAGGGCAGTCACCATGCGGTGTGGTGTAAGGCTAGCAGGCTTTAGGATTGACAAGATAACATTTGGGCAACAGAGTGAGGAGCGGCTAGCTAATTCAGCTGTTATCACGCTTGCATCATGAGCTGAGAAAAACAGCAAACTCGACATTACATTCACTCACACATACTGCGCCCAACTTTTAGAAGACAAGATAATTACCTGACTGGACGTTGTACACCGATGACAGGCAGTCTCCTCCGGCGTTGTCTTGCTTGCCGTGCTTGCTCCAGAAAAGACAGTTCACATGACCGCTTGAGGCACTCGTGCGAATGGACACGGTGACCATTGCATGCACTACCCGCCCAGCAATATGGGCAATACCAGCTTTTCACGATTTCCCAGTTAATTTCTGTTGTCTGTCCCTAGTGGAGACCGCCGGTATTGTGCGTTTTGGCTGTGCAGTGCTGCAACAAGTATATTCACACACCGGCACAGATGCAACCCGACGTGTGCGCGTACGTTTGATCAAGCAGCAAGTATATCACGGCTCTAACTCGAATCGATGTGGGCGGGGTTGTCATAGCACGGCGGCTACGGCAGTGTCGTCTCGCTCTCTTTTTCCGATGTTCTCGTCAGCTCCAAACTCATTCACCTGCACCTCAATTATGGGCCACGGTTTTCCACAAGTCAGTCAATTAACTCGCGTTAAAGAATTAATTGAGCAAGCAACGTCTGTCAACACACTTTCACCTTCTGTCTCAAGCTCACATGCCACTCAAACTCAAAAGATTCTCGCGCCAAAAGCCTATGTTGATTGGACGGCTGCTCAAGCCCACAGAAGCAGCAAGGAGCGCTGTGTGTCAATCCAGCACCCACATGCGGCTCGTCAACAGTAATAAGGAAATATTAATTAGATTATCTAAAATGTGAATATGTTTTAAGCTTAATTTTTTTAAATCATTAATTTCAAATCCTGCCTGTAGATGATAAGTAAATTTAAGCTGTCTTTAGGATGTTTTCTAAAGCGTATCACTTGTTGTTCTGCAGTGTCTCAACTTAAACACAGCAACCCAAAATAGATCACACTTGCTGATGATGTGAAGTAACCAATATAAGACAGTTCAGAATTGAAGCAGGTTTTCAAACTCATATCTACAATAGAGAGAGGTCATTTCTGATCAAATTCAGGCTACTGTCACCATACACTCTCAAAAATAGGGGTACAGCAGGAGTCCATTTCTGTTCCCCAAGATACAATCAGCACTTATGTACCCTTTAGGGCTAATTACAGGACCTCAAGGGGCCTGTGTGAAACTTTTTAGGGTCTAAAAGGTACTTTTATGTTCCAAAACAAATAAAAACCCACTTCTAAGGTACAACAGCAGAACCTTTGAGGGTACTGCCCCAGTGACAACCAAGGCTTGTGGAGCCCCTGTGCTGCTCATTAATGTTCCAGAAACACAGTTGTACGTTCACTTTTTGTAGAATTGGAAGGCTGTCATACGGGAAAACACCTGAAAATTTGGAATTTTTTTTTAATACTTTATATGTTTGATTCTGAATCCAGTGATCGTGAATTTTTCATTACTTTTAAAGATGCAAAATGTGCTATACTATAATGTAATGTGAAATGGATATGTGTCTTAGCAACTGAGAAAAACTGTAAATAGCCTAGAAATTCAGGAAGACCAACTTAAGTAGCCGCAATCAATCACAATGACTACAGGCCAGTTGAGACAGACATTGGCCAACAGCGCTGTCTTTCACAAACTTTGCATCGTGATTGGGTGAATTTGAAAAATCCGCGTACTTGCCTGAATCAATGCCTGCAAGCACAAAGGCTGCCAGTCGAAGGAATAGGAAAAAGAACACAAGTGGTCCTCGTTTATTTTATGACATGTAACAGACGTTGGATTTCAGTCACCATAAATGTCAGAATTATATGTCAAAGTGATGTTGGCATCAGACGTTAGTACGACGTTGGATATCAGTTATGTTACACCCAAACCTAAAACCAACAAAATATCAACATCAAACGATGTTAGAATATTACATTGCGTAGATGTTATCATTATGACGTTAAACAGATGTTGAGTTTTGGTCACTACATTTGTCAGTATTCCACGCCAGATTGACGTTGGCTTCAGACGATTGAACAACGTTGGATTTTAGTTACTTATCGCCAAAACGTAAAACCAACACAATTCCAACGTCGAAGGATGTCAGAATATGATGTTGTTTTAACATTTATATTATGACGTTTAAGATGTTGGATCGTGATCACCATAAATGTCAGAATTATATGTCAAAGTGACATTGGTATCAAACGTTTGTACGACGTTGAATATCAGTTACGTTACACCCAAACTTACAACCAACAAAATAACAATGTCAAACGATGTTAGAATATTACATTGTGTAGATGTTATCATTATGACGTTTGACAGACATTGCGTTTTGGTCACTATATATGTCGGCATTCTTTGCCGGATTGACGTTGGCTTTAGACGTTTGTCAGACGTTGGATTTTTGTTTCTGATTGCCAAAACGTAAAACCAACACAATTCCGACGTCGAAGGATGTCCGAATATGATGTTGTTTCAACATTTATATTATGACGTTTAACAGATGTTGGATTGTGGTCACCATAAATGTCAGATTTATATGTCAAAGTGACGTTGGCATCAGACGTTTGTTTGACGTTTGATACCAGTTACGTTACACTAAACTTAAAACCAACAAAATATCAACGTCAAATGATGTTAGAATATTACATTGTGTAGATGTTATCATTATGATGTTTAGCAGACGTTGGGTTTTGGTCACTATAAATGTCGGCATTCCACGCCAGATAGACGTTGGCTTTAGATGTTTGTCAGACATTCGATTTTAGTTACTGATCGCCACAACCTAAAACCAACAAAATTCCGACGTTGAAGGATGTCAGAATATGACGTTGATACAACGTTTATTTTATGACGTTTAACAGACGTTGGGCTTTGGTTGCCTAACACCACAACTTAAAACCAACAAAATATCACCGCTATTTGACGTCAATATTCAATGTCAAATCAACGTTGAAAATAGACATTGAATGGACGTTGGTTTTTGGTCACCGACGTCGTGAAATGAATCCAACCACAGATCAACATCTATTGACGTACGGTGCCTGCAGGGTATATTCTGGATTTTGTTCGGTGTCATGAACTAGTTTATTTCTGCCAGATCAGTGCAGGCGAGAGAAAAAAAGCGGCGAGCTGGGTATTGCTAGACTACATTGATTGCAACCAGCTCATTTTACCAGCTTCACTATTTGAACAAACTCATTCATAACAATTCATTTATCTCAATGAGCTTCGAATGAGTGAGTACAGCTTCTCTTTGTTATGAAGTGGAATTAGTGGGATTTAAATCTATGGCAATGTACCTGTAAACTCATATGTTGGAAAAATGTGCACCTACTGCCTGTAATCCTTGTCTGGTTACTTGATCCCTAGTTTTCACCACCCTTAAAATATATGTTCTCTTCAGAAAATGAAAGGCATTCTTTATTGATTTGATCTATTACATACAATCCTGCAGTTCACCTGTTCTCTTTCTCATTGATTTGGGATAATTGAACAAAAAACAAATTTGTGAAAAATGTTGTCTTGAGATGCAGTTCTCTTGAGTGGCTGTGCTTGTGTGTGTGTCCAAGCGTGTGTGTGTGCGTGCATGCAGTGCGCACGTGCATGCGCTTGTGTTCAGGTCGGGGGGGGCACAAAAAAAAAATATTTGCACTGGGGCCTATCACCATGATGTTACGCCACTGTTCAGACTGTTTCATGAACATTAAGGTACTAGAAATGCGCACATCTGACTGGCCTGGCTTTCCTGGTTAACCTTCCAAACAGCTCCACTCTCCTGCCTCCAGTTGCTCTCCGATTAGCCCTCCTCCCGAGTAAAATGCAGCTGACTCTCTCTCTCTCTCTCACTCGCCCATAGGCCATCTCCCCGCTGCCCTTTCTCTCTCGCACCCACACTCATGCACGCACAAGTTGTTTGCCCCGCCTAACAAAGGCCTTTTTTTTGTTTGACTCTTTTGATTTTGGGTTGACTGTTTAAACTTATTGAGCGGGCTGATCTTTTGAGTTTTGATTTTTGATTTATTTACAATTGCTGGGGACTGTTCGAACTTTGAATGTGTGCGGTGCTCATGAATATTTTCTGTTTTGAACTCTGCCATGAACTGACTACAAACTCAAAATACATTCAAACTCAAACTTCAGAGTTTCCTTTTTTTCCCCATGTTTCGTCTTTGGGCACGATATGGACAAAGAATCCACAGTTTTGAGCAAAACCGCTAAGTAAATATGTTCGAGTGAAGGAGTTGCCATGTGTTTGCATAAAGCATTAGACGATATTGGTGATGGTTGAATATGGTTAAGTATGTGACTAAAAAATTGACATGCATTTAATTTTAATGAATTTATGACCTGTTGAAAGCTCTCGAAAAGGCCTTGTAGTTGACGCCAAGATCACGAGAATTGGCCGAGAAATAAGAAAGTTTTGGAATTTTATAGTGCCCCCAAATAGTGAATTGTTTGGTATTTATTTTAGTTGCCGCGGATAAAAAAAAAAGTGTGTTGTGAAGTGAAGAATTTTGGTCAATTTTACCTCAAATATAGTAGACAGTAAAAAAAAAAAAAGATATAATCAATGTTTAAAAAAATGAAATAAAATACAAGAATTCAGGAAAGAAAGCATGAACGATTTTCATAAGTGACAGTTACAGCCTGACCGAGTATTGCACTTTGTCATATAGCTAATATGATAATCAGAGGTGTATGAAGTACTGGAAAAAATTAACTAAGTAAAAGTAGAAGTACCATTACTGAAAGTTACTTTGGTAAAAGTTGAAGTCACCCATAAGAAAAATACTTGAGTAAAAGTCTTAAAGTAGCTCACATTAAATGTACTTAAGTACCAAAAGTATTTTGTGAAAAAATATACTTAAGTATCAAAAGTACAAGTACAAAGTATTTTTCATAGCACGCATAGAAAAAAGCAAAGCAACCACTCTTTGTTCTCTCCTTGTGCTCTTTAATCAATTTTCAGGTGAATGAAAAATACAGCATTCAAAAAAACAAACAGGCAATCTCTCCTTAATATACTACTACTTCTTCTTCTTTGAGTTTACTGGCGGTTTAAAAACCACCATAATTGACTATAATTGATAGTAGAATTACATAGTATCAATACCATGTCGAATTTTTGCTTCAGAAAACTAATTTTTCTTAACTACTAATTGGGATACCATTTGCTCATTGTAGCTGAATTGGTTGTTGCAGAGCACAACGATTATTTCTGTAGCAAGAGATAATTTTTTTTGAACTGCTGGATAGATACTATGGGTAAGTACATTGAGCAGTTTGCACATCAGGCTTAGCTGAGGAGTTTTATTCAGGCAACTCCTGAAAAACAGGTTTTGGAGTGAACTCGTCCATATTCTAAACCTCCAGCTCGGCTTGCTTGTGAATATTCAATAACTGATCCGGGTGTACCATCTAGTGAAAGAATATTGTAACTGCGTGCATAAATTTTCAGCTCCATGTCCGCTGGCAGACACATCTGCACAAAGATACCCTGCCGAGCACCGTTGTTCTTCTCGAACACGCCTAATCCAGATAATCCTTAAATGATTAATTACACTCATATTTTAATTTGTAACAAGTAGCAAGGTGGCCAGTGTCAAAGTAACGGCATATTTTAATTTGTAACGAGTAGCAAAGTGGCCAGTGTCAAAGTAACGAAGTGAAAGTATACTTTTCATCTTTTAAATGTAGTACAGTAAAAGTCCCAATTTTAAAAAATCAAAGTACAAATATTCAAAAAAAAAACTACTTAAGTACCGTAATGAAGTACATGTACACCTCTGTTGATAATGTATCCCAAGTCCCTTCATTGTACCTGTTTTCCGTCTTATCGGTTGCGAGATTCAATAGCAAGATTAAGGAAATAATCCTGGTACCGGCTGGAAAATTCAAAAGGGAGATAGAGGAATGTAACACATTGTACCAGTCTGGCGTGAAAGAATCTTAACAATAGGCCTATCTCACAATATGGCACTCATAACCAGATGCGGGTGCCTTGCTTTTCCGGTTAGCTTCTGTGGTTGTAGCTATGCGGCTTCTCAGCATGGAAATGGCACATTTCATAAAAAGCCTTCTTTTGCTCCTAAAATTTCGCACCATTGATGTGGTTGAAATTATTAAAAACAAGTCAAAGATCAAAAGTTCGGCTGAGGGACACAAGTTCTTTGAAAATTTCATTTTCATTTGTGGTGGTTAATGATCGTGAAACACAGATGTGGCGCTGAGGCAAAGCTAACAGGTAGCAGCCAGATGGCTGTTACTAGCTAGGAGCTTTGATCACAATTAATTTAAAGGAACATTATAACCTAAGCTAAAGCAAAGTTCTACGGATTTTGTTTTGGTTGTATTTACCGCAAGTTGTTTGTTTGCTGTATCGTGAGATACTGTGAAACTTTCATTGCTGGCTGTTCGTTAGCATGTAGGTGTAGCACCCCTCTGCTCTACCTGACAAAATTAACCTTTAAGTAGAAGGAGGTGTTTCTACAATTATGGTTAAGGTTTAGGCCAGTTCTAGGTTCGGCATTAAGGGGGGAGTAAGTTGACAAAGACACTGTTTAAGTGAAGAAGAAGAAGACATTAGACATTTATTAATAATAACATTCTGGAAATATTTCCTTTCTCGGGATATAGAGAGTATTCAATCAATATTTATAAATATCAAGAATAATAAATACCAATAAATAAATAAATAAATAAATACATAAATAAAATAATAATAAAATACCCCAAAGTATCAAATAAAAGCAAAGTTTCAAATAAAATATTTCACAGAAAAGAAATAATCCGTTACCCGGGTATGTAAGGTGTAATATCAGTGTATGTGTGAAGGCTTATCTGTGTCCAGGGAACAGAACAAGGGTTGGTCCAAGGGGGTTGAGTTCAAGGGGGTTGGGAATCCATTCAATGTGGGCAGAACAGTTCGATCGGGATCCAAGGGGACTGACTCGCCATCCAATGGAATCAAAAATCCAGAGTACATAAAAAACCAATCTGCATACAGCAGTTTGAGAAAAATAATCAATATCTAATATCAAATATCAAAGTTATCAAAGTTATGAGATCTCATCACGTTCCAATTCAAAATATATACAGGGGTTCAGTATAATTACTATAACCAAATAAATATATACAAGTAAGGGAGGTTACTTGTAACCACAGTTAAACAATACTGTGTCAATTAGATCTGGCACAAACTACAACGTTAGCGTCATTGGTAGTGAGAGAGAAGAGGTGCCGTTCTCACTCACACACACACAGGCTACTGTGTGCGCACCTTAAAACATTCTATTTTTAACGTCTCCTAACTAGGAGTTTGTTACCATCAACAGTTAAAATCATATAATTCGATTTATTCATTAATAACACTTATCTTCTCCAATAACATACATAAATACAATATTAATTCAATAACAATATTTGGAAAACAGTACACTAAAAGTCAATCTCTGATTGGTTTTTAAATAGTTCGCTCAGTTACCCTCGGTTGCTAGTTATCCCATTCAAACTAATGAACTAGAAGCCAACAGCGCCGACACTCGCCAGCGGATGCCAACGAAATAGTTCACTCACCGGAGTTCAAATTATTCACAAACACAAGGGTCTTCTAGCTTCAGAAAAGGGTGAAAAAAGATGTAGAATGGAAAAAGAAGTTGATTCGATAAAAAGGGCTTTGAAGAGAAAAGTGATTTTAAGTTTTACGAGTATTTGTACAGGACAGAGATGAATAGCGTTCATTTAAGTGATTTCAAGTCGTTCAAGTCTAAAAAAAATCAACCCCGTCACCTAGGAGATGACTATACATCAAAAAAGAAGTCTTTGAGAGTACATCCACTTTCAATCAGATCAAGAAGATGATGAAAAGAAAATAAATATAATCATGTAAACTCAGCTTCTTGTTATTTCTACTTAAAACATATTTATTCTATTTATTCATATTTATATATTTATTTATTTATTGGGCACTGACCATTACTAAATTTATGGTCCTAGTAACCAAACTTTAATGTGGGTTACACCCTCCCTCCTTAAATCACCCTGAGTCCCTTCATGGGTGTCTACAGGTCTAACTTTCTAAAAGCTATATTCTCAGGAGTGAGTGGTTATCTAGCTCATTAAAAGAGACCGTAGCCCTATTAAAACCATCTAATATGGTGTGGGCAAAGGGAATAAGGGGGTTCCCTAACTGGGAATACTGAAAGCGGCTGGGAGCTCTCCGTAATCTCTCAGATCTCCTGGACAGGACCTTCAGTAGCAACACCACCACAGACAGGCAAGGCATCATCCAGGCATCCCACAGGTAAGTCTCCATCACGCCTTTCAGGTCCAGCTGGGAGAATAGCTGAGGAGTCATAGCAACACTTCGGAATCTTGTCGACTCTGGTCACCCTTTGCTCATGAAGACTTGGAGGATCTCCGGAGCAGCAAGACGAAGTATCACTCTCTGAGTCTGAAGCTTCACTCTCTGACGGCTGAACAGGGTTGTTCCTTGTCCTGGGTCATTGCTTCACTTTGACTTCCATGTGCTCTTCACTTTCCTCATCCATCAGGACTCCACAAGGCAGCAGCAGTTCTCTGTGAAGAGTGCGAGTTGGACCCTCTGTCCCCTCAGGTTGGACGACATATACAGGTAAGTCATCCACTTGCTTCATCACCCTGTAGATGCTGGGTTCCCACCGGTCGGCCAGCTTGTGCTTGTTCCGTAGCCGCAGATTTCGGATGAGGACACGGTCTCCCTCCGCCAGAGCAGATGCACGGACAGACTTGTCGAAGCGTCTTTTGTTTCTGACAGCCACCTTCTCTGCATTCTTCATGGCCAGTTCATAACTCTCCATGAGGTGAGACTTGAGCTTTCTCACATATTGAGAGTGGGAGGTAGATTGGACACCTCTAACTGGCAATCCAAAGGCGATGTCGATCGGAAGGCGGGGCTGTCTGCCGAACATAAGCTTGTAAGGGGAGAAACCGGTGACTTCATTCTTTGTGCAGTTGTAGGCGTGGGTGAAGGGTTTCACAAAATCACGCCATCTGCTCTTCTCCTTATCTTTCGAAGTTCCCAGCATACTCAGGAGGCTGCGGTTGTACCGCTCTACTGGATTTCCTCGTGGATGGTACGGGCTGGTCCTCACCTTCCTGACTCCAGTGATGGCACAGAGCTCCTTGATGGTGTGCGACTCAAAGTCTCGGCCCTGGTCACTGTGGAGTCTCTCTGGGAATCTGTAGTGGACAAAGAACTACTCCCACAGACATCTGGTGACCGTGCAGGCTTTCTGGTCTTCAGTTGGCACAGCTACTGCGTATTTGGTGTAGTGGTCGGTAATCACCAGGATATCTTTGGTGTTTCGATCAGGTTCCAAATGCAGAAAATCCATACAAACCAGCTCCATTGGTCTAGTGGTCTGGATGTTGACGAGGGGTGCTGCCTTCTCTGGCTGAGACTTTCGCCTGACGCATCTGCCACAGGACTTTATCTTCCTCTCAACACCAGCAGCCATCTTCGGGCAATATAATCTGGATCTCACCAGGTCCAAAGTGCGTTCAACCCCAAGATGCCCCATGTCATCATGCAGACCCCTGAGTACAGCTGGTCTTAACTCCTGGGGTAGCACAAGCTGACAAACAGGCTGGGAGTTGCACTGATGGTTCCTGTACAGGATGCCATTCTTGAGTTCCAGGTGGCTCCACTCCTTTGCCATTAACTTGAGCTCTGGAGAGTTGGTCAGGAGATGGGGTGTGGCCTGTTCTCCTACCTCAAGCAGGGCGATGACTTGGCCTATGACAGGATCAGCCCTCTGGTGTCGGCCAAGCTCTTCCTCAGAAAACCTGGGGATGGTGGCATGTCCTTCAAGGCAGTTATCCTCTTCAAAGGCATCTGGCACCGCCTCAGGATGGAGTGCGAGGGATTCAACCAGTGTCACTGGTGAGGACTCTGGCTCAGAATTGCAGAGGAGGTGTTTGTGACAGGCAGCAGTGACCACATCAGCAGGTAAGTTGGTCTCAGCAGCTGAAGAGGACAAGTGGTGGGAGGTGAACTGCTGAATCCTCTGATGTTCTTCTAGCGATGCCTGGTCACACATAACCTCACTGTGAGGACATCTGGAGAGTCCGTCTGCATCCTGATTCTGCTTTCCAGCTCTGTACTTGATGTTGAAGTCGAAGGTGGAGAGAGCTGCCAACCAGCGGTAGCTCGCTGCATCCAGTTTCGCAGAGGTGAGAATGTGAGTCAAGGGGTTATTGTCTGTGACAACTGTAAAGGTGTTTCCATAAAGGTAATCATGAAACTTTCAACAATAGCCCATTTCAAGGCCAAAAAAGGCAGCTTTGGATCACTGGATGACAACCCAAGGACAGGAGACGCTTTGACCATCTTTCAATGAAGGTTTCAAAGGCCTGGTGACATGCAGGAGTCCAGCGGTCTGCAAATGGCTCTTTGAGATGGAAGGCCTGCTGACATGCAGGAGTCCAGCCACTGGCTTTGAGATGGAAGTACTTCCTATGCCCCTTCTGGGCAGGAGGGTAGCCGGTGGCGAGGGCATTCGGGAGTTTCACGATCTTGGAGTAGTCTCTGACAAAGCGGCGGTAGTACCCTGAGAATCCCAGGAAAGACTGCAGCTCTTTGAGGGTCTTGGGCAGTGGCTAGGTGGTTAAGGCTCTTATTTTCTCTGGATCAGTGTGGACTCCATCCCTTGATACGACATGTCCCAGGTAGCGCACAGAGGTCTGGAAGAACTGGCAATTGTCTGGTGACAACTTCAGGCCGTTTTCTCTGAGCCGTGTCAAAACGTGGGTCAGCCTGGTTTCATGCTCTTCCAAAGACTTGGAGAACACGATCAGGTCATCAATGAAGACAAGGACTTCCTTCAAATTGATGTCTCCCATGCACTTCTCCATCAGCCATTGGAAGGTGGAGGGAGCATTTGTTATTTTCTGGGGCATACGATTGAACTCATAGAAGCCCAATGGACAGACAAAGGCGGTTTTGGGTTTGTCAGTCTCTTCCATCTCAATCTGGTAGTACCCAGACTTCAGGTCCATGACTGAGAACCACTGGGACCCAGAGAGAGCGGAAAAGGTCTCTTCCATATTCGGCAGTGTATAGCCATCTTTGATGGTCTGGTTGTTCAACTTTCTGTAGTCCATGCACAGTCTGACGTTGCCGCTTTTCTTCCTGATGACCACAATGGGAGAGGAGAATGGAGATTCAGATTATCGGATGATTCCTGCGTCAAGGAGGGTCTGGAGGTGTTTGCGGACTGCCTCATAGTCTTGCGGGTGGATTTGCCTTGACCGCTGCTTGAATGGTGTTTCATCTCTGAGCTTGATGTGGTGTTTAACTTTGGTTGCATGGCCATAATCCAACTCGTGGTGGGCGAAGACGTCAGAGAACTTGTTCAGGGTGTGCGTGACTCTGTTCTTCCAGGACTCTGGTAGTGGAGAGTCACTGAAGTCAAACTTCAAGCCAGGTGTTTCAGCTGAACATGGCTGCTGGTAGGACAGCTGACAACACTTGACTGTTTCAGTCTGCTTGGATTCCAGAGAGGGGCTGGAAAGGATGTCATGGGGAATGGTCAGCTCTGCAATGACACAGTTGGCAGGCTAGGTGATGTCACGCTCTGTTTCATTTTGCACCCACACAGGAAGCTTGAAGGGGTGCTGTGATGGCAAAGTGATGAGGCAAGTGTCCACAAAGATTCCACCTGGCAGGGTTGACGTGGTTGGATGTTCAATCAGGGCACAACACTCAGCGGTGACATTGCTGGTGCTCACGTGACCCTCCAGTGGAACTTTTCCACCAGCTGGGACTACTTTTGGCTCCGTACCTCTCAGCGTCATTGTTCCAAGGTGTCCACTTGCTCGCTGTTTCTTTCTAAGTGCCAGCGTCTTCAAGATCTGTGCATATCCAGGCAAAGGGGAGGTCAGGCTGGAGGTGTGATGATCACAGTGCTCATCATAAAGCATGTCCAGGGTGTTGGTGCCAATGAGGACAGGTATGTCACTGCTGGGTGTGCCGGGGTGTGTACTTCAGGTTCAGTGTCAATGAACTCCTTAGGGAAAGCTATCTTGAGCTCTACATACCCGAGGTATGGAACAGACTGTCCATTAGCTCCCTCAACTTCAAGGAGATGGCTCATGGGCTAAATGGGATGATGGGACTGGTGGTCTTCATAGAATGACAAAGATACAGTTGTCACCTGAGAGCCCGTGTCAAGCAAGCTGTTGCAGTGCACGCCAGAGATGGTGAGGTTAGCAGTGCACTTATGAACAATGAGCCCTCTAGGGAGGTGGGGATGATGCTTGGAACCTGCATAACAGAACCTTGCTTTTGTCACTGGGGTTGTGGTGTCTCAGCTCCTGTTTGCCCCATAACAGGAACTAATGCTGGTTTAAATGAGCAGAACCTGAAACGCCATGGACTCTGTCCCAGGCCTGCTGCTTCTCTCTGAGCCCCTTTTTCTTAGCGTCAGCAAGCGCTGGATTCGCTGAGCCACTGATGAAATGTAGCCAATGTGCTGATGAAATGTAGCCATCTTCACCACACACGAAACAGTACCAGGGCTTTGGACGCTTCAGAACAGTCTCACCTTGCGTGTGTTTTGCGTGGTCAGAGTTGGCTTTCAGTCCAGCTCTATTTTCGCCCTCCTTCTTCTTTGAAGACTTTTTGGGTTGCTCAGACTGTGAGGCTGTCAGGGAGGCAAGCTGAGCTTTAAGTTGAGCAATCTCCTTCCTCATTTGCTGCTCACCAGCCGAGAGTGTCTCCGTGAACTGCGTGTCACTGTCAAGCTCATGTACATTGCAGTCCCACACGTGGTGGTGTTTGGACTGGACTTTGCTTCTGGAGAGGCCCAAGAGCTGGGACATTCTGGTGGATTTTGCAGCCTGTTTATCCTCCTCAGTCCGGAGAAGCAATAACAGAGCAGAGAATGGAGGAGGAGCATTCTTCTTTTGCTCAAGCTGAAGACTGGAGATGAGAGTGTTGTTCCAGCAACCTCTACAAAACTGTTTCAACAGCTGGCGGTCAAAGTCACTCAATAGAATGCTTCATCTTTACACAACCCGGTTAAGAGCTATCTGCAGACGGCTCAGGTAAGCAGAAGGCTTCTCTCCAGCATCCGGGTTGGTGTTCAGAAACTTTGCAAAGAGCTCATCGCCGTCTTCAACTGTGCCGTAAGCAGAATCAAGGATGTGGAGGTAGGCATTGACATGAGCCTGAGGCCCTAAGAGCTTGACAAAGGTTGGCAGCTGGAGGCAACAAGCTCTCCACTATCTTCCGTGTCACATGTCTTGGAGACAGACTTGGATCAGACAGGAGAAACTCAGTCTGGCTGCGTCATGTCTCATAGTCCACTTTGTGGTTAGGGGTAGGCAGTCTGCCAGAGAAGGACCGCAGCTTAGTGCTGCTGTGTGAAGACATGGTGTCAGTGCCTCGAACAATGTGCTCCACTACCACCTTCTGCACCTCAGGCGTTGTGAGCTGACTCACAGGCAGAGTGTAGGATGGTCGTCTGCTAAGCGAGGGAACATAAGTGTCAAGCTGAACTGGAGGAGGAGTGCCACTAAGAACATCAACTGCCATAACGGATGGTGAAGCTGAACTATGGCAATCAAGAGATGTATGCCGGTCGTCAGAGGTTGCTGCTGGGCTGTGCATCGTTGAGACACCTGAGCTCTCAACAGGGATGGATGGTAAGGAAGGGGTTGCTTTAGTTCCAAGAGAACCTTGGAGATGGGAGAGCTCATCATGCAGAAGTGACTGCAAGTCCAGACCGCTCAGTTTAGCAATGTCTCTTAAGGAGTCAAGGTATGTCTGCGTTAAGCTACTTCCAACGTACCTTGAATAAACTCTAGAGAGCTACCTAATGCAGTGGACAGTGCTGGGGTCATCTGGGGAAGGCCTACAGAGTGGTAGCTGACCTAGCTTCTCTATCGTGAGCCCTGACTCAAACTCAATGATGACAGTATTCTTTAAATCAGGGCCAGTGCTACTTACGTGAATGACTCTTGAAAAAGGCCCATATTCCTCCAAGAAGCGAAAGATTTCCCCATCTGCATCACTATCACTCATACCACTGACTAAGACTGAATTAGGCACTTTAACATTCTTCTGTCTAATCACATCCATTTCAAATACAGTTTCAATGTAAAACCTTAAGTTCAATAGAAAATATGTAAATGCAAAGAAAAAAAAATATTTACTCTATAAATAGTAATTACAAAATTTTCAACACTTCCCCCCTCCTGGCTGTCTGCTCGCCAAGTTTTGTGTAGCACCCCTCTGCTCTACCTGACAAAATTAACCTTTAAGTAGGAGGAGGTGTTTCTACAATTATGGTTAAGATTTAGGCCAGTTCTAGGTTCGGCATTAAGGGGGGGAGTAAGTTGACAAAGACACTGTCTAAGTCTAGAAGAAGACAATAGACATTTATTAATAATAATATTCTGGAAATATTTTCTTTCTCGGGATATAGAGAATATTCAATCAATATTTATAATATCAAGAATAATAAATGCCAATAAATAAATAAATAAATACATAAATAAAATAAGAATAAAATACTCCAAAGTATCAAATAAAAGCAAAGTTTCAAATAAAATGTTTCACAGAAAAGAAATAATCCGTTACCCGGATATGTAAGGTGTAATATCAGTGTATGTGTGAAGGCTTATCTGTGTCCAGGGAACAGAACAAGGGTTGGTCCAAGGGGGTTGAATTCAAGGGGGTTGGGAAACCAGTTCAGTGTGGGCAGAACAGTTTGATCGGGATCCAAGGAGACGGACTCGCCATCCAATAGAATCCAAAATTCAGAGTACATAAAAAACCCATCTGCATACAGCACTTTGAGAATAATAATCAAAATCTAATATCAAATATCAAAGTTATGAGATCTCATCATGTTCCAATTCTAAAATATATAAAGGGGTTCAGTATAATTACTATAACCAAATAAATATATACGAGTAAGGGAGGTTACTTGTAACCACAGTTAAACAATACTGTGTCAATTAGATCTAGCACAAACTACAACGTTAGCGTCATTGGTAGTGAGAGAGAAGAGGTGCCGTTCTCACTCACACACACACAGGCTACTGTATGCGCACCTTAAAACATTCTATTTTTAACGTCTCCTAACTAGGAGTTCGTTACCATCAACGGTTAAAATCATATAATTTGATTTATTCATTAATAACACATCTTCTCCAATAACATACATAAATACAATATTAATTCAATAACAATATTTGGAAAACAGTACACTAAAAGTCAATCTGATTGGTTTTTAAATAGTTCGCTCAGTTACCCTCAGTTGCTAGTTATTCCATTCAAACTAATGAACTAGAAGCCAACAGTGCCGACACTCGCCAGCGGATGCCAGCGAAATAGTTCACTCACCGGAGTTCAAATTATACACAAACACAAGGGTCTTCTAGCTTCAGAAAAGGGTGAAAAAAGATGTAGAATGGAAAAAGAAGATGATTCGATAAAAAGGGCTTTGAAGAGAAAAGTGATTTTAAGTTTTACTTAGTATTTGTACAGGACAGAGATGAATAGTGTTCATTCATTCAAGTGATTTCAAGTCGCTCAAGTGAAGTCTAAAAAATCAACCCCCGTCACCTAGGAGATGACTATACATCAAAAAAGAAGTCTTTGAGAGTACATTCACTTTCAACCAGATCAAGAAGATGATGAAAAGAAAATAAATATAATCATGTAAACTCAGCTTCTTGTTATTTCTATTTAAGACATATTTATTCTATTTATTCATATTTATATATTTATCTATTTATTGGGCACTGACCATTACTAAATTTATGGTCCTAGTAACCAAACTCTAAGGTGGGTTACATAGGCTACCTTCCTAATTTTGTAAATGGCCCTAATTTCCTTAGTCGGTAGGATTTCAGGTCCAGTGGGACCTACGACCTGAAATCTTTCGAAGCCAAATAAGATTTAATGCTCAGATGAAGAATACTTGTGGTCTAGGAGTTTATGATCCCAAAAATGTATTGTTTTAACCCCCAGCCATTTTTCAATCCTCAGTGTCAGTTTTTAAATTATTTCAATGCAGAATTTTCATGAAGATTTTTTATGTTTGCTGCCCCTTTTCTCTACCAAATCATGAAAATAAACCAAAATACAATGGAATACTAAATGCTAGAAGTGTATTATCTCAGTTGAGCCATATTCCCCTTCTCTATGAAGCTTAAATCTTGAATTATAAAGTATTAAATGGGGTAACGCATAAATAACCATATTTGGCTTCTGCGCAAAGGGGTTAATTTAATCCAACAAACAGCATTTTCACATTACTTTCTGAACCTTACATATTCCACGATAATATTGGTACATCATCAAGTCCGATTCGAAGCTGAGGAGTGTTTTTATAGAAGCACCTAGGCTTGTTTTTTGACATCCCACTAACTTACGTGACTCTCTGGTTAAGTTGGATAATTACCTTTGAGACAAGACGGCTTTCCCAATTGTACCAGATGGCAATTACAGGTGTGGTAATTGTGTGCAATGTAATTATACTCACAAGTGTAAGAGATTCAGCCATCTGCATACTGGTTGAAGCATATCAATAAAGGGCGCAATTACATGCAACACTACGCATGTTGTATATCTCATCCGTTGCCCTTGTGGTCTGGCTTACATGGGGAAAACCTCCCGTGCGCTTTGCACCAGGATTAGCGAACACAGAAGTAACAGAGCTGGAGATGAACGCAATCCTGTGGCCGCTCATTTTAAACAAGCAGTTCATAATGTCAGTGCATTAAGTTATGTTGGCATTGAAAAAGTTGAGAAGCACCCCAGGTGGGATGATCTTGAAAAAAGGCTCCTCCAACAAGAAACTTAGTGGATTTATTTTCTTAATACCATGTCCCCTAAAGGTTTGAATGAGGAACATGACATAAAACCCTTTCTGTAACTTGTAGTGCCGAAGGACGGGAGTCATAGGTGGAGTGTCAAAATAAACAGCTCGTGGTTTATTGAACATCAGCTCAAAAGCAAAAACTGCACCACATTTGCCAAATCGTAAAGCTCACTGCTAGTTGCAGCGCCTAGAATAGTCCATGTAGCAACTTCTACTACTCAACTGTAATTCTGTGGGTGAATTATGTACAACCCACTACAGAAGCCCCCCCAGAATTCACCCATAGTCAAAATCCCCGTGCTGGGGAGGGGATGATGGCCCAACATTGGCGGGTACATAAAACGGGCTGAGGAGGGGGGAGTCAGGCGCGGCTGCGCCATCCACCAGGTTGGGGGGTAGAGGTGTCAACAGGGCTGGGACCCCCTGACAGGGGGTGGAGGGTTGGACTTGGGGGATGACCCCAGCGTGGGGTTTGAGCTAACTCCAATGGCCGGGAAATGTCCATGTGTGCAGGCTTAACCCTATCCATAGAGACAGTTTCAGGCCTACCACCAACGTCCACGAGCAGACCTTTATCCCCATGCTGCAGGACCCTGAATGGCCCATCATATGGGGGACACAGGGCCCCGCAGTGAGCATCATGGCGAATGAACACAAAATCCTCCGATCGTAGGTTGAGGGGCACCCAGAAAGCAGGAGTGCCATGCTGCGAGGTAGGGACGGGTGCGAAAACCCCCGAGGCCTCTAGCAGGGAGGAGCGTTGTCTGGCCGCAGACCAGGGGACCGTGGCATCCGGAATGAAATCATCGGGCACCGGAGGGTCTGGCCGTAGACGAGTTCCGCGGATGAGGCCTGCAGGTCTTCTTTAGGGGCACACCTGACGCCCAGCATTACCCACGGTAACCTATCCACCCAGTTGCCATCCGTCAAACTAGTGTGGAGGGCTGCCTTCATGGAGCGGTGGAACCAATCACACAACCCATTAGCCTGGGGGTGGTAGGCAGTGTTGCGGTGCAGCTTGACCCCCAAACTCCCAGCGACCGCGTTCAAGAGTTCCGAGGTGAATTGTGAGCCCCGGTCGGAGGAGAGGTCGGATGGGGTGCCAAAGCGCGTGAACCACGTGCTGATGAATGTGCGGGCCACATCAGATGCCGCTGTTGAACAGAGGGGAATGGCTTCGGGCCAATGGGTCGTCCTGTCAACTGCTGTGAGAAGGTAGGTGAAGCCGTGTGAGGGTGGAAGGGGGCCCACAAGGTCGACATTCACATGATCAAACCTCCGTTGGGGAACAGAGAAGGGCTTGAAGGGGGCCTTGGTATGGCGGTGCACCTTTGCCCGCTGACACGCCAGACACGAGTCGACCCAGGCTCTCATATCCTTCTTAAGCCCCTGTCACGCAAATTTCTGTGAAACTAACCTCACAGACGGTTTCCTGCCGGGGTGGGAGAGGTTGTGTACTGCTTTAAAAACGCCCCGTTGCCAATTAGCTGGGACCAGCGGCCGCAGTTGGCCAGTGGAGAGGTCACACAACAGCTTTAGGTCTGAGTCGCCAAACGCAATGTTCTCCAGGCGCAATCCAGTGTCGGAGGCCCAGAGGGCCTCGACCTCCTGGTCGGAGGCCTGGTCCGCACTCATGCTGGCGTAATCCAGACCCGACTGAACTGCCCCAATGACTGCCCTGGAGAGGCAGACTGCCACCACGTTGGACTTGCCAGCGATGTGTTGTATGTCCGTGGTGTATTCGGAGATATAGGACAATTGGCGCTGCAGGCGGGTGGACCACGGCTCGGCTGCCTAAGACATGGAGAACGTTAGGGGTTTGTGGTCTACGAAGGCCGTAAACTCATGACCCTCCAGCAGGAAATGGAAATGGCCGATCGCTAAGAAGAGGGCGAGGAGTTCCCCGTCGAATGCACTGAACTTGCGTTCCCTGGGGCTCAGCTGGCGGCCGAAAAAGGCGAGCGGTTGCCAGGTGCCACTGACCAACTGTTCATGCACCGTGATGACGGCATAGTCCGACGCGTCAGTTGTGATTGCGACAGGCGCCCCAGGCGACAAGTGAGCCAACATGGCGGCCTGGCTCAGGGCAATTTTGGTGGTATTGAAAGCGGCCTCCCTTTCGGCCGTCCACTCGATGGGCTGATTGGAGGATTTACCTTTAAGGGCCTCGTACAGCGGTTGCATGATATGGGCTGCCCGGCGGATGAACCGGTGATTGAAAGTCATCGTGCTGTTATGGCCCCAATTTGTCACGGCGTCAATTACAGCAAGGGATGACAGACAAAATTCTTCAACTTCAACAGATTTAATTAAACAAAACTTAGAACTAATCTACACTCTACCCTACTGACCAAGACTGAAATAATAATAAAAAAAATAGTTACAGTCCCTTGGTAATTGAGATGGGCTGCTATGTTGCGATGTCCTGGGACAGGAAAATGCTCCAACACAGGCAAAAATCCACAAAAAGCTTCACAGGTCTTGAAAAGAGTGACAGGTCTGGTCAAATGTATCCTTCCACAATTTCTCCTTGCAATTTCTCCAACTACTCTTCCACTCTCTCAATTTTTCTCCTTATATACTCTTGTCCAGCCCCCTCTGAGGCATGCCCAGGACATGCCCGAAACCTAGCTCTAGACCGGGCTTAACAAAAAAAATTGTCAATACTGCCATCTAGTGGCTTTTTTTTTTCCACATTACACCTCCATTCCAAAAGGGAAAAATTTTGACTCATAAAGGCAAAATTTTTCTTTTCAATACAAAAAATGGTTAAGTAGACACTGGTATATATATACATATAATACAATATGCTAATAAACACGTGATATATATACACATACTCAAACACGGGATAAGCAATCAGCAATTACATTGTCAGTACCCTTTACATGCTTAATTTCCAAGTCAAACTCCTGTAAAATCGAACTCCAATTCAACAATCTCCGATTCTTGTTTTTCATCTTACTCAAAAACATTAACGGATTGTGGTCAGTATATACAGTCATTGGCTTTTGCCCTGTACAAACATAAACCTCAAAGTGTTGTAAGGATAGAACCAGAGCCAACAGCTCCTTCTCAATTGTGGAATAGTTCTTTTGGTGGCGATTGAACTTCCTGGAGAAGTATGCCACGGGATGCTCAATGTCATCAGAGTCACTTCTCTGTAGGAGCACAGATCCACAAGCTTGGTCGCTAGCATCGACCGCCATGGAGAACGGTTTGTTGAAGTCAGGAGATTTGAGCATGGGGAAGTGACACAGCAGGGACTTCAGGCGATCGAAGGCTCTTTGGCATGCTTCATCCTAAGTGAACTTTACGCCTTTCTTCAGTTGGTTGGTGAGACTGAGAGAAATCTCAGCAAAGTTCTTGCAGAACTTGCGGTAGTACCCGATCATTCCAAGGAAGCGGCGCAAAGCTTTTTTGTTGTCAGGAACTGGAAAGTCCATGATGGCTTGGACTTTAGCATTTATGGGTGCCACCTTACCCTGGCCTATGACGTAGCCAAGATACGTGACAGTAGCACAACCAAAGTCACTCTTGTTCAGGTTAACAGTCAGGTTAGCCTGGGTGAAGCACTGGAACAACGTCTCTACATCTTTCAGATGTTCTTCCCAGGAGTCACTCCATGTGATCAGGTGGTCGATGTACGCACCCATGTGTGGCAATCCGGCGATTGTAGACTGTATCATCCTTTGGAACGTGGCTGGGGCATTTTTCATGCCAAAGGGTAGGACTTCATACTGGTATAACCCAGATGGTGTGGCAAAAGCAGAGATGCTCTTGGCCCTCTCAGTTAAAGGCACACACCAATAACCCTTCAATAAATCAATCTTGGTCAGAAACTTTGCTTGCCCTACTCTATCGATACAATCATCAATCCTATGTATTGGAAACACATCAGTTATAGTACAGCATTGACTCTGCGATAATCTGTACAGAATCTAGTACTTCCATCAGGTTTTGGAACTAGAACACAGGGTGAACTCCAATCGGAGTTAGAGGGTCTGATAATATCATGTTCTAACATGTACTCAACCTCTTTCTCAGCAATCTTTCTCTTTTCAGGATTCATCCGGTACGGATGCTATTTTATTGGTTTGGCATCACCAACATCTACATCATGAGAGGCTATAGAAACTCTCTTTGGAACATCAGGAAATAGATCTTTATATTTCTTGATCAACCTCTCAAACTGATCTTTCTGTGAGGGTTCTAAGTGCTGGAGTTTTACATCAAGATTTTGCAACACTTCAGAATTTGACAATTTACATGAAAGAACTTAGCTTTAATTCTAGGTTCATCATCTTGAAACTCCCCCTCATCTTCACAAGTCTCGGCCATAGGAGGATCTGAAGTGACAGCTGCACCCCTAGCATTCCTATCATGATAAGGCTTCAGCATGTTAATGTGACACAACTGTTTTGGCTTTCTCCTATCTGGAGTCTTCACAATATAATTGAGATCATTGAGTTTTGTCAGAATTTCATAAGGACCATGAAATCTAGCCTGCAATGGATTGGATTGCAAGGGAAACAACACAAGGACCTTGTCTCCTGGTTTAAACTCACGACTTCTAGCCTTATGATCATACCAAGTTTTCATTTTTCCCTGACTTGATTTCAAGTTCTCTTTGGCTAGGTCACAAGCTGCACGCAGTCTTTCCTTGAACTTGCTAACATAGTCTAACAAACTGATATGTGGCTGAATCCAGTAGACTCCTGCACTGCTTCTCTAGCTGCAAACAACAGCAAATGAACACCTTCATCCCAGTCTTTCTCATGGCCATAACAATAAGTCCTCATCATTGTCTTGAGAGTGGAATGAAACCGCTCTAAGGCATCCTGACTCTCTGGATGATAGGCACTGGAAAGAATCTGCTTCGCACCTAGTTCATACACAACCTGCTGAAACAATCCGGAAGTGAAATTGCTACCTTGATCTGACTGAATTTCCCTGGGAAGGCCAAACAACGTGAAGAACTTTATCAAAGCCTTCGAAATTGCAGTTACCTTGATGTTGCGTAGAGGGATGGCTTCAGGGAATCTGGTAGATGCACACATGATTGTCAACAAGTACTGATTTCCAGATCTAGTCTTGGGTAATGGACCAACACAATCAACAATGACCTTGGAGAAGGGCTCCCCAAATGCTGGGATAGGCTGCAATGGAGCTACAGGTGGGTCTAACTGGTGTTTTCCAACTACCTGACAAAGTGTGACAGGTTTTGCAAAAAGTTGGAAACATCTTTCCGAAGTCCAGGCCAGAAGAAGTGTTTCATGATCTTGTCAATAGTCTTGTTTAACACCAAGATGACCTCTAAAAGGCAAACTATGAGCCATTGTTAAGATCTCATTCCTGTAGACCTTGAACAACAATTTGCTTGACCACTGCCCAATCTGCATTGGCAGGGATATCAGAGGGCGCCACTTCGCATCAACACTCCATCCTTGAGATAATACCCAACTGGAACTGCGTCTATTTCTTCATCAGGAAGGGCTCTCTTCTTTAGCACACAAATTTCAGGATCATTGGTTTGCTCCTGAATCAACCGCTTTCTGGACAGAGACAAGTCTCCAGACACATCAGAATCACCAGACCCATCTGGCTGGCTGAATAGAGAACTGATGAAAGTGTCTGATAAGTCCTCAAACGGAGAAACCATAGTAGGCTGAACAGAGTCATGAGGCGAACCACCTGAGTCATGACTATTCAAGGTGCTGGACGGCACCACATCATCTTCTTCTTGAGCCTTCTTGGCCATAGCACGAGTCACTGCACAGGAAGGATACAGAGATGGGTCTTCATCGCCATCTTCAGTGCTCGGCTGTGAAGTAAGATGAACAGGGGGAATTACATTGCCCCCAGCCAGGTCATTGCCTAGCAACAGAGTAACACCCTTGATAGGTAGACTTGACATAAGTCCCACCTTTACCTGTCCTGTAACTAAATCTGACTTCAAGAATACAGAGCGCAGGGGTACAGATACAGTCCTCCCTTCAATACCTTGTACAAGTATGAAATCCCCAGAAGCGGTCTCATCAACTCCAAGGAGTCCATCAACAAAAGTGACTGAGAAGCTCCGGTATCCCTTAGGATATATATGGGGACAGGAGGAGAATGCTCATTCAGAGCCACAAATCCCTCTGACACAAATGGAAGAAATTCCTCCCCTCACAAAGTCAGCAGTATCAGGCTTCTTAGCCTCACAAGGAGCAGGCAATTTAGCAGATCGGTCATCTACTACAGGGGTTTCTAACCTTGTCTTCACAAAGGCATTGGGTTTGGTATCCTTTTCTTGTTCTTTCTTAGCTTTAAGGAACCAACAGTTAGTTGTAACATGACCAGATTTCTTGCAATAATTGCAAACTAGACCACTTTTGTCACTGTCAGCTTTCACACTTTGATCAGACCTTTGACTGGATTTCTGAGCACCATCACCAGATTTGTCTTTGTCTTTGGGTGAGGAATCTTGGGTATCACCGTTACCTTTCTTCTGAAATTGGGATCATCTATTGTTACTGCTAGACTGAAATTTGGACTTATGTGTGAGAACATATTCGTCTGCAAATTTGGCAGCTGATTGCAAATTCAGTGCTTGCTTCTCATTAAGGTAGGTCTTAATATCATCCTTGACACAGTTCTTGAATTCTTCAACTAACACCATCTCTTTTAGTGAGTTGAAATCATCCTTGACCTCCATAGAAGTACACCAGCGCTCAAAGCAAACCTTCTTCTCGTTAGCAAATTCCACATAAGTCTGATTGTCAGATTTCTTCAGACCTCTGAATTTCTGTCGGTAAGCCTCTGGAACCAACTCATAAGCTGTCAAAATAACCTTTTTGACAACCTCATAATCAGAGGAATCATGTGCAGACAAAGCCGAATAGGCTTGTTGAGCTTTACCCTTGAGGACAGTTTGCAACATCAGAGGCCAGTGTTCCTTTGGCCACTGACAACTCTTAGCTACCTTCTCGAAGCACTGGAAATACTTATCAACCTCCTTTTCCGAGAATGGAGGCACCAGCTTTACCTCCTGGCTAGCCCGAAATTTGTTTTCAGCTTGAATTTTGATTTTTAGTAGCTCCATTTGGAGCCTTTCTTCTCTATCTAATTTTTCTAAATCGAAATCTCTCTGTCTCTCTCTTTCTGCTCTTTCCTCTTTCTCTCTCTCAAATTCTCTGTTTTTCTTTTTCCTCCCTTTCTTTTTTCTCTCTCTCTCAAATTCTGTTTTTCTTTTTCCTCCCTTTCTTTTTCTCTTTCTCTCTCTCAAACTCTCGTTGTTTTTCTTTTTCTTCCCTTTCAATCTCTAGCATTTTTAATTTAAGTTCCAATTCTACATTTGGATTTTCCACCGGAAACTGTTCCAGATCTCCTGGTGCAAACACATTTTCATCAATGTAATATTCAACAATCTCTCTAGCCAGTCTTGCTTTTCGCATGGCTGGTTTTACATCTGTCAGCTCTAACTGTCTGCATATTTCTAGCAGTTCTGTCTTTTTAAAAGACTTCAAAACCTCTACGGTTGGTGATGCCAAGAAATCATCCATTGCTGTTGATCTGCCAATATATATCTAGGAAAATTCAAAAAAACAATTTCACTATTTGAAATTTTCGATTTTCAATAAATGACTCGCACAATGGTCTATCCCTGACCCGAGCCCCCAATTTGTTATGGCCCCAATTTGTTACGGTGTCAATTACAGCAAGGGATGACAGACAAAATTCTTCAACTTCAACAGATTTAATTAAGCAAAACTTAGAACTAATCTACACTCTACCCTACTGACCAATACTGAAATAATAATAAAAAAATAGTTACAGTCCCTTGGTAATTGAGATGGGCTGCTATGTTGCGATGTCCTGGGACAGGAAAATGCTCCAACACAGGCAAAAATCCACAAAAAGCTTCACAGGTCTTGAAAAGAGTGACAGGTCTGGTCAAATGTATCCTTCCACAATTTCTCCTTGCAATTTCTCCAACTACTCTTCCACTCTCTCAATTTTTCTCCTTATATACTCTTGTCCAGCCCCCTCTGAGGCATGCCCAGGACATGCCCGAAACCTAGCTCTAGAGCGGGCTTAACAAAAAAAATTGTCAATACTGCCATCTAGTGGCTTTTTTTTTTTCCACATTACTGTGCCGAGAAATTCCCGGAGCACCCAAGCCGTGTGTGGGCGGGGGAATGCGGAGATGGCCTCCACTTTCGATGGGAGAGGGGCGGCTCCATCTTTGTTGATGAGGTGCCCGAGGAACTGGATGGAAGGTAACCCGGAAAGACATTTTGCAGAGTTCATAATCAGCCCGTGTTGGTTGAGCCTTGTGAAGAGGTCCCGGAGATGCGCCAGGTGCTCCTCCTCCGAGGAGCTGGCGACAAGGATATCGTCCAAGTAGACGAAAATTAATGGCATGTCCCTCAATGCCAAATCCATCAGTCGCTGGAAAGACTGGGCCGCATTTTAAGTCCGAATGGCATGCACAAGAACTCAAATAACCCAAAGGGCATGACTACTGCCGTTTTGGGGATGTCTGAGGGGTGCCCAGGGACCAGGTCCATCTTGGAGAAAACCTGCTTATCCGCTAGGTGCGCGGAGAAGTCTTGTATATGAGGGACCGCGTAGCGGTCGAGCTCAGTAGCTTCATTTAGGCGGCGTTAGTCCCCACATGGCCACCACCCACTAACTGGTTTCGGGACGATGTGGAGGGGTGAGGCCCATGCGCTGTCTGAGCGGCAAATTATACTAAGGCGCTCCATGTTGGCAAACTCAGACTTAGCTATCGCTAACCTTTCGGGGTTGAGTCGCCGGGGCCCTTAGTCTCTATGTGGTGCTTGACTCCATGTTTAGCTGTGGTGGCGGAGAAGGTGGGCTGTGTTAAGCTGAGGAACTCACAGAGGCGGTGCTGATATTTGTCGCCGTCTGAGAGTGAGCTGGAGAGGCCGCCGTATGTCGTCTCATTGCAGGTACATGCGAATGAGGAAAAAGTCAGAGCGTGCACTAGGGGTCCATTTTTGATGTCTCCAAGCAGCCCGTGAGCACATAAAAAATCAGCACCAAGGAGGGGAAAGGAAATGTCAGCCGTGACGAAATCCCACGTGAAGCGCTGACCCCCAAAACACAGCTCCATCGTCTTTGTGCCAAAAGTGCGAATGGAGGTGTCGTTGCCGGACATGAAAGGCGGGCCACGCACTCCGCCGGCGGTGTCGCTCATTGTAGCTGGCAGGACGCTCCTCTGAGCGCCGGTGTCGCAGAGGAATTTTTGACCGGATAGGGTGTCCTTGATAAACAGCAGCCGGTTACTTGCGCCTGTGCTCACGCCGCTATAGAGCGCAGGCTTTGGCATTTCCCACCGGGTCGTAATTGCAAGTGGGGTGGCATTTACTAGCTTTAGCTCCAAAACCTGCGTGGAAATAACACATACCTGTGTTGGCGCGACCGTCGGTAACAGTCCAGCCTTTGCTAGTTGGCGCGCCGCCGCCCATGGGCGTGTAACTGCGAGTTGGGGCCAGTATCTCAGGGGTGAAATGCTCTGTTGCTAGGAAGAAGCAATCAGCCTCCTCGGCTAATGCGCGGGGTTCTGTAATAGCCGTATTGGTGAGCATTGTTTGCACATGAGGCGGCATGTGTCAAAGAAACAGTTCTATGAAGAGGAAATTGGATTCCTCCGTGCCTAGCAGGGATAGTATCATCTCCATGCGCTCGGAAGATTTACTGTCTCCCTGGCCCTGAATAGCAAGTAAACGTCTGGCTCGTTCTGACCGCGACAGTTCGAATGTCCTAAGGAGGTAAGCCTTAAATGCTAAATATTTATCCTGTGCAGGGGGAGATGTGATGAAACTCTGGCTGCAGTGGAGCTTCCGAGCGCCGAGACAATGTGGTTGTAACGGGCGACATCATCATCAATCCCGTGGAGTGCGAACTGAGCCTCCGTCTGTGCGAACCACGCTGCAGCGGACGTTTCCCAAAACTCCGGCAATTTAAGTGTAGCGGCGTTAATTGCCATGTTCAGTTCAGTGGCGCATCAGCAAACGCCGACATGTATTTAGTTTAATTTCATAAAATGAACACTTGAAATATTTTCAATCATTCACAACTCTGTGTCATATTGTATGTTTTATTATGGTTTTCATGGCACGAGTTCGTACTTGTGAATGGCCTTTTTTCTTTTTCTTTTCGTTTTTTGTTTTTTGGTGGGGCCTATTGCCCCGGACGCTGCCGGGTCAATAACAGGTAGAGGCTGAGTAATATAGCCAGCGTCCGGTTCAATTGTCTCAAATGTCCAGTTATTGAGCCGGACGAAGTGGGGGCGCTCGTGCTAAATTAGAAGTTACGTCCGGGTGAACAACAGCAAAAAGCTCGAATAATAGAGCGGCGTCTGGGTCAATAGCCACTACGTTTTTTTTTTTTTACACACGTTATGATCCGATCCATAACCCGTGTGCGCAGATGTTGATGACAGCGGACATGGAGCTGCTCTATTTATGCACGCAGTTACATTATTCTGTCACTAGATGGCACACCCGGATCAGTCAATGAATATTCACTGGCAAGCTGAACTCGAACACGGTTCGTAATATTGATACGTTCGATCCTACCCCTGATTTCCAGGCAGTTGCATTAATTAAACTCCTCAGCCATGCCTCATGTGCAAACTGCTCTTATCCAATTCCAGGCAGTATAAACTGTACAAAGTAACCGAAATACATTGTGAGTGCTCAATCATATAAGCTTTTTATTTATTAATTTTTATTTTTTTACAGCGTATGTCTTGACTACCTAAAATGGGTTTTGCCACCCTTAAAGAACTCTAGATTGCCCAGCTAATGACTGAAAAGAAAAGTTCATTTCTCGCCCTGGCTTTCATACTATTTATACTTTTTACAATATTTCACTTTTTTTTTTTTTGTCCCATAGACATGCACTGAAACAGTCTTCAAACTCTTCAAACTCTTGTGCTATTTTGAACCTCTATAACTTCAGCATTCTTTCTCCTAGAGACTTCATTCGACTTCTAACATTAGCTAAGTTAGCTGAATAACGTGGTTAGCATGGTTAGCATTGTTAGCATAGTTACCATAACTGCTAACAACATTTGCTAAGTTAGCTGAGTAACGTGGATGGCATGGTTAGCATTGTTCTTCCATTCTTTCTTTGTTCAGCTTTCTTTCTTTCACTTTTTTGATAAACATTCAAGTATTCTACATAATTCAAATATAATATTTTCATGGCAGCTATTCAGTGTGGTGTCAGCAAACATTAAAATCATTCAAACTTTATTGTATTCAAGACAGCATCGCAGTGTGGCTTCAGCTTTCAGCATTCACACTCGCAATTTCTTAAGATATTGCTTCTCTAGTTAGTGTGAATGCTTTCAGCATTCACACTATTGTTTTTCATGTCGGCCATTTTCCTTATACTTATTATTATTATTATTCTTACTTCTTCCGCCGTTCCACGCTATTAAACTACTCCTACATACTTTGTGCTATTACAACAATTCATATATCAAAACGTTCAGATTTTTCTGGACGTTTTTGCTATTATTTTTTCTCTTTCATACTATTTATACTTTTTAAAATATTTAACTTTTTCTAAATTTTTTTGTCCCATAGAAATGCATTGAAACAGTCTTCAAACTCTTCTGTCACAGCTAGAGTGGGAGCTGAGAGCAGACAGAATGAAAAAGCTCTTTCTCTATCGCTCTAACTTCAATAAATTTGAATCCCTCCTCATGAAATTTCACGAAAATGGAGGAAAATTTGTTCTTGTTACAGCCGTATCATTTTTGTCGCAGTGAAGTGTATAGTTTTGGCTCAGGGAACAGTCAAAGGACAGGAGGCTCGTCCACCTTCGATATCTCTTCCATTCAAAAATCACCCAAAAAATTTTGGGAGAACTGCAAACGGCCAGAGTTTTTAGATTGCTGTTATTCCAAAAATATATCACTCAGAGAAATAAAAAAGACATCCGTGCGCTCAGCAAAGTCTTGTGTCTTGAATGATGTGCTTACATTGTTGACAGGATAAATGGTTCTTGCGTAAGAAGCAAGTGCGCGAACAAAGCTGAGTGACTCAGCGATTGCCTGTGTGTGCACTTGCCTGTACATGCCTGCCTCTCACTGGTAATAGGACACCGCTCCTGCCATTGCCCTCCGTGTCGTGATTTTCTCATTTTAAATCTAAGTGAGCTGAGCTGAGTTTCCATGCAGATGCTTTCGTTAGAACAGAGGAGTCTTCATAAGAACGAAGTGAATCGAGCCAGCTATTTTCTTGGTTAGGGAAATTATTGCAGCTCATTCTCACGCTGCTTATTTCTATTTGCAGGTCTCAGCTAATGCACCACTATTTTAAAACGTTGCTTTCTGTGTCAAACAATCAAACGCAACGACAAGTTCGCTACAAATGCAACTTTGAAAAGAGAAACATATGTTCATGAATGCGATAGGCATTGTTTGCAGTCTACCTTAAATGGAAGTACTGCTTTGCAAAACTAGTATTTCTCTACCACTACGTTCATTCGCAAACGTTCTGTCTTCACTGATTAGAATACAGGCTCTGTAAGTCAACAGTATCTGTTTGCCAGCGGTACCATTAAGATTATCAACACCTCCGAGGAATATTCACGCAGACAACGTTGAGCTCTCTATCCACCGGCTGCCTCTGCTTGCGATAGCAGCTCTTATCTACTGAAGCTCTTTTAGTGGCGCATCAGCAAACGCCGACATGTATTTAGTTTAAGCTCCATTAACTCCAATGTTAAATGCGAAAAGAAAATGCAGCTTGCAAAGGCTAAACGCACAGTTTTCTAACTTGCTCGTGTTTCCATATTTTTGCCACTACGAACACAATTTTGACAGATATTACCAAGCTGACTCTCCTCTTTCGTATGGTACATCCATTTCCTACATTGGACCTACCATTTTTGAGTTACAAGTCGCAATCTGTAAGAAACGCCTGCGCCAAAATCTCCATTGCATGAAATGACTCAGCCAAACTCAAATGCCGTATATGACCAAATAATCGCCCGCGTGCAAATACGTGCCTGTGTGCAAAGAGCCGCCGGGGGTCAGACCTCATTTTGCGTATAAACGCCGGTTCAATTAAACGCCCGGGCGATTATTCGCACTATTGCATAGAAACGTCTGTGTTACCCTGTGTTGCGGTAACACAGACGGCTAAAGAATAACCTTACCCTTTATATAGGCCTAGCAAATCGCTCAGTTACCAACGTTTTCTGTTTCGTTCAAAAAAAAAAAAAAAAAAAAAAAGCGTTAGCATTCAGCTGTGCCTCTTGAGGAGTCTGACTCAGGTCTATACCTGGAAGAAACTAGTTGTTATATGCATATATGAATTTACATGTATGCTTTGTGTATTAAGATCAAAACAACTTCATTCTGAAGTTTTCGTACCTACTTGTCTTCATTTAGTCTGTCTTTGCCCTGAGACGATGGATAACAGGATGAAATTGCGTGCTGCCCCAACTGGGATCAATGCAGAAGTCTCAAAACTAAAGTATGTAAATGAAACCGCGCCAGTTTCAGTTTCCGCGAATACACTGTTAATAATAAATGAATAAACTGAAGCCTTTTTTGCCAGGTAATTTAACTGGCGCCTTTTAGCCAGTTATTTTAACTGTAATTTTACTTTAAGTTCACCACGGAGTTCAGAGCACGTTCAGTGTAAAACACGGTTAAGTGCGCGCAGGACTCCACTTACACTTAAAATGACAAGGAGACAATGCGTTCATTTAACGGTTAAATTCAGTCAGTTTATAACTGTGTAGGAAAGCCGAACTGGCCTGGTGCAGGTCGGTGCAAAAATAATGGCCTGTAGCAAATACCCGCCTGCTTCTTATAAACGCCTGGGGTCCAAGTCGATTTTGCGAAATAAACGCCCGGGCTACTAAATGGTCATATACGGTATCTTAAATATGGAT
The DNA here is from genome assembly GCA_029692085.1 of Gymnothorax javanicus. Classification (NCBI taxonomy): domain Eukaryota; kingdom Metazoa; phylum Chordata; class Actinopteri; order Anguilliformes; family Muraenidae; genus Gymnothorax; species Gymnothorax javanicus. The sequence goes on from CM056200.1 coordinate 41,607,130, forward strand.
AATTTGCGGTTCGATTCTGCCCTCTGCTGGCCTTTTTCCACACCTCAACACTGTCGTTTTTAAGACAAAGATACAGACGACTCTAAAAGAATAATTCTGCGTCAAACTCAGTGAAAGAATTTCCGGTATAGTAGTTGGCACAGTCGCTGAAACCAGCTCCAGGACATGAAATCTTCGTGTACTTTATTTGAAAATGTGCTGGCCGTTTCCAATCCTGCCTATCATTTTTAATGTTTCCAGCTAGGATTGGTTAAAATCATCTCTTCAGAGCATTCATATCTTCTAGAATAAGCTGGCCTTAATCTCGGTTATTTTTACATTATTAGTGCAAGGCCAGTGAAGAGAAAAAAAAAAAATAACTGTCTCGAGACACTCCTTCAGAAGTCCGGCACAAGGTCGCCCGATTGGCTGTACATAAAATAAGTTTCTGTTGTTGTCCGGAACTCTAGTGGGGAAAAAAAAACATTTCGTCTCCAGCGAAAAGCAGATTGAGTCTTGAGGAAAGGGCGGTCTTTTTTTGCGGGGGTGCGTCCAAGACAACACGTAACAGTAAAAATGGCAAAGCAGAAAAAACAATAGCTCGAGATCCTATTCAGCACATAGCTACCAGCAACTGTTTTCATTCTTTCTTTGCTCAGCTTTCTGTTTTTTTATAAACATTCATGTATTCGACATAATTCAAATATTATATTTTCATGGCAGCTATTCAGTGTGGCGTCAGCAAACATTCAAATAATTCAAACTTTATTGTATTCAAGACAGCATCGCAGTGTGGGTTCAGCGTGCAGCATTCACACTCGAAATTTCTTTAGGAATTGCCTCTCTAGTTTCTTCTTCAGAAATGTTTTCGCAAATTCCCGTGAGATGGTAAATGCTAGAGACCTGAAATTTTGCAGACTGGTTGGAAGTTGTGTGTAAATGCTGCCCAAGGCATTTTTAACTCAATCGGCCTGATGGTGGCACTATAATTCAAGAAAAACAGTTTTTCACTTTAAGGGTCATAACTCCTACGCTGTAAGTCCGATTTACACAAAACTTGTTACAGACATTTCTTGGTCCAAACTCAAGAACTTTCCTATGAGGACCTCTAAGATCTGCCATATTTGATTTGCCGGAATTTTGTATTTTTTGAAAAACACATTTTTGACATCTCCTTCTAGGCTGTAAGTCGCATTCCTTCGAAATTTGCTGTGGATCATCAAGGGACCAAGCTTATCAAAGGTTGCATAAGGCTTGTTGAAATCTCATTTCGTTTCCAAGATATTGACCAATGAACTTCAGCAGGGGCGTGGCTTAGCACATAAATGGACAAAATTCAACAACCATTGGGCCAATCATCACAGAACTCACAGGATATGTCCATATAAGTACCACGAACATACCTTGACAGTTCTGTGCAAATCGGCCCATAGGGGGCGCTATAAATGCAAAAAATGGGCATAGCATGACACAAATCAGACTATAAATCGACAATTATTTGTCCCATGGCCATAAAACTCACAGGATATATTCATATAAGTACTTGAAACATACCCTGAAAATTTCATTCAAATTGACTGATAGGGGGCGCTATAAATGCAAAACAAGGCAACGTGGTATAACACAAATCAGACTATAAACCATAAATAGTTTTCCCAATCATTACAAAACTCACAGGATATGTCCACATAAGTACCTGAAACATAGCCTGAAAGTTTCCATCAAATCGACTAGTAGGGGGCGCCACACATGCACAAAATAGCCTAACATAACACAAATCAGACTATACATCATAAGTTGTTGGTCCAATCATTACACTGGTAAAATAGGTCCACATAAATACCTGCAACATACTCTTAAAATGGTTTTTTGTCCCCAACCGCTTGTGATAGCAAGCAGAGCGCGGGGACATAGTATTCAACTCCGTCCGGCCGTCTGTCATGTCCCGTTTGTTCTGAACACGATATCTCAAGAACGGTTTGACTGATTCTATTCATCTTTGGTGTTAAGGTATATTGGTGTGATACGCCCACCCCAGTAGATTTCCGTGACCTTAGCATTATTCTCAAGGTCATTAAGACCATTTGACCACTTACAAATTCCTTATCAACATGATATCTCAAGGATAGTTCGACCGATTCCATTCATTTTCGGTCTCAAGGTATTTGGGGTGGGGGACATAGTATTCAGCTCCATTCGTCCGTCCGTCCTGTCCCGTTTGTTGTGAACGCGATATCTCAAAACGGTTTGACCGATTCCATTCGTCTTTGGTGTCAAGGTGTATTTGGGGAGTGCTCACAGTCCACCCTTGTGGAAACAGGAAATGCCATATTTTTCATTGACATTGACCGATTTGCTCGAAACTTCACATTTGTGCTGAAGGTCTGCCCCCACGTTTGGTTATGCTCTGAGCGCCCCCTGGTGGATGAACTATCAACTTGTCATAACTCCTTTGTGCTTTGTCCGATTTGCTCGAAACTTCACATGTGTGATGAGGGTCCGTCCCTGAACGCACCTGCCCGGATCTGGTTATGCTTGTAGCACCACCTAGTGCATGAATGAAACATTGCATTTCTTCGCTCCTTCCCGTTTTTTCTCTCTTCTCGCTTCACACTGTGGCACCCCCACAGTGTGTGAGTGCGAGGGCCCGATCACAGCTGCTTGCAGCTTTATTATTTATTATTGTTCTGACTTTTCCTGCCCCAATTTTGCCCCTTTCCCAAATTTGAAAATGCTTCTTACTTTCCACATTCGTCCAGCCGGATCCGAAATTTGATATTTTTGGGCGATCGCACATGGTCGATGCTAAATGCCAAAATAGCGCCCCCTACAAATTTTCAAATAAACCTCCGCATTGGGGTCAGTTTGTCGTAGGCGGCGGAAATTTGGTACACACGTATCATAGCCAGACGCACAAAAAAGTCTCTTGACGTCATGGTAAAATCCCAACAGGAAGTCAGCCATTTTGATTTGAATTTTTGATTACCAGCGATTTCCTCACCTCATATTTTAACGAACTCCTACTAGGGATTTCGCCCAAACAACTTCCCATTTGGTACAGATCATCAAGACCCCATGCTGATCTAAAATTGTGCTCTGCATGTCTGTAGTTCAAAGGGCGTGGCTTCTAGGGCTCGACAAATTTTGGCGACATTTGGTTTCCACGCCATTTACATTCAAACGGCTCTCATGCCCACTTACTTGTTCATAGCAGCTTCAAACTTTCTGGACATGATGACGGCTCTGCCCTGAACATCCCGATATATTAACCTCCCACTTTACTAATAGCGCACCCTGGTGGTAACAGGAAGTGACTAGTTTTTACTTTCACTTGTACTGATGAAACAAAGTTGAACCAATCACCTTCATTCCACTTCTAAAACATGCACAACAAGTTGGTGAAGCTGCATTATGAATGCTGTGAAGCTATGAGTAATGGCGTCCGTGTGACGACGCGGCGACTATCGATCCCTCACCATGAAAATATGTTTGGGTTTTTGATGTCTTTAATGAACTCGTTTCATCATGAAAATTATTTCACAGGTCAAAGGTGGCGAGTTCTTACATCTGATAGGGGCGTCGCCCATGGGGGGAGCAAAATGCCTCTATAGCACCGCCTTGAAATTTTCAAAAACCCCTCCCCATAGGGGTTTTTCTAGAGTAGGAAGATGAAAATTGGTAAACATGTGTATGTTGCCAAGACGCACAAAAAAGTCTCTGGCACCATTGGTCTACTCCAGACAGGAAGTTGGCCATTTTTATTTTAACGTGTCATTTTGGCCGGATTTCCACACGTTGTATTTTAACAAACTCCTCCTAGAGATTTTGTCCAACCAACCTCAGATTTATTACAGATCATCAAGAGACCATGCTGATCAAAAGTTGTGCCTGCATGTCGCTCAATGGGCGTGGCCGCTATGGCGTCCCCATTTCTGATGCCTCGCCATGCATATTTGAGCAGCTCTCTCTCACTCATACTTCATCCAAACTGCTTCAAAATTCCTGCGCATGATAAGAGCTCCGCGCTGAACGCCTCCATATGCTCGTAGGCAATCTCGCTCATGGCGCCCCCTTGTGGAAACAGGAAATGCCATATTTTACATTGACATTGGCCGATTTGCTCAAAACTTCACATTTGTGCTGAGGGTCTGCCCCTGAATGCACCTGCACACGTTTGGTTACGCTCTGAGCTCCCCCTGGTGGATGATCTATCAACTTGTCATAACTCCTTCGTGTTTTGTACGATTCGCTTGAAATTTCACATGGGTGATGAGGGTCTGTCCCTGAACGCACCTGCCCACATCTGGTTATGCTCGTAGCACCACCTAGTGGATGAATGAAACATTGCCTTTTTTCGCTCCTTCCCGTTTTTTCTCTCTTCTCACTTCACATCGTGGCACTTGCCTGCCGCAGGCCCCTTGATTTGCGCGTGAGTCGCGGGCCCGATCACAGCTGCTTGCAGCTTTAATATTTTTATTGAAGTTTTAATAAATAATTAATAACTAATTTTATTAGTTATTAATTACATTTGATAGCCATTTTAATGCCCTTATAAGCTGCTGCACCTACACTGGGGTGGAGGAGGCAAGCAAAAGAGCGTGTTGCATAGCATGAAAAGTCATTGCAAACAGCAGAAGTGAGTCAGCTTTACGTCTTGGACTGCTGTATTATCTCATGTGATGTGTATTCTCCAATGTCTGTGTGCCTGCTGATGCTGACGTGGCTGGTAGTGTACCAGGCTGCTGTCAGCTGATGTAGCTCTACTCTAGTTTCCTGCCTGAAATAGTTACACTTATTTCAGTCAGGAAAACTCACGCTTCAATAAAATAAAACAATTTATTCACAGGTATAAGCATTACATCGTGTTTGGTTGCGGTTCTGCTCTGGAGGTATGTCCTACGTAGGCACAGCAAACTTACAAACATAGTTAGTTATGAACAGAAATCAAAATCTCCCAAAACAGCAACCACTGTCTAAATTATGTGAACAGTGGAACACCCGCTGCCTCCTGGGTGACCAGGAAGTCCATAGAGATATCCAGGGTCAAAACATTGGCTGCTAAAAGCTGCCAAGTCTCTACCGCACGTTTGCTACCGCCAATGCAGATTACCTGGATCAGGATCTACATACTATCATTAATGTACATGACCTCTATTTCTATGAGCTGCTCCAAATCTCCAACTTCCAGCTCTGTAATGAAAACAACGTGTGAGAGACCTGAAACCAACGCCAGAATCGGCGAGAGTTACGCATTATTTACTTTTGCAAGAAATCTGTGTTAACAGGAAAACTGAACAGTCAACCATACTTGATTATTTTTATTTGGTGATGAGAATATCAGTAATATGCATAATATGGTTATCATCATAGAAACTATAAAAGACACTTTGCATTCGTGGGGAGGGTTCTATATTATAGCGATATCATAACATTGTTAATTAATATTATTATAATATTATTACATCATCAAAAATTATGATAATCATAAAAATAATAACACCAATAAAAACAAAAATCATACATATATAATAATACATACATAGTAATCAAATTGTCAAGTTTTGAGATTCATCATATCCACATGCCGTTCAAAGCAGTGAGATTTGGTTTCCGCTTATTTATCTTAGTCAGTAGGGTGGCACGGTGGTCGGCCTCGCAGCAAGAGAATCCAACCGCGGCCTTTCTGGGTGGAGATTGCATGTTCATCCCGTGTCCGCGTGGGTTTGCTCTAGGAGCTCCGATTTCCTCCCACATTCCAAAGACATGCATATCAGGCTAATTGGAGACTCTAAATTGCGCAAAGGTATGAGTGAGCGCATGGTGTGTGTGCCCTCTGATGGACTGGCCACCTGTCCAGGGTATATTCCTGCCTCTCGCCCAAAAGATATGCTGGGATAGGAATACGCAATAGAAAATGAATCTCTCTCAGTATACAAAATTCAAACCCAGTTTCAATACTTAGACAAAATTATGATTAAAAAAAACCATTTAATGATAATATAAGACACAGTAGGCTATAAAAAAAACACACACTGTGAATATACAAAATGATCCTTGCAATACAACCTACAAGTATATTTTGCACTGGTGTGTATAATTATACATCTTTATGAAAGCACATCATAAATATGATCAATTCAAATTGTTCAAGTTGTATCATTTAATGCGATTAATATGCATCTCTATCAGTTTACAAAATTCAAACCCCAGTAATAATTAGAAAAAAAGATAATAAAAATGTCATCGTCATACAGTAATAATAACAATATACAACCCAAATTCCGAAATGGTTGGGACGAAGTGTAAATTGTGAATGAAATCCAAATGCAATGACTTTCAGATCACATGAGCTAATGTTATTTACAATAGAACGTAGATAACATTTCAAATGTTGTAACTGAGACATTTTACATTTTTATCCACAAAATGAGCTTATTTCAAATTTTCTGGCTGCAGGTCTCAAAAAAGTTGGGACACAGGCAAAAACGGGCTGAAAAAGCAATTAATATACAAGACAATCAGCTGAAAGAATATTTAGCAAGTAATTAAGTTAACTGGCATCAGGTGTGTAACATGATTGGCTATAAAAGGGATGTCTTAGAGAGGCTGAGTCTCTCAGAAGTAAAGATGGCCAGAGGCTCTGCAACCTGTGAAGGCTTGCGTAAAAAAATTGTGGAATATTTTAAAAACAATGTTCCTCAACGTCAAATTGCAAAGGCTTTGAAGGTCTCATTATCGACAGTGCATAACATCATCAAAAGATTCAGAGAAACTGGAAAAATCTCTGTGTGTAAGGGACAAGGCCAAAGGCCTTTACTGGATGCCTGTGATCTTCGGGCCCTCAGACGCCACTGCATCACTCACCGGCATGATTCTGTCATTGACGTCACTAAATGGGCCCAGGAATACTTCAAGAAACCACTGTCTGTGAACACAGTCCACCTTGCCATCCACAGATGCCACCTAAAACTCTATCATGCAGAAAGGAAGCCATTGTTAAGCATGATCCAGAAGCGCCGCCATGTTCCGTGGGCCAAGGCTCATTTAAAATGGACTGTAGCAAAGTGGCAAAGTGTCCTGTGGTCAGATGAGTCCAAATTTGACATTCTTGTTGGAAATCATAGGCGTTGTGTCCTCCGGGCTAAAGAGGAGAAAGACCACCCCTCCTGTTATCAGCGTTCAGTTCAAAAGCCTGCATCTCTGATGGTTGGGGATGCATTAGTGCATATGGTGTGGGACACTTGCGTGTTTTAAAAAGCATCATGAATGCTGAAAGGTATATAAAGGTTTTAGAGCAACATATGCTCCCCTCCAGACGACATCTATTCCAGGGAAGGCCTTGTGCATTTCAGCAGGACAATGCAAAACCACATACTGCAGCTATTACAACAGCATGGCTTCGTAGTAGAAGCGCCGTGTGCTGAACTGGCCTGCCTGCAGTGCTGATCTTTCACCGATTGTGAACATTTGGCGCATAATTAAACGAAAAGTCCGTCAAAGGAGACCAAAAGCTCTCTAGCAGCTGGAAGCCTGTATTAAACAAGAGTGGGATCAAATTCCAATGGCTAAACTCAAGAAACTTGTCTCTTCAATGCCCAGACGCCTCCACTCTGTGTTAAAAAGAAGAGGGGATGCTACACCATGGTAAACAGGTCCCTGTCCCAACTTTTTTGAGACCTGTAGCAGCCATCAAATTTGAAATGAGTTCATTTTGTGGATACAGTTATAAAATTTCTCAGTTTCAACATTTGCTATGTTATCTCTGTTTTATTGTGAATAAACTACTGGCTGGTGTGATTTGAAAGTCATTGCGTTCTGATTTTATTCACAATTTACACTGTCCCAACTATTTCGGAAATAGGGTTGTAAGACAAAGTAGGCTCTAATAAACTAACATTTTGTATTTACAATATAAAGGGGATAACAATGGGTGAAAAGATAAAGGAGGCAGTTCAGTAATTCATACTGAGAGAGCAGTGCACGTCTTATTGGACTTATGTCAGCATACAGATCTTATGCGGGTAGAAGCTGGTAATTGGTCTCGGCTGCAATGTTCACATAGCCTGGCTTCCATGTGGACAGCTTCTTTGTTAAAATTGTTCATGTCCTAGCGACATACAATCATGTTATGTAACAAGAAGGCATGCTGTATAAATGCCGTCCCCAAATCCAAGGGGTCACATTGCACATTGCATCATTAAAAATCTGAGGGTGGCCCCAAACTTTTGGCCTGTAGTGTATATTGATAAAGGCAACAGAATGATCATAAATGTCGGACATGTATCATCCAGCACAAGAAGTTGGACTTAAATGAATAATAATTTTATTACAATCATATGCTGTGAATAATAACATGTCAATAACGATGATAGTGCATTAATAGCCATGTAAATCCGGTATATAAATAATAAAAAAATAAATACCTGAACCATTACCAACAACAATAAAGAAGATCATCAACATCCAAATAACTTTTATTATGCTACATACCAATGATGTAGCTTGACAACTAAATTAACCCTTGCCATACATATGCCCTGGTCACTTTGACCATGCAATGGACAGTCATCATGGTTTACCATACTTGCCTATCAGTAAAGAAGACACTTTGCACCTTATCATACAGCACAGTGCAGGACAATGCAAAAATAAACATCACATTATACAGAGAATTGTGCTATCACATGCAAACTCAGAGTTTCTTAAACTCTTATTCTAGTTATAACCTATGTCCTTCATTAATGCATCATGATACGAAACCAAAATGTTCATGAGCCATAAATACCAACATGAGCATAATAGTACATAAGCACAGGACAAGTTAGACAACAAAAAAATTGTCGTTTGATGCTACAGTTAAACAGACTTATGCGCAGATCTGAAGCACCTGACGAACACATTTGTGTTGCGTGCCATCTAGCAATTTGTAGTTCTTCAAAGTTATTTGTCAATAAATTCAAATTTCAGTAATTTAATGTTTGTCGAAAATTATTGTTTTTTATGGTGTTACTTTTTTTGGTGTTATGACCAATAGCTCACCTTATTCAATTACCAATATTGAAAAAAACCATGACTGAATGAGGGGAAAACAAATATGGACTAATAATCCCAAGATGTGTCAGTATATGAAAGTACTTTGTTCAAAATATCAGGCACTTGAATTTTCAGCTTTTGTACAACATCATTTGTGCACCCAATTGTGTTTTAGCTGAGTGTCACGTATGGTTAGTCATTCAGAGACCTGAACAGCAAGATGGGGAAAACAGCTACATGTCTCTTATCAAAATACCATACACAGGTTTAACCAACCAATTCATATAATTAATGGCCAATAGATGGGGACTGATATTTACATAATTTAAACAGCAGTTGTGTGCCTGACTGGAGAGATGGAGTACTAACAATGAAAAGTTTGAATTTGGACTGTGAAACGTGCAAAATTTACATCACTGTACTGCATCCCTATTTCAAGCATCCTCTCGGCTTTTAATTGCTGATATAGGGGTGAGAAAAATACTGACATTCCACTGAAAAATGCCATTAAATTTGAAGATTCATCACCTAACTACAAAAGCATCTACAGTAAACAGGCCATTGTCATCCTAGTAATGGCCGGTGGAATACGGAGCCAGGTGCAACAACCGGAGAGAAAGAGAGAAGCATGGACACAGTATAAACACAGAGAATAATACAGACCAAACGAAAGTACTCGCGCTTCCAAAGGACGTATAATAGTCCGAACTGCGGAAGCAAAGCAAGATAGAAAAAGGGAGAAGAAACTCCAACAATTAGAAGATAGAAAGTAAAAAAAAAAATCCTGACCACAGCTATCTTCGGCTATAGTGCTTAGCTACAAACAGACACTCTAGCAAAGAGGCGTGGCGAATATCCGGCTTATATAGAGTCCAGGGAAGTGCCGCCCCAGTTCAATCAGCCAGCTGGGTAAAGAATTGGATTGAACAGCAATACGATATCGTCCGGGGACGAGAGCCACAAAGAAAAGTCAAAACACGCAGCGCACAAACATCCAGAACCCGACAGGACCCCCCAAGGGATGGCCCCAGGCGTTCCCAAAAAACCCGAGCACAGAACTCCGAAATAAGGGTGGGACCCAAGATATCGAGCAGGGACCCAGCACCGCTCCTCAGGACACCAATCCCTCCGGCCAACCTGATAAGCCGGTGCAAAACGGTGCCTCCTATCAGCGGCAGCCTTCCGTTTGCACCGCCATGGGGACAAACAAACAGCCAGACGGCTCCCCATGAGAACCAGGATCGGGCCGCAAGGCCTCCCGCACAACAGACTCAGTATCCCACTGTATGGGAGCCCCAATATAAGCCGCCGGAACAACCGGCCCAGAAACGGGATCACGGCCCGAGCGGTCATAAATCCATGACAAGTCGCCAGGCTTGATGCTCTTGGAGTCAGGGCGCAATGTCAAAGCGATTGAAAAACAATGCCCACCGCGCCTGCCAGGAATCACGTCGCCTAGTCTGCTGGACACACTGGAGATTCCATTGATTCATCCAAACCACAAACGGATGTTCAGCCCCCTCCAACAAATGTCGCCACTCTTCTAACGCCAATTTAACAGCTAACAACTCCCGGTCACCAATACTGTAATTCCATTCAACCAGTGACAACGACCAGGAGAAGTAGGCGCATGGGTGCAACTTACTGTTCCGAAGGGGGCGCTGGGACAAAATGGCACCCACCCCGACCTCCGAAGCGTCAACCTCCACCACAAATGGGAGGGAAGGGTCGGGCAAAACGAGAATAGGTTCAGAGCTTAGTCGTTTCTTCAACTCCTGAAAAGCAGCCTCCGCTGCTGGAGACCAAGTAAACGACGAGGAGGAATTCCTCTTAGAAAGCGCAATGATGGGGGCAGCCACAGCGCTAAAATTGCGAATAAACCTCCTATAAAAATTAGCAGAGCCCAAAAATCGTTTAACCTCCTTAACATTCTGAGGGGCCGGCCAATTCCTAACCGCTGCCACCTTGTCAGGGAATAGTTTGATCCCACTATCGTTAACATGATGCGGAGGCAAAGACAAAGCCTGTTGTTTGCCAAAATCCTCCGCGAGATCAACATCATCATCTGACACGTTGGGAGGTAAACCAAGGTTCAGCATGGCTCCTACACACCAATCTTGTTCAGAACCCGGCGCCTCCCCCATGGGTTGAAATTAAGGCGACTTGCCAGAATCTCACGACAGTGAGACCTACATCAGAGCCCAACTGGACGATTGGGTTATTTTGACTGCCGCAAAAAATCTGTGGCCTATGCTTAAGCAACCACAAATGACCTAAAACAACAGGACAAACCGGGGAATTGATTAAGAAAAAACAAATATTCTCTGAATGACCACCAAAAGGGATAAACATAGTCAAAAAATCAGAGACCTCGGTTATAAGCCCATCTCCCAGCGCAGTCGACCATCCAAAACTTTGATCGAGTGCGAATGTGAGAGAGAGTGGGTGGGAATGGAATGTTTTCTAGCCCACTCCGCATCCATAAAACAATCAACAGCCCCCGAATCCAAAAAGGCTTTAACCCATATTCTCTTTTTCCCCATAGTCAACTTTACTGAAATAAGAATTCGAACGGGAGATTGGGTCTGTCCCTCTAGCGCCCCCCCCTACCGCCAGAGGGGCTTCCCGTCTCCCTTTAAGCTCGGGGCAACTTGGACGGATATGTCCTGGTTCGCTACAATGATGACACATTATTTGTCTGTGAACAAGCTTACGAGCCCGGCTCTCATATGAGCCATCAACCTGCATGGGCTCACTAGAACTGGACATTTCAATGGACGGAGTTGGGGCTGTATGCCTGTTGCATGGAACATTAACCTCGTTGCTATCAAGAGCCAATGCAGTACGTTTCTCCTTGTTTTGTTCGCAGATGCGATTATCAACTCGCACCACAGTACGAACCAACGAATCTAAAGAAACGCAAGGCTCAAATGCAGCCAGAGCGTCCTTAACCTCCTCAGCCAAAGCGTGCACAAACACTGTCATAAGAGGTGCTTCTGGCCACCCCGTCTCTGTGGCTAAGGAGCAAAACGAGATAGAGAAATCAGCGACGCTATCAGAACCCTGCTTCAAATGCATTAGACGCGTAGCTGCGTCCTGACCATATACATCCTGATCACAAACATTAACCATTTCTCTCACGAGAGTTTCCACTGAATTTACTACTGGTGATCTAGCTCGAATGAGTGGCCCCACCCAAGTGAGGGCTGTGCCGGTCAACAGTGATAAAATAAACGAAACCCGTGATTCTTCATTCGAGAACCGTGAGGGTTGCACTTTAAAAAAATATTTCACATTGAGCAATGAAATCTTTACATTTTCCTGCCTCGCCCCCATATCTTGGGGGTAACTGGAGTTTAGGCTCTCGTGGAAGGTGTACTGATTGTGCTTGTGAAACATTTTGTGTAATCTGAGCAGACAATGCTCTAATTCACTTGGAGAGATTTATTAGAAGACGTTCCTATGTCTGCATAGCCTGCTCCTGAAGGCGGATTCTCTCTGTCAGCTCCACCTGCTGACTGTCTAAGCTAGAAAGACCCTGGCCATACGCAGTAAGAACAGACTGCTGGTTAGCGACAATGCTCTGTAGCGTATCCGCTGCTGGCAACTCCATGTCTGGCTAGAGTGTTCTGTAATGGCCGGTGGAATACGGAGGCCAGGTGCAACGACCAGAGAGAAAGAGAGTAGCATGGACACAGTACAAACACAGAGAATAATACAGACCAAACGAAAGTACTTGCGCTTCCAAAGGACGTATAATAGTCCGAACCACGGAAGCAAAGTGAGATAGAAAAAGGGAGAAGAAACTCCAATAATTAGAAGATAGAAAGTGAAAAAAAAAACTGACTACAGATATCTTCGGCTATAGTGCTTAGCTACAAACAGACACTCTAGCAAAAAGGCGTGGCGAACATCCGGCTTATATAGCGTCCGGGGAAGCACTGCCCCAGTTCAATCAGCCAGCTGGGTAAAGAATTCGATTGAACTGGAACACGATATCGTCCCGGGACGAGAGCCACAAAGAAAAGTCCAAAACACACGCACAAACATCCAGAACCATGACAATCCTATTGATATAAACACTATTAGCAGTATGGATGTATGTAACAGAAGACAAACCAGCAGTACTTTGCTTGATTAGGGTACTCACCAAAAGGGGTAAAATTGCTGGAGCCCAAACTGATTGTGTGTCTTTCTCAGAAAACTATTTACTTAGACAAGGGAACATCAACAATTATGGCAACATGTAAAAACATTTGTTGGATGGTTGCTGAAAACCAGTAAATTACAACTCAAGTAATCGCCAAAAAACTGAACCAGTTTGAACAAAAACAGGACACCATGAGCTAAACAATGCCGGCCTTGTTTCTGACTATCCCCGGTGCTTCCCCTTGTTCCCCAAAGCTGTAACTAACATCAGCTTCACTCAAAACAAAATATAGCATCCTTCTGCACTCAGAGACTGAGGTTAGTCTATGATCAGCAAAGGACACTTTTCCTCTTGGCTCACCTTGGAAACGTTAGAGAGGCATTACTCAAGTACTTTACATTTAATTTCAATTCTTTTTGTCTTTTCAAAGTCGGTTCTGATTGTGTATTGATGACATTTCACGTGGGTTTGAATGCTTTTATAATTTTGCAGGGTAAAATAATTTGAATGTGGTATTTGTTCACTGATTGTCAGAAATAAGCACAGGAATAGCCAATTCATTTTGTGTTTTCATATGTGGAGAGCATCAAGAAAAGTGTGTTTTCGCTGTAGGCTTTTCTTCAAGCAAAACTAGATCCCATATTGGGATAATGAAATTTAATGGATATAGTAAAACTGACTTTAGTTATTTATAACCTTTATTGTAGTCCCACTGAGACCAGGGTCTCTTTTGCAGGGGAGCCCTGATTACAAAGCGAACATTTACAATGGAAATTTAAAGACAAACAATACAGTTAAAAATTATTAAAATTCATATACAGCAAGTGCAGATAAAAGGAAAAACATTTAAAAAAAAATAGTATAAAAATAATAAGCACAGGAATAGCCAAAACATTCATTTTGTGTTTTCATATGTGGTGAGCATCTAGAAGAGTATGTAGTCACTGTAGGCATTTCTTCAAGCAAAACTAGATCCCATGCTGGCATAATCAAATTTAATGGATATAGTACATAGCTCCCAAGTGACCCCCATCTGGTGGGTCCGACCCGTATTTGAATAGCAAAACCTGCAGACCCACAAGCAAGTGAAAAGACCCGAAAAGATCGGGATTTCCGCGTTATTCCTCCACGTAATAATGTGTTATGAATCAATGAAATTATACTCAAATTCCACCCCCATTCAACAAATGAAAGAGGACCGCCCCCCCAGCTCAACAAAATGAAACGCTGTGGTTATGGACCAGCATTTTGATCCTTCAAACTTGGAAGGTATGTAGTAGAACTGACTTGGAAGCCAGTAGATAATTGTCCTCTACACATTACATCAAATAATTTGAGTGGATTCGTTTTCACAACATCAAAATTTTGATTGTTTAATTTATGTCATATGCAATTATGGTGAAATAGGCTTTTGGGCGATTCTAATAATTTACACTTTTTTCAATGCCGAGAGTTACAATTAAGTTAGTTGTCATCTCTTTCCTAATTACAGTCATATCAAAGCTAAAGTGTCAGTCAGTCAGTTCCTAACTTAGAAAGTAAATGCAGTTAAACAGATAGTCAGAAGCATACATCTCATGCGCTTACATTATGTGGCTCAGTGGAAGGGCTTCGGCAGCAGATGCAGGGCAAATTATTAAGGCATGGCAGCTGCTCCATCTTGGAGATATAGATTAGGGGCTCAATGCTGGCACTGATGTCCATGAGGACGAAGGCAATGGGTCCAACCTTGCAGTATTCCGGGAAATAGAAGTAAATGTGATAAAAGCTGTTTGTGAAAACAACTACAGGAAGATAATTAAACACTATGATGGCCAGAGTGATTTGCATTGTTCTGAGGGCTTTCTTTTTCATGGGGTGCATCTTCTCCTTGCCAAAGACCGACTTTCTCAGACTCCACATGACGGAAATGTTGCAGAAAACCATAATGGCAAAAACAGCCAGGATCAGCCAAGAAAATATTTTTCGTGGGACCTGCAACCACAATGTCTTGCAGATGGCATAGGCTAACATGAGCCCCCAAACAAACATGGAAATAGCCACCCTGATCTTGTTATCCTTGATGTTGGTGAACACAATGGGGTGGACCACGGCCACGTAACGGTCTAGGCAAATGCAAGTGAGGAAGAGTGGGGTGGTGTCTTTGATCCCGTAGGTAAAGGACACAAAATACCTTATAGATGTGATATTCAACCTTTGGAGGCCAACTAAGCCGATGGGGACCATCACGCAGTAGCAGGCATCGGCGATGGCCAGGTTGAAGATGAAGGTATCCGAGGTGGAAGAGTCACTCTTCTTTCTGACCACCAGCCACATCACCATGATGTTGGCAGGGTAGCCCACTACAAGGTTGATGACCCTGAAAATAAACTGAAACAAATACTCACCAAGTGTTGGTACGCATCCTCCATCAGTGTTCAAGAGCTGAAGACTGGATCCTGAAGAGGAGAGGTTGAACAGTAGGCTAGAATTGATGACAGAGCTGTTCATTTCGGCTTTAATTGACCCAGCAGGTTTGAGGTTTGATGTTCCTTATAAAGGAGAGTGAATGTAAGTTACATCGTCTAATCCAACTGAACAGAGCAATGGTCCTCACCTCCTAAATGGACTGTAAGGCTAAATTATGTTCTTTATTATTCTAAATTAATCATGCTGATTCCAGCATTATTTTACATTATTCTGTTCTCCAAAGTATTCCTCATCATAACACATGTACTGCATAACAGAAATGGTAACACTCATGGTGGCCTATGTTGAGCAAATCAAGCTCTCTTTTAAAAAAAAAATAAAAAAAAATATTCATGTCAAGGGACCCTAGCGCAATTTTGTAGTCTTGTGGCACTGAAGATAATTTTTGTTTTCTGGGAAGACTACTTTCATTCTGGGAAAACTTCTGAGACACCAGTCTTTACTCTTTGAAACTGCACTGGAGCTCCGTGAGACTGGAGACAGTGTTCCCAGAAGACAAGGTCTGCCCTTTGGGTCTATTGTATTACTGTCTGCAAAAGTCTTTCAGTCAAACACATAAGAAATGAAAGAGTGGTTCATCAGATTGAAAGAAAGAATAAGTAACTCACCTGAAAAACTGCAATGGCTCAACATACGCTCCTGAAGGTCAGACAGCCCAGTAGGCGACTGTATCCTGATCATCTGTGTCCGCTGGGTTATTTTTTTTTGTTCAATATCGTTCCAATTTATGTAAATATATAAATTTGAGTGGTACGTAAGCAGTGCAGACAATAGCCAATCACAAATCTATTGAGGGAGCAGTAGCACTTGGAGTAACTGCACAATACCCCGTAATCACAGGATTATATTTGGGGATGGATGGGTGTGGAAAAGGACTTGTACATGGGGGGTTGGTTTAGGAGAGTGGGTTTGTGTTCTGACAAATGAACATGCAGTAAAACAGAGCAGGAGGAGGGGCTAAAAGGAGGGAACAGACAAGTCCCCCTCTTTCCCTGTTCTAACAATATATTGTTTTTTAGTGATGCAATCCATGAAGTGCATCCCAGACAAACAAGTGACGCAATGCAGTCAGCCTACTGGAGCACAAGTGAGACTGTGTAACCTGGTGTAAGGTCTTACTCATGAAACCACATGGTTCATCAAAGCAGCCTCAAACAATTCTCTTTCATCACCACAGAGAAAAGAAACAGAACAATCAGATACTATAAATCCATTTCTGCAGAAAATACATGCTGCATTTACGATGGTTTAACCTTCATATGAATATTTGGCAGTCAGGAAGTTGCAGTTTACATCAGAAGTCTGCGTGGAGCGGTGCAGCGCTGCGGAGGCTGAGGTGGCCGCATCTGTGGGCGACTGTAGCAGAAATTTTGCAGCTGCGGGGTCTTTTATGATTTTGCTTGTGGCTGCGGTGTGGCTGTGGCTGTCAGCTTTGCAGAGGCGGTGCAGCTGTGGATGCTCATGAATTCTCTGTGGTTTTTCCCAATTTTGCTGCGGTTTTCCTCCATTTTTCCCACAGCTCTTTTTACCAATTTTCAGCAATTATTCATGAATTTTTGTGGATAAAATTATATTTAGATTAATATTTAACATTTATGTTGAATGTAATGTATGCTATGGTGCAACTACACATGATTTGCAATCTAGAATATTATTATTCAATTTTTATGTGGGTCATTCCATGAAATAGAGAGCCAGAGACCCTGCATTTTTTACAGGACTATATGATTTACAAAATTGGATGCCACCTATAGAAAATGCCATGCACGAAGCCCAGAGTATATAAAGAAAGCTAACACAGGCAATATAATTGGTCTTCTGAAAAAGATAAATAAAAAAACTGCATGTCTTTGAAAAACTTGTGTCTAAATTTAATAAAAAGTGTCTAAATTTGTGACATTCATTGCCTTCAGACTTTGAATGTAAAATTCTACGAATTTTTAAATAAAAGTCTGGCTGAAATGGCATTTGTTCTTAACATCAATTCCAAGTGATTAACCCACAACGGCAATTAACTGGGAAATCCAGATGTATAACACTGCAATTAGCGCTTAAAATATTGTTGCGAACATAACTCATGGTGTCCTGAAAAGTTACGTTGAAACAGTGCTGAGAAAACCCAGGAAACATAATATATTATCTAGATTTTTGTACCAACATGTTGATATTAATCTGTTGCATAACCGTCCAAAATATTATCTCAGAAAACATACGGGTTTTTATAAAATTCTTCTTTTTGTGGAGCAAAATTTTTCGCGTCATATTTTTCCAAGTTACGTTCAACACGAGCTGGGCTCGCTGCCCGATCTGCTGTATCCCCTTGGGGTCTCACAGTGGTCATAGATATGGATTTCCTCTCGAACCTCCTACTTCTCATCCGGGAACCAGTCTATCGTGTTCATGACGGAAGCTGAGCAGGTTAGTATTTTTGTGTCCCAGAAAGTTACGTTCGAATGAAGTGACCTTCAATCACTAAAATCTTTTGGTAAATCACCGATTTTCAACACAAGTATGTTTTCTATAGGGATTCATAATTTGGCCTGCCGTTTCACGTGTTTCAAGGAGTGATGCATCGTTTTTGGTCGCGGAAGTTAATTTGGATTAATTAATTACAGGAAAAATAACGCGCTGAAAAAATAAGGCATTTAATCGCACCTTTCTCAGTTCCCTCATTTCTGGCACACCGGTAACACTGATTCACACACTTTAGCCCGGTAGGTGGCGTTAATGCACCTTAAGTTTTAAAATGTTGAATAAAAAGGCTATAATTGCACTTGGGAGTTTGCACTAATCAGTGAATGTAGTACACAGGTGAAAAATGCACTGATAAATATAGATGAAAAATAAACATTTGTTGTTTAAGATCACATATATGTCTATTCATTGATTCAGTCGTCAACCAAAATTTATTTGAATTGAAAAACTTTGCTTATTGTGTCAAAAATTGGTATTTGATAAAAATGTGATTAATCGAGATTAATTAATTACAAAGCCTTTAATTAATTAGATTGATTTTTTTAATCGCGTCCCACCACTATTGTTTACATGTCTACCGGCACCTCTCATCCATATATTTTCTCAATGAAAGCGCCACTCGGCAGTTAGGTGTATTTTTGTGGAGGTTGTGGCAAACCCAACTGGGACATGGCCAGTCACTGCTGTTATTGTGTCCATGTTGCGTTCAACGCACTTTGGCGAAAGAAAGGATACATTTTTCAAAATAAAAAGAATTTTGATGGAAGTTGTTAGGCTAAATTGCCTGTTTCACATTTACTATTTTTTTTTTAAATAAATGTTGCACAGCAAATGTAGGTTTGCTTTTTGTGAAGTTCCTGTATTTCAGCCCAGAATTGTGTTGAATGTTTAACTGCATGCTCCTGCTGAGGAATTGAAATCAACAAATTCATCCTGTTGACCATTAGTTGTACCATTGTAAATTGAATAATTAGTGGTTTCCAATATCAAAATGGGCGTAGGGTGAAGACAGGTGATGCATTTGCTAAGTCGAGCATTTTTCGTGCCCATGTTACATTCGCAACATTTGTCATGTGGTACAATCCAGATGACAAATTTGCATTTAGCAACTAGTCTACTCTAAAATATTTTCAGAGCTGATGTGTACTTGCATGGGCTGCCTTCTCATTTATATTTTGTCTAGAATATTGCATTTGTTCTGTCCTCAGATGAACACGACCAATGAGCGACTTATCAAAGCCCTGCCAAACATGTTCAGACCTTATTAGAGCACAACTGGGCATTGCCCAGTTGCTGGTTTGTTTTAAGTTTGTTCTCTGTTATACTAATTGAACAAGTTGAGACTTTGTTATATTTTGAAATAAAATTTTTATTGCATACTTTTGTGTTAGTTTCGTGTCCTTGTTACATCGGCAACGCTGAACGTTCAACACCTAGCCTCTTGCATCCCACAGTAGATCTTGCCATTTAACTTGTGTCACATTTTGACTCATGGGAACACCAACAAAAGTGAACCAGTACTTCATGCAAAATCTTTGTTTCAAATTTGAACAGTCATGTCACACTTTGGCTCTCTTTTTCATGGAATGACCCATATCTGATAATGTAAAACCCTGGGTTTCTATAAATGCAAAGATACACATTCCTTATGTTGTAAAACATTTGATTTCTATCAACATTATATTCAAATATAACATGCAGAAGTTAACCAGATAATCTGCTTGACATTTAACAGACAATCTCCTTAAGCACACTACAAAAACACTATCACAAGCCCTACCCTAACCTGGCTTCCTATAATTGCTATTCACTAGTTATTAAGTGTCAAATACGTCTCAAAAATTAGCAATCATTCTGTTTTAGAAAGACAGACAAACACGAAGCCTCTCACAGGCTAATTGCAAAGTTTATATTTAATTTGGGTACCAAGGGTGTGGCTTCATTTACTAACCCCAATTCCAATGAAGTTGGGATGTTGTGTAAAATGTGAATAAAAACAGAATACAATAATTTGCAAATCCTTTTTGACCTATATTCAACTGAGTACACTACGAAGACAAGATATTTTATGTTCAAACTGATAAACTTTACATTTTTTTGGAAACATTTACTCATTCATGCAACTCTTGGGAAACAGGGAGGGGACTGCACTCATCGTTCGAGCTTGACTTGCAAGCAAATATTCAATAACTGATCTGGGTGTGCCATCTAGTGATAGAATAGTGTAACTGCATGCATAAATAGAGCAGGTCCATGTCTGCTGGTGTCTACATCTGTGCAGAGGGGTTAACTGATTGAGTCTCTGTGACTTTATGGGCCCTATTTTAACAATCTAAGTGTACAGCCTGAAGCGCATGGCGCAAGTGCGTTCAGGGGGTGTCCAAATCCGTTCTCCGCTTACCGGCCTTATAAGCCAATGAGCTATTGTCATGGTTTGGCGTCCGTCGTCCGGAACATTTTTTGTCTTTCTTTTGGCTTGATGAATTATTGTCCAAATTTGCCATAACATACTAGACCATTTCTCCAGACAGTATTTTTGGATTTCTGATTTAATAATTTTTATCTCTTTTATTGGCCTTTGAAATTTTGGCCTCCATATTCAAGACAGTAATTTTAGAAATTTTAAGGTCCACTGGGGTGCGCTGCACTTTATGAATATGCAAGATGGCCTGTGGAGGCCAAATGGTTGCAGATAGAGATTAAGTTTGTATTATCGACACATAAGAAGTCATATATGACCTATTTTTTGGCTATGTTAAAGTTGACCTCAGATGATTTTGAAAGGTCAAACTCAAGGTCAAGGAAAATATTAACAATGTCAAAAGACCGGACTTGAAATTTCAAAAAATTATTTCTCAAAAACTGTCCGACAAATTTTTTTTTAATAAATTGGGCAATTTAGAGCACACTAGATGTACAGTGCAAGTACCATTTTGATTGAATCGATGGAAGTGGGTCTAGTGGGGGCGCTGTACTTTAACATTGGGTCTTATGGAGAATGGGCAAAATGGCCTGTGGTTGCAGATAGAGATCAAGTTTGTATTATCGACATATAGGAAGTCATATATGACCTATATTTTGGCTATGTTAAAGTTGACATTAGACGACCAGAAAAGTCTCATTGAGGTCAAGCAAAATGGTACAATTTCCAAAGGCTTCTAGGCTTTAAAATACTGGAGATAGAGAAAATCATATATGAACTTTCATTTGTTGACGTTGAACTTGACCTTCAGTGACCTTCAACGGCCAAACTTTACAGTGAAATTTCAATGACTTATGTCGCCAACATCTTTACAGGTAGAGCATAGGTTTATATTAAAGACATACAGGAAGTCAAATGTGAACTTTCATTTGGTGACCTTTGAAGGTCAAATGTGACCTAGTGAAAATTCAATGACTTGTATTACTAAAATGATCACAGATGGAGCCTAGGTTTGTGTTACAGACATCTAGGAAGTCACATATGAACTTTCATTTGGTGACATTCAACTTGACTGTCGGTGATCTTTAAAGGTCAAACTCAACATAGTGAAATTACTGTGACATACGTCACCAAAATGGTCACAGATAGAGCCAAGGTTTGTATTAGAGACATTTAGAAAGTCATACATGAAGTCCATTTGGTGATCTCAACTTCGCCTTCTGTGACTTTTAAAGTTCATAATTGACGTAATGAATTTTCAATTACTTGTATCATCAAAACTGCTTTAGAGCTTGGGATTGTATTACGGACATATAGGAGGTCTTATAAATGTGTGTGAACTTTTATTCAGTGACCTTGACATTGACCTTCAATGATTTGGTCAAACTTCAAATGAAATTTTCATAATGTGGATCATCACAATAAGATCACTTGACGGTAAACTACAGGACTGTTGGTCCTATTTTTGCTAGTTTACTGGTGGGTTATCAGGGTACGATGTAAGGCGCAAAATTCAAAGGAGTCGTCCTTAATTTCTTAATTAATCATGGGCTTGTTTTGGGTGCAACATGAAATAAACCAGAGTGTCATGTCCCATTCCCTTTAAAAGCCAGATACCCTGACCACTGGGCGAATTGCTGTTGTAAGGGCAGATTTTCCAAATAGTATGAAAAACACTTCTCTGTAGAGACGGGTCCAGTCGTGTGTGAAGTGAAGGTGCACAAGCAAATCATTGCTGAAACCTGATCTCTGTAATGTCCAAAAATGTTAGCTAATAACTAATGCATTTTCAAATATTGTTCAAAATTGTTTTAATCATATTCCAATGAAAAAAAGTCTTCATACTCCGTGAATCCTCGGGTTGCATTAGAATTTGTGCATTAAACAAGGAAACAAATAAAAACTTTTAATTCAGAGTCGTCGGTAAAAACATTGGATGGGACAACGGCCGAGAGAAATTGGATGTAAAGGTTGTGTCTGACCGTGCCTATGTTTTCTCTCCTTTCAGATTCTGCCGGTGGAGAGACTGTGGATTTGGGCAGAGACCTGACAAGCCTGAACAAGACGGCAACACCATAAGAAAACCCCAGAACAGCAGTATCTGGTCAGCACCAGAAAGACTCGCAGCCTGCCTCCCAAAAAAAAAAGGCTTTGCCAATTATTTTCAAAACTATTTTGAGTCAATTTAATGTGCTCGCTATTTTTGTGCCTTTTGGATTTTGTTGGAAGATTAAGACACTCACCGCCCAGTGGGCTGGTCTTGACCCAGCCTCCTGCCTCGTCTGCACCTTGTTTTCCTGTGTCTTGCTACGCCATGCTCATTTACTCTCATTTGCTAAAACATTTCTTTGTTTTTGTAAGGGATAGTGAAGAGTGGACTTGCTAGAGTGCACAATTCTCAGATGAAAAGCTAAGGCACGAAGACCTAAACCACTAAGGTCTCGAAGGAGATGGACTAGAAGGGACCAATCCCTAAAATAATGCAACTCAAAAGTACACTCCTGTGGGAAAATCCCAACACATAGAAAATTGAAGAACTGAGGCTTCAGGAGTATTTTTACTAACGGCTCTTCAGACAGGGAGAGTTAAGTGCAAAGTACCGCACAGATTCTAAAACACCAAAGACCCTCGGCCGATAATAGAGGATAAATTCCGCGAGCAAAATATAGAATTCAGCAAAAGGTATGACACTGCTTACTAAACTCTCAGCAAATACTAGCCGCAAATCAGCGGACAAAACATCTGCCTAATCTGACGAAGTGCAAGTGTGACAGGTTCATAAAAGCTTGTCTTATGAATTTCACCAAAACATCCCCTTTATCGTACTTTTCCTATTTGGTTTAAGTCTCATGCCTGTATATGGCTGCAGAGTTTGTGTGTGGGAGGGCTCATTTTGTAGCTACCTAAGTACTCGCACCTGCATGGAGATTCAATCTTTTACTATCTTCATGGAGGTAGGTCACGTTGCACCAAGCTCTGCTGAATATGTGCTATAAAACTTGTGAATTGAGGTTTAAACGTGGCTCACTTAATGCATTTTGCTCTTGATAATATCCGTTTCATGCTGTGTAAGTGCTGTTGAGATACGAGACCGCAAACCGTTTCTTTCAATGAGTTACGTTTCAGAAAAAATTGGCAGACATTGGCATGCTACATTCGCTAATAGCATGGAGAACCACCGTTTTCCATGCTAATTACTCGGGCCGGTAGGCCATGAGTCTAAGTTTCGGCTCCGTTTTTTTTTTTTTTTTCAGGGCCGCGATTGTCCTGCTCGTGCGCGCGTGCGGTTTCGCGATTGGCCCAGGCCTAGACCCGGCCCGAGTACAGGCTCTGAGGAGCCTCTTGTTGGGTTTAATCTGTTCCTTTTATCAGGGGAGCCAAGCGTGTCGCACACACAGCTGATGATTTATTGCATTTTTGTGCGTCACAACAGGTATGGAGACCATTTATTGCTCTAAATGGTTCTTTTGATTGACATTTTTCTTCATACTGTGTTGCTTGCTGCTAATGAATGGCTGTAGCCTTGTGGCGTTTCCACACCAGTGTAGCTATATAAGCTGAGCCTAGCTGGCGTGCTAATACGTTTTGACTACGTTTGAACTGAAAAAGGTTTTAAATAACGACAGATTCTTTGTTCTTTGAATTGTTAACCCACATTTCAATGGTCATCTGGTGACTAATCCTAAAATGTCATTGTGCGATTCTCAAACCAATTTGATATTTCAGAAGAACAAGTATGCAAAATAATTGATGCTTGTCTATTCACGGTTACACTATTTTGTGGAATTTATATTGTGAAGCTGATCCAGTTTGTTATATCCTTGTTTTGAAGTAGCTATTAGCTTGAATATTGTATGAAATAACCGATCCTGTATAATAATGCAACTTGGCTTAAATCTTTTACTATCTTAATGGAGGGGAGCCAAGCATGTCGCGCACACAGCTGATGATTTATTGTATTTTTGTGCATCACAACAGATGTGTTCAATTGAGAGACTGCCACTAAAGAACCAGAGACCCAGTACTGCCTCCAGCCTCTTTATTTCACCGACGCCAGAACACAACGCAGAGTTACCATCATTAGGCGTAACACCCACTGGTCACATTAGTGCGGTGAACACCGGCTACACAAGACGACACTAACGCAAAGAAATGCTGGAGCCCTGGGTAATAAATAGACTTCACACACTTGAAACCAATTACTAATCAGCCACTCCAGCAGTCAGCAGATAGAATGCAAACAGATAGGAAAAGCTGGCCGATTAGCAAAAAGAAAGTCGTTAGCTCCTTGACGATAGTACAAAGGAAACAAACAAGACAAAAGATGTGAGAAACCCCACAAATAAGACCAAACTAGTCCTGTCAATAAAGAAAAATACCCAGAAGCTGGAAGCAGCTCCAATCAAAACAGAAACAATCAAAGAGAAAACCTGCAACCATGATAGTTTTACCATCACTACTTGGTGACCACGCCATTGTCTCCTAATAGCTATCGCTCTGGGGGGATCACCTAGAAGACTGCAAGAATGGCACAGTTTGCTCGGATAAAGGAGTCATGGCTTTATACTGAATAATTTGCGAATACCTATATGTCTAATCTTGCACGCTGAATCGCAAATCATCTGGATGTTGATTGACTGCGTCCCCTTACCATTTAAATAAATCAGAGCATTCGCACTCGCCATTAAGACATCTATTCCTTTGAATATCTTAATACGATAATAATCTTTCACATTGCGATCTTTTTATTTTTAATCATATGCATGTCTGCACGCTGCTGCTCATTCCTGTTTGTGTAACAAGCTGAGGGTACGCGCGTTGTGCACTCAACAACAAAGGCACATCTTAGTAATGCGCCCTAAAAATAGTAGTTAGAAACTGTCTATTGACTTTTGACTGGGTCTTTGTTTTGTCAGTCGTGCAAGAGCTTCATGCTACTTCAATGTAGCAACATACCAGCAGAACGCCAGTCCTCACCTCATTTTTAGACCAACACACCCATGGGTGTGCACTTTGGCGCATATGCATTTGCTATTTACGCAGCATGGATGCTGTATGGGAAAATTGTATCTGCATTGGTCGTATAGTAGCAAAGACACTGGTGTTATGCTTTGTGCTGGGTGTAATAAAAAAAAACAAATAAAATAAATAATCTAGAGGCCTATGTGATTTGTTCATTCGAAAAGGACAATTAAACCCGCAAACCAAATTTTTATTTTTTTTAGATTATTTTTGGGAATTTTTTCCTTTGACAGTTATATAGTGGAGATAGACAGGAAAGTTGGGGGAGAAGAATGGGGAAGACATGCGGCAAATGACCTGAGCGGAATCAAACCGAATGGTCGCCATGAGAAGGACACAGCCTTTATGGTGCCAAGACTTAGACGTAAAAGAGCCACCGGGGCGTGGCACTTTTTAAAGCTTATAAGCAATGTATTTCAATATTTTGTATTGTTTTTGATGTATTTAGGTCGAAGGCTTCACATTTTCCTCCTCTACTGTTTGAAAACCTACTATTGCATTTGATTTTTTTCTGTCAGCTGATCTAATGGCGAGTGACTCATATGGTGCCAGCTTTCATCACCAAATGGGCTGGGTTTTTCCATTATTTTGAATTTTTTATAAAACCTTTAAAATGTACCTCCTCCAAGATGGTTTGTCTGCTTTGTACAAAACTTGGTTCAGAGCACATTTAGACCAATATCTTAAAATATTATATTAAAACAGTCACTACTTTAAATATCAATGCCCCAGGGTCACATGTTAATTGAATAAGCCCCACCTCCTTCACTGATTGGCTTAGCTTTCACCCTTCATAACTATTGAACTGTTTTTCTTTGACAGGAGGGAATTGAATAGTTTTACTCAGGAGCGGATCACGCATTAACTGAGAAAGCTCTGCTATTTTTTTTTACTGATTTGCTCATTTTTGATCCTTCATGACAATTGAATTTGTCGTGGAGAGTTTGGGGTTGAGTTTTCGGACTCACAAAAAGCCCAACCCCCTTTCCTGATTGGCTTAGCTTTTCCCATTATTATTGATTTGTGTGCCATGGAGAGTAGGGGTTGGGTTGTTGGATTTGGGAAAGAATCACATCATAATTTATGAAGCCCCACCCCCTTTGCTGATTGGTCTAGAATTTACCCTATATAGTTTTAAACTGTTGATCAAAGAGAGTCATTCTGGGCAGCATTCTAAATACACACGGATATAATATATACCATTTAAGCATCTAACCCCCACATTCGGACAATTCTTATAACACTGCATATATATTTCTTGGCTTTACCACTTGTGGTTCTTTATGTTCCTTACGCGGTTGCACTTTATAAAATCACAACACACCAGGTTCTTTCAAGTTTGAACAAGATTCCAACTGCTGGGTTTTATTCAGAGGTGAAAAAAGTACACAACTATTGTACTCAAGTAGAAGTACAGTTACTCAAAATTAACTTCAGCAAAACTAAAAGTACTGGTCTATAAATCTATTCAAGTAAAAAGTATTCAACACACACGCACACACTTAACAATTTTTGATAATCTGGCGAAATGCTATAGTATTCGTAAAGCAACACTGACATAGGAGGTTGCATTGGCTAAAGTTGTTTGGATGCACGTTGTTTTAATAACAAGGAGAGGCAAAGTTGCACATTACAATGCAGACGCAACAATAACTGGCACCAATCTGGCGCACTTACATGAGCAATCACCTGAATAAATGCCAGGTATAGCCTATCGGAGACTGGCACGCAATCAGTGCACTTGCAACTGAGAGCCTGCAGTATCACCGATCGTGTGACACTATTTAACCATCCATCTACAACAAATACGATCAGACAGATACATCATTGAACACATACACAAAGCACATTCGCCTAACTGTGCAAACAGGCAATCTCTTAAATTGAAAAAAGCACCACGGCGGATGCTGAAAAGACAGCCTACTAACAACTAGGGCGAACATCCTACTAACAATGGGGCGAACATCCGAGCTTTCCCTTTTCCTTTATCAAACCCGACGCAGGTTGAACAAAAGCGCCAAACATCAAAGGGCATGTGAAATGCTTCCGGAAAAAAAAACTTGACTGACATCAGCATTTTTCAGCAACATGCTGCTCGGAGCCAAATAAAGGACTACAGAATTGTCTCCTATTAACCAGTTAGGCTCCTCTAAGAAAAGTAACCTGTTCCAGTTTACTTTGCTTGATTAGCAATCAAATGGTGGATGCGTTTACTCTCCAAGTTGAATGAACAGAGCTGTTTAAGACAGCATGTTTGATTGCTGTATTTTGAAATTTAAATGGCCATAGAACAGCACAGCATGAACACGATTTCCATTGCCACGCATTTTGTGCGACTGTGATAGTTTATATCTCACATTCCATCCGCTTTTCGGAATGTTTTCCACCTTGAGCATTTTTTAGACGCTTAAAATCCTGGGCGATCTGAAAACAAATCTGTTTTAAATTAATCTTTAATAATGTCCTAAAATGCTACAATGAGAGATGCAATTCAGAGGAGGATTTTTTTAAATTATTCAAAGTATTGGCATTCTTTCACTCGAACACCGTAGCCCAGTTAGGTTTGTCGGCTTTTCACCATCACATCTTAATCGTTATAGGCTACTGAAATTGCTTGATTGTTATTTAGGACAAGTACACGGGAGCAGATTTAAGGAAGGGCGGAGCACCCGCAATTAGCGAAATCTAAACTCAGGCGTCTTTCCGACGGCATTTTAAATCGTTTAAGCCGCTTCAGGTGTGTATGTTTCAAGAAATTACACGCAACCCCATGACGGCAAGTGGTCTTATCACACTTTTAAAAAAATCCTTGTTCAACATCACCATATCCCAATTTTGCATTTCATCTCTCATTGTAGTATTTTTAGGAGATCTATAATGATCAAATAAAAATAGAGATTTGTTTTCAGATCGCCCTGGATTTCAAGCGTCTAAAAAATACACAAGGTGGAAAACATTCTGTAAAGCGGATGAAACGTGAATGTGAGATATAAATTATCACAGTCGCACAAAATGCCGTGGCAATGGCAATCGTGTTCATGTTCTGCTGTTCTATGGCCATTTAAATTTTCAAAATGCAGCGATCAAACATGCTGTCTTAATAAACAGCTCTACTCATTCAATTTAGAGAGTAAACGCATCCACCATTTGATTGCTAATCAAGCAAGTAAACTGGAACAGGTTACTTTTCTTAGAGTAACCTAATTGGCTAATAGGAGACGATTCTGTAGTCCTTCACTTGGCTCCGTGCCGCATGTCGCCGAAAAATACTGATGTCAGTCAAGTTTTTTTCCGGAAGCATTTCAAATGCCCTTTGATGTTTGGCACTTTCGTTCAACCTGCATCGGGTTTAATAAAGGAAAAGGGAAAGCTCGGATGTTCGCCCCATGGCAGCAGGCGGTGGTACTACGCCTTAAAAAAAGAATCGATTCAGAATCGTCCCAGCCCTACAAACAACAAGCCAAACACCACCACAGCGGGTGCTCTCTCGCTCTCTCACACACAGATGCACACACGAATGCAATCACCCCAACTTCTCCAACTCCAAGGCTAGGCTGTTTCACTGAGACCACAACCAACCACAAGGCCTACATAACCATGCAGTATGCCGAAGCCGAAAAGGACACACGCACAGTCTCACACACTCATCTATTCGTCCATTTGCCCACTTGTTTTGTCTGTCCAACCAGCCGGCGAGTCGCTTATGCTAGCAGGTGTAGCAGCTAACGATACCTCACCGCCTGCTGCGTCAGAGGAGCACTCGGCCTCAGGGTCACTGGGTGGGAAAGGAATCAGAAGATCCTCCGTTTTGGTAGCGAGAGTGGGCCCACTGTGCTAACTGCCCCAGCATCGTCTTTCGGTGCCTCTTCATCTCTGAGTGCCACATTTTTCAATGTGAACCCAAAGCGTACGAGTGATACACTCTGGTTTAGTTTTCGCTTGCTCGCCATTTTTAGTACGACTTCTCAACTTTATGGCCCGTCTTCAGAAACGACACTCACCCTCCACTCACTATATAGTGAGTAAGATTGAAATGTAACTGGAGTGAGAGAAAGAGATCCACCTGCCACTTACCGAGGGAGTGGTCCCACTCCTTGCCAGCTGCTATTCATAAAAGCCACTCGAGCATAACTGACAGTAGTGGGCACTGGGTACCACAGGCGGTGCGTCGGGTGCTGCAAAGGGACGCTCAATCCTCGCCCTTCAGTGCTGAATGACCTAAACCTGACGCTGTTTACTTTTCTTGATCAGAAGGTTTCTCAGACAAGTGGTAAAACAACAATCAATTTTATTTTTGATAGCGTTGTTATACATTGCTTCACAAAATTGAGGCGCTTCTTTCGCAAATCCCAGTGATATCCATATAACATCACAGAAGTCACAACATCACATGACACTCCGAAGAAGACAACAGCTGCAGTCGAAACTGTCAGGTGAAACAAACTTTTTTAACCTATGGCCTATCAACAAGAACGGTTCAATTAAGAACTCAAATAGCCAACAACACGGCCGTGACACGCGCAAAAATTGACCGGGTGAAAGTTAGCATTAAAGATGTCAAAAAGGGATTGTCTGAATAGACGGATGAAGTGGTGTCGGTGCAGGCCAACAAAACGGACCTAAAGAAATCAGAGGAAGAATTTAGGGCAAGGTGTGAGGACATGGAGGGCAGGATGAGGAGGGGAAACATACGAATCACAGGGGTACCTGAGCAGCCGGGATCAAGTTCGCCTGCAGCTGTATCCAAACTCTTAAAGGAGGTGTTTCAGATGGAGAAAGAGGTGCGGGTCGAACGCTCACACTGCAGCACGAAGCAGAAAACGGCAGGAGACAGGCCGCGTGTTATCATCGCGAAACTACACAATGAAGGAGACACCTGGGACATCCTGAGGAAAGCCCGAGACCGAGGTAGACAACTAAATTGGAATGGCAGGCCAATTGCTATATATTCCGAGACTACACAACCAGCGTTGCTAAAGCCAGAGCAGCCTTCACAGACGTCAGGAAACTACTTCGAGGACGGCCCGATGTCCGCTTTGGTATTCTGTTTCCTCTCTGGTTCCGGATTTCCCATAACAATGTGGAGAAGGAATTCTTGGATGCTGTCAGAGCTACTGACTACGTAAGGACAGAGATAATTCCCGTGACTGAGACGGAGAACTGAATATACATATCCTTTTCTGTGAGTAATACTGTTGACTAGGTTGCTGATATTGCCTTAAATTAGGCGGTGAGCAATGTCTGCTATTTTTTTAATGGGGCTGTGCGTATCAGTTATGCGTTAGGTGAGTAAATGTGTGAGCGCCTGTTTGTATGCACGCTGGTACCATACAGTTAGGACTTGGTCTGATTTTGTGTAGATTCTCCATAAACATCTTGCAATTATTGAGTATCATATTTCTGTATCACTATTACCCAGCTGTATATATTTTTTGCTGTTGCTGACCTCTTGGCTGTGCTGTAGCACTGTTTGTTGGTGATCATTCTGCTTGAGTTGCGATGGAGAGAGGGGCGCAGGGATTGTAGAAGAAGGTTTACTCTTGTTTCAACATTCCCAGACAAAAAGTTGTTTTCTTTCTTCTCACAGGTGCACCATACATATTCTCGGATAGATTTTTTTCTTTTTGATAACAGGCTACTGTCTAATGTACATTTATGCGACTATCACAGTATTGTTATATCAGATCATGCTCCCACTTCTTTAGACATAAATTTTCCTTATCATAGTCCAACTTTCAAACAATGGAGATTCAATTCACAATTGCTAGCTAATGAATCCTTTGCAAATTTTTTGAGATCAATCATTTGGTTATTTTTTGAAACTAATGACACACCTGAGGTGTCGAGAGGAACTTTATGGGAAACCCTCAAAGCATATCTCAGGGGACATATAATATCTCACACATCCTATCTAAAGAAAAAGGAGAGATCACAACAGTTACAACTGCTGCAGAAGATTAAGGAGTTTGATAACATTTATGCCAGCTCCCCAGACCCATCCCTTTACAAAACACGATTACAGCTCCAAACAGAGTTTGAACTTCTAACTACTAACAAAGCAGAATTACAGTTACTTAAGTCAAGACAACGCGTTTTTGAATCGGGAGATAAGGCTGGCAAGTTCTTGGCTCAGCAGGCTAGAGCCGCAGCAGCGTCTAGGTTTATCCCTCATATTAAATGCCCATCAGCTGCTGTCATCACAGATCCAACAATCATTAACAATACATTTACAAAATTTTACTCTGACTTATATACTTCTGATTGCTCCCAAAATTGCACAGATAATATTTTAGATAAAATACAGTTCCCTGGGATTGACAGCAAGCATGTGGGTGATCTGTGCAGGCCAATATCAACAAATGAGATTGAAGCAGCCATCAAAGTCTTGCAGAGTGGGAAATCACCGGGTCCGGACGGATTTGCAGTAGAATTTTATTAGAAGTTCGCTTCACTTCTCTCTCCAGCTCTAAAGGAAATGTACAACGAAGCCCTGTCAAGAGGCTTTCTCCCTCCAACATTGACAAATGCTACGATTATTCTCCTATTAAAAAAAGATAAAGATCCCTCGTCATGTAATAGCTATAGACCCATTTCATTACTCAACGTAGACTACAAAATTCTGGCAAAGATTTTAGCTCTTCGTCTCCAACATGTGTTACCATATATCATCTCGTTGGACCAAACAGGCTTCATGCTGGGGAGGCAGTCCTTCCATAACACTAGAAGGCTGTTAAATTTACTGTATATGCCTAGCTCTAATAATCCAGAAGTAGTGGTCTCACTGGCCGAAGAAGGCCTTTGACAGGGTGGAGTGGAAGTACCTTTTTGATGTCATGGAAAGATTCGCTTGGGTTCTGGTTTTATATCGTGGGTCAAGTTGTTGTACTCTTCTCCTGTAGCATCAGTGCAAACAAACAATACAATCTCATCTTCTTTTCAACTTTACCGCGGTACAAGACAGGGGTGCCCACTGTCGCCTTTATTATTTGCGCTGGCCATTGAGCCATTAGCCATTTGGCTGCGTTCTGAGGACAAATTTGAGGGCATTACTCGAATGGGAACTATACACAAATTATCTTTGTACGCCGATGACCTACTTTTATATGTATCGAACCCCTCCATATCTCTCCCGGTGGTTTTAAACATTCTGCAGCAATTTGGCCAGTTATCAGGATACAAACTTAATTTTGGAAAAAGTGAATTGCTTGCGGTGAACAAATCAGCAGAGGAGCTTCCCCGTGGCACATTTCCTTTCAAATGGGTGGACCAAGGGTTCAAATACTTGGGTGTTTTTATTACAAAGTCTCTGGTAGATATATTCGAAAAAAATTTTGTCCCTCTGCTTAAAAAAGTCGAGGAGGATTTCAACAGATGGACTAACCTCCCACTGTCCTTGGCTGGCAGGGTAGGTTTGGTCAAAATGGTGGTCTTACCAAAATTCCTTTACTTATTTCAACACCTTCCCATACTAATAAGGAAAATGTTTTTCATCAGATTAGACAAATCCATATCTAAATTTCTTTGGGCTAATAAACCGGTGCGGATGCAAAAAAAAAAATTTGCAGCTTCCTAAATTGTCAGGTGGTCTTGCTCTTCCCAACTTTGTACAGTATTACTGGGCTGCAAATGTTCAAAAGCTGTTACACTGGATGGTGGAATCAACTGTTGACCAGCCTGCCTGGCTCCAAATGGAAGTGTCATCAGCAAATATGTCACTGCGATCTTGGCTGTGCTCTCAACTGCTTGTGTCTGTCTCTACCATCAGTGTTAGTCCTGTGGTGACTCAGTCTATAAGAATATGGAGGCAATTCAGAGAGCATTTTGGCCTGCACAGATCCTCCACTCTCACTCCAATAATTAACAATCACAACTTTATGCCATCCAACACGGACTCAGCATTTCGACTCTGGTTTGACAGGGGCATTACATCACTAAACGATTTATACAATGGTGAAATATTCATGTCCTTTGCAGATTTGACAATGAAATTTCAGCTGCCAACATCCCACCTTTTTCGATATTTTCAAATTAGACTCTTTACTCAGAAACAGTATCCTAATTTTCCAAGTTGCCCCCCGAAAACACTAATGGACACACTCCTCACTGTAGACCCTGACAGGAGAAGGATTATATCATGTATCTATGACTCCATGGATTCGATCAGCTCAGTTTTCCCTCAACAGATTAGAGAAGCATGGGAGCAGGATTTGGGGTTTAGTATTGATGATGGACAGTGGGACAACATCCTTTATCTAGTTCATAATTCTTCTGTTTGTGCTCGACATGGGCTGATTCAATGTAAATTGTCAAAAATATACCCCATATACCCCAGACTAAGCTGTCTATTCCTCTAATGATTGAGTCCCCCACTATCACTAACTCTCTTTTCTGGGGGGAAGAATCCAACAGGGTGCTCTGATGCTCATCAGTCCCCCCACACTCAGGGTCAGGGGCCAAGTCGAGTTCCTGCAAGGGCCGGAATCGGTTGGACACCTCAACCACTGGAGAAGCTGTCACTGTACGGTGTGCACGCCCTTTCCTGCGCTGATGTCCTACAGTCACCCAACTTTCTCTCCCTGCCTGTTCTGTGGTCTCTGCACACCCCTGCTTTGGTGTGCACACCATTTCTCTAAACGACATACTACTTAGTTCCTCTAGTAACTCTACCGATTGCGAACTGTGTTGTGCAGCCAACTGGCCCCGAAGAACAAGGATCTTGTTCTCCAAATGCTCAATTAGCTGGCACCGGTGGCAGACAAACCCACCCTGGAAATCTCTTTCCAAAAGTGCGATCATTCTGCAACCATCACATAGTTTTGGCCACATTTTGAACCCCCAACCTAATGACCTTGCTCACCCTAGATAACAAAGAAAATTGTTATTGCCAAGACAGAAGCTCAGGAACCACAGTTTATTAACCTGAGAAGCCCTGAGCAGCAGTCACAATAGAAACCGCGGGGAAACTATGTAAATGGATAATAAGCCTCTTTTAGCAGTGGCTTAGTTTCAGTTAACAAAAATGAAGAACCAAATTGAGACAAAAACTCGATATGTAATAAGCACTCAGATGACTACCTGGATTTTATATAATCCCAATACTATTCGTATACTAGTCTAAAAATATCACAGAGCTTAGCTCAGAATCCAGATTATCACAGACTGGCCTCTCCAGATACTGTTCTCAGATGAGAGCCTCCAATACCCAGCTAAGTGATGAGCAGAGAATGCCAATAACCAATACACAATATCAGCGGTAGCTTACTAGCTCGTCTTGGGCAGCTACAACGCCCAGGAGAAACTGGAGGAGGGAGGGGGCGGTGCACTCCGATAAACCTAAACATTTGAAAATTCCAACCTAACCGAATGGACGATTCAAGTAACTATTGACCTACTAACTAAACACTAAAGTCTCAGATCCCAAGTCAAAAATGCAAATAGTAACTATCTTGCTAGCTAGCCACAAATACAACGAAAGGTAACTGAAAAAGAGTAAAGCCCCGGTACCATTTAATTCAAACGGACCAAATAAAAAGTCATTTACTATGTGAGCTAACTAAACACGCTATCTCCCCCAACAAGCTGTGGCTAAGCACTCAAACAAGCAGCTAAACTTTAACCAGCTGGTCAAGGCACCACCTCCAGAGGAAAATACAAAAATAACGTAATTTGCAATATGTTTAATCAGAAGAGCCCTTCGGTAAAAATGAGATGCGAAAAAGACTAAAACCCCGGTTAGCGTTAATATTTAATTCAAGCTTGGGAATGTGTTTATATGGTAAAAGAAAGACCGGAGAGGACAAAAAACCCGGGTGAATGTCAATATTTATTGGCTAGAAAACTGCATGAAAGGCAAGCGACCAAGTATGAAACCAACCCAGGTTATAGCCATCTAGATATCCAGGTAATTCGATTATATTCTTAGCGTTGAGAAGCTTGCTGAAGTTTGTTGGCTAAAACGGCTACAGAAAAACCAGGCGAGAGTAGCACAGTCCTTGAAAACTCCGTTTTACTTTGTATATCATACAATTTTACTTAGCTAGCTAATAGCTAGCTAACTTTTGCAGTGCTAAAGTTTATTTTACTTTGCTCCCAGGAGAACAAAACCCCAAAAACCCTCCCAAAAAAACCCCATCGCTTTTGTTTGACCAGATTAGCGACTTAATTTGGCTATTTGCTTACTGAGTTGTTACAAGGAATATATAAAGAAAACGACTTTTTGTCTGGGAATGTATGCCTCCAAGGATCAAACAGGCCCAGCTCCCCAGTAATATCCTTCAATGACTTAGCTGAGTTAGTTAGGGAATATGCCCTTGTAGAAGATCTGTCCAGATCAACATCCTGTACAAAATTAAAGTCTCCACCAATAATAAAGTAATGAGTCTTGATATTGGGAATCAAGGTAAAAAGCCTAGAAATAAATTGCTCGTCATCCCAATTGGGCGCATATATGCTCACCAAGACAACCTGAGTATTACAGAGTTTGCCTGTCACCATAACAAACCGTCCATTGGGATCAGCTATAACATTTTCTGTCTCAAATGAAATGTTATTACGAATTAAAATCGCAGCGCCTCTAGCTCTTGCACCGAACTTTGAATGATATACTTGACTAAAGCAGCCCCTTTTAATGTGTAAAGTCTCTCCATTACGGAGATGCGTCTCCTGCAAAAAGACTATGTTCCCACGCAGGTCCTGAAGGTGAGAAATTATCTTATTTATTTTGGTAACTTTGTTAGCCCCCTTAACGTTCCAAGATATGAATCGAATATTATTATTCGCACAGGTCATATTGTTACTCAAAGTACATCAGGCTCTGAGTCATTTGTAATGTGTAGCCAAGAACTGAATAAAAGGAAATAAAAGCTGCAAAGCTGAAGGGAGAAAAAGAAGGCCAGTGAAAAAATGGAATGGAGAAAAAAAAATTCCAAACAAAACATAAACCTAACTAAAAAAGATAATGAAAAACAACAAAGACACGCTGAAGCCCTCACCGACCAAACCTTAAATGCACCATTTGCGTGAGTGCCTCGCTTTATGCACTCAAACAGAATTCCTCCGGAGCTCAACCCACTCCCCCATCACACAGAAATCAATTAACCAGAAATTACAACTCAACCCCACAACACTGTAAACGTGTCAAGAATTTATCCGCGAAAGGGCAGTGTCCATCAATAAAGCCAAACATCTAGGCAGTCTCCTCACCCGGAATCTGAAAACCAACATTGAACTCCTAAAAACAAGTCCTCCAATAGGATGAGCCTCCGAGTGCAGCATGACAAAGCACGAACAAACCAAAACAAACATCTTAAAAAAACTCTTAATCACACAGGAAGTAAATCGCATCAACCCGAAAGCAAAACTGCCGGAACATACAAAATTATGTATAACACAAAATGAATGGGGTCCTTAGCACACAGCTAGCCCATCATAAAAAAGAAAGAAAAAAGACCAAAAAAAAAAAAAAAAACACATATATGTACATACATATATACATATATATACATATACATACATATACATATACGTACATATACATACACATATCAATGTCAGAAGGAGTATGTAATCAACATTATGTCTTCAGTTGAGCAAAACTCTGAAAAATATCCTCCTGTAATACTTTAATGTTTGTGACCCATACTGATAAGTGTTTATTCAGGTCCGTTCCCACCTGCACATCGGCAATATTACCCTTGATCAGTCCTCGGCCGGCTGGTTGTTGCCCCTCTGTTGTGTAGCCAAGAAGGGACGAGCCTCTTTCGCGGATGTGAGACGCTGTCTGCGTCCCCCTTCTGCAGTGATGAACAGCCGCGCCGGGTACAGCAGTGAAGGCTTGAGATTATGAAGGAACAGCTCGTGCATTACCTCCTTGTACTCAGCGCGTTGCTTCATGACTTCTGGACAATAATTTTCATCTATGTAGACCAGACTGTCCTTGTACTTCAGCTTGCCTCGCATCCTCCGGGCCGCGCGGATAACTAGGTCCTTCGTCTGGAACTTAGGCTTGGGCCTAAGCGAACGATGGGCTCGGTCCAGCTCCGGTGGGGATGCGAGCACCTCTTTTCCCATTATGTCGACCAGTAGCTGGGAAAAGAAGACGGTTGGTTGGGTGCCTTCGACTGCCTCAGGTATTCCCAAAAGGCGAAGATTACAGCGCCTGCTTCTCCCCTCTAAGTCGGTGAGTTTAGCTTTCAACTTGGAATTCTCGCTGGCTAAAGTGGTTAACTCTGACTCTAATGCCTCCAGCTGGGGCACTGGAACTTCTTCTGGGACAGGGGTGACCTGTTCAAGCCTGACGGGCTAAACCTGAACCGGAGGGGTACCTTTGCACTGGGTCAGCGTATGTTGAGGGTAGCACAGGGTTATTTAAACAAGGGATTTCGGGGGCAGGGAGGTTAGAGAGTGTTATACATAGGGAAATGCAGACTGCCCTGATGGAAACTGACAGCGTTACATGTACTTTTGACGATATATTTTTAAAGCAACAAAGCACAGTGGGGGGCTTGGAGCAGCAGGCACATGGGAAGTCGAAGGATAAGAGCATTAGTAATAACCTGAAATGTTTTTTTTAAATGCAAGAAGCAAAAAAAAAAAATTCTGGAACTTGAGGCTGTTATGATTAGTGAGGGTTATGACATAGTTGGGATTACAGAGACATGGCTTAGTGAAGAGGATGGAGATGAATATAATATAGAAGGTTATAAGCTCTTTAGGAAGGATAGATGTAATGGGTGTAGCACTCTACGTATGTGAACGAGAACATAAATGTGCAGGAGATTCCTGAAATTGAACATTCCTTGCCCTGTGAAGATATCTGGGTCAGGCTCATTGGCAAACACGAGACAGGTTTAAACATAGGAGTATTCTATCGACTGCCAGCTTTGGACAGTACTGTCAATGAAATGCTCTTTAAGAGGATTAGGCAAGCTTGTAGAGGAGGGGGGACTTTTATTATGGGAGACTTCAATTATCCTGGTATCAATTGGGAAATGGTGAAAGGACAGGGTAAAGGGTAGGAAGAATTTCTAGATGTTATGAATGACAATTTTTTGGTGCAGTATGTTAATAAACCTACCAGAGAGAAGGCAATTTTGGATTTAGTGCTCCGTAATGACCGTGATAGAATTAGCACTGTTGAGGTACTGGAGCCATTTGGGACTAGTGATCACTCTACTGTTAATTTTGATGTTTCATGGGAAATTAAAAAGGTGTCTTCCAAAAACAAAAATTTCAATTTTAGGTGAGCAAACTTTAACAGGATGCGCTCATATTTAAGCAAAATAAAATGGGAGACACTCCTGGACTGTGAGTCTGTAAATGAGATGTGGGAAAGATTTAAGGGGGTTTTACTTGATTCACAATGTAAATTTATTCCAAAGGTGTCCAAAAGTAAGCTGAAAAAGCAGAATGCTCAGTGGATGACCACAGCTATTCGTAGGAGTTTGAGAGAAAAGAGGAATCTTTATAAGATGTACATAAAGGATAACAATGAGAATACTAAGGCTGAATACTGTAAAATTCGGGCTGTGGTCAAAAAGGAGCTGAGGAATGCTAGAGGACCGTATGAAAGGAAAATTGTGGTAGGGGCAAAAACTAATCCTAAGCGCTTCTTTCAGTACTGTAGCAGAAAAAGGAAAGTCAAAGAGGAGGTTAAGCGCAAAAAGAATAAATATGGATTGCTGCTATATGAGAACAAGGATATTGCGGATACCTTAAACATTTACTCTGTTGAGAATTTTAGCTCGGAGCGGGTTTTTATTCGGCCAGAGGGCATGTCCAATGCTCAAGATTATTTAGCGGAAATTGAGGTCAGGGATAATGAAGTATTAGACAAGTAGCATAAACTAAAGGCAGATAAGGTGGCAGGTCCTGATGGCTTATATCCTAGAGTGCTCAGGGAAGTTAGTGAGATCATCTTTAAACTGCTCTCCGCTATCTTCAGATGTCTTTAGAAACTGGAGAAATACCAAATGATTGGAAACAGGGCAATATAATACCAATATATAAGAAAGGGGACCGTACTGAGCCAGGAGATTACAGGGCGGTCAGTTTAACTTGCATTGCCTGCAAAATACTGGAATCTATCATAAAAGACGAGCTGGAATTATTTCTTGAACGTAATAATATCTTGAGGGATAGCCAACATGGTTTCCGTAAGGGAAGGTCATGCCTGACAAAACTTCTGGAATTTTTTGAAGAGGCCACCGAGACATGATCAGAGCAGGGCTTATGGCATCATATACTTGGATTTTCAGAAAGTATTTGATACATTACCGCATAAGAGACTACTTTTAAAAATAGTGGCAAAGCCACTGTGCCCGCTTGGCCAAACGTGGCCAAAATGGAATGCCCCCTATTGGCGAAAGTATCGGTCCGATTGGGCTCAAAATCGAACTTGGTCTAGACCTTATGACGCTATGTACACATATGAAATATGAAAAGCATCGGTGAAAAACTGAAGACGCTAGAGCGCAGACAGGCCAAACGTTTACGCACGCAGGCACGGACGCACGACAGACCATCACTGAAGACCCCGAACATAGCATAAGCCCCTTGGGCCTTTCGGCCAAGTGGGCAAAAAATTTGACAGTGTTTCCCACAGAATTTTTGGAGAATATGGGGGCACGTGTGTGGTGGCAGACCGATGTCTGGGGGGTCATTCTCATTTTGTTGAGCCGGGGGGAGGGGGAGGGAAATGATTCTCATTTGAATGAGATGACTCTCATTCGAGGGGGGGGGATTGCGTATCTTCCAGTACCTTTCCTATTTTTTTCTTTTTTTTTTTTTTTTTTTTTTGTTGATCATACGCGGCAATTGCGCATATTGAGACTATGGGGTAAATTCAATTATGGCGGGCGCCATAATCTCAAATCAATTTATGGGAAACACTGATTTGAGCATCTTAACTCGTACAATAAGGGAGTAAGAGCTGTTTGAAGTTTTTCAGAAAAAGCCCCCTGGTAGCCAAACCGAGAATCGAAGCACACCCAAAATCGAACTGGGGCTAGATCTTGGGCCCATATACATGCATAGGAGATATGAAAAGGATCCATTGAAAACTGAAGGCACTATTGCAGTGAAACAAAATCTGTGCATTTTATGACCTTTGACCTACATAACCTTTAAATTTAGGTCAAATCAAAAACCCATTATAAACCAATGAATTCTTGGCAGAACAACCTACAGTAAAAATTTGAGCATCTTAGCTCGTAGAATAAGGGAGCTAGAGCTGTTTGAAGTTTTGCTTCACAGGTCTTGAAAAGAGTGACAGGTCTGGTCAAATGTATCCTTCCACAATTTCTCCTTGCAATTTCTCCAACTACCTTTCACTCTCTTAATTTTTCTCCTTATATACTCTTTTCCAGCCCCCTCCCATTCTCTGGGACACTCCCCTCTGAGGCATGCCCAGGACATGCCCCAAAACCTAGCTCCAGACTGGGCTTAACAAAAAAAAATGTTAATACTGCCATCTAGTGGCTTTTTTTTTTTTTCCACATTACACCTCCATTCAAAAGGGAAAAATTTTGACTCATAAAGGCAAAATTTTTCTTTTCAATACAAAATGGTTAAGTAGACACTTGTATATATATACATATAATACAATATGCTAATAAACACGTGATATATATACACATACTCAAACACGGGATAAGCAATCAGCAATTACATTGTCAGTACCCTCTACATGCTTAATTTCCAAGTCAAACTCCTGTAAAATCAAACTCCAATTCAACAATCTCCGATTCTTGTTTTTCATCTTACTCAAAAACATTAACGGATTGTGGTCAGTATATACAATCATTGGCTTTTTGCCCTGTACAAACATAAACCTCAAAGTGTTGTAAGGATAGAACCAGAGCCAACAGCTCCTTCTCAATTGTGGAGTAGTTCTTTTGGTGGCGATTGAACTTCCTGGAGAAGTATGCCACGGGATGCTCAATTTCATCAGAGTCACTTCTCTGTAGGAGCACAGATCCACAAGCTTGGTCGCTAGCATCGACCGCCATGGAGAACGGTTTGTTGAAGTCAGGAGATTTGAGCACGGGGGAGTGACACAGCAGAGACTTCAGGCGATCGAAGGCTCTTTGACATGCTTCATCCCAAGTGAACTTTACGCCTTTCTTCAGTTGGTTGGTGAGACTGAGAGCAATCTCAGCAAAGTTCTTACAGAACTTGCGGTAGTACCCGATCATTCCAAGGAAGTGGCACAAAGCTTTTTTTGTTGTCAGGAACTGGAAAGTCCATGATGGCTTGGACTTTAGCATTTATGGGTGCCACCTTACCCTGACCTATGACGTAGCCAAGATACGCGGCAGTAGCACAACCAAAGTCACTCTTGTTCAGGTTAACAGTCAGGTTAGCCTGGGTCAAGCGCTGGAACAAAGTCTCTACATCTTTCAGATGTTCTTCCCAGGAGTCACTCCATGTGATCAGGACATCGATGTACGCACCCGTGTGTGGCAATCCGGCGATTGTAGACTATCATCTTTTGGAACGTGGCTGGGGCATTTTTCATGCCAAAGGGTAGGACTTCATACTGGTATAACCCAGATGGTGTGGCAAAAGCAGAGATGCTCTTGGCCCTCTCAGTTAAAGGCACACACCAATAACCCTTCAATAAATCAATCTTGGTCAGAAACTTTGCTTGCCCTACTCTATCGATACAATCATCAATCCTAGGTATTGGAAACACATCAGTTCTAGTTACAGCATTGACTTTGCGATAATCTGTACAGAATCTAGTACTTCCATCAGGTTTTGGAACTAGAACACAGGGTGAACTCCAATCTGAGTTAGAGGGTCTGATAATATCATGTTCTAACATGTACTCAACCTCTTTCTCAGCAATCTTTCTCTGTTCAGGATTCATCCGGTACGGATGCAGTTTTATTGGTTCGGCATCACCAACATCTACATCATGAGAGGCTATAGAAACTCTCTTTGGAACATCAGGAAATAGATCTTTATATTTCTTGATCAACCTCTCAAACTGATCTCTCTGTGAGGGTTCTATGTGCTGGAGTTTTACATCAAGATTTTGCAACACTTCAGAATTTGACAATTTACATGAAAGAACTTCAGCTTTAATTCTAGGTTCATCATCTTGAAACTCCCCCTCATCTTCACAAGTCTCGGCCATAGGAGGATCTGAAGTGACAGCTGCAACCCTAGCATTCCTATCATGATAAGGCTTCAGCATGTTAATGTGACACAACTGTTTTGGCTTTCTCCTATCTGGAGTCTTCACAATGTAATTGAGATCATTGAGTTTTGTCAGAATTTCATAAGGACCACGAAATCTAGCCTGCAATGGATTGGACTGCAAGGGAAACAACACAAGGACCTTGTCTCCTGGTTTAAACTCACGGCTTCTAGCCTTATGATCATACCAAGTTTTCATTTTTCCCTGACTTGATTTCAAGTTCTCTTTGGCTAGGTCACAAGCTGCACGCAGTCTTTCCTTGAACTTGCTAACATAGTCTAACAGACTGATATGCAGCTCTGTCTCTTGCCATTGTTCACTCAACAATAGCAAAGGTCCTCTCCCTTCATGGCCAAACACTAGCTCAAACGGACTGAATCCAGTAGACTCCTGCACTGCTTCTCTAGCTGCAAACAACAGCAAATGAACACCTTCATCCCAGTCTTTCTCATGGTCATAACAATAAGTCCTCATCGTTGTCTTGAGAGTGGAATGTAACCGCTCTCAGGCACCCTGACTCTCTGGATGATAGGCACTGGAAAGAATCTGCTTCGCACCTAGTTCATACACAACCTGCTGAAACAATCCGGAAGTGAAATTGCTACCTTGATCTGACTGAATTTCCCTGGGAAGGCCAAACAACGTGAAGAACTTTATCAAAGCCTTCGAGATTGCCGTTGCCTTGATGTTGCGTAGAGGTATGGCTTCAGGGAATCTGGTAGATGCACACATGATTGTCAACAAG
The DNA here is from genome assembly GCA_029692085.1 of Gymnothorax javanicus. NCBI lineage: Eukaryota > Metazoa > Chordata > Actinopteri > Anguilliformes > Muraenidae > Gymnothorax > Gymnothorax javanicus. The sequence goes on from CM056200.1 coordinate 41,650,628, forward strand.
TACTGATTTCCAGATCTAGTCTTGGGTAATGGACCAACACAATCAACGATGACCTTGGAGAAGGGCTCCCCAAATGCTGGGATAGGCTGCAATGGAGCTACAGGTGGGTCTAACTGGTGTTTTCCAACTACCTGACAAGTGTGACAGGTTTTGCAAAAGTTGGAAACATCTTTCCGAAGTCCAGGCCAGAAGAAGTGTTTCATGATCTTGTCAACAGTCTTGTTAACACCAAGATGACCTCCTAAAGGCAAACTATGAGCCATTGTTAAGATCTCATTCCTGTAGACCTTTGGAACAACAATTTGCTTGACCACTGCCCAATCTGCATTGGCAGGGATATCAGGAGGGCGCCACTTCCGCATCAACACTCCATCCTTGAGATAATACCCAACTGGAACTGCGTCTATTTCTTCATCAGGAAGGGCTCTCTTCTTTAGTGCACAAATTTCAGGATCATTGGTTTGCTCCTGAATCAACTGCTTTCTGGACAGAGACAAGTCTCCAGACACATCAGAATCACCAGACCCATCTGGCTGGCTGAACAGAGAACTGATAAAAGTGTCTGATAAGTCCTCAAATGGAGAAACCATAGTAGGCTGAACAGAGTCATGAGGCGAACCACCTGAGTCATGACTATTCAATGTGCTGGACGGCACCACATCATCCTCTTCTTGAGCCTTCTTAGCTATAGCACGGGTCACTGCACAGGAAGGATACAGAGATGGGTCTTCATCACCATCTTCAGTGCTCGGCTGTGAAGTAAGATGAACAGGGGGAACTACACTGCCCCCAGCCAGGTCATTGCCTTGCAACAGAGAAACACCCTTGATAGGTAGACTTGACATAAGTCCCACCTTTACCTGTCCTGTAACTAAATCTGACTTCAAGAATACAGAGCGCAGGGGTACAGATACAGTCCTCCCTTCAATACCTTGTACAAGTATAAAATCCCCAGAAGCGGTCTCATCACGTAACTCCAAGGAGTCCATCAACAAAAGTGACTGAGAAGCTCCGGTATCCCTTAGGATATATATGGGTACAGGAGGAGAATGCTCATTCAGAGCCACAAATCCCTCTGACACAAATGGAAGAAATTCCTCCCTCACAAAGTCAGCAGTATCAGGCTTCTTAGCCTCACAAGGAACAGGCAATTTAGCAGATCGGTCATCTACTACAGGGATTTCTAACCTTGTCTTCACAAAGGCATTGGGTTTGGTATCCTTTTCTTTTTCTCTCTTAGCTTTAAGGAACCAACAGTTGGTTGTAACATGACCAGATTTCTTGCAATAATTGCAAACTAGACCACTTTTGTCACTGTCAGCTTTCACACTTTGATCAGACCTTTGACTGGATTTCTGAGCACCATCACCAGATTTGTCTTTGTCTTTGGGTGAGGAATCTTGGGTATCACCGTCAAGGCCGTCGTCTAGGGGGGAAAGGTGATGACAATTATAAGGGCCCACAGTCCATTGGGGCCCAAAAAACCCACAGTAACTGCCATGACTAAATTATTATGGATAGTTAATCACAAAGCCACAAAGGCATGCAATTTTGATGAAATAAATTTCAACAACCCCCATCGTAAAAAAATGGTTCAGTCCATGCTTCGTGCTCCTCTTGGAAAATTTTCTGCGCGTTTTTGCTTGCGAGGCTCGCGAACTACGGCAGTCAATAGTACGCGCAGCCCACACACAAATCTGGACACCAGAAAAGGAGAGAGAGAGAGAGAGAGAGAGAGACCAGCAGAGCAGGGGCCCAGAAAATTACAAAATTCTTTTCAAAGAAAGGTGAGAGTATTTAACTAGCTTGCTATGTTAGCTGTTCAGGCTGGTTATTCAGCTGCTAACGTTACGTTAATGTAACATGCCGTCAGCTGAGTAAATAATCGCCTGACAAGAATGACATTACTCCGTTATTAACGGTATCATCTACAGAAAAGATCGGTATGGTCATCATTCGCCAGCCATTATAATATACCGTCAAAAAATCCGGTAGCAGCAGGACACATTCCTCCATCCTTATTATGAGTGGTTACTGCATACTTGGCTCTTGTGACTGTACAGGCTAGGTTTGGCTAGCGGAACTACATGCAGTCAGTGTGGTAACCTTAGGAGTAATTGAAACAATCGCTTGACAAGGCTGACATTTTACCTTCTTACAAAAGTGTTCACTAAAACTAAACTGCTACTTTATTCTGTTGCCATAAGTCTTGTTAACGCGGGGGGTAATTTTACAGAGCTTGCCCTCATACAATATCAAAGTGAAGCTGTGTACTTAGAGCTCTGGTACTGAGAGAGAAGCCCATCTAAATTTGGTTTATTCCAAGACTAGGTATGTTAGTTCTTCATTAGTTGGTCCATAAAATATAATTTTAAATGTTTACAAAAGCAATATGAAATGGAATAATTAAACCTTTATGCACTGCCACTCCAGAATCAGCTGTAGTCACTTCATCTGAACCTGACCCAACAGTAGACCCTCACCACCAGCAGTCTGAAGATGTTTTTGATGGTGAGTGAGTGTGGCAGAAACTGGTTGGCTGTTTAGATTTATTAGTGAACTGCTGTACCAATGGCAGTTACTTACGTATTGGTCAGTCTCTCAGCCATTTGAATTACATAATTAAATGGCAAAATTGGCTGGACTTATTTATAAGTCTACTTAAGTCACTATCCATCCTGTTGACAGAGCCAGGCCCATCTCCCCAAAGCAAGGCTACTTCAGATAGTGAAGGGAATAGTGAAGCAGATCATAGCTGTAGGCTACAGCTACAACAACCCAAGAGAGGCATAATAGCCTTGCCAGACTTTCAATTGAAAGTCAGTTAAGCAGACAGTTGGACTTCAAAGACCTTAAGCTGTGAACAAACAAAATAACTTAAGCTCAAGTTGACATAAGGGAAGATTTAAAATTATTGTTTTTGATATTTATTTTACAAGAAAGTAGGGATGTAACGGTATGAAAATTTAACCTCACGGTTATTGTGACCAAAATTATCACGGTTTTCGGTATTATCGCGATATTTTTAAAAATGTGTTCAATATGTTCAGAAAGCTCTGATAGGCCTGCACAAACTGAAATAGTTTTAAAAAATGTAACAGTGTTCCTGTCTTTCCAGGACAGGAAAGGCATGCTTTTAGTAGTAGTGTTAACCGTTGTCATAGTAAACAAATCTGCTAGCGCGATTTAGCTGATCTAGCTGCCAGCTCGTATTTGGTTGATTCCAACGTCCATTTAATGATATAAGGTCATATACACGTAGCAGTGGCGAACCGTGAGCCCTACAGCTGGGCCTTCACCTCAGCCATCACCGCCGAGAAAAGACGTCATCACAGAAAAAAAGCAAAATTACGATGAATTGAAAGGGTTTAGTTATTTTTAGAATCTGTACTTTACTGGAGTTTTTTAACCAGGACTTTTATTCTACTACATTTAAAACATAAAAAGTATACTTCGTTACTTTGACACTGGCCACTTCGTTACAAATTTAGATATGAATGTAATTCATCATTTAAGGATTATCTGGATTTGGCGTGTTCGAGAAGATCAACGGTGCTCGGCGGGGTATCTTTGTGCAGATGTGTCCGCCAGCAGACATGGAGCTGCAAATTTATGTATGCAGTTACAATATTCTATCACTAGATGGCACACCCGGATCAGTTATTGCTTATTGAATATTCAGAAGCAAGCCCGAGCTGGAACACGATTTAGAAAATGGACGAGTTCACTCCAATCCCTGTATTTCAGGAATTGCCCGAATTTAACTCCTTAGCTATGCCTGATGTGCAAACTGCTCAATATACTTGCCCATATTATCCATCTAGCAGTTTTAAAAAATTATCTCTTACTAAAATTCCACAAAAAACGAAGTTTATGGCATTTTTGATGCCTTCAACTAGCGCTAAATAATGCCTTGTTTTCACCGTTTCAACGTCTCTTTGTGAATGAACGTTTAGCTGTTTAGCTGAGAACATTAGCTGCTAGATGCATTCTCCATGGCGACGGGCGCTGCACTTAAGGTTCTATTTACATTATTGACAAGTCAATAAGTTAGACGGACGGATCATTGCATTCACCCTCAACCCGAAGTCCTCACACCATGTATTTCAGCTAAAATGTTAACGTTAACTTACCTTGCATTGGCTATAAAGTTGTGGGCGATGGTCACGGATATGTGTCATGAGATTTGACGTATTGCTGCCTTTAGCAGAAACCTTTTTCCTGCATGTTCTGCAGACAGGATAACTGTCTTCAATCAAGTGTCCCCCGGCATTCTTATAATACCCGAAATATGCCCATACTTCAGACCTAGTTCTCTGAGAGGGCTGATAGATATCCATTTCCAATTTAAAGAAAGTTTAAACGCAAGTTGTAGGCTACACAGTGCGCCTGCGCGGCTACTTCAGGAGACTCGGATGAAGCTGGGAAGGATTAAACACACGGTTTCCACACCTCGGTAATCCACCGAGATAATAATTTTATTTGAAATGAATACGGTAATTGTTATTGTCAACATTTTCATCGGGGCTTACCGTTACACCGGTAATCGTTACATCCCTACAAGAAAGTATTTCATTGTGTTGTCAATATTACTTGCAGGAAATTCAAATAGTTAAGTAACATAGCTACCTTTTGTGATTTCACTATAACAGCTCCACCTTGTGTTGTATCTTTAGCTAGTATACTTTGAGTTATTGTCTGTTGCACATTAGTGCTCAATGTTTTACAATAGAATACCCAGTACCCATTTGCTGAGTGGTTAATTGAACATTTATTTCTGATCAGACTAGGTGTAATAATGTGGTTTCAGGTAGCCTCTTTTGTGAATATGTGCCACATCTAATAATTCAGAATTTGCATAATAATACTCTTGACTCTGTGTTGAGTGGTTAATCGTAAAAAAAAAAAAAAAGGAAAAATTGGGTGTATTGCATCTAGCACTGTCAAGAACACCGAGAAACAGAAAAATGAATAACAGCCATTGTCGTAAAAAAAATGGCAATGAAATGTCTGGGGCGGGGGCCCACACTGATATTCTTTCAGGGGGCCCAGAATTCCTAGCATCTGCCCTGATCATTGTTACCTTTCTTCTGAAATTGGGACCATCTTTTGTTACTGCTGGACTGAAATTTGGACTTATGTGTGAGAACATATTCGTCTGCAAACTTGGCAGCTGATTGCAAATTCAGTGCTTGCTTCTCATTAAGGTAGGTCTTAATATCATCCTTGACACAGTTCTTGAATTCTTCAACTAACACCATCTCTTTTAGTGAGTTGAAATCATCCTTGACCTCCATAGAAGTACACCAGCGCTCAAAGCAAACCTTCTTCTCGTTAGCAAATTCCACATAAGTCTGATAGTCAGATTTCTTCAGACCTCTGAATTTCTGTCGGTAAGCCTCTGAACCAACTCATTAGCTGTCAAAATAACCTTTTGACAACCTCTCATAATCAGAGGAATCATCTGCAGACAAAGCCTAATAGGCTTGTTGAGTTTTTACCCTTGAGGACAGTTTGCAACATCAGAGGCCAGTAGTCCAAAAAGGTTCATACTGTCTGTAGTAACTAATTAGCCTTGACGTTCTTATTTTCCGACAGAAAAGGTTTTATCCTACCTTGACATGTTTCGACGGAATAATCCTCTGTCTTCTTCAGAAGAGTCACTGATGTTACGAAAGACGTGTCTTATCAGCTGATGTTAGCAGAGGCGTGGCCGCCCTGTCAGATTTGACAGGGCGGCTACGCCTCCTATCCGCCGCTCCTCCAAGATGGCACTCCAGGTGTGGGAAAGCATGTATGCCCCTCGTCCCAGTTCATAGTCCTGTGGGCGCGCTTCCTGATTTTCAATTGCCTCCATGATCTAGCGTTCATGTCGGTTGTTCTGAGGCGGATAAGATAATTTTGGCCTTGTCCCAGTCCATAATATGATTTCCCTCTTGCAATGGTCTGTGATTGCTGATTTAAGGTTTACCTGTAGTGCTTGTTCTTTAACTGAGCGTGTCTGTCTTACTGTTGTCTCTTTCTCACATTCTTTTTGGTGTTCTTTTTACGTGAAAAGGTCTACCTGTTTCCCCAATGTATGTTTTATGGCAAGACCGGCAAGGATTTCATATATGACGTCACATTTGTTACAGTTGTCAATTTGGTCTTTCGGGTGTACCAGTAGTTGTCGTAATTTTATGTATGGTTTTACCGGGGTGTTGATGTGAATTTTCTCATGGCCCGTTGAATCCGCTTCTGTGACGCCTCTTATGTATGGTAACGTGATTTACTCCTTTGGTTTCGGGTTTCATTTTTCGTTTTTCTGAAAGTGCCGTATTTTGCTTTGCTGTACCTGTAGTTTTCCTGTGTTTATGGCCCATAGTGGGTACTGGCATTTCTTTAGTGCATTAGTTATATGTTCTTCTTCCTTTTTCTTGTCTGTGTCTTCTGGCACTGTGTCAAGCGCCCACAGGACTATGAACCGGGACGAGGGGCATACATGCTTTCCCACACCTGGAGTGCCATCTTGGAGGAGCGGCCGGATAGCAGGGCGTGGCCGCCCCTGTCAAATCTGACAGGGCGGCCACGCCGCTAACATCAGCTGATAAGACACGTCACTCAGAACATCAGTGACTCTTCTGAAGAAGACGGAGTATTCGTCGAAAACATGTCAAGGTAGGATAAAACCTTTTCTGTCGGAAAATAAGAACGTCAAGGCTAATCAGAGGCCAGTGTTCCTTTGGCCACAGACAACTCTTAGCTACCTTCTCGAAGCACTGGAAACACTTATCAACCTCCTTTTCCGAGAATGGAGGCACCACCTTTACCTCCTGGCTAGCATGAAATTTGTTTTCAGTTTCCATTTTGATTTTAGTTGCTCCATTTGGAGCCTTTCTTCTCTTTCTAACTTCTGTAAGTCGAAATCTCTCTGTCTCTCTCTTTCTGCTCTTTCCTCTTTCTCTCTCTCAAATTCTCTTTGTTTTTCTTTTTTCCTTTCTTTTCTCTTTTTTTCTCTCAAACTCGTTGTTTTTTTTTTTCCTCCCTTTCTTTTTTCTTCTCTTGCTAATTTTTCTAACTCAAACTGCCTTTCTTTCTCTCTTTCTGCTCTCTAATGCTCTTTCTCTCTTTCAATCTCTAGCACTTTTAATTTAAGTTCCATTTCTACATTTGGATTTCCACTGGAAACTGTTCCAGATCTCCTGGTGCAAACACATTTTCATCAATGTAATATTCAACAATCTCTCTAGCCAATCTTGCTTTTCGCATGGCTGGTTTTACATCTGTCAGCTCTAACTGTCTGCATATTTCTAGCAGTTCTGTCTTTTTAAAAGACTTCAAAACCTCTATGGTTGGTGACGCCAAGAAATCATCCATTGCTGTTGATCTGTCAATATATATCTAGGAAAATTCAAAAAACAATTTCGCAATTTGAAATTTTAGATTTTCAATAAATGACTCACACAATGGTCTATCCCGGACAAGCCCCCAATTTGTTATGGCTCCAATTTGTTATGGCGTAGCGGACAGCAAGGGATGACAGACAAAATTTTGAAACTTAAATAGATTTAATTAAACAAACCCTTTGAACTAATCTACAATCTACTTTACTGACCAAGATTGAAATAAAAAAAGAGATATTTACAGTCCCTTGGTAATTGAGATGGGGCTGCTATGTTGCGATGTCCTGGGACAGAAAAATGCTCCAACACAGGCAAAAATCCACAAAAAGCTTCACAGGTCTTGAAAAGAGAGACAGGTCTGGTCAAATGTATCCTTCCACAATTTCTCCTTGCAATTTCTCCTACTACCTTTCACTCTCTCAATTTTTCTCCTTATATACTCTTTTCCAGCCCCCTCCCATTCTCTGGGACATTCCCCTCTGACGCATGCCCAGGACATGCCCCAAAACCTAGCTCCAGACTGGGCTTAAAAAAAAAATGTCAATACTGCCATCTAGTGGCTTTTTTTTTTCCACATTACAATAAACACCAAAGTAACCGCCAAAGCAATAATGAACAAGATCTTTGACTGCTACAAAGAAATATCTTTGCCTCCGTTTAGCATTTTACTGCGTTTTAAAAAACCACTGAACAGCACTTGTTTCATCTTACCTCTCCACAGCAGAGCTCAATACTGAGGAGAATACCGTGAATTTGGAGGAGGTTACTTCGCCAAAATGTCACAGATCAAACAGCATTAATATAAAAATTCTACTGGACTAAAGAAAACTCCCCAAAACAATATTTGCATAGATAAGAGGAAAAGAATAATAATATGCAAACAGAAATTGATTTTTGGTGAAGTGTAACATTGCATGTTCACAGGGGTTAAACTTACGACACCTAGAACAAAACCTGAATGATAAAGACGTTGAATTTTTTTTTCTCTCCGAATTTTTTTTTTTTTTTTTTTTTAATTTGGCATCTCCAATCCCACCCGAATCTGGAATGCCCAATTGGTGAACTATGTACAAAGCTTGCTCGTATGCGACCCCTTGCTGCCAACTCAGGAGAGCGAAGACAGTTCGCGGCTCTCCTCCAAAGCACGCGTCTGTCAGCCACTGCTTCTTATACACTCACTGGTTGAATCTTCGCAAGTTCAGAACGAGGGCGGAGGATACCCGGACATGAACAGACGTAGAATCTTCCTGACGAGCGCCTGTCTGACCAACAGGAGGCGCTTGAGCAACGAACAAAGCTATTTATTTATTTCCCTTTCCCGGCAGTCCCCTCCCAATTTAAAACCCTGTAGCGCGATGGCCAATTGTGCACTACTCTAAATAAGCTGCCGACCACTGCCGGTTGGTACGACCGGGGCTCGAACCCGCGACGTGAGAGTCACTACTGCACTGCAACACAGTGCTTTAACCGAGTGAGCTATCCGGCAGCTCTTCTCTCCGAAATTTTCACTGAGGTCCGAGCTTCCTAGTTCAGCTGATGGGTCAGATGCCCAACTGAATATGAGCATGCTTCCTCACAGGCACTGGTTGCCTCGATCTGAGAGAATGTTGCGTTACTAGTTTTGATTATGACACTGTCATCATCCTCGTGGTCCATCGGGGTAGGTCAAAAGGGATAACGCTTGTATTAAATAGTGGTGCGCCGCTGAAGTGACTGACGGGTGTGTTAAATTGCACCCATGAGGAGGACCTGACGGGCGTTTACGGGCGCCGGCGAGATTGCGCCCGTCTCGCGGCATGCACTGAAATACAACCCCAATTCTGAAATAGTTGGGACAAAGTGTAAATTGTGAAAAAAATCAAAAGGCAATGACTTTCAAATCACACCAGCCAGTATTTTATTCACAACAGAACAGAGATAACATAGCAAATGTTGAAACTGAGAAATTTTACAATTTTATCCACAAAATGAGCTCATTTCAAACTTGATGGCTACTACAGGTCTGAAAAATGTTGGGACAGGGGCCTGTTTACCATGATGTAGCATCCCCTCTTCTTTTTAACACAGAGTGGAGGTGTCTGGGCATTGAGGAGACAAGTTTCTTGAGTTGAGCATATGTTTCTCTAAAACCTTTGTATGCCTTTCAGCATTCATGGTGCTTTTTAAAACATGCAAGTGTCCCACACCACATGCACTAATGCATCCTCATACCATCAGAGATGCTGGCTTTTGAACTGAACGCAGATAACAGGAGGGGTGGTCTTTCTCCTCTTTAGCCCGGAGGACAATGGCCTCCAGTTCACTAATATTCTAGGGTTTACATGCTGCAACTGTCTTCTTCAGATCCTGCCAGAGATTTTTTTTATGGGGTTCAAGTGAGGCGACTGTGATAGGCACTCTAGAATCTTCCCAGACAACCAAGCCTTGGTGGATGTTGAGGTATGCTTAGGATCATTGTCCTTTTGGAAGGTCCAATGATGCCCAAAAATCTGCGTCCTGACAGATGGCATGACATTTTCTCCTTGGATATCCTGGTACTTGACTGAATCCATCTCGCCCTCCACACTTTACAGATTTCCAGTGCCAGAGGAAGCTAGGCAGCTAGAGCATGCTTTATTTACCAATGAATTGTGAAAGATGTGCATTATGAGAACCACCAGGCCATCTGGCATCAACATCCAATACATTGCCATTGGAATCACATACAGTGCCTGACAAAAGTCTTGTCGCATAAGGACATAGTAACTAAAATAGCATATAACTTTATTTCTAACCAATCAATTGTTACAATAAATGGTCCATTTTAATGTCAAGGGCTTTCACATTAATAATTTGGTGCAAAATGAAACCGTCAAAAAGTGTTCTTTTTTGAAACATTATTTTTTGGGAATTTTTTCTTTATTTGACAGTTGTACAGGGTAGAGAGACAGGAGAGTTGGGGAGAAGAATGGGGGAAGACATGCAGCAAATGACCTGAGCTGGAATCAAACCCAGGTCGCTGCAATAAGGACACAGCCTTTATGGTACGCGCGCTTAGACCGATAAGCCACCAGGGCGCCCCGTCAAAAAGTGTTCTGATGTTCACAGCTTGGCTAAGCCCACAACATCTGTTTTTGCTAGGACAAAAGTCTTCTTGTCTCTTCAGATGATGCAACAAATCGCAGATTAGAGTTTAACCTAGGACAAATAGTGTAATCAACACATTCCCAGATGTGTATAGAAATAACCCCAGCACACCAGACTTTCATATGAGGTGCGACTAGACCTCTGACAACATACCAAAGATTCAACCACAGACCAAAGTGCTGATCATCAAGAGCCTGAAGACTGAGTCTGCTGCTGAGGTGGCAGACATCTTTAATGTATCCAAACATCAAGTGGAGGGATAAGAAAAGATTTGAAGAAACTGTTGACGTTCATGGCAAAGCGCAGGTCAGACAGACCCCGGTATGACAACTGTTTGAAAGGACCGTTTGTTGCTTCAACTGTACAAGGCTAGCCCTTCTTCAACTACAGCAAAGCTACATGAGGAAATGTCACCAAAAATCTACAAGAAGAGTTTGTCAAATTCTCTCTCAAAGTGGTTTTCTTAGCCGAATTAGTACACAGAAGCCTGCATTAAACAGAAAACAAAAAACCTGCATTGCATTTGCCAAGGCCCACAGCTTGCAGAAAGGATTGATACTGGAAAAGTGGCTGAAAGTTTATTTTTCTGATGAATCATCCATTGAACTGCATGCCAGTCGCCCGTACAAGACCTGTTGGAACCCTCATGGACCCAAGATTCTCCCAGAAAACAATCATGTTTGGTGGAGGAAAAATCATGGTTTGTTGTTACATCCAGTATGGGGGGGTGAGAAAGATCTGCAGAGTGGATGGCAACATCAACAGCCTGAAATATCAAAAGTTCTTGCTGCCCTACTTATACTGCTGCTCCTTCTCATACTTCTGCCTCCATGTCACAGTTCCTGAAAGCGAAGAAGGTGAAGGTACTCCAGGATTGGCTAACTCAGTCACCTGACGTGAACATTATTGAGCATTTCAGGGGTAAGATGAAGGAGGAGGCTTGGAAGATGAAACCATAGAATGTTGATGAACTCTGGGGGAGTCCTGCAAGACTGCTTTTTTGCCATTCCAGATGATTTCATCATCAAGTTATTTCAGTCATTGCCAAGACATATGGATGCAGTCCTCCAAGCTCATGGGAGTCATACGCAATATTAATTCTTTTTCCAAGGCACCATGGCTTTATGTTCTGATATTATAGTGGCATATTTGTGTATTCAAAATAAAGTGTATGTATAATTTCACATTTTTTTTTCAATGCGACAAGACTTTTGTCCAAGCAAAATCTGACCTTTCTGTACTAATTAAATGATAAAACTCAATGAATGACACAAAACTCTATTTTGTTATATTTTGCATAATATAGAGGGCTTTGCCTTTCATATAAGCCATTTTTGATTCCAATTGATCAACTACAAGTCAGGTTATTATTTGTTGTTCCTACAACTTGGATAAGTGACAAGACTTTTGTCTGGCACTGTATGATCTGGGGAAAAAAAAAAAAAAATTAATAATTTTGCAATGACTAATTCATTTATCATTTCTATCCAGACCTATTCAACAGAGAAAGTTAGCTTCTGTTTCATTAACGAGGGGGTGACACTGAGCCTGTGCTCTTACCTCCCAGACAGTTATCCTTCAGTTCAAATTTCAAATATTTGTTGGTAAATATTCACAATATATACAAATTATTTTTCCTGTAATTTTTCTATATTTTTTTACCTGCACATTTATGCTGTGTGTTCCTTTCCTGTTGAGATAATGCCTCTCATGCTCCACAGGACTCTTTATTCCAACATATGTACCATCTACAGTTGCAGCAACTCTTAGAATGCCAGCTATGGCCATAAAGTCAGCTGCATTATCCCTGAATTGTCTCCTAAAAACAAATATAACATTTGGTTTTATATTGAAACAATCATTTGTGTTATGTCCATGGCTCTCAAGTTTTGAATGCAGGCTAGAGTGAGATTTTCTTTGGGGGAGGGGCGCATGATACTCCCGTTTTCAAAGGTGCATAGTAACGATGAACATGTACGTCGTTGCAGTATTTAAGTAGTTTTTTTGAGGATTTGTACTTTACTAAAGATTTTTTTTTTTACTGGGACTTTTACACTCCTACATTTAAAAGATAAAAAGTATACTTTCACTTCGTTACTTTGACACTGGCAACTTAGTTACTCGTTTCAAATTAAAAAATTAATTTAATTCATCATTTACGAATTATCTGGATTTGGCGTGTTCGAGGAGAACAGCGGTGTATCTTTGTGCAGATGTGTCCGCCAGTGGACGTGGAGCTGCAAATTTATGCACGCAGTTACAATATTCTATCACTAGATGGCACACCAGGATCAGTTATTGAATAATACAACTGCCGGTAAACTCAAAGAAGAAGTGATTTCATTCCGCGCAATATCTGTACTTTTTTAATTTCAGTGGGACTCCCCAGAATAATAAAGGCTAAATTAAATAATTCATTTGTGTATTTGTATCGTTTTGTCTGTCACAAACAAGAAATGTTGCGGAACCACCTCTGACACCGGATCGGAGCTGGGTTTGTTTTCAGCCAAAATACACTACATGGAGGGCAGAGAGCCCTGACTCTCCCCGTAACAAGTTACAAGTCAATTCATCTAACCATAACCGTCCAAAGCTGTTAAATTGAGGAAAAAATGATCCATAAAGCAAATATCCTACATAGTTCCTCGAATTTAATAAGCAGTTATTGTAAAAAATTAGGTGATGAAGTGATTACCTGGTTTCGGGCTTCCACTTCCAGCTCTTTGACGTGTGCACACAATAGCAGCATTCCTGCGCGTGTGGAAGACGTGATTACGGCGCTGAAATTTCAACCAGCAACAAGAAATACTATTTTCTGATTGGCTGATAGGTTGCTGATTCAAGCAGAGCCGTCTGCCTTCGCCTCATCCATTCATAGATTACTAATCTCTATATACAGTCTATGTTACTAATGTGCGGAAAGTTTTATCACTTCTCAGCGTGAGAAATGTCATGTGTGGCGTGTGAGCGTGTGAACTTATTGAAATGCGTGTGTCTCACGCTCGAAGCGTGAGACTTGAGAGCCCTGAGTTATGTCTGAAAAATGAAATTGAGGTATTTTCCAGCCAAAAATCTGGATTAATTCCAATGGTTTTCTAATATACATTAAATTATTATTAAATGTCTTCTACTTACTGTGTGCTTGGAAAAGCAATGTACTCAGTTGAGATGTTGTTGAGGAGGTGGACCACTGCAAGCACACATCTACACGCAGTACTCTTAGAGACACCATGTGCGTCCCTAACATCTCTATACATTGAGCCAGTCGCAAGGAACCTAAGCGCTATGGCAACCTGTAGAACATTTAAATAAATAATATTGAGTATTTCTTCATATTTTGAGGAATATATAGCGTATAAAAATACATTTTACAAGTTTTCAAATATTTCACAAAAAAAGTTTGTCAAAACCTTACTGTGGAATCATTTTTATATTGATTCATTTAATTATTATTAATTCTTTATCCTTGCTTGCTCTGGCTCAATTTTTCTTAGGCTATGGTAGTGTGCCTGTTTCTGATTAGCCTAGGCCTTCTTAGCTGTAGCTTCCACAAATTTGAACAATACGTTATTGCTTATAGTTTATCCGGAGCCATGCAGTCCTGACAGGGCCAAGATGTTCTCTTTCTCTCCCAAGTTTATGTGTTCTCAGGAAAAAGAGAACAAGAAGAGCCTGGGATGCTGAACGATAAGATGTATGCATACTTTGGGGCCGGCTTTACGTGGGCTGTGTGCGTCTGCAACATTCCTGTTGATACCATGATGCTTAAATCAGCTCGGGGGGGATGTCAAGATGGACTCTTACTTAAACCACAGCAAAAGAGACTGTCCTTATCCTTGTTTGACTGGACTTATTGTGTGCAAGGATCCTTTCTCTGCTGATTAAGTAAACTGACCTTTGGCTTGGATATTAATTCCTTTGTCTCTGTCTGAGTTCTTTTTGAAGGTAACACCAGGAATATAAAATCAAAATTCCTACAACACTGGGGGCTACGTCCGGAATTCCAATACCTCACCTGCCCTCCCTGGAGAATCGGCGCCGACTGAAAACCGCGGCGCACGGTCGTCTAGGGAGACGTTGTGGAAAGACCTCAGCCCGGGCGATTGTGAAGGCCCTTTTGGGTACGTAGGAGGTCAGAAATGGGAGGTTCTCCAAAGTTTGTGGCGTAGGTGCAGGTGAGTCACGGAATTCTTACTGAATTCGGCTTAATTGCTGCGTGAGACAGAGGAATTAATATTGCCAATTATGGGACGGACGAACAGTAAGGGGGGTTGTTGTTGTTGTTCTTGTTGTGAGGACTGCTGTTCTGCGACAAATGATGACGTGACTTTGACTGAGACTGTGCAATTTGTTGAAAGTTGACATAATGGTTCAGGGAATCATTGTGGGTCTGTGACTGAGGAGTGTGTAGAACACTGACAGAATGGTTCAGGGAATCATTGTGGGTCTGTGACTGAGGAGTGTGTAGAACACTGACATAATGGTTCAGGGAATCATTGTGGGTCTGTGACTGGGGAGTGTGTAGAACGCTGACATAATGGTTCTGGGAATCATTGTAGGTAAAGGAATTTGGGTTTAGTTGAAATAGAGCATTGTCTGTGTATGTTATCGAAGCAACAATGGTGTCAGATCATAAGAAAGTTAGAGCCTTGGATCTTTTCCAATGTGAATGAATGTGAGAGAGGAAAGTGCACTGA
Organism: Gymnothorax javanicus; assembly: GCA_029692085.1. Taxonomy (NCBI): domain Eukaryota; kingdom Metazoa; phylum Chordata; class Actinopteri; order Anguilliformes; family Muraenidae; genus Gymnothorax; species Gymnothorax javanicus. Next base: position 41,665,833 of record CM056200.1, read on the forward strand.
GGTGTGTATGTGTATATGTGTTCTGAGCTCAGATTGTGCGCGCGCGTGTGTGTGTGGAAATCAATGTGAATGAACCAAACTCTGTGTGTCTGTAAACAACTGCATTGCTGGCATATTTGTTAGTTCTGTCTTTGTTAGATTGAATACAGTTGTCATTCTATTCCATGAAGTGCTCATATAGATGTCTACAATAAAATTTGCATTTATTCAAGAATAATTTAAGGTGCCCATTGATCAGCCTATATTTTCAGTATTTTATGGAATCCTTACTGTAATTGCAGGATTGGTAAAAAGTGAAATTTCTAAGGAAAATGGGTATAATAGCAGTGCAAATTTGTAGGAGTTAAGCCATTTTAATGACTGTGGAGTTGTAAAAGGACAAAGTTGCAGAAGTAAACAGAATAGTTATTCCTTATGAAAATGAGCAAAAGTCCCTATTTCTTGATAAAATAAACGCTAACCCCTCTTAAACGATCAGTAACTACAAACAGAGGGAAGTTTCCATGAAGTAACAATTGAATGTAAATTATACAAACATGGACAAGTGTTTCTAATGTTGTGGCTAACTGAATTTCTTTAAGATGCAGGACAAAGTGAGTATTTAAATGCTCTAATATTTGGTGGTAGTAATACATTGCAGAGAAAACTACCAGTGATATCCTTTATGAGCATGAAGTAATTACACCATTTGAATTTGTTGAATATTTTAAAGAGCTAGAAAATCTAAGCAGTTTTCTGTAAATAATTAGGCTGTGTGAGATTGGTGTGCTAGAAGCATATCTCTGTAAAGAAAATGAAAGAAAGGTAGAAACAAGAATAACACAGTGTGTTCAAAATTTACCAAAGAACTGTTTTACACTGTATACAATAAGAGACTGTGTGCCAAATTCAATTGATGCAGAGGTTTCTCTATCAAGCATTGAAAAATTTCAATTGCTATCTGAAGGTAAAAAATTGAGGTAAAATGATCAGAAAAGTGCCAGTAAATATAAAATATAATATGAAATTTAATGGTACATATTAAATTAATATTAAAAAAATCAAAAAAACTGTTGTGGGATTAGAGACTCGATGGATCTTTAGATGGGGGAGCGCAATGCAGGGAATGGAGCCCTATTGAGCGAAGCAGATAAGTGGCACAGATAGGTGAAGGGTCGACATACAGAAGTCAAAGAACAGAAGGATGATGAACAAATGTGACTGAAAGCTTTCCTGTTCAAAGAAATGCAATTAAAGATCTTTTCTCCATTTTGAACAGGACCTGTCAACGACTGTTTTCATGGCAAAGGAACTGAGTGGCTGATAACCTTAATCTGTTATTTAACTTTTACAGGAAAGGATCCGAACGAGTTGAATTAAAACAAAATTGTTCATTATTGTTTGTCTCTAACTCCTCTTGGAACTTTTCCACAGAGAGCACAGTTGAAGATAAGTGATAAGCTAGCCAGCTGGGGATTCAACTGTGGGTTTTCAGCTTAAAAGTTTACCTTCTAAAATAGATTTGGGGAAATCCAATTTGAAGTATTAACACAAGACTAAATTCAAAAGGTGGACTACCATATAATTGAAAAAGTCCACTAGTAACGTGATCACATATTACTTTGCTTGTGATTTCTACCTTTATTTTTGAATAAGTCAAAAAAATAAAAGGATCTACCTTTATGTGCTTGGAGCTCAAGTGAAAACTAATATTAAATATGTAGCCATTTTTGTGAATAAAAATAAAAAATTTTTTTTTGCAAATTGTAACATAGTCTAAAGTGACTCCACCCGGTTCTGCTGATGATGTGGGGAAATGTAAGAATGGTTGGGGCTAATAAGCCCTGACTGTGCATTTCCTCCATGCTTTTAGCGGAACCCTAGACTGAGGTGGATTGCTTAGTCATAATTCATTGAGAGGAAAAAAAATAAATAAAATGTATTCCCCATTGTGTAAAAGAAGTCCTATCTAATAATACTGCATGTCCTGGACTTAAGGACACCCCACTATCAAAACCTGATATTGAATACTTTGTTGATGGTTCGGCGTCAAGAGTCGATAAAGGCAACCCATGTGTTGGATATGCGGTCTGTACTCATGATAGCTGTGTTGATAGTGGCCCTCTGTAACCTACTCACTCTGTAGAAGCAGCAGAACTGATAGCTCACACCAAACATGTTGACCCAATCAGTTTGGCTGACGCCTTTGCAGACAGAGAAGCAAGGGCAACAGCCAAACACACTCTTGTGGGGCTATTACACCAATCTGAGGACTCAATTTCATGTGACCTGCAGCGAGCAGAGCATGATGCTGCTCCCCCCACAAGAAAAATGTCAATGGACATCACATGGAACACAACACACTGATGACGGGTGGGTAGGACCCAATGGTAATCCTATATTGCCAAAATCCCTCTTCCATATTGCTGTAGATTTGGTGCATGGGCAGTGCCATGTACCAAGAGGGGGGACCAAGGGGTTAATAGATCAAAGTACTTTCACTTCTTTACTTAAAATTTTTTTTTAAGAAATATCCAACATGACGAAGTTATAACACACAGGACACACGGGAAGGGGTAGTAGTACAGAAGGGGGCAATCCCGACACCCCCTGGGCCATTCCACACGGTTCATACATTTAACACCATGCAAAGGGAAGAGATATGTGTTGGTATTGGTATGACTCTTTTCTAGATGGATAAAGCCTTCCCAGCCACAGCTATAGATCGATTACAGTGGCTAAAGTTTTGAGTAGGGAAATTATTCCTAGGTGGGGGATTCCAAAAGCGTTATATAGTGATAATGGGCCAGAATTTAGAAATGAAGTACTGGCTCGTTTGGGAGCAAAATTGGGAACAGAATTGAAAAAACATTGCGCATATCATCCACAATCAGCGGGATTGGTAGAGAAGACTAATCGGACCTTAAAAGCAAAATTGCGCAAAGCCATGGCTAAGACTAAATGGAACTGGGTTGCATGTCTGCCGCTGGCATTAACTAGCATGAGAATAACACCACAGCGGTCATTGGGGTTGTCACCTTATGAAGTAGTACATGGGAAACCTTTCGAATGCAAGTGAACCACACTTATTACAGAGAACACAAGTAGAAGAGGCAACTCTGGCAGAGTATATGAATAGAATGTTGACAAACAAGAGAGAGATTTGAAATGTGCTTCCTCCCAGATCAATGTAACGGAGCTGCCACCGGAGAGATAAAGCCTGGAGATTGGATCCTGGTGCAGTGTCAGTAAAAGCGGAAGTGGAGTGACCGGCGTGGAAGGGTCCATATCAAGTACTCCTGACCACACCCGACTGCAGTAACAATCCAGGAGAGAGAGACGTGGATACATCAGTCACATTGTAGGTGGTATCTCCTCCTCCAGCTGGTGTGTAGGTACATCTGAATGAGTCAGGATAGACTTGGAGGAGTCCGATTACAAAGGGGGCGTGGCATATAGAGCTCGTCCGTCTCAACCTCGGTGAAGAACTTATTTACTCTCCAAGTCAGTAGAGACTCCGGACTTATTCATAAAAAAAAGAAGGGTCTAATAAAATGGCTTACCTCTCTCTGTGTCTGTTCATTTTAAACATATGTAGCGCCTACAATGAATTTGAACAGTATAGTTAAATGCGCCATGGCAGTGTCTACTGCTCGTAGTGGATTAGTTTCAATAGACTCCAGTCTACCCCCACTTAATATAGTACTGGGTTGAAATACCGCACCGATAGGGGTGGATATCTGAAGTTGGGAAATATGAGTTCTAATGTGCCACTCGTGGTAGGCCATTACAGTTTGGAGCAGAAGTTTTGGTGATGTGTCAAAGGAAATGGCACAGAGTTTGTGGGGGTAACCCAGGGGTGCCAGGGGAAACTATTGATTTTCTGTGGGTATCCACAAATAAGTGACTAGAACAACGGAATGACTAAACGCCCTGGGGAAGGGTTAGCATCTGGGGAGCCATTACCCTATGATGAAATTAAATTATTTGCATTAATGGCTGTACCAACAAGTGCTTGGAAAACCCTGATTGTAAATGACACACCAATTTCTTTTCTGTGTGACACGGGGGCATGTCGAGCTGTTATCAGAAAAGTAAGTGTAATTTTTCCACATTGGCTCAGCACTGATATGATACAAACTAGTGCTGCAGATGGGGCAATGGAACAGCGAGCAACATAGGAACTCAAATTTGAGGATCCTGATGAGGAATTGCTACACACTGCTCTGTAATAATATCCACACAGTGCCCAGTAAACCTCCTGGGGGGGACGTAATGTCTAAACTGGGGCTCAGGGGTGGTTCCCACAGGTCCAACTTCATTGGGAGGCAATCACGGCGTGTTAGAGGGAAAACAACAAAGTGAGGTTGCTGGGGGATCAGATGGTGGTTCTGGGGAACCGGACCCCAACAATCTACTATCGTTGCAATTTGCAGCTTGACCCCTCGCAAGCCAATTACAGAAATGTTACCAAAGTAGTGCTGGGGAGAGGACTGAAGGCCCCGTGTCTGGTGAAGTGGTGTCTGGTGAAGTATGAATTGACATATTACTATGGAACTGTCTAGTCGGGCGTGTTTGTCGCATGTAAGGTTGTGGGCAACCGTTAGTGGTACGTGGGTGACAGTCCACACCTAGCAGCGGGCGTTGAGGCGACCTCTGTGTTTAAGCGAGGCTGGTGAAAGCAGTCCAGCGAATCGTCAGTGGCTAGAAAGTGGTGCTTCTGTGATCAGTGGGCTTTGAAAAAGGAGACAGCGGGGAAGCAGAAGGCAGAGTTCTCAACCTGGGGGAGCCCGGAGATCTCTGTGGAAGGGATCTAGCCTGGGACTGCGCCCTGAATGGGGAGATTTGAAGGATCTAAGTGGTCAAAAATATGTGCCGAGGTTGGAATTGCAGGATGCTACTACTGCTCATTGTATTTGTTGACAGCAGCACAGGGAGGGTCTGCCAGCTTATAGGGCCCACACTGTATCTATATACCAGCTAATGATGAGGCAGGAGGGGTGACTGATCAAGCCTTGCAATGTTTGAAAGATATATCTGATGCGCAACAGCGTGACCTCGCACAAGCATCAGCAGATTCCTGGTGGGACTGGCTCCTGTCTGGAGGACAGGAAGCAGGAGTTACATCTGTGTTAAGTCTTGTAGCAGCTGGGGCTGCTGTATTGCTCTTCTGCAGTTGCAGTGGGGTTCCCATAATTAAAGGATTGATATCAAAAATGTTGAGTGCTAATCCACAATATCAGATGTTTCTGTTACAGGACACCAGTGAAGTGTATACTCTCCCGTGAATGAAGCACATGTAAAAATCGAGAGAACTGGCATGCTGGCGGATAATCAATTATAAACAGGGGGGAAATGTGGAATCATTTTCATATTGATTCATTTAATTATTATTTGGTTAATTTAATTATTATTAATTGTTTATCCTTGCTTACTCTGGCTCAATTTTTCTTAGGCTATGGTAGTGTGCCTGTTTCTGATTAGCCCTAGGCCTTCATAGCTGTAGCTTCCACAAATTTGAACAATACGTGAATTGCTTATAGTTTATCTGGAGCCATGCAGTCCTGACAGGGCCAAGATGTTTCTCTTTCTCTCCCAAGTTTATGTGTTCTCAGGAAAAGAGAACAAGTAGAGCCTGGGATGCGAGCGATAAGATGTATGCATGCTTCGGGGCCGGCTTTCGTGGGCTGTGTCGTCTGCAACATTCCTGTTGATACCATGATGCGTAAATCAGCTCGGGGGAGGATGTCAAGATGGACTCTTACTTAAACCACAGCAAAAGAGACTGTCCTTATCCTTGTTTGACTGGACTTATTGTGTGCAAGGATCCTTTCTCTGCAAATGAAGTAAACTGACCTTTGGCTTGGATATTAATTCCTTTGTCTCTGAGTTCTTTTTGAAGGTAACATCAGGAATATAAAATCAAAATTCCTACAACACTTACCCTCAGTACATAGGTGAATGTGAACGTGCACTTCCTCCACCAGCTAGATCTGTATTTCACAAACGTTCAGCAAGTATTTCAACTACTGCTTTGTTAACTCTATGAACGATCTGTCCGGAAATTCAAGGACAGGATCTATCCTCTGTCTGAATTTTCTCTCTTCACGCTCTTCTCTTTCTAGTACCTGCCGTATGGTGAACACCATTGTTCTTTTTAGATCCCCGTATATGTAAACATTGGTAAACATAAGACAACTCTCGAGTCCTCTTATTTCTTCTCCTAAATATACGATTTTCATTGGCATACGAAACTCTGTGAAACGCTATATGAGTCTATTTTTATGAGTTCGTAAGTCTCTAATCTCTGTGAAAAACTCTTAGTTACAAACTTGTAACAACCTAAATATAGTGCATAATCGTTCGTATCTGACCACTTACGATCCCTGTGAGACGCCACCCAGACCAGTAAGAAAGTGCATATAAACTTTAGCAAAGCTGTGTCTACTTTCAATCAGGATCAAAGAATCCAAAAACTGCTCGTATTCAAGATTTTATTTTGAAATAGAAAAACAGGCTGTCAAGTGTCTCTACAACGTCATGGCTTCCCACACTTGACAAAGGAAGGACTTGACCAGACTCAGGATTTCACTTGTTCTTCAGTTTATTTACAGCAAACAAGTAAGGTGAAAAACCTTTAACACACAAGAAAAAAAACCAATGTAAATAAAATTCAGCATTTTCCACAAAGCAAGGTAAGTACATTCAAGCGCACTTCCAGGTAAGTACATTTAATTAGGTAAAGGTAAGTATATTTTAAACAACCATGTACCATTATTTCATTAAATAAAAACCCAGGTAAGTACTGCATAAATTATACATAGAATAAACAGAAACCTAGTCGACGTTTTGGAACCATTTACTTTTAAATTAACCAGTTTACCTTATGCTTCACCCAAATTATTTTATACAGAATTAAATTTCATATAGACCTTAGACGTGCATTTCTATCACAATTTTAACTAAATACTCATTTTTTAACTTAAATGAAATCAAGCATTTTAAACAGATTTTACTGTAGATTTTAACATACCATTTTGAACAGAAATACCTCTTTATACATAAACATTTTTAATTTGCATTTTAATGAAGCAAAATTCAATAAATTTTAACTAGTACTATTTATACAGTTTATCAATTTATTCATTTTTAAACAAGGTTTTAAGCAAACCAATTTAAACACGTATTATATGCTAAATAACAAGGTAGGTAACCGAAAGAACTGAAATAAGCACAAATTGTACCTACATCTTAACAGTCAATTAATTCGCCCAAATAAATAGGCTACAACACAGCCAGCAATCAAATTTTTAAGCAGAGTCCAGTGAGGAAACGTGAGCTTACCGGTAGCCCTTTTGATTCGAGTCCTTTTCCCATGCGTTTGATGCGTGCTTCTTTAGCGATTGCTTCTGCTGTCCTCAGCTCCGTTGCACACAGTCAAATGACTCGTGCGTCGCTTGAGTTTATGGCGTGTGCTGCTGATTAGTCCAATAGGGGAACTGCAAGTCTCACTGTGCACACACGGAACTGAACTACGCGCAGTGCACAAAGGGAAGAGTTGTATGTCTCTATCATGGCTTCCGTAAATACAACCATTGCGGAACCCGATTATTCTCGGCTTATTTTCAACCCAGAAGATGTACCTGGCGCGGTTTTCGCTCGCCGTTCGAGGCAGCCATTGTCACAGAATTGAAGACATTACTGTAACGTCAAAACGCAAATTTAAGTGGCAAGAAGGAGGACCTGGTACAGAGGCAAGGTAGCTACGTGGTAATAACCCGTAACGGAGGCAGCCTTGTTATTGATGACACCCGGGTTGCTAGGACATGCTCTGTATATGCATTTGCGATATTAAACATCCCCCCCAAAATACATTTGTGTACCCTTCTAAAATTGTTATGGCAAATAAAAAGCCGTGACACGTGGAGTTTGGATATGGAGCTCTTTCGCTCAGATCCTTGGTAATATAATGCCGAACATTATTATTTGACATAATTTGGATCTATTGAGTTCGCTATTTATCGATTCGCGTCAGCGTATTTTCCCTCTCCCCTCCCCAGTCATTGTCACGGTTGATATTCCCGTTCAGACAACAAATATTCAGACGGACGTAAAAGGGTATTTCATCCTTTGTAAAATGATGTATGGTTTACCCAGTCAGTGTTTTCTTATACGATGTGAAGTTTTAAAAGGCCTGCGATAACGGCGGATGAAAAAGGTCAAGATCGGCTGGCATGTAATCCATTTATGAAGTTATATCCTGGAAAAATGCTTTCTATAGGTAGTTTAACCGCAACATACATAATTAAATAAAATTTGAAATGCCAAAAGTCGTTTTCTCAAAGCCTAAGAAATTCCTCTGCCAGCCAGTGGCCGAATAGCCGTATGCACTGTCAGCGATTGCCCTGCATTGCTACTGTCAACTCTTTATGTTCGCATGGATAGCAGCACTGACATTGTAAAACAACGCTTTCACTTACTGTGTGAGTCGGCGACATATGAGGCTGTCGTTGGGCATTCTTCTCTTAGGATTTTTTGCCATGGTAGTTTTGAAGAACTGGGTTAGACTGGAAAAACCGTCGGTGTTTTTACCATACGTTTTCCTCCAGCCTCAAAACAGCTGCTGCTAACTCGGAGTGTTGAAGTGGGCTTGAACTCCGTTATTTCCAGTTCGACCGACATTGTGTATCCACTTAATTCTAAGCTTAAGGTCTTTAGGAAAAACATAGAACCTGAAATGTCGATCCCTGACGTGACAGTTGTAGCATCCAAGCACGCAACAAGTAATGACGAGGCTTTCTTTCGTATTGAAGCATATCTGTCAGTCACTCGCTGACATACAGTTCCCATAATGCATTGCGTGCTAAAAAATCCAATATGGCTACTTGCAGTTCCCCTATTGCGCTCACCTGCGAGCAGCAGCACGGCCGCCCTCACGTGCAGCACGCACGCAGCCACACTTCCAGGCAGATCGCCGAAACACAGGCTCTGCAGCAACGTGGAGGATACGAATTTCACCTCACTTGAAGAGGTAGGATTTTCATAAAATTCTTTTCCGGAGGTTTCCATCAGCCTGTGGGAGGCCTGTAGATTGCAATTAACCCCAGAGGAATTCAATTTACAGCTAATGAATCTATTTAATAATTAATTGTAATGCTGGATAGATGACAGGTGTAATTATTTATAAGACATAATGTTATGTGCTCAAGGGCGAAAGCTAGATTCCTCATATTATCATATTAATTGGCTCAGAATGTCTCTATATGAGAGAATTTGTAATGGTGAGAAATTTGTGGAAATCCATTGAACAAAGTTATAATATACAGGGTGGCCCAAAAAAACCCAACCAAAACATAGTGCAGAAACTAATTCACTTTAGTGAGATGGAGTAGTCCTGCCAAATTAAAGGGGACCTATACTGAGAGGCATTAAAAACGCAAAGTGGTTTTTATCGTCTAATTTGAAAACTGATAGTTTTTCCCTTTGCTGATTGACATGATGACCAACAGGTATGGTAAGCATTGCAAAATGTCAAGTGTCTGGGTTCGAATCCTTTCTTGGTTTAACACCTCATTATGATTATATAAATGCAGCACAGTTCCCTGGATCATGGTCGTGGGAGAAATCATTGTGCACATGAAAAGTTGAAGATCAGGACCGATAAAAAAACACATTGACAAAGTCACATCATTCCCACTTCAAATGCCACAAAAAAATGAATCTCGGAAGAATTAAACATTTTGAATGTTGAATGATGGCCAGTCTCAAAGAAAAAGATTCTGGATGCATTAATGTCCATTAAATGACTGTATCCAGACTGCAGGGATGACACAGAATGACCAGATGTGTCAGCTGTGGTCCCCGACAAAGTGCGTCATCTGTGACGCCACAAAAACACATTTCATAAAACGTCTTCTGCCCTGTCAGATAATGCCTAAGACCTGCTGAATTGACTGCCAATGTAACGATAACAGTGAGGGCTAGTCTCACTACCAAAAGCACAGTTTCCCAAGACCCGTGTTTTGCAACTACGAAAGAAACCATTTACCGCTACTTAAAACAGTATATTTTCTTATGCGTTTTTAATGCCTCTCGTTAATATTATGCTGATCCTTCTTTTAATACATATAGGTAATGTTATAATGCTGGATGTCCATACTCAACCTCTGAAAAGTTTCTAAACATAAGATGCAGGGGTTTTGCCGTAATCCAAGAACGTGATTTTGTGAACGTGATTTCCTCTCTGAACAGCTCCTCCCGAGAACTTCACAAGATCTGGGCAAAACCTGACGTCAGGTTGTGCCGTCCAATTAACACAGACCTAGCCAGAGCCAATCACGGCGCTGGACCTGCCCACACCGGAAACTATTCTAGCAGGCACTAACAACGGCAGATCATACTATGCCTTCGTAGCGTCTACACTTTTGGAAATACAGAAGAAGAACCGCAGATCATTTGAGGTGCAGTTTTCTCAGTATCTCTCCCAAAGCTGCTTGTCCGTTTACTTTTGGACGCGAAGAAAAGCACCTATTTCTCTTCCAAAAAGCGATGCCACCAGAAATCAGTGGGTAGCTTTTTTTTGTAAGCTGGCAGCAAACAGCCACGGCCAAAGGGAACATTAGCTGTTTATGCTCAGCATTTCACCAAAGACAGCTTTGTCAATAAAGGATAATTCGACACAGGATAAGCGTTTCAGCTGCTTCTCAAACCTGAAGCAGTTGCATCGATCAAGCGCTCGGATCCACAAGCTGTAAGTAACAATATAACCGCAAATAATCTAAGTGAAGCTAACGTGTTACTAGCAGGACCGCTAACGATAGTTAGCACTAACAACTGGCCTCAAAAGCAAGCTTTGTAAAATATCTGAAGATATATCCTGGATCGGTAGCGACTGTCCGTGACTCACAGACACAGAAGCTGTAAGTTGCTTTCACTGCATAAGCCAACCTGACGTGATAGCCAGTTGATTGTGGCTGTAGCACTGCGGCTAACGTAGCCAAGTTACTGTTGCTAATGTTTCTGTCCTAAATATGCAAGAGTAATATCGGGAAATTCCACAGAAGGTGTGTGAACATAAACCTCATTTGAAGCTAACTTTTTATACTTGTTTGTAATTTGGATGCTTGGTACAGCTGTCCACGGTAACGGAACCTGCTGTCTGTAAAACCTATATTGCAAGGGTTTGTCTCTGTGGTTGTTATGACCGCTCGGTTACCAGCTACTGCATGTTAGTTTGCGCGCCGTGCTAGTTAGAAATGCTCCTGGTTAACTTATATGCAGTAATTCTGATCAGTATGCTTGTGTTACTTCGGTAAGCATTAATGTGGCATCATAAGGTTTCATCATAAGGTTGCCCGATTGTAGCCACTACAGTTGAAGCTAACCGGGGAGGTGCTGTATGTGTCTGCAAAGTTGGGCTGAAAATGCTGGTCACTCCAACGCAATAAGTAAACCATTACCACGGGCAATTTCCGAAAAGGCCATTTAGCCTGGATCTTTTGCCCCTCCGTCATATACCAGCGTAGAAGCTGTTCGTTACTCCACGCTAACGATACGCCACAGTTATGCACACGAACCAGCAGGTCCTTATAATACATACCTAAGCAGTCCATAAGTTGTTGGTCCACTTTTTGCTGCTCCTCACTGTCCATGTTTTCCTCTAAACTCAGACCCACCAGATTTCTACGGTCTCCGGTCTACACTTGGGTATGTCGACCCGTTCTACAAATGTGTCTGTATGGGGTGGGTTCTAGCTTTCCCTCAATCCTTGCCATAGAGTAGAAACACCGGTGTACTCGCCATAATTGCCGTAGGTAGACAGCAAATTCGAGCTTGGGCTGCCAGACTTTCGCACTGCGTCCTCCACTTTTGCCGTGGCGTTTATTAGAACAAGTTAATTTCATCTATAGTCATATACTGCGTTTGATTGCGGAATTTGCCCGTCGATTCCTTCTCAGATGGCAGACGCGTCTCAGTTTCACTCTGGGGAGGCGGACCAGGAAAACTGCATTCTGCTGCCTTGTCCTGCCTAGATCCACCCTCCACAGAGCTAACCAGTAAGAAGAAAATGGGCATACGGGGAGTGGGGGCCATAGCGGAAGAGCCGCCCCAACGAGGCGTTTCAGGCAGAGACTGCAATGGACTACGAATTGGGTTTTTTGAGGATGGCAGTGTGAGCTAAATAATGACCCTTTTTCGGACTTTGACGATCAGGAGAACTCTAGGGGAGTCCAAGATCAAAATATAAATTTGGAAATGTAGCATAATAGGTCACCTTTAACTTCTTATCAACTACATGAAATAAATATCTTGTCTTTTCAACTATTCGGTTGGGTTTTTACTCCATCATTTCACTAAAGTGAATTAGTTTTTGCACTTGTAATGTTCTTGTTCTGTTCTGCCTTGTCTGTCCCAGGTTTTTGTTCCCGCACTGCCAATGGATTCCTCCCCATTTCTGCGTTCCAGTCCATGTCTTGTTTTCTCTCGTACATGCACTGTTTGTTCACTATTGGCTGGCTGCAGTATTTCCACTTTCCTTCAGTGCAGTTCTGGCTTCGGGGCTTTCTTATCTTAATGCCAATGAACTGTTTTTAGTTACTAACAGCTACTAACATTCACGGGAGGTGTTTTTCTTAGACCAGGGGTGTCCAATCTTATCCAGAAAGGGCCGGTGTGGGTGCAGGTTTTTGTTAGAGCCCAACACTAACACACCTGATTCTACCCACCAAGGTCCTGATTGAAACCCCTGATTAGTTAATTAGTGGAATCAGGTGCATAGCACTGCTGGATAGGACAAAAACCTGCACCCACACTGACCCTTTACGGATGAGATTGGACACCCCTGTCTTAGACAGGCACTTTACTAATATTACTAACTTAGGTAGGGCGTTAATTGTCATGATTTCCTGCTGTGTTATTATTTCAGATCTGTCTTTGCTTTGCTGCATAACTTTTTCACTGTTCCTTCAATCTACATACTTTATTGGTACTTAGCTGACCACGCTCATTTTCCTGATGAGCTCGTTTTGTCATTAAGCTTCATCCAATGTCTTATGTTCATACTTTGTTTCCTCCCTGTCTGCCCAGGTGTTCCTCGTTCCCTGTTGAAGCCATGTACCTTTATATTCCGTGGAGGCATTCCAGTTAGCAGTCAGTCCGTTGTTTCTGTTCATGTTTGAGCTTGTGTTTCTTTGCTACGGTTCCTGAGAGTTTTTCACGCATATTTCCTTGCCTGTATTCATGCCAAGCTTCTCCTGTCTAGTCTTTGTATGCCCGAAAGTTCAGCTCTTGGAGTGTAGTTTTTTGGTGGCCTTGTGCCACCTTAAGCCCTCAGTATTCGCTAGTTATTCCTTCCAGCTTTTTAAGTGCAGTTTTTTGTTGGCTTCGTGCCCTCCTTTTCCCTGCATTGTTCTGTTTGTTTTTGGAATTTCTGTTGGCCCACGTGCCATGTTTGTTTGGTTTTCTGTTCTAATTAATTACTCATTGGATTCCAGACTCGCTACTGGTGTCCTTCTGTGATCGCAGCAGCACTATGTTTCATTTGGGTTTTTTTGGGCCACGCTGTATTATATGGTGATAATATCTCCCTAAAATATATTTATGTTGCACTGATTCCAAAAGGCAATTTTCATGAATGATATCGGCAATATATATATTTCAGTGATTTTGTATTTTATCCTAATTATGAAACAAATAGAATGTGTTCAATTTATTTTTCAGGTTTACGAAGTGGGCATTTCAAGAGAATCTCCGTAAAACCTCAATGACTTTCAATTTATTCATATTATATATTTTTTTCTTTCTTTTGTGAACATGACACAGAATTATGCTCTGCAAATAACCAATTTGGTAATAAAACAGAATATTATCATATCTTACAAGCCAGTTGTGTAATTAATCAAAACCAGTCATTTATCTGTTACAATGACAAAACTAAGCAGTTATGTAACAGAGGTATTCCTGGTCTGCTGAAGTGCAGAAATTGGGTGTAGTGTCTGTAGGCCCCCCGTTACTGTACACACTGTCTGGTGTTCATCAAAAAGGGTCACAACCAGGGGCGTTACCAAGGGGGGGCAGGGGGCAGGGGGCAGGGGTGGGCAGTGCCCACCCTGAGAAAAGCTCTGCCAACCCAATGAAAACTTAAAGATAAAAAATTGATTTACTACTATTTGACAGCAAACACGTGATATACCACATGATTCACAGCCGGCGGTAGACAGCCATTAAGCGAGAGCTTTATGTATGCTTCATCTATCTATCACTGTGTGTGATTGGTGGATTCCTTTGCCAGTCTATTCTGATGTGAAACTAACCAATAGGCACTCTCGAATTACTAGGGACCCTCCCATTCTCTTAGACTGCCTTCTTCACTCAGTCTGAGGTCACGTCTACGCTGCTCTTACAGGACCTGTGCTTCTCTCAGGGAATTAGAACTTCGTCCATAGCTCCTTTGTTGCTACTTCTTCCACCGCTTATTTTGTCAGTCTTGTTGTTTGACATTAAGGTAATTTGTGTAGTAGTTTGTCATCTGTGTGTATGTCAACTCATGTGGTTATAACCTGAGCTGGTTACCAAGTGAGCCCAGGCAGCTAGCTAGCAGCTAGTCTGGAGTTGCTAGTCACTCTCTGGGGTTGTTGTAACAATAATTCTGTATCATAAGCACATTTCAACATTTCTGTATCATAAGCACTTCGAACATTTGCCAGTAGAAATGCATAGGTGGCTCATTAAAAACCAGGCAGCTCCCACTCCCACAAGTGCTGTCCCTACCAGCAGCCCTGCAACCACCGAACAGAGCGTTGCATTTGTGCCGAGGTCCGGGAGTGCCTGTGAATCACTGGCAGATGCACCTTGCTCCAGCAGTTCTGCAACCATGCTGGGGGCTCAAAACGTCTGTTCTCCCCATGTTCAGGCCCCCAGCTCTGTGTCCACTCCTCCGGACTTAAATATGGATCGCCTATCTCAGCCCATTTTAAGCAGTTATCCTAAGCGTATCAAACTCGACCATGGTATGGCTTCAATATTCAGTGCTGCGCAATGCCAGCTTTTGCTTTGCGTATTGCAAATTTAGTTCTAATTCGGATCGCGAGGACATATTTACTGAACGTGGCCACATAGATGGGGGAAAAAAGCACTCGATAAAGACTGTAAAAACACGCAACAAGCATCTCACACTCCAGGGCCATGGTTGTGTGGCAGGAGTACCAGCGCCGGTCAGAGACAGGTGAAAATATTGTCCATCTGCTGGGTCATACCCAAGTAGAAAAGAACAGATACCACATTAAAAGCATGGGTGAAGTCATTCAGTTTCTCACTGTTAGTGAACTTGCTCTGCGTGGGCACAATCACAGGGATATGGATGAGGAGGGACTGTTTACTCAGCTCGTTGATTACACTCTCAAAAAAGATTCCACACTCTTAGACATCGCAAAATCCATCCCGGAAAATGCCAAATATACATCATTCTCGCACGGAATTGAAGTCCCTGTGCATGGAGGTTTATCAGTTTCACCTGCGTTATGACTCCCAACTTCTCACGCTTTTCTTTACTCAGGGGTTGGAAGCAATGCATGTGTTTCAGAATAGTTTAAATGAAATAAGATCATTTGAAACGTCTTTATGCAATTTCTTTGCTTCCAACCCCTGAGTAAAGAAAAGCGTGAGAAGTCCGGAGTCATAATGCAGATGAAACTGATAAACCTCCATGCACAAGGACTTCAATTCCGTGCGAGAATCTCTTACACGTGCGTTAATTGAATACTTGCTGACTACAGCAGAGGAACGTAAATATACCACTAAAACTCACGCGGGATGCATGATAGTTGAAAGGTGTGCGTTATTAATGAAAACTGACCACACCTGTTAATGTTGAGAGTTTTCTGAGCTTATGTAATGGGGCCAGGTCACGCAGTAACGGAGTTACAAAATTGGTGTATTTTATATCATAGCTCCAAAACTAAGAAAGAAAGTGAAAATTTAAATGGCTTTGTGTAGTCTTCCGTAATTCTTCAAACAACAAAATAGGTCATTTTGTTCATTTGATTTATTTTGGGTGAAAACGACAAAAAAAAAAAACTGGTCAGTAACGGAGTAACTCTACAGTTTTAACTCACAGTTTTTTGCCGTTTTCACCCAAAACAAGTCAAATGAACTAAGTTAGCTATTTTGTTGTTTGAAGTACTAGGGAAGACCTACACAAAGCCATTTAAATTGTAACTCTATCTTACTTAGTTTTGGAGCTATGATACAAAGTACACCAATTTTGTAACTCTGTTACTGCGTGACCTGGCCCAATGGTAATTTAAATGAATGATTGAAAACAGGTCATGACCAATCATTATTTTCAAGGGATGGGTTTGAGCCTCCCCTATCGCCAGTTCAGCAGCCGCCACTGACACATATATATATATATATATATATATATATATATATAAGTTTCAAGATATTGTGCATGTTGTATTTTACGCCGATTTAGAGGTTCTTTTTTTGCCCCCCCAAAGAGGACAAATGCCCACCCAAGCTTGGCATCCTGGCAACGCCTCTGGTCACAACATTGGATGTACAGATCAAGACGCTTTAACTAGAATAACTTAAAATGTCTGTGGACATGGACAATTTGGGATATCAGATTACATAACTGTAATGTCCGTAGATACCCTGTAGTGTCCATACGTCCGTCCCCTAACAAGTGTTTGTTTTTGTTTGCTCAGCATTAATTCATTTATTACTTATGGACTTGTGCTAGTATGCAGCTTGTGTTCTAGTTATATTAAGTCCACTGAAGAAATATCTAACATTACACTGTTCTTCAGATACAAGCAATTTTGAAAATGATCAGTTGTAAAATGTGCTTGAATACCACAATGTCAATCTGTGGGTTTGTTTCTACATGCAAACAGTGATTATGTGCATAATTATATTAGTTACAAATATACAGTGTGTCCCAAAAAAAAAAGGAAACTGGGAATAAAATGAGAAGCATTCTGTTGCAACTTAGTATCTATAAAACTAATTAGCACTATTTATTCCACAACTGTCTACTTTTTCACATCATACAAAGAAAACAAAATTAGTCAGGCATCGTTGTCAGAACTCGTTGTCAGCTGCATGATTTGTGCACATCTGTCATGCAGCTCGTAGGGTTTACATTTAAAGCAGTGCACATTATGTAACCTAAAGCACTAATAGCTCTGACCATGAAAAGGTGAAACTGATCATCCAGGTTCATCCGTGTTTAGGCCTGTCATCATTTTATGCAATCTGGTGCAAAGTGGTTACTGACTTACGCCAAAAGTGTCATTGTTGTTCAGCTGAGTGCGGCACTACCTGCACTTAACTGACATCATTAGATAAAAGACATAGTTATGTAATATCATGCTATTTTTCATAAAAGAATGTTAAGCAATTGTTATAGAATTAACCATTTATTCTTGGTTTCCTTTTTTTTGGGACACACTGTATATACAACCCCAATTCCGAAATAGTTGGGACGAAGTGTAAATTGTGAATAAAATCAAAATGCAATGACTATCACATCACATGAGCCAATATGTTATTTACAATAGAACACAGATAACATTTCAAATGTAGAAACTGAGACATTTTACATTTTTATCCACAAAATGAGCTTAATTCAAATTTTCTGACTCCAACAGGTCTCAAAAAAGTTGGGACACAGGCAAAAAAAGCAATTAATATATAAGAGAATCAGCTGAAAGAACATTTAGCAAGTAATTAAGTTAACTGGCATCAGGTGTGTAACATGATTGGCTATAAAAGGAATGTCTTAGAGAGGCTGAGTCTCTCAGAAGTAAAAGATGGCCAGAGGCTCTCCAACCTGTGAAGGCTTGCATAAAAAATTGTGGAATACTTTAAAAACAATGTTCCTCAATGTCAAATTGCAAAAGGCTTTGAAGGTTTTTCATCATCGACAGTGCATAACATCATCAAAAGATTCAGAGAAACTGGAAAAATCTAAATGCGTAAGGGACAAGGCCGAAGACCTTTACTGGATGCCCGTGATCTTCAGGGCCCTCAGGCGCCACTGCATCACTCACCGGCATGATTCTGTCATTGACATTACTAAATGGGCCCAGGAATACTTCAAGAAACCACTGTCTGTAAACACAGTCTGCCGTGCCATCCACAGATGTCACCTAAATCTCTATCATGCAAAAAGGAAGCCATTGTTGAGCATGATCCAGAAGTGCCGCCGTGTTTTGTGGGCCAAGGCTCATTTAAAATGGACAGTAGCAAAGTGGCAAAGTGTCCTGTGGTCAGACGAGTCCCAAATTTGACATTCTTGTTGGAAATCATGGGTGTTGTGTCCTCCGGGGCTAAAGAGGGAGAAAGACCACCCTCCTGTTATCAGCGTTCAGTTCAAAAGCCAGCATCTCTGATGGTATGGGGATTCATTAGTGCATATGGTGTGGGACACATGTTTTAAAAAAGCATCATGGGGCGCCGGTGGCTCATCGGTCTAAGCAGCGTACCATAAAAGGCCGTGTCCTTCCCAGAGCGACCTGGGTTCGATTCCAGCTCAGGTCATTTGCTGCATGTCTTCCCATTCTTCTCCCCAACTTTCCTGTCTCTCTCTACACTGTACAACTGTCAAATAAAAAAAAAAAAAAAAATTTCCCAAAAAATAATCTTTAAAAAAAAAATCATCATGAATGATGAAAGGTATATAAAGGTTTTAGAGCAACATATGCTCCTCTCCAGACGACATCTGTTCCAGGGAAGGCCTTGTGTATTTCAGCAGGACAATGCAAAACCACATACTGCAGCTATTACAACAGCATGGCTTCGTAGTAGAAGAGTCCATGTGCTGAACTGGCCTGCCTGCAGTCCTGATCTTTCAACAATTGAGAACATTTGGCGCATAATTAAAAGAAAGGTCCGTCAAAGGAGACCCAAAACTCTCCAGCAGCTGGAAGCCTGTATTAAACAAGAGGGGGATCCAATTCCAATGGCTAAACTCAAGAAACTTGTCTCCTCAATGCCCAGACGCCTCCACTCTGTGTTAAAAAGAAGAGGGGATGCTACACCATGGTAAACAGGCCCCTGTCCCAACTTTTTTGAGACCAGTAGCAGCCATCAAATTTGAAATGGGCTCATTTTCTGGATGAAATTGTAAAATTTCTCAGTTTCAACATTTGCTATGTTATCTCTGTTCTATTGTGAATAAAATACTGGCTGGTGTGATTTGAAAGTCATTGCGTTTTGATTTGATTCACAATTTACACTTTGTCCCAACTATTTCAGAATTAGGGTTCTGTGTGTATATCTATATATACACTACCGCTCAAAAGTTTCGGATCACTTGCAAATTTTTTTGTTTTCCAAAGAAAAATACATTTTCATGCATTTCACAAACATTTTTTTCCATTTCACAAACATTTTTATCCATTTCACAAACGATTAAAATTAATCAGATGATTTTCAAAGAATGATCTACATTTTTGCATAGAGGCCTATTATCAGCAACTGTCAGTCCTCTGCATCAATCTCCTGGTATGGCTGCTAATCCAAGTTTAGCATTTTATAAGGCTAATTGATTATTTGAAAACCTTCTGCAAATGTGTTGCACAGCTGAAAACCGTTGAACTAATAAGGGGGCGCAAAAGGGAGCATGGCATTCTTGAGGTTGGTTTAGTACCTGAAGCATCAGCAGTTGTTTGTTTGTTTACAGGCTCAAAATGGCCAGAAAGAAAGAACTTTCTTTAGAGACCTGTCAGTCTATTGTTGTGCTTAGAAAAAAGGCTATTCAATGCGAGAAATTGAAAACTTAAAATCTCTTACCATGCTGTCAACTACTCCCTTCAGAGAGCAGCACAAACTGGCATTAACAAGGACAGAAAAAAAGAGTGGGAGGCCCCGATGCACAACTGTGCAAGAAGACAAATATCTGAGAGTGTGTAGTTTAAGACAAAGACGCCTCACAGGTTGTCAACAAGCAGCTGTGCTAAATAGTTCCCGCCAAACACCATTTTCAGTATCAACAGTGAAGGCGGTTTTTTTTTTGATGAAGGCAAAGTTTGAAGTACATATTCATCATTTTCCATTAAAATCATTATTTCTAACTCAGACAATGTCAGCATGTTCTGTTCATTTGCTATATTTCCTTTTCAGACTAATTTCATGTGTGTTTCCATAGAAAACAAGAAAATTTCCAAGTGATCCCAAACTTTTGAGCAATAGTGTGTGTATATATATATATGCACATACCATGTTAGATAAATTGATATGATAACTTGATTACTTTTCTGGGTGACTGTGCAAGATATCGGAGTCAGTAGTGTCCATAGGTCCCCTAATCCAGAAATAATTATAACCTGTGTCCTTCATTAATGCATCATGATACGAAACCAAAATGTTCATGAGTCATAAGTACCTACATGTGCATAATAGTACATAAGCACAGGACAAGTTAGACAACAAAAAAATTCTCAAGTTTGATGTTACAGTTAAAATGCTGACTTTTGTGCCGATCTGAAGCACCTGATGAACGCATTTGTGTCACTTGCCATCTTGAAAATTATTCATCAATAAATTCAAATTTCAGTAATTTAATGTTTGTTTGTCGAATTATTATGTTTTTTTCACTGTTTATGGTATTATGACCAATATCTCACCTTATTCAATCATGAAAAAAAACCATGACTAAATGAGGGGAAAACAAATATGGACTAATAATCCCAAGATGTGTAAGTATAATATAATAGTACTTTGTTCAAAATATCAGGAACTTGCATTTTCAGCTTTTGTGCAACATCATTTGTACACATAATTGTGTTTTAGCCGAGTGTCATGTATAGTTAGTCATTCAGAGACCTGAACAGCAAGATGGGGAAAACAGCTACATGTCTCTTATCAAAATACCACACACAGGTTAAACCAACCAATTCATATAATTAATGGCCAATAGATGGGGACTGATATTTACATAATTTAAACAGCAGTTGTGTGCCTGACTGGAGAGATGGAGCACTAACAATGAAAAGGTTGAATTTGGACTGTGAAACATGCAAAATTTACATCACTGTACTGCATCCCTATTTGAAGCTTCCTCTCAGCTTTTAATTGCTGATATATGGGTGAGAAAGATATTGACATTCCCCTGAAAAATTCCATTAAATTTGAAGATTCATCACCTAACTACAAAAGCATCTACAGTAAACAGGCCATTGTCATCCCATTGATATAAACACTATTAGCAGTATGTATGTATTTAACAGAAGAGAAACCAGCAGTACTTTGCTTGATTATCTCTCAAAAGCATGATTAGGGTACTCACCAAAAGGGATAAATTTGCTGGAGCCCAAACTGATTGTGTGTCTTTCTCAGAAAACTCTATTTAATTAGACAAGGGAACATCAACAATTATGGCAACATGAAAAACTTTTGTTGGATGGTTGCTGAAAACCAGTAAATGACAACTCAAGTAATCACCAAAAAACTGAACCACTTTCAACAAAAACAGGACACCATGAGCTAAACAATGCCGGCCTTGTTTCTGACTATCCCCGGTGCTTCCCCTTGTTCCCCAAAGCTGTAACTAACATCAGCTGCACTCAAAACAAAGTACAGCATCCTTCTGCACTCAGAGACTGAGGTTAGTCTATGATCAGCGAAGGACACTTTTCCTCTTGGCTCACCTTGGACACGTTAGAGAGGCATTACTCAAGTACTTTACATTTAATTTCAATTCTTTTTGTCTTTTCAAAGTCAGTTCTGTTTGTGTATTGGTGACATTTCACGTTTTATTTTGAATGCATTTGAATCATTTTGCAGAATAAAATAATTTGAATGTGGTATTTGCCCACTGATTGTCAGAAAAGCACAGGAATAGTCAAAACATTAATTTGTGTTTTCATATGTGGTGAGCATCTAGAAAAGTATATTTTCGCTGTAGGCTTTTCTCCAAGCAAAACTAGATCCCATGCTGGCATAATGAAATTTCATGGATATAATAAAACTGACTTGGAAGTCAGTAGATAATTGTCCTCAACACATTACATCAAAAATGGTTTCCCTAATTTGAGTTCATAGATCATGAGTATTCATTTTCAAAAAACAAAAAATCAAAATTTTGATTGTTTAATTTATTCTATATGCAAGCATGGTGAAATAGGCATTTGGGCGATTCTTATAATTTACACTTTTTTCAATGCCGAGGGTTATAATTAAGTTAGTTGTCATCTCTTTCCTAATTACAGTCATATCAAAGCTAAAATATTTGCTTACCACTCACCATTCTTGTTTTGTTTCATGAACTCATTTTCAGCCCCTAACTTAGAAAGTAAATACAGTTAAACAGACAATCACAAGCACAATCTCATGTGCTCGCATTATGTGGCTCAGTGGAAGGGCTTCGGCAGCAGATGCAGGGCAAATTATTAAGGCATGGCAGCTGATCCATCTTGGAGATGTAGATTAGGGGCTCAATGCTGGCACTGATGTCCATGAGGGCGTAGGCAATGAATCCACCCTGGCAGAAATATGAGTAACTAATGCCGATTGCGAAAACAACTACAGGAAGGTAATTAAACACTATGATGGCCAGAGTGATTTGCATTGTTCTGATGGCTTTCTTTTTCATGGGGTGCATCTTCTCCTTGCCAAAGACCGACTTCCTCAGACTCCACATGATGGAAATGTTGCAGAAAACCATGATGGCAAAGACAGCCAGGATCAGCCCAGAAAAAATTTTTCGTGTGACCTGCAGCCACAATGTCCGGCAGATTGCATAGGCTAACATGAGCCCCCAAACAAACATGGAAATAGCCACCCTGATCTTGTTATCCTTGATGTTGGTGAACACAATGGGATGGACCACGGCCATGTAACGGTCCAGACAAATGCAAGTGAGGAATAGTGAGGTGGTGTCTTTGATCCCGTAGATAAAGAACACAAAATCCCATATAGATGTGAGATCAACTGTTTGGAGGCCAAC
The DNA here is from genome assembly GCA_029692085.1 of Gymnothorax javanicus. NCBI lineage: Eukaryota > Metazoa > Chordata > Actinopteri > Anguilliformes > Muraenidae > Gymnothorax > Gymnothorax javanicus. The sequence continues at coordinate 41,688,766 of CM056200.1, forward strand.
AAAGCCGATGGGGGCCATCAGGCAGTAGCAGGCATCAGCGATGGCCAGATTGAAGATGAAGATATCCGAGGTGGAAAAGTCACTCTTCTTTCTGGCCACCAGCCACATCACCATGATGTTGGCAGGGTAGCCCACTGCAAGGTTGATGACCCTGAAAAAAAAGTCAAACAAAACCTCACCAAGTGTTGTTTTGCATTCTCCATTAGCGTTCCAGAGTTGGAGACTGGATCCTGAAGAGGAGTGGTTGAAAGGTTGGATGGAATTGATGACAGAGCTGTTCATTTCGGCTTTAATTGATCCAGCAGATTTGAGGTTTGATGTTCCTTTGAAAGGAGAGTGAATGTAAGTTACATGGTCTAACCCAACTGAGCAGTGCAATGGTCCTCACTTCCTAAATGGACTGTAAGGCCAAATTATGGTTTTTATTATCCTAAATTATTTATGCTGATTCGAGTATTATTTCACATTATTCTGCTCTCCAAAGTATTCCTCATTATAACACATGTACTGCATAATAGAAATGGTAACACTTATGCTGGCCCATTTTGAGCAAATCAAGCTCTCTTTTTAAAGAAAATATTCATGTCAAGGGGCCCTTGTGTAATTTTGTAGTCTTGTGGCACTGAAGGATAATTTTTGTTTTCTGGGAAGACTACTTCCATCCTGGGAAAACTTCTGAGACACCAGTCTTTACTCTTTGAAACTGCGCTGAAGCTTCCTGAGACTGGAGACAGTGTTCCCAGAAGACAAGTTCTGCCCTTTGGGTCTATCGTATTACTGTCTGCAAAAGTCTTTCAGTCAAGAACATAAGAAATGAAAGAGTGGTTCATCAGATTGAAAGAAAGAATAAGTAACTCACCTGAGAAACTTCAGTGGCTCAACATACACTCCTGAAGGTCAGACAGCCCAATAGGCAACTATCCTGATCGCCTGTGTCCAGGTGGGTTATGTTTTTGTTCAATTTCGTTCCAATTTATGTAAATATATAAATTTGAGTGGCACGTAAGCAGTGCAGACAATAGCCAATCACAAATCTATTAAGGGAGCAGTAGCCCTTGGAGTGACTACACAATACCCCGTGATCACAGAATTATATTTGGGGATGGATGGGTGTGGAAAAGGACTTGTACATGGGGGGGTTGGTTTAGGAGAGTGGGTTTGTGTTCTGACAAATGAACATGCAGTAAAACAGAGCAGGAGGAGGGGCTAAAAGGAGGGAACAGACAAGTCCACCCCTTTCCCTGTTCTAATAGTATATTGTTTTTTTATGATGCAATCCAAGAAGTGCATCCCAGACAAACAAGTGACGCAATGCAGTCAGCCTACTGGAGCACAAGTGAGACTGTGTAACCTGGTGTAAGGTCTTTCACATGAAACCACACAGTTCATCAAAGTAGACTCAATCAATTCTCTTTCATCACCACAGAGAAAAGAAACAGAACAATCAGATACTATAAATCCAATTATGCAGAAAATACATGCTGCATTTACGATGGTTTGACTTTCATATAAATATTTGGCAGTAAGGAAGTTGCAGTTTACATCAGAAGTCTGCGTGGAGCGGTGGAGCGCTGCGGAGGCTGAGGTGGCTGCATCTGTGGGCGGCTGTAGCAGAAAGTTTGCGGCTGCGGGGTCGTTTATGATTTTGCTTGTGGCTGCGGTGTGGCTGCGGCTGTCAGCTTTGCAGAGGCGGTGCAGCTGTGGATGCTCATGAATTCTCTGTGGTTTTCCTCCATTTTTCCACAGCTCTTTTTACCAATTTTCAGTAATTATTCATGAATTTTTGTGGATAAAATCATATTTAGATTAATATTTAACATTTATATTGAATGCAATGTATGCTATGGTGCAACTACACATGATTTGCAATCTAGAATATTATTATTTAATTTTTGTATATGATATTTTAAAACCCTTGGTTTCTATAAAAACAAAGATCCTTATTTCTCATCTTGTAAAACATTTGATTTCTATAAAAATTAAGTTCAAATATGACAGGCAAACATTCACCTGATTATCTGCTGGACATTAAATTAACAATCTTCTTTAGCACATCAAGAAACACTATCACAAGCCCTACCCGAACCTGGCTTCCTGTAATTGCTATTCACTAGTTATTAAGTGTCAAATAAGTCACAAAAATTAGCAATCATTCTGTTTGAGAAAGACAGAAAAACATGAAGCCTCTCACAGGCTAACTGCAGTGTTCATATTTAATTATGAACACTCCCTTCGCGGATTGCACGCGCACCTCAACAGAGCGCAGAGGCATTTATACTTGGCGCATTCTCCATTGCAGTATTCGACTCAAAGACAGGGGGCGGTAGAAAAAAAATTCTATAGGACGTAATAGAAGCAGGCCAAAAAAAACAGTACAAGTAGAAGCAAGCAAGCAAGTCTTCCCTCGAATTCATCCATTTTGAACTGGGCGACACTAGCGCAGCTTGCGAAAAATTTCAAAATCCTGGAGGTACGCGACCTCGCGAAGCACCAGCACACGCGGCTGTCGTCAGGTGCGCAATTACGTCATTTGTGGCGCGCGAACCTCGCGCACTCTCGACTGCGTCAAGCATAAACTAGGCTTTAGAGTACATTTGATGTACAGTGCGAGTGCCATTTTGATTGAATCGACAGAAGTGGGTCTAGTGGGGGCGCTGTACTTTAACATTGGGTCTTACGGAGAATGGGCAAAATGGCCTGTGGTTGCAGATAGAGATCACGTTTGTATTATCAACATATAGGAAGTCATATATGACCTATATATTGGCTATGTTAAAGTTGACATAAAACGACCTGAAAGGTCTCACTTGAGGTCAAGCAAAATGGTACAATTTCAAAAGGCTTCTAGGCTTGAAAATATTGAAGATAGAGAACATCATCATATATTACAGTTTTTGTCAATCGCTTTGACAGTTTCAGAACCTTGATGTCATTTTTCACAACTCTAGATACAAAACTCACAACCAATGATCAAAATGCACTTTTTTTCAAAACTCTAACACTTTTTCCAATTTCTTGCATACAATTCACATAAACCAAAGATCATTTGTCCATTGAACTATAATCACCTGTTCAAAATGACACAACTTAACATCAAAGTATAACCATTTCAAAATGCAATTCACACATCACATTTGAGATGACTGTCTATTCATTTCATTACAATAATCAAACTATCAATTGATACAACTGCTCAAAATGACAAGTAACTGTTGCATTACTCTTAAAGCATAGTCTTATGGAAACTGAGGATGAGCATGTTCAGATCATGAAAGTTTCAGGATGATGACAATGATTGACACCACCTGTGACACCAATTTGTTACTGATGATTGATCTGACCTTGTGGTGTGGGTATAAATAAGTGGCATCCACAACAACATCTGTAGTGATACAACATGGAGCAGGCAGGTGGGCACCATAGAGGTCAAGAGGAGGAGGAAGAGGAGGAAGACGTGGTCAAAGGAATGGCAGGAGACAAGCAGCCCTTTTGAGAGGTGGCCATTGGCCCCGTCTGAGAGGTGTGGGGGAACGGGGTCGAGGACAAGGACCAACGCAGCAACAGCGAAGAGTCTCCAATGAGATTAGAGCAATGGTTGTAGATCATGTCATCAATCATGGCATGACAATGATTGAGGCAGCGAGAATGATACAACCAAACCTTAGAAGATCAACTGTGGCCTCAATCATTAGAACTTTCCGCAATGAGAACCGGTAAGTCTTCAGCATGCACTACAGTAAACATTACAGTACTGTAGGCTACTCTTACTGTAATTGTCAAATGATTGTACACTGCATGCCAATGTGCAGCACAGAGTAGGTAATGTGACTATGAAAATGTGTTTTACAGAATGATGATATGTTCTTCCTGTCATATTCCCTACAGAATTGAGACTAGACCCAATAGTGGAGGCAGAGGCAGACTCCTCACTGAGGAACAGGAACGGGCTGTGGTCAACATGGTCCGGGCCAGAAATGACATTCGGCTTAGAGAAATCAGACAGAACATCCTGGACGATGGAGATCTCTTCAGGAATATGGAAGCCATAAGTTTGCCGCCCATTGCACGTGCTCTGAAAAGGCACCAGGTGTCCCTCAAACAGTTGTACCGTGTGCCTTTTGAAAGAAATGCAGACAGAGTGAAGCAGCTGAGGATTGAGTATGTTCAGGTATGTTCAGTTTCATGATGCCTGTTTGTGAAAAATTCCCCATCATTGTACTGTAATCAATACTGTACAGTAATTCTCTTTCCAACATGTCTTTTTGTACATAGAGGATGATGGCCCTGGATGCGGATGAAAATCATCACAAATTTGTTTTTGTGGATGAGGTAGGCTTCAACCTGGCCAAGACAAGGAGGAAGGGCGAAATTTAATTGGCCAGCGGGCAACCATACAAGTACCTGGACGACGTGGGGCCAACATCAGTATGTGTGCGGCGATATCAGAAGATGGTGTGGTAGGGCGTAGATCTCTGATTGGCGCATACAATGCAGAGCTCCTTGTAGCATTTCTTGATGAGCTAACTCTAGTGTGTAGAGCTGTTGGTGTAATTTATGTCATTGTGTGGGACAACGTCAGGTTCCACCACGCTCATCTGGTGCAGGCATGGTTTCAGGCCCATCCACAGTTCCTCACTGTGTACTTGCCCCCATACTCTCCTTTCCTTAACCCCATTGAGGAATTTTTCTCCACATGGAGGTGGAAAGTGTATGATCGGCATCCGCATCAACAAGTGACCCTTCTTCAGGCTATGGACAATGCCTGCGATGACACTACAACAGACCAGTGTCAGGCCTGGATTCTCCATGCGCGAAGGTACTTTCCAAGATGTTTGGCAAACGAAAACATTGCTGCAGATGTGGATGAGAACCAGTGGCCCAATCCACAAGACAGGGTTGATGGGGATGACGAGTGATTGTTGATCCTTTATTTAGCTTTTTTTTCTTACTGTACAGTAGCCAGGTGAGGAACACGTCAGTTTGTTTTGCAGGACTTTTTTTTTTTTTTGTCACAGTAATTGTTGCTTTCATTCAACCTATGTTTTCATTTAGTTTGTATTAATCAATAAATTTCAGCTTTGTTCAATGATTCCACTGTGTCTGTGGTATTCTCTCTACTAATCCTTTTACAGTGACATTACGCGTAGCACAGGATGAAACATGTATCACATATTTTGTACTACAATATTTAATGGTTGTACGAACAACTAAACAGTGAAACTATGTGTATGTTGTGTGTGGGTCATCTAAAGAAATGTCCCTATGGTATTTCATGATAAATTAGTTGTTTGAACCAATGATTCTGTGAGTGCAAGCTTTCTTTAAAGATATGAATACACAATGCAATGTTTTGAACGTTGGACAGCCTGCGATACAAGTGGTGACCATTTTGAGTTTTGTATCTAGAGTTGTGAAAAATGACATCAAGGTTCTGAAACTAGTGTCAAAACGATTGACAAAAACTGTAACTTTCATTTGGTGACCTTGAACTTGACCTTCAGTGACCTTCAACAGCCAAACTTTACAGTGAAATTTCAATGACTTTCATCACCAGCATCTTTACAGGTAGAGCATAGGTTTGTATTAAAGACATATAGGAAGTCAAATATGAACTTTCATTTGGTGACCTTCATAGGTCAAATGTGACTGAGTGAAAATTCAATGACTTGTATTACTAAAATGATCACAGATGGAGTTTGTAGTATAGACATCTAGGAAGTCACATATGAACTTTCATTTTGTGACATTCAACTTGACTGTCGATAATCTTCAAAGGTCGAACTCAACGTAGTGAAATTAGAACGACTTGTGTCACCAAAATGGTCACAGAGCCAAGGCTTGTATTAGAGACATTTAGAAAGTCATATATGAAGTCCATTTGGTGATCTCAACTTCACCTTAAGTGACCTTTAAAGTTCACAATTGACATAATGAATTTTCAATTACTTCTATCACCAAAACTGCTTTAGAGCTTGGGATTGTATCACAGACATATAGGAGGTCTTATAAATGTATGTGAACTTTTATTTAGTGACCTTGACATTGACCTTCAATGATTTGGTCAAACTTCAAATGAAATTTTCATAACTTGGATCATCAGAATAAGATCGCTTGATGGTTATCCACAGGACCCTTGGTCCTATTTTTGCTTGTTTAACGGTGGGTTATCAGGGTGTGAAGTAAGGTGCAAAGTTCAAAGGAGTCGTCCTTAATTTCTGAATTAATCATGGGCGTGTTTTGGGTGTAACATGAAATGAACCGATCAGAGTGTCGTCTCCCATGCCCTTTAAAAACCAGATACCCTGATACCTTGGTGAATTGCTATTGTAAGGGCAGATTTTCCAAATAGTAGGAAAAACACTTCTCTGTAGAGACGGGTCCACTCGTGTGTGAAGTGAAGGTGCACAAGCAAATCACTGCTGAAACCTGATCTCTGTAATGTCCAAAAATGTTAGCTAAGAAGAAATGTATTTTCAAATTTTGTTCAAAATTGTTTTAATCATTTTCCAATGAAAAAAAGTCTTCATACACCGTGAATCCCGGGTTTGCATTAGAATTTGTGCATTAAACAAGAAAAAAAAAAAACCTTTAAACTCAGAAAGAGAACATTATTATGTACGGATGGGGCAGCGGCCGAGAGAAATTGAAAGGGGCAAGGAAAATAACAGCTTGGGAGAAAGAAACAAAATATTATTTTGACTACACTACTGTAAGCCCTTAGAAAATATCCAGGAGTGAAATGAACTCGCTTCTGATTTATTGACAGTGAGGCTGGGAAAGAAATGGATCGACCTGGATGACAAAAGATCAAAAATAACTGTTGGTGAATACCAGATTGTTGACATCTCATGCTTGAAGCCCGGGTCAGATGTATGGAAGAAATTTGGATTAATTATAGACGCTGTCCACAATTTCATCCGTCCATTCAATGCTAATAAATGCATTTTATGGCTGCTTCGTCTGTCAGCCAAACTATTCATTATAATAAGCACATTTCAAACTAACTGCCGAGTTGTGTATTTGATAACAAATGTGGGACAAATGGGTTGCAGGTATTGTTTTTGTGGGTCATTTTGGTTCAAAATTGATTTTGAGATAATTTCGGGTAACGGGTCAATCCGTGCTGGAATTACCTAACGTCTGAAGTACTGCAAACATTCTTTCTATACCGAGCAACAAAGGAAGCCAAAATTAATACAAGACTGACCAGAAACTAAGAATGTGTGTCATTATTATAAATATTTCATTTATTATTAGCACATTGCGGCAAAGCGGCGTGTGGCCATGCCTCTCGACCACGTCAGCACGCCGGCGACAGCAGATTCTCCTCCCCCTCGCTCTCGCCCTGGACAACTGCAGGAGAGCCAACGCCCGTTCAGCACAGTTCCCACCAGCTGCGAGTCATAAGGCTAGGCGGGCCTGGGGAAAGAGCACACGAGGTGACACAGCTGCGTCCCATGATAATCAGGGCCGAGCACAGCTTAAAAGGGAGAACCGGGCAGTTGTGAGGAGAAGTGTGGATGGAAAATTCAATTCAATTCAATAACTTTATTTGTCCCCCAATGGGGCAATTCAATTGCAAGAGTGGAGGAGCATTTAAAAAAACCCACAACATGAAACACAGATGACGATAATACATAGATATCGATAAAAACATAGATGTCGATAATACAGATTAAAAAAAAACACTGAGTAAACAACAGATATTAGGAGTCTAAATGCAAAAAGTTCTAAAAAGCAATAAATAATTGACGTAATTGATCACACTGTGCTGATAAAGTGCTCTGTGATTAAAGTGTGCTGTGCAATTAGCTACCTCTTCCTCTTAGAGTTGAGGAGGGAGACAGCGGTGGGAATAAAGGATTGTTTGTATCTGTTGGTTTTGATAGGTGGGAGTCTGAAAAGGGAACCTGAAGGAAGAAGCTCGAATTGTTGATATAGTGGATGGGAGCTGTCAGACAAGTTGGATTTTGCTTTGTTGTACACCTTTTTGTTGTACATATCCTTCAGAGTTTCCAGGTCCATGCCAATTATTTTACTGCAGACATTGACCACCCTTGACAGTTAGTTTTTGTTTTTGATATTACGAGATCGAAACCAACAGATAAAAGAGAAAGTAAGCACAGACTCAACAAAGGAACGATAAAACATGTTCAGCAGGGTCCTGTCAACCTGGAATTTTTGGTTTTGGAAGAAAACCCCAGAACAGCAGTATCCGGTCAGTACCATAAAGACTCGCAGCCTGCCTCCCCAATAAGAAGGCTTTGCCAATTATTTTCAAGACTATTTTGAGTCAATTTAATGTGCTCACTATGATTGCACCTTTTGGATTTCGTTGGAAGATTAAGACACTCAACGCCCAGTGGGCTGATCTTGACCCAGCCTCCTGCTTAGTCTGCACCTTGTTTTCCGGTGTCTCGATACAACATGCTCATTTACTCTCATTTGCTCAAGCATTACATTGTTCTGTCATCACTTCTACTTGGTGACCATGCCATTGTCTCCTAATAGCTATCCCTCCAGGGGGATCAGCTAGAAGACTGCAAGAATGACAGAGTTCGCTAGGATAAAGGAGTCATGGCTTTACACTGAATAATTTGCAAATACCTAAATGTCTAATCTTGCACACTGAATCGCAAATCACCTGGACGTTGATTGACTACATTCCCTCACAATTTAAATAAATCAGAGCATTCGCACTCGCCATTAAGCCATCAATTCCTTTGAATATCTTTACACGATAATAATCTTTCACATTGCAATCTTTTTATTATTAATCATTTGCATGTCTGCACGCTGCAGCTCATTCCTGTTTGTGTGACAAGCTGAGGGTACGCGCTTTGTGCACTCAACAACAAAGGCACATCTTAGTAATGCGCCCTTAAAATAGTTGAGTCAGGAAAACTCACGCTTTAATAAAATAGAACAATTTATTCATGGGTATGAGCATTACATTGTTTTTGGCTGCGGTTCTGCTCTGGACGTATGTCCTAC